>JAGPOW010000261.1:128341433-128379607 GCA_030014935.1 Caiman crocodilus
TTATCATTCTGGATACTGATCATCATGTCTAAAAAGGAGATGCTGGTGCTGGAGTATTCTAGAGAAAGTTGGATGGAGGGATGGTGATTGTTGAATTTCCGATGGAACTCAATCGGAGATTGTAGGTTTTCAGTCCAAATGATGAAGGAAGATGTCATTGATATATCTTAAGTATAGCAAGGGTTTGATGGTGCAGTTCTTGGGGAAGTCTTCTTCCAGGTGGCTCATAAAAAGGTTGGCATATTGTGGGGCCATTTTAGTGCCCGTAGCCATTCCCATCATCTGGAGGAAGTGTTGATTATTAAAAGTGAAATTGTTGTGTGTGAGGATGAAGTGTATAAGGTCAGTAATATCTCTGGGTCTGTATTCTGAGTTGTGATCTTGTTCCTGTAGATATGTAAGGCAGGCTTGGATGCCATCCTGGTGTGGGATGTTGGTATATAGGCTGGTAACATCCATGGTGGATAGGATTGTGTTTCTGGGACGGTGGTCTATTTTTTTAAGTTTCCGTAGAAAGTCTGTAGTGTCTTGTATAAAACTTGCTCTGTGGGTGACGAGCAGTTTTAGGATTGATTCATCAAAACCTGATATTTCCTCAGTTAGGGTCCCATGGTTGGATATGATAGGTCTGCCAGGGTTCCCTTGTTTGTGGATTTTAGGGAGCATGTAAGAAGTCCCTGGGTTAGGTAGTGGGGGGATCAAGGTCTGTAGTTTTTCTTGCAGTCTTGATGGAAATGATTTGATGGTATTGTTGAGTTTTTTGGTGAAGGGGAGTAGGATCTTCTTGTAGTTCTTTGTAGTAGTAGGTGATGCCAAAGAGTTCTGTTGGCTTCCTTTATTTAGTCTTTACGGTTTAGGATGATTATGGCTCCTCCTTTGTCTGCTGGTTTTATTACTACTTGGTGGTTACATCTTAGAGATTGTATAGCCTTTTTCTCTGGTAGAGAGAGGTTTTTATGGTGGCATGTGTTGCTGATTATTTCAATGTTCATTCTTTCCCTGAAGCAGTCAATGTAGTGGTCAAGGTTAGGGTTTTGTTCACTGTGAGGTGTCCAATCTGATCTTTTGGGGGGCTTTTTGGCATTGATCTTTTCCTGAATGTTGTCAGAGGATGCGTTGTTGTTGGGAGTGGGTTCAGTTTGGTCGTGGAAATATTCCTTGAGGTGGAGGCATCGGGAGAAGTCTTCTAGTTCTCCACATTGAAGTATTTTATTAGGGTATTTGTGAGTTGGTTGCTGCTTTCAGTTTCATCAAGTCTGAGGTTGGAATGTTCTAAGGTGTTAATGTTGTTCCTCTGATGGTTGTTTTGTGGCTGGGGAGCTTGTTCTTGGAGTAATTTGTTCCATTTCTTCTTTTTTTTGTAGGATGAATGTTGTAGAAAGTTTTTTATAGTCTCTTTGTATCCAATGTATATTGTTAGGGAAGGTGCTTGGATTTCTGTCTTTTAAGTTGTTGTAGTATGTGGTAATTTCCTGCCTGAGTTGGTCTCTTTTAGAGTAGAGTACATGCAGTAGATGGTTCCTAATTTTCTCTGAAGTTCTTCTGCATAGCTGTGAAGCATATTTGGAGTTGTGTGTAGTAGTCAGATGATTGTAGATGTTTAGCTGTCGGGGAACAAAGTTGTGTTTCTTGCAAAGGCTTAGAAAATATATGTCGCTGTTGAGTTTGGCTTCTTTCTTTTTCATGTTGTACAGTTTCCATTTCAGATGGCTGAATTCTATATCTTCCATTTTGCAGCGGTGCAGGTTGTAGCCATGCTGGTCTAAGGACATAGGCAGACAAGGTTCCTTTGGTGACTCTGATATCTTTTATTAGACCAACCCAAATATTATTATTTATTATATTTATTTTATATTATTTATTTATTCCTATGTTTGCATTCACCTAACAGCATAAGATCTGTACTCATATATAACTTGGGGGCAAAGGGTTTGGGAGGTCACGTGAACAATGAGACTACCTTAGGGTATATGCAGACTTTCACTGTACCTGATCTATGATCACATAACTTCTATTAAGTTACATGTTTGTAGATCATGAGTACCTTGTGTATGGGCTTAGTGGATTGGTTAGTGATGGGAGCTCCACTGGAAACCTGGTGTAAGATGTTTGGGGTGCTAGAGGGACATCTGGGATCAGGTGGGGCCAGCAGGTCTGTGGGTCAGTGCTGAGGGTTTGTCCATGTGAAGGTCAGGGTCATGGGGATAGGAAGAGCAAAGCCCTGGGGCTGGGCTGGGTGTCTAGGCTTTTCCAGTGCTGGGACTGTGCACTCAAAACATTTTGAAGGTGAACTCATTTAGATAAGGTCAGCCATTTTTGGCCTGACAACCTCCCTGAACATCTGCACAGATCAGCACTTACACAGAACTAACCCCAGCCAGGTTGATCTAAATGTAAAGTCTGCACATTCCTTTAGTCACCCTGATTACTCTTACCAGTATTCCAATTTCAAGATGTAAATCAATGTAGATAGGTGTAAAGTGATACATCTGGGTAAAAATAACCCAAATTATACTTTCACTCTCATGGGTTCTACATTACTTACCACACAGAAGAGAGATCTGAGAGTCATTGTGGATAGTTCACCAAACAATGACTCAGTGTTCAGCAGCCATCAAAAAGGCAAACAAAATGTTGGACATTATTAAGAAGGGAATTGTTAACGAAACAGAAAAAAACAAAACAAAACATTGTGACCCTTTACATGTGGTGCAACCATATCTTGAATGCTGTGCCCACTTCTGGTTCCCACACTTCCAAAAGGATATAGAAGAACTAGAGGAGGTTCAAAGCAAGGTTATATGGATGATTAGTGGTACAGAGGAGCTTCCATATGAGGAAAGACTAAAGAGGCTAGGTCTATTCAGTTTAGAAAAGAGACTCCTGCAGGGGGAACAGGACAAGGGTTTACAAAATATTAAACAGCAAAGAGAAAATAAACAGGAATTTGTAATTCACCATCTCTCACAAGACAAGAACAAGAGGTCATAAAGCAAAACTTGTAGGTAGTAAGTTTAAAGCTAATAAATGAAATTCTTTCTCATACAGCATGTAATTTGGGTGTGGAAATCATTGCCACCAGGTGTTGTGGAAGCTGACAGTTCAACTAGATTCAAAAAAGGACTGGACAAATATCTGAAAGGAAGGAGCATCAGTAGCTTTGAGATCGAGAGTTAGGGGTACAACCTCTGAATCGAGACTTCCTAGGTCTTAAGGCTGCTAACCGACATTTTAAAAAAAACCCAACAAACCAGTGTGCTTTCCTTTAAACTCCAAATGACCTCACGCTAAGCCCAATGCATGCCAGAAAAGGCACTGTGTTAGTTGGATCATGCTCACCCAAGGTCTGCATAGATTGGATGCTTCAGTGGGGCTTTTTTGGTGCTTTTCTCTAATAGCTGATTGAGTCATCTGTTAGATAAAGGTGTCAAAAAGCCCTGCTGAAGCACTCAATCTACACAGATGTTGCAGAGCCAGGTCAAATTAACACATTGCTTCTTCCAGTAAAGCTCATTCCTCCTCCTCCTCTCCTCCCCCCCCACACCGTCCACCATCTCTCACTGCCCTAATGTTGGAGACTGCAAGTGAAAGAGGAGAAGTGGAAAAAAACCCTGGTCATCTCACTTCACTCTCTTTTCAGTATTCATTCTGTCACTTAAGATGGGCCTATGGTCTTACCCATTAAATGGCAATTCTTGAAGTTCTTATGCCTTGGCACTAGGAAATGATCTGGTGTGGATGCTTAAGGAGAGGGCACAAATGTTTGGCTTTGAGGTGCATAAAGAAATCGAATGGAATGGGAAGAGAACAACATAGTTGGGTGGGGTGAGAAACTGGAGATGCGGTGCTTCCCAGAACAAAGAAAGTTTGGGGCACAATATTGTGTGGAAGTGTAGCTGGCCCCTGAAAGAGCGAGTGAATCAGTGATTGAATGTGTAACAGGTAGCACACAGCACTTAACACCTGGAAGCTGCAGATCAACCAAAGGAAGAACTCAATAGAAGACAATGTAGCAAGCAGGAAATCTCTAAACGTCACTGATCAAGGGCTAGAAGCCCTGGCCTGAGTTAATCAATGCCGGAGACGAACTTTTGGGCTGAATATCTCCAGATCGACCACTCCCAGAGCCATATTCAAAACTCATCAACAGACTCCCAAATCTGCACGTGCATGAGGACGACCCCTGGGGCTGACAGATGCCATCCAGTAGCCACTGAAGGGGGGAAGTCCCACGAAGGTCAATGACCCCTGGATTTCAGGGCAAACCTGAAAACTGGGGAGTCACCAAAGTCTGCCAAGGACAGAAAAAAGGCAGTGAAACGTGACCCTCAGTCGCGCCCTCTTGATCTCCAACTTGACCAGACCTGTCCAGCCAGAAGGACCAACCGGCGACCCCCTTCTGGAAGATAACACCACGCTGAAAGAAGCCTCAACGACAGACTCCAGTGCTTGCAGAATAGGTATACCTGACTCTGTATCCTGCTAGTGTGTGTGTGTATGTATATTAATGTGTGTGTGTGCATGGGGACCAGCCCCAAGGTTTATGATTACAGTGTTTCAATCCACATAATAAACTAGAATTTTAAGGATCCTGAGTTGGACAATTGTATCCAACATTATTTCGTGGAGAACGCAGGCATTATTATAGGATTATTAGTAGATTGGTAACTGGGGAGACCATGTCTCCAGATAGAACCCGCGTCCACAGAGATGGATGGGCAATAGTCACCCAAAGGGGTGGATTAGGATTTAGACTCACCCAAGGGGGTGGGCAGACTCAAGGGGGGTCTGGATTTAGTAGTCACCCAAGGGGGTGGGCATATCTCAAGGCAGGTGTTTGGTTGTAGAGCTGCAGGCACAGAGGCAGAGTTGGGAGCGCAAGGGCTCAAGGAAACTGCAGGCTTGAGGCATGTTGAGGAAAATGTCTTTGTTTAGGAAAAAAACCCTAAGGTTGGAGCAGGAGGCCAAGAAGGTATGTGGGTATGGAGGGAGGAAATTTCTCCTCTCCATAGGGAGATTATGAAGGGTGAACCCAGCCCATGAAGGGAGGATGTGTGC
Source organism: Caiman crocodilus (assembly GCA_030014935.1). Classification (NCBI taxonomy): domain Eukaryota; kingdom Metazoa; phylum Chordata; order Crocodylia; family Alligatoridae; genus Caiman; species Caiman crocodilus. The sequence continues at coordinate 128,346,492 of JAGPOW010000261.1, forward strand.
ACCCCAGGCTTTTCCACAGGGGACACTGAATCCCAATTTGAAAGATTTTGCCTTTGTGAAAAACCCTCATTTCAAAGACAACACAGTGCCTAGGTCTGGCTGCTATGGCATGCTGTAAAAACAGCAGTTGAGGAAAAAGCTCAGTGAGCTTCTGAATTTGAGGAAAAGGAGGAGCTAATCCAAATTCTAAAAGACAGATTTGTCCAATTGGAAACCAGTAATCAGACTCTAAACTTGGAAAATGAAAATGAGCAATTGAGAAAAATAAATCAATGCCCGACAATTTGAATTATTGGCCCAAGAAAAGGCTAGCCGAAAAGCCTTGCAAAAATTGGTAAAAACAATATCTAAAGACCAAGCTGAGAAGGGAGCCAAGGTCAATTATGGCCTATGTCTAAATACCATTAACCATTTGAAAAAAGGAACTACAGGAGCACAGCCTGCAAGTAGCAGCTGTCATCCGGGGAGACCAAGCCAGGGATCCAGACATCCCCTTAATCCAGGAGAGATTTGGGGTGGGGAGATGTGGGGAGATGCAGAGGATGCAGGGGAACCCTCTCCTGAAGACCCTAAGTCAGATCAGGAAAGGACCCTGGTGCCTGAGGTGAGCGCAATCATGCAGACCTCAGTCACTTGGGATGCTCAGGGAAAACCCACAGAAACAACACAGGTAACGGTTCCCCTCAGTGGAGCTGATCTAGCAGCCCTGGGCAAGACCCTGGGATCTGCTAACATTAGGACTTTGGGACAGTGGTTGCAGAAATCCCTGAATGTAGTGAAGTGTGAAACCCTGAGTGTCCGGGAATGGCACCACCTACTAAGGGCTTATGACACCCCAGAGATTCAGGCAGATATGAATCAGGAGACAATGTTCTCTGGAGCAGAGTGGGTTTCAACATCATTTTGGGAAGAAAGACATTTAAGGGACAGTTTGGGGCTAGCCATCCGGCCACCTGGGGAACCTGTTAGGGACTATGTGATCCAGTGTGTTATGTTGGAATTGCTGTCAGGGACAGTTTTGCCCCTAGACAAGGAGAACAAATGGATATTGGACATAAGAAGTATAGATTACCCTCCCGTGTTTTGAAAGGAGGTACAGGAGGGCATGCATCAGCCCATAATTGAACTGATGGGGCTGCTCTGAGAGGCTGGGAGATATGTGCTGGGAGAAGTCCTAGCCTGGGCTCAGGATGCAGAGAGGTTAGTTGGATGTCAAGGGGATGGGGGGGGGGGATTGCAGCCACCCAGTTCAGAGAAAAGCTTAATGACACACTGAATTATATGGTTACCTATTCTAATGAAAGTGCCTACACCAAAACTGATAGGGAATATTGGGGGCCCAAATTATCACCCCAGCCCACACTGGGTTGATCCGAGGGTATCAAAGGAAAGAGAGGGGGAAAATGGGATTGGTCAGCAGTGTGGAAGTTTTTAACGCAGCATGGGGAACCGAGAGGGAAATGGCATGGAAAGCCTCTAGCTGAGCTGCTTATCAGAATGGAAGAGCTGACCGGGGAGGGAGAGCACCTCCCCTTTCTAACAAGGTAGCAGCCTCTACCCCCGTCTCTGAGGAGCACTGGCAGAGCCCCCATAATGGGACCCCTGAGCAAAGCCCTGGCTCATGGGAGAAATTGGGGACCCTCAATTGGGATCCAGGAGGGAGACCCAAATACCTGTTATGGTGGGAACTCAAGGGTATACCAGTACACTCCAGAACACCAGAGCTTCACTAAATGTATTCCGGAGGAAATGGGACCTAAGTCAAGAAAATGGGTATGTGTGTCCCAATAAATTGTTTAAGGGGGCAGAATAAATCTAACCCTGAATCTAGCCTTGTTAATAGGATTCCTTGTGTCATGAGCAGAGCATCCCAGTGACCGAGCTTGGAGAAAAGATAAAAAAAATTAAAAAGCGAGCTACCAACCACCTGACCCTCGAGGAACAGGGAAACCAATCTTTTAATCCTGCAGGCCGCCCTTCTTGGCTAGCAGGAAGGAACGGCTCTGAGACATTGGAAAATACGCATCGGACAGGCTGATCAGTGCCCACTTCGATGTTGAGGCAGGAAAAGGCCAGAAAAATCCTTAATTTAGGATGGCCACCATACTGTAGGTTATTGCTCCACTTTTTCAGTATAAAAGAAAAGCACCCAGAGAATGGAAAATGTTGTGTGCACTGCCACTGCACATGTCAGCATTGCACTTTGTAAATATGAATAATCAGCCACTGCAAGGAGTTTCCTTGGCAGGTTTGTGTGTGTTTGTTTTCTTTTGCAGAAGCCACGGTGTAGTCAAAGGTAACCAAGAAACCATGAGGCCTCGCTACTATCAGCAGCATCTTCCTCATCACAGCCATGGCACAAATTGTCCTGTCCGTTTGGGTTGTCTTGTTATATGTTTTGTGTTTGTCTGTTTGTTTTGTTTTAAGTTGTCAATTTAAATACATATATCATATCATAAAAATATAATAAGAATAATTGCTAATACCTCCTCTAAAAATTGGACCTGTCTGGATCCCGGACCAGAACACTTCTGTCCGATTGGACTGGAAAGTTGTTCTGATATTTGAAACAAGCGCAGCAATTCTCAAAAGGTTTTATATTCCACTTGGTTATCAAAAGGATATTTTATTAAGGGTCATGTGTACTTTGTTTCTTGGGTTTTGTTTTGCTTTTGTTTTTTCTCTGTACTTTGCTTAAGGATTTAAATGCTATTTAGGGTATCAGTATAACAAGATGTGTGTAAAAAAACTGCATTCAAAGTCATATTTTAATAAGCAAAGAGACAAATATACCATTATAACTGTTCAAATCAACCTTGTTCCGTTATTTTCTCTCCCCCACAAAGCTTTTCTCTTTCAATATCTTTTAACTGCCTAAATTTTGTTTTAACTTCAAACCAGCTGAGGATGACACACCTCCTGTCTAAATAGCCAAACAATGGTGTTCAAACTGTATAGTGACATCACCCTTCTGTAAGGCCGATGTCAAGGGGGGAATAATGTAGCAGAAAGCCCCCTTTTCCTCTTGCCTGCATTTGCTCTCCCTTCTTTAGATATGTTTCTATTTTTCTAGCCTTTCTTCCTTCCTCTCTCTTTCAGTTTAAGATAAGGAATTGTGCATTAAAATTTGTATGTGTGCATTTTGTATCTCCCTTTGTAGTTTGGTATTTTTATCTATTTGTGTGCCATGGCATTTGTAGCATGTATTTTATACTCCTCACCTTTCAACTTTCAACTGAATGTATTTAGTTTCATAAGTAAGTTACACATTGTAATAATGTTAACAAGTGCAAGAATCAAACTGTCCTTGTATCAGGCTGGCCCCTGAAAGAGCGAGTGAATCAGTGATTGAATGTGTAACAAGGTAGCACACAGCAAAGCTGCAGATCAACCAATAGAAGAACCCAACAGAAGGCAATATAGCAATTGGGAAATCTCTAAATGTCACTGATCAAGGGCTAAAAGCCCTGGCCTGAGTTAATCGATGCTGGGGACCAACTTTTGGGCTGAATATCTCCAGATCGACCACTCCCAGAGCCCTATTCAAAACTCATCAACGGACTCCCAAACCTGCACATACATGTGAACGACCCCTGAGGCTGACAGATGGCATCCAGTAGCCACTGAAAGGGGGAAGTCCCACGAGGGTCAATGACCCCTGGATTTCAGGGCAAACCTGAAAACTGGGGAGTCACCAAAGTCTGCCAAGGACAGAAAAAAGGCAGTGAAAAGTGACCCTCAGTCGCACCCTCTTCATCTCCAACTTGACCAGACCTGTCCAGCCAGAAGGACCAACCGGTGACCCCCTTCTGGAAGATAACACCACGCTGAAAGAAGCCTCAACGACAGACTCCAGTGCTTGCAGAATAGGTATACTTGACTCTGTATCCTGCTAGTGTGTGTGTGTATGTATGTTCATGTGTGTGTGTGCGTGGGGACCAGCCCCAAGGTTTATGATTACAGTGTTTCAATCCACCTAATAAACTAGAATTTTAAGTATCCTGAGCTGGACATTTGTAGCCAACAGAAGGACAAAGAAAAATATAATTTACTGTGACCATTATGGAGAGCAAGGTATTTAGCTCCTTAACTTTATTTTACTCAGTGTTCTAATTTGTAGAACTTTCAAATGCATTTGCACGAATTGTTGTTAAATGCTATAAGGTACTATTCACTCGCCTACATAAGTCCAGTCCAATGCTGATGGACATTTAAGCCCCACTCTGATCTTCAAAATAATGGGGCTTGGTGTATTAGCCTACTGCTGTCTTTCTGCACAGACAAAAATGTCGTCCTTAATTCAAATGGACAAGTACATATTGTGCAGTCATTCTTACTGTTAGGGCAACATTATTTGAATTTGGGGGAGCACTGGATTTGCAGCTGAATAAAGGCTTTTAATCTGTGTCTCAGCAAAAACTGCTTGTCACAAGGCAGAATGATGTATTAAAAATTACCTTGCAAATACTTAGGCAAGCAGTTTTCGACAATGGGGTAGTGTGTAGCATATATGGTGCAAGAAGAACAAGATGCAGCCCACCAGCTATCATCAGCAGAAGCAAGACCTTGGAGATGAAGGAGTCAGCAAGAAACCAGAAAGAACCAGCAAACGAGTCAAGGATATAGAGTCTTACACATGCGCTTTTAGCAGAGGCATGTAAATGAAGGAAATAAATAGGCAATTCCATGTTAATGAAGTGAACACTAACAGAGGCAGAGTTTGAGATGGGAGGAGAAATGTGTGGAACAAAAGGAGGGACCAAAGTGGAGTGAATGTTAATGAGTATGAACCAAGGTATATAAAATGTGAAAAAACTAATATTCAGTGCTGTTCCCCATGTTCACAGGCTGTGTGACTCTGAGGCAGCTCACCCAAAGCTGTCTCCATTCTAAATAAAGGTATTCCAAGAAATGTGTGCCGGTGTTTGCTCCCTGCTTGCTCTGGCTAAAGAGTAATAGGATTCATAAGCAATTGTATCGTCATCTCCCTAGTTATGGCACTGCATGGAGTCGGGGCCTAACACTGACCACAGCATTTTATTTTATTAAGGTCTTACCTATTCACTACTAAAATAATCATTTGAGATCCTAGGATCTATCTGCCTAATCTAGACTGCTGGTGCTGCGTGTGTGTCGGGGGGAGGGTTGTCAATCAGGGAGCAGGGCCTATGCAGGGGGGCTCTGCCAAGAGGCCCAAGAGTCCCCACAGCCCCTGCTACAGCCTGTGAGTGCAGGACTTTTTTTTTTTTTAAATGCCAGATGGCTGGCACCTGGAGGTGAATGAGACGGGTTGGGGAGGGCAGCCATAGGGGCTTCTCCCATGGCTTTCCCCAGCCAATCCTAATATCCAAATCTCTCCAAATCTTTTCCAGATCAATTTGGACACTTCAGCTTCAATTCAAACTTTTTTAATTGGTCTCCTGATTTGATCCAGACTCAGAGATCTGGCCACCAAATTGGGCCGAATCTCCTCTGAATCAAATCAGTGACTGAAGCTTCGCACAGCCCTAAATGAAACTCGTCATACTCCCACTAGAGTCAATGAAGATTTCCCATTGATTTCCAAGGAAATAATATTTGGTCCTGTAACTGAGACTCAGTGTGTGCATTTACATGTGTGCTTTACTGTGGAGTAGACTAATTAGTTGTGCAATAAATCATTACTGTCTACACGTGTGCCAGTATTAGGGTGCATTAAACTAATTAACTTCACTATACTGTTGGGGACAGTACTATCTTACAGTGGGGAAATTAACTGTGCTGAAACACTTGTGTAGATGGTGACCATGGTTGCAAATTGTGCCCAGGCAGCCCAGGCAGCCGGGGGCCTGCTCTGCCCCAGCTCAAAATCCTGCTGTCTTGGGCATGTATGTCGACACATCACCTGGGTGCAGTTTGCTTCAGCTCAAACAGCTCTGGGGTTTATTACTTTACATTAATTGCATGTATAAGTGCCCCCAGTAGAAGATGGCAGCTTTTAAATGGATCTTCCGCAGATATTTTTTAAAAGAGCTATTTAAAAGTACCTTGAATAATTCCTGGTTGTTTTTCATCATCAGTTATGAAAGTCTGCATTTGGTATATACATGCTCTGAGATGCAGCATAATCTGTGGTAATTTCAATATTAAAGACATATCACTAACCATCACAAACAGCTGTATCATTTTAAAACCATCACTGTCAGAATATTCTTTCTTTTATTTTCTTCTGAGGAAGCTGGGCCTTTGAAGCTACATAGATACAATCAGTAGTACCAATTATACTGAGGTAATTAGCATTTTTGCAATCTATAATGTTTATGTCACTTTTGTAGAGCACATGAGTGAAACTTCTGAAAAATAAACTCGTATGGATATTTACTACCATCATCTTGAAGATGATGAAGTATAAAGTCCAAATGTGACCCAAATGAGCTTTAAATCAGGAAAAAAACAATAAAACAAAGCAGAAAACAATTTATCACTATAAATCTCAATTTATAAATGAATCCAGACAAAAGTCTTTGGTAAACAGTGAAGAATTCTCTATTCCTAATAGTGTAAGAAAAAAGTTTCCAATATCTGGTATAGAAAACAGGATAGTGGATAAAAGGATAGCAGTAAAACAAGAGGAGTCTATAAAGCAGAAATATGAGAATAAGAAATGTAGAGAGGGAGACAAGACAAAACTTGTTCAAAAGAGGGAAGCAGGAGTGAAAAATGTGGAAATATGGATGAAGGAGGGGAAAAGCTGGTGAAACTAGAAAAGGTAAAGATGACAAAAGAAGAGGATGCAAGGAAAAAAGATCTAGGAACTATAATCAGTTGATATATGAACATACTTCCAAAGAGCATCTCTCGAGTTAGTTTTCTTCTGAAGAGCCTCAGAGTTCTCTTTCTCTGTCTTTAGCTATTACAGTTCCAGGACCTAGACACAAGAATGAGTTAACCTACTAGAAATCAAGCTGTCCTAATTTAAAAAACTGAGCACGATATACCCCCAGAAGTGATGTGACCCCACTTTCACAAGTGCATATCTGCCCCAAGACAAATCAAAGACAGTTTTCTCATGCTTTCAAAATGCAAAACCTGTTTATTTGTGCACAACTGTCCCAGTGTGATTTGCTTTAGATTTACCCCTCAAGGTTATCTTCTCCATTCATGTGTCAATGGCCTTAATATATTTGATAAAGGCATGTCTATGTGAGAATATAGTCAGTCTTGAACAGCTTCAAAAGGTGTGAACTATACCATCCATCTCATTGACACATTAAATCAGACATCCAAGGAAGATAATTTAAGTGTCAACACTTTTAACTATTTAATTCCTCACGTAAGAGAGCTGGGAGGGTCATCTATCTGCTTATTTCACTTTGAGTGAGATCTCATTTTGGTGCCACAGGTGGATCATGTTTGAGAAATGCTACCTCTTAGTTTATTACTCTGCTAAGCCTGGGACCAGTCCTAAGGAGCCTCACAGAACCTGTGGACATACTGAAGACCAATTAAGAGAGAGCCAAGATCAAAGAGCCAGGACAGATCTGATTTGATAATAGTTTTCCCATACATGAAGGGCAATCATAGGTAGGATAGAGATGGGCTTTGCTCTGTGGCTGTAGGGACAGGACTAGGAGCAACAGCCTCAAACTGCAGCAGGAGAAATTTAGTCTGGAGATTAGGAGAAACTTTCTGATTTTGGGGGACTCAGGCTTTAGAACAGGCTATCTAGAGAAGTATGAAATCTCTATGCTTGGAAATTTTCAAAATCAGGTTAGACAGACACCTGGCTAGGATGAATTTCTCTTGAACAGGGTAGTGGACTAGATGCTATTGAGAGATTCTTTCTGGTCCTACTTCTTTATGATCCTATCATCTACAGCAAGTGGCACCAAATTTTGGTGATTCCAATGATCAAAGCTTAATTTGTAGGTGGAACCGATGACACATAAAAAAGTGGAGTTTTCAGGTATGTATATCCCCAGGCTATAGTATTTATACCCCTGTCCTACAGAAAGGAAGTGCAGAACCTCAGAGTGAGATAGGAAAGCTTATGGCCTTAGACAGGCAAAAACTCTACCCTGGATACACACTCAGATCCATCTATTATAGCAAAACAGACGCCTTTCCCTGTACTTAGCTTGCAAGCCCTGCATTGTATGCTGTGCTACGAGGAATGACACATATCCCTGTGTCTTCCCCACCTACCCAGTATTCATGGCCTGAAGGAGTGAAAGAAAGCATTTGTTGTGCATCCTAATCGAAAACTATTGTTGTTGTGCCATTCTTTATGTGGCATTTGTTAATCCCTCTGCAACAGCCTATTCACCATCACACCCTTCATTACCTCCTGTATGATTACTCTATAAAGGAAACATACACAACATTATATAACTCAACAAATCTACCATGACAATAACCTTTGATGAAGGAACCATGGGCTATTCTTTTTATATTCACCAACAATACGTTCATTATGAAAAACCTCAGAGAAAAGTCTGACTGAAAATACAAGACATCCCAGTGACAGTTCCTATATTATTTCAAAAAGCTTGCAAAGAGTAGAGCAACTGCTCCATTGGTCTAATAAAAGATAACACGTCTATCCAGAGAGCCTTTTCTTCCTTTCCATGGGAACTCATGCCAGAGTCGAATATTTTCCTAGGTATGCTAATAATAAAGACACATCTGGGAAGAATTTATACCATCCCTTAACTGTTGTCACCTACTGGGAAAAAAATTTAAACTAAACAGCTTTTCTATGGTTTCTCCTTTTTGTTCTTATAACATAAGGAAATGTGTTACTGAGTAGAACTGTTGTGTTAACTGGGCAGTCCTCACTACTACCACTTATTTAATTTACTATATACGGTAGCATACTGTAAGTTCATTTCAAAAGTTAGAAGTATCTTAGGAAGAAATATTTAATATTAAGAAGGTGTGAGATTGTAATAAATGAAATGGCAGCTGCATTTTCATAATTTTTCACCAGAAACTATGTAATACCTGGTACGTTCACAGAAAAAAAAAACAAACGATGCTACCTCTCTCTGTTGGAAGGCATTCACAATATGTTCCCAGCTCTATAATTTACTAATTTACTATAAGGAAATTCTTTGAGAATGATTATATAATGACTCCTTTAGATATTTGGCAATAAACTGAGCACACCATCAGTATGATAACTAGTAAAGAAGAAAAGACACTTGTAGTAAAGAGTTAAATATGTAGGGGTTGTGTGTGTGTAGGTATACACTTGCACATGACAGAGGAGGGGAAAAAAAATAAAATATTGTGAAAAAAATGAAATTACATTTTAAAAAGATTTTATAAGCAAAATACCCTGGTCCCTGACATATTTTTATTAAAAATTAGTAGTCTCTAAAAAAAAATATATATATATACTGATTTTATGAGTATTCACAGAAAGGATCCCAATTTCTTATAGAGTAGAACTGACTAAAGACTTGCTAAAAGTTAATTGTTTTTTCATATTAGTTTTTGTTGATTTGCTTCAACCCGTTCTGATAAAGTGGATTTTCTAGCTCATCTTATTACAAATCCCTCAGAGCTGCCCTCTTTTGCACAGGTGAAAGTAGTCACATTGTGTTGGGAAATATGCAGTAAAAGATGCAGGGGAAGAGAAAAGACTGGAAAAGAAAGGACTGTCTGGCAGAAAACTGAATTCTGTCCCTGCCTTTTCCACAGACTTTCTATGTGATTTTCGGCAAATCATATAAACCAGACTTTACATAGATGAGCACTAATTGTGTGTCCTCCATGTCCTAAGACCTCAAAACAAGACCCCAGTTTCTGATTTGCAGAAGTGTTTAAGTACTCACAGCTACACGTGTAATGAAAGACATCTATGACTAGGTGTCCCTGAAAGGTGTTATAAGGCTTTGGACTTCTCTTACTGGGTGCCTTGCCCCCAAGCAACGTTAGGGTGAGGTTTGAGCTCAGATGCCACCTGGGTAGTATGGGTGCTGCCCTTTACTCACCTGCCATGACTTCTATGTTCTTGTTGGGAAGGCAGTTCCCTTCAGGTGGCCCCCCAAGGATGACAATACCTCAATTCCTGTTCTTGCTTCGTGGGGCTCCAAACCTTCCTTTTACCCCACCCTTACCACATCCATGGCCAGGATGGATACAATCCTCTGCAGGCATCCCCTTGGATGACTTCCCCTCTTCACACTACTTGCCCACCTGCAAGTAGGTTGGGCCTTCCTGGTCAGTTTGCCCTTCACCACAGCTGGTTCTTTGACTTCAGACCTGTTAGTGCACGTAAGCCGACCCTCTCTCAGGCTAGCCAGGGCTTCCGGTAAAAATTGACACAAATAAACACTGGATTTCCACCAGAGGGTCCCCCTGGGATCTCATCTCCCAGTGCCCCTTTTATAGCCCAAAGGAACAAAGAGACTTGAAGGAACAGATGAGGAGCCCTCTTGTCCTTGTCCCCCGAGTGACTGGGAGCAGGCCACCGTTCCATGCCCCACCCTGGTCCGGCTCCTCAGTTTGGCCAGCACTGGCCTCCAGCTGACCTGAGTCGATCTTGGTCTTCCCCGGCATGGAAGGGTGTGTGGTTCCCACGCTGGGTTCCTCATGTCTCCCCACCATGCCTCCCATGTGGGGTAACTGCTCCCTGCTGGTGCCTCCTGCATCCTGTGCCAGGGTCCTCGGTTCCCCACCCCCTTGCCTTCAGCTAGATAATCTTCTTCCTTACTTCTGGCATCTCTGGGTTGATGTCCTCTCTTCCCTCTGCCAGAGTCTCTGGGTCAGTGTCCTCTTCTTCCTCCTGCAGCATCTCTAGGTCGGCATCTTCTTCTTCCTCCCACAGCATCTCTGGGTCGGCGTTCTCTTTTTTCCCCCGCCAGTGTCTCCAGGTTGGTGCTCCTTCCTCTTGCCATTCACCACCACTCAGTTATTTCCTTGGCTGCTATTTGAGGAGCTCGTGGTTTCCAGAGGCTCTACCCATATCCCTCGCTGATCTGCAGCTGTAGGCAGCTCCGGAATTGCAGGGCCATCACCCACAATTCCTCCTGGCTGCTGCTCTTCAGGATCTCTATAGTGCATACCAGGGTGCATGGGGTGGGGGCCTGGGACCCCTTAGAGAGGCTTTCACTGCCTCTCTCACACTTGGTGTGTAAAGGGATATACCGGAGGTGGCCAACCTGCAGCAGAGGCGCCACAAGTGGCATGGGCCACCTCTCTCTGGCATGCAGTAGATTTGGGGTGGGAAGCAGGGGAAAACAAACTCAGTTAACAGATCAGGAAGCAGAAGGCAAAATAGCAAATTAGGTATGGAGCACAAGTCTGAGAGCAGAAATTAAAACAGCAAATTGAGCAGGGTAAGGACATTAGAGTAGCACTTGGGGAGGGCACAAGGCTAATTTGTGGTATACCTGCCAAAACGGTTTGCCCCCACTAAGCTATACATTGCAAACATATGAAAAATGCACTCCTAGGTATTATCATGAATTCTAAATGAGTTCATTCTTCTAACTTTCTCTGTGGCTCAATTTTCTATCTGTAAAATAGGGATAAAACACAAGGGTATTTCAAAGAGAAAATTATTGTATTTGAAGTATTCTGATACCATAGCGAGAATCATTATAGAACAGTTTATGAAGCAATTACTTAAAATGTCTTCAGGGTATTTATATACTGCCTTCCCCCTGGACCAGACTTCATTCTCTTATTGAGGAATAGCTAAAGAAGAAAAGGGATGCTGCTCAAGGACAGTGCCAGGAAATGCCATACTGAGATACACTGCATACATTTTACACACACTAGGTGCATCTAAATGTGAAATTTGTGCACCTGAATAAACTCTGGCACAGCTCACACCAGAGTCTAATGTTCATTCCTGGGTGCAGTGTTTTCATGTGTTCCTGGGACCACAACAATTGTAGCTGGGGCAGTCCTACAGATGTGAAGATGTTGCACCTGGGAGCAACTGGCCTGGAACAGGGCTCCCACGGGTTAGGCTCCAGGTGGCCCATGTCAGAGCTGACTGGGGCACAAGGGAGCTACAGTGAGGGGTTAGCTGGTAGGCAGCCCCACGTTCTAGACCGTCATGCCTCAGCTGTCCAGTCACAGTCTACATATGCATTTGGCACACGTAAGTACTCTGGGGTAGGATAGTACTTGTCCTATGCAGTACTATCCTATAGCAGAGTTCATTAGTTTACTGTGCTCTAATACAGACTGTGATACTTTAATGCAGAGCTAATTAGTCAAACCTGCAGTAACGTGAACACGTAGATAAACTCATTTTCTCCAGATTCGAAAGCAGTATAAACCATCTTGGTGAGTTTTACATGTACACCGGTGCATTCTGCCTATTAACCACAAGGTATGCACAATTGCTGAAGTGATATGAAAGGGTTCTATGACTTTTTCTGCTTTACAGCCCCAGTCCCTATCCTGTGAGCTGATGTGGAGCCAGACAACCTCTTGGCTGGCTCTACTATTCCCCACAGTCTTTTTAAGGGACTCCTGATGGCCTATTGTGAAATTCCAGGTTTTCACAGAACACGGTTTGAAAACCACTGAACTACCCCAAAAGTGGCTATGCTACACCCAGGTCAGGAAGTTACACACGTAGAGCAAATATGTTCTCTCTCAGTATGGCACTGCCTAGCACCATGGCAATGGTACAGGCATTATCCTCAGTGTAGGGCTGAGCCCTAAGCATTACTATTTTACAAGTTTATACACATTGAAAAATGTGTGGGAGATAAAATATATATTTAGTACCTTTGCATTAAGTAAACATATCTCATTCTGCATGGAAAATAATATAGTATGTTAAAATATATTTAAAGGTATAACACCTATGTACAAGGGGCTATATTAAGATTGTACAATCATTGTCATTGGTAATTCCAGTCCTATTTTGGGAATATCTGAGTACTTGACTGCAGTTTCACTATTTTACATGTGTGTGTGTGATGCTTGTGTGTTTGTGCGTGCGTATGCACACCCACATATTTTTTTACACACAAACACAATACCCCCCCCACACGTTATTTGTGTACATAAATTATACATACACATAAACACACAAACAAACAGACTTAAAATAGCATCAGTTTTAAATGGAACAATAACAAAGAAAACCAAGATAGATTATTTCTTTGCCTGATGTATAAGAATACTGAAAATCTATATCCAACTTCTACCCACAATTTTTTTCCTTGTATCTAACCATGAACTTGCAGAAGGACTGGGTCTGTTCAGAGACAACAGGATTCATTTAAAACATACAAAGTCTGCCACAACACGTACAAAATCTTGTGACAGTCTAACTTCAACACTGTCTAAAGTATAAAAGGTATGCTCTGTTCTGCTAACCTATCATGCTCTTCATCACAAAGCACTGTAGGACTGTGTAGAAACAATACTGCCTTTGCTCCTATAAAAAAAAAAAAAATTTCCTCCTCCTAAGAGCACTTGTCTTCAGAAGAACGAAATAAACAATCCCAGCTAAAAACAGCACTCAAGAAAACACTAGAACTAACTTCAGAGTACTGTCCGTCTCCAAGGAATGGGAGAAAAGTCAGATTAATATAACGTTATAAGAAGGTTCATCTACACATGGAATTAATGTAATTGAATAATATATTCCACTGTCAGATAGCACCTACCATCTAACTATCTGATGATGCTGTAAATTAGTTTACACTGGCCCAATTGCTGTGCATGTGCAGACTGCTTTCCTGACCAGTAAATTAGTCTACGGTGTAGTAAAGTGCATGTGTAGATGTGCCCAGAGAGATTGGTGTAAATGCCTTACTAGGAGGTGCAGTAGCAGAATGGCTATCACAATCAAATGGTCAATACAAATCACGTTTCTAAGGAGAGATGTCGTGATCACAAATTGAAAATTGGAAGTGAGGTCAAACCTGAGCAAAAGTTCTGGATACATTCCTTCCCAGGTTCTCTGGAAGTACAGATCTAAACTCCGATCAAAATCAAATGTTTTACTACTTGGGCCATATTCCAGATTTGGCTCACAGCAGATTCAAATTTAAATTCATATTTATATTTGAATCTAGAATGAAGCTATGCAGCAGGGGTATTTATCTAATTGGGAAAAGAAAACCAGAAAACCAAGCTAATCCATAACTAATATTACAGGTGACAAACCCAAATAAAATGAGAGACATCATAAAGTACAAAGAAACAGGCAAATATATATATGGTACAAGTTGTTAGGAATTCACTGTTACTGAGGTGGAGATCTTAATATCAGAACCAGATTTTTATTGCCATTAAGTTTACAACATAAAAACTTTTTGCAGATGTGTTATTCACTTAATCTAATGTCTACATATTATATTGTAGCATTGTATAAAGCAGCATTTAAATGCATTTAATTATTTAAAGAACACCATGAATCTGTTTTCCTCCCTTGCGATTGCACATAAAAACTACTACTACTTTCATCAGTTTCAATATTCTACTTCTGTCTCCCCTCCTATTATTAAGTCCAATCTTCACCTTACGATCTCTTCCCCCTCCCTCCATTGCTTCATTAATTCTTTCATTATTTGTTGTACTTAAACTTAGTTTCCTCCCATTCCATCTCAACTTTCCTACTGTTTTTCTGCTTCTATGACTTCACTCCAATTTGTATTTCCTCTATATCATGCCTCAACCATCATTCTTACCTCTTTTTTCTGCTACTTTCCATTAATTTCCCACAAAACCCTCTTTTCCAAGCATGCCCTGTCCTTAACTTACTCACCCATATACTTCAGCCTCTCTCCTAGTTCTCCATTCCGTCTTCATTCTACATGACGACAAAACTTTATTCTTCATTATTCACACTTTCTTCATTCACTTGTCCCTCTTTGCATTACCATCAGTCCTCCTCATGTGCTGTTCTCTCCACTCCTACCTGACATCCAGTCAGTGAGGGATGGTTTACCTGGGGAAGAGAGGAATGGATTTTCTAAGAAGAGCAAGAAAAACATCCATAAGCTACAAGGGGCAGAGATGTTTGATATTTATAAACATGCACAAGAGTTCACTGAATTTTCATGCATTCAGATTTTCTGCACTGCATCTCAGGTTTTTGCTTTACAATGCACAACACACACACTTGATCAGAAAACTTATTAGCAAGTCTCCTTCAGAAAGTTTCAGGACCCATGGAACAATTTCTCTTTTTAACCTCAAGAAAGAAGTAAAAAGCAAAGCTAGTTTTCTCCCTAATGAGGACAGGCACGGTTGGATTAAACGATTAATTTACTACTTAAGCCTTGCTGACATTTCCCCACTACACATCTTGACAGTCCTTTCTGTGAACTTACCATCACCTTCGCAAGTTCCCCCTGGGGACCGATATTATCATAATGGGAAGCAAGAAGTGAATATCAACAACAGAGAAAATTAAAATTAAAATCTCCAATTGATCCAGTGTGAGGCCTGACTATACTGACAGCCCATCTGGTCTCAAATATCTCAGCCCTTCAGAAATGCAGACAGAACTGAATATGATGCTACCCGTATTCTCTTCCTCTCCTTTTTAATTACATTATTTTAAAATGTTTTCCCCTAGTGATTTAGCTGAAGGATACAGTTGATCATTTAATGACCTGGAAGCTGTCCAGCATTCCTCCATGGTTTCTGTTGAAAAGTTTAATCCCATTTTCATATGTGATGTGGCCAGAGCTCAAAGCAAAACTAAAATGCAGAAAAGCAAAAAGGAAAATAAAGAAAGTGTTCATTAAGGATGTTTTCGGCCATGGTTTTGCCTGTTGTTTGCTTCCCCTCCCAAACATCCATCTGTCCTCCTCTGTGGTGGAATTCATCACTGACTTTTATTAAAAATATCTCTAACGGTAAAGAAAACTTTTATTAAAAATATCAGTTTGACACTATACAATCCACTGTTTTCATCACTAAGCAAAATGCATACAACTTCCAGTTAAATGTATTTCCCTTTGCAAAGAATTCAACAGTGTAACACTGGGAGACAACAGCTAACTAAACCCTTGACCTAACGTATTCCCTTCAGACATCTTGACGAGTTGTCAGTTGTTGAATTAAAAGAACCATGGCCTAACTTCTTGTCTCACTATATTGCAATGGAGCTTTAGCAATGTTCTATGTCAAAATCAATACTTTACAAATTCTGACACAGAGCTAAATTTATGCAACTTTTCGATTTGCAGTGGCTTTATATTATTATTATCTTCATGACTGACTCACGACTAAGAACGGGGACCAGTTGTGCTCACCACTGTATAAAAAAAGAGTAGCAAAGCATCTCTAAGTCAAAATGCTGACACTAAAGAATTAAGACAGACACAGTTAGGGAAAATGTAGACTATGTTAGAAGACTGAACGGTGGGATTGGTGTAAAAATATGATGTTAGCATCACATCTTTTGAAGGTGGGTTTAGTTTGAAGAGGACAAACTAAATTGGAACAGAAGTAAAGAAAGAGGACATTGAAGGGAAAGATATAAAGAGAACGGGGCAGTGAGAGTAAGAGTAACAGTAACAGTAAGAGCTGCTGGCATGGACTGAAGCTCAGGTGAAAGTTACGTCGGAGGGCTGGAGTCAATTGGCATAGAATAGTGAAAGCCCAGCCAAAACTGGAGACAGTTCTTTGAATGTTCAGAGGTTTGTAGAACAGTGATGCCTAATAATGACATGTGTCCACAGGAGTCACTGAACAGTCACATTTGTGATTTAAATTGCAATGCAGAAAGCAGCCAGGATGCCCCTTGTCTGCAGGTTCAGAACAGGCAAAGGAAATCCATGAGTACCTGCTCAACCCTCATAGACTCCTTGAGCATTTCATATGTGTGCTTAGCAATGGTCATGCAGCATTCTTCAGCCTCTGCATGCTACCTGGCAAAACACATAGCAGTGAAAAATAACTTTCTTTATCCTGTTTCTAACTTTGTCAGACACTGGTAGCAGTACAGTCTCTCTTTCTCCCTCCATCACTTGGCTTCTGTGACACAGTAGTGGTTGGCCTAGACCACAGAAGCTGGGATGACCATCTTTGTGTGGGCACTGGTCTTCCTTTTCCCTGGAAGCTTTCTGGGCACCTGTCCCTGACTGCATCCACTTTCTGGTCCCAAGGTGCCATCACAACTATTTGTAGGTGTTCAGCTTGGAAGTAGAGGAGGATGAACAGGATTTTTTTTTTTTTTAATTTGCTGTAACCTTGATAGTATGAAGAACTCCCAATCAACAGTTTCAGCTTGCTGATCAGTGGGCAGGCTTCTTCACCAGAAGACTCTCAACATGAAAAATGAACTCTCCCAAGGAAGTGGGAGTTATGTGGCCATGCTTGAGAAGCCATCAAGCAGCTACAGGGTACTTCAAGGACTTGTTGGATACAGTTAGGGCTCGTGAACACAGAATTTGTGAAACACAGCAGGCCGGTCAGGATGAGGGAGTCTGTGAAGCATGATCTCCTGATTTAAGGTATCCTAATTCCCCTTGTCTATAACTGCATGGCCCCCAAACCCTGATCCATCTCATCCTGAAGTGGAAGCAGCACTTGTCCATTGATGTGAGGGAATCCAATGGTCTTTGCTTGCCTCTTACTGCAAGAGATGGTGGTCCCTGGTGACTTTGACTTGTGGAGAGGACAAGTATACTAAGATGGGTCACCACTGCATTTGGCTCTGCCCTGAAATGTCAGGGAATGCCTAATGGTATACTTTACCCTCCACTATGAAAGTCAGACTGGGATGTCATGAGCAGGACCATCAATTCATCATTCGCTTAAATATTAACTAATAAATGACAAAGGCTGAAGACAGGTGGCCACTTCACTGTTGGAAGCACATGGCATGCAAAAGGAGCAGGCATCTCCCTGCCCTGCTTATTCCTGCCTTACGGAGATTAGCAGACTGTGCTTGTGAAGAGTCTATGAATAACCCTATGAAATTTGTAGCATATTGAAGGATCGTGATCAGGACCCCAAAAACCTTTAATGGGTCTTCTGCCACCTTCTCCCCTCCACAGCCCTGCATGGCATCAGTACTCCTAGTCCACCCCATAACCCATTGTGAAATGGCCCTGGATGTGACAAACTGAGTTGGGAACCAGATGGAGCTCAGACTGATTTCCAGGGCTGGCACCATCATTTAGAAGAGTCTAAGACAGTACAACCATGGTTTACAGGGAAACCTGAACTGCCACAGTTATCTGCACTATTAGACGTAACAGCAGACCTGATGATTCAAAAACTGCTTGTTTTCTCATTTCCTTGCTAACTGGCTGGCAACATGTTGCCTGTAATAAAGTGTCCTTTATCTACCTTTAATGACTTGTTTTCATAGGAGTGAAGGATATTGATGATACTTTCTCATAGCAGAAGCCAAAGCAAAAAGCTGAAGGGGATGGGAAAGTGAGTATTCCTATTGTGTTTCTGGTAAAGGGAGGAATGAGGCATTAGGTATAAGTTAATTGACCATTTGACTGAGTGGGACTCATAAAACAATGAAGGTTAACAATGTCATAGTGACATCACTACAAAAACAATGTTAGTTCCTTTAAATTACCTACTTTGTTTAAAGTTGTGCATATTAGCACATGCTTTCAAGGGGAATGGGAGTAAAGGGGGTATGGCAGGACAGTTCCTAAGCACAGCTATGCAGGTCCAGTGCAGCCCCAAACTGCAATTCTGCAGGGGGTTGAGGAAAGGCAGGAGGGAGTCACATTTCAGCCACTGCCAAGGGTCCAGCAAGTCTCTGAGAAATCCAGCTCCTCACCCAACCATTACCATAATCTGACCTACCCTAAGCCAACCCTAACGGTGATACTACTATCCCCACGGTTCTCTCATGGTCTAGTAACTCTGGGGCACCAATCCATGTTGAGAAACAGTTGGCTGGGATGTTGAACACTGGGGGAGGGCAAGAAGTTCCAGACTCTCAGGCTAGGGACAGAAGTTACACATAAACTGGTTTAAGTGATCAGAAAATAGTTTAAACCTGTAACAGAATAGAAATTCACCGCAGATAAACCTATTTTAAAATGGCTGAAACTAGTTTAGGATAAACATAGTTGAATGTAGTATCAGACTTACTTGGGTGAAACCAGTTTATGAAACTTCTGTCCCAGACCCCTTCCTGGTTCAACTTACATTACAGCCCAGCATGCTTTCCAGACTTGGGACTATACTGCCTGTTCCAGAGAGCAGGGCTGTCCCCACCCCTCTGCTTCCTAGCTGGAGCACTGCAAACTGGCTGACAAGGGGGTGGGGAGGGTCCAAGCCCAGGTAGGGATGCAGCCCAGTCTACGGGGGAGAATTCCTCCCCCAGGCAAACCACAGCTGGGTTTTGGGGTAAAACCCCTTATCCCACTCAAATTTACTGCTGGCTGCAACTGTGGATTACAAATCTCAGAGGCACCTGGAAGCAGGAAGAGGAAGTGATGAGCAACCCTGCAGAGTCTTGCTTCTGTGATTCTGGATTGCAAATTCCAGAGGCCTCAGGGGCAGCAGGAAGAAGCAGTGAACACACAGCCAGAGAGCTGTGTTCTAACACTGCCCCCCTCTCCCTCCAACTTCTGGCCTGAACCACTGCAGGCAATATGGCTGCATTTCCTGAATCAAAAGGTAAAGGTCTGTTCACTTCTGTTTCAATTTAATCTGTACATCTTGGACTAACCCGCACTTCAGAGTTCTCATTGCTAACCTGGGCAGCATGGAACACTGTGTTCACCACGTTTTTAGATATGACCATGTCATTTAGAGCAAACATGTAAGACAGCTCCTCACAATGGGTGCACATAACCCTGCATGTGACCAACATGTGGTTGCTGTATGGGTCTTTGTAAACTGCTGCTTTTATACCTTGTAGTTGGACTGACGCTGGGCCCAGGCATGACATGTCCCCAGCTGCCATTCTCTTTGTAATCCATTCATAGACCACCTTGCTTTGGTGGCTTGACCAGATCACCCTCTGATTCCTGATGTCACCACAGAAGGTATTGTCATCCACTATTTTCTCTCTGGTCCACTTCTTAACTGTACTAGCGTTACTAGACTGAGGGGCCATGGTGCAAGGATGATGGATGGATTTGTGAGGGCATGGGGATCTAAACTCGCCTTGGTGGGTGGTGCATGGGTCTGACTGGTTTTCCACAACAGCTGGAGGGTTTGGTCGATGAAGGTTCCTGTTGGCTGGTGGTATTTGTAGTTCCTTCGGTGAGTGTAGGCTCCAACACTGTTTGTGGAGAAAAATCAGGTGATTTGGAAAATATAGTTATTTGTCATTCACTGGACCTTTATTAAATGTTCAAAGAAATATGAATTATAAGGAGAAAAATATAGACTTTCATTGTTATGAATGCCATCTAACATAAGGATTGCATCATCAATTGTCCTTTCTCTGTGACAATAAAATGAATGGTGAAAAGGAACTGCGCAAATCCTGAACAAAGCAAAAGGCCTAACTTAAAAGAAAAAAAGAATATTCTGTTGCTTATTTCCTTCTATTAATCAGATTTTAGCTTTTTATCCTGCTAATTGGTATGACTTAATGAGTTCTTTTAGCCACTTCAAAATGTGTAACATCTGGAGTACTGCATCAAAAGTCCTCATTAGGAAAGCCTTCCATAAAGAATGTTTTCTGGTAAGCTTTTTGCAGTTATGTGTAGGTATGAAGTAAGTATACATCAAAGAATATCACATCCAGATATCTGCAGACCAAAGTAATTGTAAAATTTTACTTCAAAATATCTACACAGTTGGTTTCTAAAAAAGAGATGAGAAATTAAAGACTTAACAAATAATATATACTATCATTAAAGACAAGGACAAAATTCCTGTTGATATCAATAACCCCCCAAATTAGCCCAAAGCACTATTTAAGAAACAGAAATCATTGTACACAAAACTAGCAAAAAGAAAATAGAAGTGGCTGGGTAGACTACTACAACTTCATTTTTACTTGAAGACATTAGACTTTGGTCTTCTATTTTGTCTGATATAATTATATGCTCTGATATAAAGGAATAACATTTCTTCAGTGTAGTAAAAGACTTTTCTCCTGTTCTCCTATTTAATCAACTGGCCTTAACAGATTTCCTGACACATAGGATAGATCTATATATATGAAAGCACATGTTTAGCAAATTGTATGGAATAAATGTTAATATAGATGCCATGGCTCTTTTCCCCTGACTACATTTAAAAGGTACAATGGTTTAACACTCACTGAAGAAGGGAAATGAGCTTTAAAAACAGAAAACAGAGGGCTTAAAATAAAGGCAAAGGTTTAAAATCAGGAACATGTTAAAGAACAGCATATATCACAGGGATTCAAGTCCCCCATGAGAACTAGGGCTGGTGAACAAGTAACTTCTACTAGCTGTTTGAAGAAAGCCTCAGGTACCTCATATTTCTTTTCTAGGGGTATATAGTCACCCCCCACCATGACATCACCCTTGTTGCTCTTCCCTCTGACCTTAACCCAGAGACTTTCAGCAGATCATTTTCCAGGTTTATACTGGAGCTCTGAGCAATCATACCGCTCTTTTATGTAAAGCACAACTTCTCCTCCTCTTTCCCCCTGCCTGCCCTTCATGATCAGTTTATACCTATCCATGACAATACTCTGATCACACAAGCCAACCCAATAAGTCTCTGTTATTCCAACCACATCATAGTTCCATGATTATGCAAGGACCTCCAGTTCTTCCCACTTGTTTCCCAAGCTCCACGCATTCGTGTACAGGCACTAGAAGTAACTACCTTTTTGTCCTCCTTTCTCAGGAAGACTGAGAAGGCCTCCCCTGTTGCCACCCTCCTCCTTGTGCCTTCTACAGGTTGCCCAGTTGCCCACTTACCTCAGGGCTTAATCTGAAGTATTTAAGTGGAATCTAAGAGATGCTTTGTCAAACCAACCAAGCAGACTGTGAGAAAAAATAATTATATCTCTCCACCTAAAAGCAGGTTCCAGTGCTGAAATACCACTTCTGTACAGGTAATACTATAGCGCATAGGCCATGTTGGTAAGTCTTACTAGTCTATAAATTTTAAGCATAATTTTATATTAATCTATTACAACTCTTGCAAGCCATTTTTCTCTCCCACCCTCTCCCCTCCCCTTATTCTTCTTTTTGCACTAAACTATTCACTACATGTATAGCACTTAAGTCAGTTGAATGCCAAGAAATTCAGGTGGCCATTTCACCCACTCCCCTCATTTAAAGGTACTATGTGGTCTGGCAGCATTAAAAACATGTTCCAGTTTTCCTTCAAGTCACTAAATTTTACCCATTGTGAAAGTTTATACTGTAGCTAAACATACTGTAGAATGCAAGAACAAATTAGGAAGAATTTGTGGTTTCCCACACATTAAAATCTCACTCACATAAGGTCATATCTTAGTCTTTGTTAAATGAATGAGTTACCAGAATTTTAATGACTAATATATTCTGAGGATGATGGCAATGTACCGTAAGATCTTGACCTTTTCAATAGCCTCTATTCTGATTGAGTGGATGCCCCATTCCACTTTTACAGTCAGTCTGAAAGAAATACAGGAGGAAGAAGCGAAGAAAGGAAATGATGAAGAAAGGAAATGGCCATCTGATCAATATCAGAATAATGAAAAGGTATATGATAAAAATGTACATAATAAGTTATATATTATAGATCTAGTACTTTATTTTCTGAACAAATTATGTAATCTGAAGATAAATATGAGGACGTCAACCAATTCTCATATGTACATAAACAAGATGAAAATGTTTTATGTTCAGGAACTTTCCAATAGGACTGGGTGACATGAGATCATGGATATTTTTTTCCAACATATTTAAAAAGGTTTCTTTCCAATACAAAATCGAAAGGTGAACATACTCATTTTTAGGTCCTCTGATTAGCAGAATGTGAAAGGGCAGAGTGGCCTATTTATAATTTATTGTTCATTATCAGAAATGGTAAATACCAGAAAACCTGTGTAGCTGGCCAGTGACTGTCATCCTCCCCTGAGGTCCCTTCCGATCCCAGTGCTCTGGGGGAGGGACAGAAAAATGGCATGAAAAGCATTGTTTGTACTGAGCTTCCTCTGTGATTTGACGTCAGCTTACTGACCTGTGTCTTCAAGCAGCTCAGCAGCATCAGAAAGGCTAGCACTTCCTACTTGCTACCCTATTCCTAGCAAGTAGGCTCCAATCCTTTTTCCTTTCCTAATACCCTTTATTATTATATTAATTCCTTTCAATTTATTCCTTCCCAAAAATCCTTTTTTTTTGTTAGTCTATTTTGATTCTTTTTCCCCAGAAAAGAAATTTGTGCTTTGTCTCACAGTGTGCATACCATTCACTGTGCAGAATAGCACAGCATAGATTGCACATTATAATATACAATGTATACAGGAACACCTATATACATTTATATATTTTTATTTTATTTATTACATGAATACATACATACAATTATCTACATATATTACATTACAGAAGAACAAAGATTTTCCAGCATGCCAAACACACTATGAAGCATGCTGGAAAGGCAGCTTGCAAGCAGTCAAGGAGGGACGGAAGAGAGGTACAGGCGGAGCTGTAAGTTCCCGCCCCTCCCCCCACAACTAGATACAGCCTCTTTCCTACAACTAGTAGGCATGAGGTTTCTGGTTCTACTGACAGCAAAGAGAGGGGAACAGTGCTACTGTCTGCATCTGCATGCCCTCCAATAGCACCAGCCATACCCTCCACACCATGGCAACAAGCAGAACGAGCATGACAGTCTCCTCCACTACCATTTCACTTCTTAGCCTGAACCTTCTAGTGCCATAGGAAGAGCTGGAGGAAGAGCTGGATGTGAATGCAATAGTGAAGGACATTCTGGGAAAGGAGAGAGAATCGACTGAGTTTGTGCTCCACACACCTCAAGTTTCCCTTAGAGCCAGGTCTCCTTCCCCAGAAGGCTGAGGTAGATGTTGTGGAGACAAGTGACTCAGCTGAGTCTGCTCCTCTTGTTGCTGTGTCTCTGCCTGCTGAGGAGGGGGAAAAGGCAGCATCCACCCACACATCTACCCACATCCCGGAAGTGAAGACATAGGTCATTCTGAGGTCATTCTGAGCTGGCAAATGATCCCACATAAGCTACCTGCCTGCACTGGAGAACCAAAAGCAGCCAGGGCAAGGAAGTGAAACTCATGAGCACCACGGGCATGCTGATGCATCTCAACAGGTACCATCTCCTTGACCTTGTCCTCCTCAGCCTAGCACCAATGGGAGTGTGCCCAAAAAGAAGTTCCTCTCTTACTCCAAAGCCCCTGTCTCCTCAGAGCAGAAGCAGGCCACCTTGGAACTGTGGAGGAAAGGGGGGGAGGGGGACACAGGGTGGCATCCCTGTTCCTCTCCAAGGTATCCCTGACTTTGGCAGCCTGAAGAAGAACCTGAACTTGGTGAGTATGCTATTCCTAGAAGGAAGGAACAGTAAGTAAGTCAGAGGCTGGCAAGCAATGCAGGCAAGAAAACCAGTCAGTGAAAATGGATATAGAGGTGTCAGGAGGTAAGGGGCAGGCTGAGGTGGGGAAGCAGCAGGATGTAACAGCGTAAGTAAAAGTGGAGAGGTACCTGGGGAGTCAGATGTCCAGGAAGCTGTAATATGTCATAATTTCAATGTCTATATTGAACACATGAGTTTCTGTACCTAGGAGGTTGATAAAGTGAAGTTCATAAGCTCATCTGTGAAAAGTGGTTTGTAAAATCCCTTTGAGGATCAGGCCTGAGAGACTGGAGACAAGTAGTTGAGTGTTCTTGTCTTTGATAGCTTTTTGGTGTGCACAGTTGTTGCTTGGTGGGCAGTTTTTGCTTGGTGTCTCCTACATCTTTTCCATCAGGGCATGTGGGGCCCTGATGGAGATATGTACTGTGAAGATATCTCCATACTGGAGATATTGTTGGCGGATTTTGCATGTCTTGTCATAGCATGGTCTGGGTCCATTCAGTGCATTTTGGGCTGTAGGAAGTTGGCTTCTTATGATGAGATTAGCAAGATTTAGCGCTTGTTTGAAATTATAAACCACTTTTCACAAATAAGCCTATGACTTCATCAGCCTCCAAGATACAGAAACTCATGGACTCAGTATAGACACTGGAATTCTGACACACTACAACCTGCCGGACATCTGACTCCCCAGGTACTTCTCCACTTTTACCTGCTACCTTTCCCCCCACCCCACCCTTTCTCTTACCCCCTGGCACCTCCATTTCCATTTTCACTGACTCACCTCCTTGCCTGAATGTCAGGTTCTGGCTTCTTTACTATTACATCCAGGAAGAGCACACACACCAACTGCAGGTGCTTCCTCAGCTTGACAAAGGGGTTTTCAACCCAAAAGCTTGCTAAGATATATTTCTCCAACTATTCAGTCGGTCTACTAAAAGACATCAGATGATCCAAAGAACCTTGTCTTTCATGTCCTTAGACCAACAAGGCTACAGCCCTAACACCTGTCCCTGGTCAGCTGACCAGAAGAAAGCAGGACCCTGGGCACATCTTAGCCCCATGGCTGGGACTGGAATGTAAAGTTCTCTGGCAGCTGCTGGATAAGAAGCTCTTGCAGGAAAAGAAAGAAAGGCTCTGTGACAGTTTGTCTACTTGTGCTACTGTGCTACTTACCTGTTGTTATTTAAAGCGGTGGACTGGAATGAGTCTGTAGGGGAAGAGGAGATCACATTGGGACACACTACTGTGTCATGTAGAAGCCCCAGCACCAGTGAGGTCACAATGACGGGGCATAGAGAGCTGAGTGACAATAGAAGTTAGAGTGAGACCAAGACCTCATTACAGGAATGATATTGATATATTATCTGTGAGACATGAGGTGTGGTAAGAGGTGATTGAAGCCATGTATCTATCCCATAAGGTTTAGGGTGTCCCCTTGAGGAACCTACTTAGAGCAGGTCCCAGCAAGCAGTACAAGAGCCTACGGAGTTTAGTGGGGTCCATTAGGACCATGACTGAGCTGAAACTCAAAGGCAGCCTCTCTATCTGTTACCTTTTCCAAGACTGGGAAGTGGGTGAGAAGAGAATGTGACTGCAGGGTGGAGCTGGCACAGTCACAGGGACGTAGGGATATCATGGCCATCTCTAGGGACCCTATTCCATGGCAAAGTGCCATTTCCCAGAAAGTCCTGCACCTATCTCCTTGAAACTTGTCAGGCTTCATGGCCTCAGCATGCTGCTATTTTCACCTCACTCTGCCTTAACACACATTCATGGCATGAGTATTGCTTGTCAGCAACTTGAGGTGCAGTTTCCCAGAATTCCCTGCAGCTATCTCCTTGAAACCTGGCAGACTTTGTGGCCTCAGCAGGGGCTATCGTGCCTGATGTTTTCATTCCCCTGCACCTTTACACTTACAAGTGATTTGTTTTGCTCTGAACAGTTTGAGGTGAAGTTTCCCAGAAACCCCTAAACCTATCTCCTTAAAACTTGGCATGGTTTGTAGACACAGCAAGAGCTAATACCATCCTTGATGTTGTTATTTGAATCAGGAAAGAAATGAAAAAAGTTATAGGCATTTTTGTGATTTCCCATTATAACCTATGAGCATAACGTTGAAATACATCAAAACAGTGTTGAAACAGTGAAAAATTGTCTATGAAAATAAACGGAACAGTGTGCCAAAACAACAAAACTAAACACAGTCCCTTCAAAATGGCAAAACAGAAATCACAATGAAATGGTGCTTTTTTGCCCTGCCCTAATGTTATCTCCCCTCCTTTTCCCATTCAGCCAGACCCTGGGCATGGGTCTTGCTGAGGGGGAAAAGCACCACAAAGGTAATAGATATCTGCTACAGTTAAGTGGTAGAGTCAACCATCTTTTGTTGCACCACTGATTTTTCTTTCAGGTGGTACAACAAAGAGTATCAACAAGTATTTGCTCAAAAATGTTATGACAGCACAAGTGAGACCTCAGGCAACATCTGTTTCCACCCTGAGACATATTTTAATAGTCTATATTTTCACCACTTTTCTATGAAGTTGAGGCCTAGAAAAGATTTTGGGTCTGTGGAATTTTGAACTACTTCTTTGCAGGGAGAGGGGGATACATGGCTGGAAGCAGCTCTATTTCATCAGAATAGTTTCTGAAGGGATGGATGCTAAAATAAGTTCATAGCATATATTCTAACACACAATATGGATTTAATATAGCATGAAAATATAAAAAGTCAAAGTCAAGGAGGAGAAAGTCTTTAAATACCTATATACTTATGCTAGGATGTGTGTATTATTGACATCTGTTGGGATGTATCACATGGCTAAAATAATAAAATCCCTTGATACACCCTATTTAGTAAAGGCTGACCGAAAATAAATGGAGAGGTGTAACATGGTACATCAGAAATGTAACATCTGCTTATAATGATAGGAAATTCATAAGCACAGGGTTTGTAATGGTAATGAATCAATGTACTAAATTAAGTAATGATGAGATTAAGATAGGTTGTGTTATGGCTCACCAGATCAGTTAAGAGATCAAGATGAATGGCTTCTTGACCATCTACATGGAGGAAAAAATATGTCAAACGAATTGTTATAGAGAATTTCAATCTAAAAAAATTATGATGAAAATTTTGTTGTAATAGCACATTATTAGGTAGTATAAAAACAACAGAAGATAGCTTGATTACAAAAAAAACTATAACTAAGTAATTTTATAACAGACTTCAAATCTAACAGGTCAATATGAATTTGCCATTGAATTAAAAAAAAAGAAAAAGGAAAAAAAAACCCACTATGGCTGACTTACTGGAAGCAACCAGGATCTAATTTCATTACTAATGCATGAAGAATACTGGTCAGAAATCTATCCCTTTCACATTTTAAAATGGTTGACTTTTCAAAGCTGAAAACAACCGTGTACTAAATTGTGTCAAAGAAAAATGTTAAGGAAGAACATGGAACACAGTTGTGAATTGATTCAGATATCTGTATCAGATGCTTCAAAACACAGTTTTGTAATCATGGAGGAAATGGGGAGAAGCCCTCTGATTTCACCTACTCTTTACCTCAAAACATGCTATAACAATAAGTGAAATAACCATTGTACATACACCAGAAAAATGGGAAACCTATAGCAATAAGTAAAAATTATTGAAGAATGTTAACATTGTAGCAAAACCCCGTTTTTCTTTTTCTTTAATACATTCCCTCCCTTTCCCCAACCATTTCTGACTTTGTCTCTCCCTCTCTATTCCCTATAGATAAGAATAAGTGAGCTAAGACACAGGAGAAGATTCAGCATTTTATTTTGGTAGCAAGTTGTATTTGTTTTGTTTTTTCTCCTTCTTTATATTATATAATTATTATGTTTATATTCATTTTTTTTTCTGTTCTATGTTACTGTTTTACTGAAACTATATGATTTAGGCCTGGTTAGCATAAGTCATAAGTTAGCATACGTCATGTCAGGTTTCCATTTTTTTTGTCAATCTCCATCCTGTCCCCAGGCCTGGTTGTGTAAACCATGATTTATACCTACCTCTCCTATGTAACTTGGTTCCTGAATGGATGAGGATGAATGAGGGTGTTTGAGAGACAATGGCAGTAGGTCTAAAAACAGTTCCCTCTGAATGACAGAACTATCAACACAAATACCTGGACCAATGACCCAGCCCTTGGAACCACCCTCAGTATTCAAGAAACAAAAGATAAGGCAACCCACCATTGTGCCAAAGCTGCACATGCTCAGTAAGAACACTTGGAGCCCTCTGGAACAGGACTGACCTTGCTTGGACAGGCCTTCCCTATAGAAGATCAGAGGTAGTCTGCTCCATAAAAAGGGGTAGTAAAGAATGACTCCTTGGGACACCCTATGCATCTGGACCAGCACCATGCCACACCACCTATCCACCCAGAGGCCCTGCTGGTGACCCCTCTCTGGACAACACCTACCGGACAAGAACCCCTTTCCATCCTGGATAAGTAGCTATCACACCCCCCCCTTCAAGCAAGGACTTAGAGTCTGCTTCTCTTCCCCATCTGGACTCCAACCCTTCCACTGAGTCTCTTTCTCCTCTGCTGTCATTGTGATTGTAACTCTGTGTGTGTGTGTGTGTGTGTGTGTGTGTGTGTGTGTGTGTGTGTGTGTGTGTGTGTGTGTGTGAGAACCAATAACTTCACGGGGTTGTATAGTGTGTTATTTGTTTAATAAACCTGTTATTTTGAAATTCCAAGTTGGATTTTTGTCTGTTTCCTGACTGTTTCCTCCTTGCCACCATTTACCTGCCCCACCAGTCTCTAAGCTGTCAGCCTGTTTCCAGCCCCAAGCTCCCAGGTTTCTGCCTTTCTCTCTGTCTTTCCTGGCTGTCTCCTCCTTGCCACCACTTATCTGCCCCCTCCACCAATATCTCAGCTGTCTGCCTCAGTTTCCAGCCCCAATCTACCTTAAGTAACCCCAAGCCTTGGTCCCTCAGCCAGTTTTTCTCTAATCCACCAGTTCTAATCTCAGTTCTGGACACTTTCACTCCCTACACTTTAGCTCTCTCTCTCTCACCTTAACCTTCCCCCAAATATTTCAGGTACCCCAAACACACACATGCATACTATGCCATCCAAATTAGTAACTTACCTATGTGTAGGTGGGTTGTATGTGTGTGAACTGGTAAGTGTGTGTGTGTGTGTGTGTGTATATATGTCATTGTGTGTATGATATATGAATTAGTGATCTCTGTATCTGTACTAAGTGTGTGGGTATGGACAATTTATTTTTGTCTAACTTTTGGGGTGTATAGAGTATGTGCTTGAATTGGTGATAGGTAGGCACATGCCTAGGCTATTCTGGATGTGTATGTGCCTGAGTTGTTAGTTCGTGTGTGTGTATGTGTGTATGCATCCAGTTGATTTGTGTTTGTATATGTGCAATTGTGTCGCACCCTCCTGTCTAATGGCACAATATTGAGATCCTGAGAGTTGGCCTGACCCCACAGGACAACAACAGTAACAACATAACTACCATTTCAAATAGGAACATTTAAAACATTTCTTCTTTTGTCCCTTGTCATCAGCAGGGATCCTGGTTTTCTCTGATAAAAAATAAAAATAAAAATGTCACAAATTCTCTGATAAACCCCACCAAATCCATGATTAAAATGAAACACCACTATATATGCATATAGGTATCAATTGAACTCAATGTTTTATATATATATTTACAATTTGAAAGCAGTTTCAAAGCCTAGCAGTGCTTCAATAACTATAATAAAATAAATTCTAAATACTTGTACATTTTGGTATTTGTTTTGGGGGTTTTTGTCATGGAAAATCAGAGCTCCCCCTGCCTCTCTACCTCACAGAATGCAGCTCCAGGCCCCTCACTCCACACCCCCAGCCATGCTGGTGCCCCTCACTCCCACCCCCACAGCCCCCCACCCCTGCTGGTGGGGGCCCAAAGCTGCCAGCTCTAGGGATCCAGGAACCCAGCAGTCCCCTGGCCCCCATAGCAGGTTCTGAGCCCCAGGTACCATCCATGGGAAGGGGTGGCTACTGCAGCATAATGGAGCGCAGAGCCTGGCTTCCCCTGTGTTATGGCCAGCATGGCTGGAGTGGAGCCTGTAGGGATTGGTGGCGGGCAGCCTGCTGTGGGTTTGTCCTTCCCCTGTCCCCACCCCATGCACAGATCTGTGGGACACAGCCCTCCTTTCCCCCCTTGGGAACGTGCGCAATGGTGGGGAGCCAGCCTCCTCCCTCCACCCCTGCAACCTGAGTCACCTGTGGCCCTGTCCTAACCCCCACTGGAACCCTGTGGCTGTGCATTCTGGTCCTGGGCCCCAAGCCCCACTCAGTTGGGCAGCAGCCCCAGCCTGAGCCCCACCCAACTTCCTTCTTCCCTATGGGGGCCTCAAGTCCGCCCCACCCCCAGACTTACCTGAAGGAGAAGAAGGAGAAGCTATCCAGGATAACTGTCTGCCATATGCATATACATGTGCATGGTGGCCCCTGCCTGACCACCTTCTTTTCACTCCCCTTAGCCCCTTGCACGCTGGAACTTTGCCAGCCTGCAGAGAGCTCTTTGCAAAAGTACAAAAGTCAGCATGTGTCCCTGTTAAAATAAAAAAAAAAAATGATTTTTTTTTCCTCAGATAAAAGGAGAACTCCAAGTTTTTCTCTATTTTTCTGTGCAAAATGGAAAACCCACTTCCCTGGTCAATAGGAATGAAGAAAATCAAGCTATGAGTTAAGTGTAATATTAGATGAGAATTATAAAATTGTTACTTATGATGTAGAAAGAGCAGAAGTATTTAATTTATATTGCTGCTCTAGTTTTGGAAAGAAGCTGGATAATGTATTCATAGTACATAGTGAGAATGAAATATTTTTGCTTTTACTTTTTCAATGATGAAAGAAGATTTCATAGAGCAACTACTAGAGTTAAATATGTTAAATATATAATAACAGATACAAAAACATCTTTCTGAATCATCAATGATATGTTTAAATAAATCTTGCCACAAGACTGGAAAAAAATAATATTATAGTAATATAATATATTATATTAGTGGACCTTCCCTTGTGGTCTAGTGGTTAGGATTCAAGAGGGATGTGGACAACCTGGAGAAGGTCCA
Source organism: Caiman crocodilus (assembly GCA_030014935.1). NCBI lineage: Eukaryota > Metazoa > Chordata > Crocodylia > Alligatoridae > Caiman > Caiman crocodilus. The sequence continues at coordinate 128,378,041 of JAGPOW010000261.1, forward strand.
GAGAAGGGCCACTCATATGGTTAAGGGCTTGCTGACCAAGCCCTATAAGGAGAGACTGGGGCACCTGGACCTCTTCAGCCTCCGCAAGAGAAGGTTGAGAGGCGACCTTGTGGCTGCCTATTAAGTTCATCACAGGGGCACAGAAGGGAATTGGTGAGGTTTTATTCACCAGGGCTCCCCCGGGGGTTACGAGAAATAATAGCCACAAGCTAGCAGAGAGCAGATTTAGATTGGACATTAGGAAGAACTTCACAGTTAGAGTGGCCAAGGTCTGGAACAGGCTCCCAAGGGAGATGGTGCTCTCCCCTATCCTGGGGGTCTTCAAGAGGAGGTTGGATATGCATCTAGCTGGGGTCATCTAGACCAAGCACTCTTTCCTGCCTATGCAGGGGGTCGGACTCGATGATCTATTGAGGTTCCTTCTGACCCTAACATCTATGAATCTATAATATTTTTTAAGAGTAAAAGATATAAAGCAACTCTGGGACAAGTATCTTGACCTCACTCCAAACTTGCAGATACATAGAAAATGGATATTATAAAACGATTTAAGAAATATAGTTCATAGAAATGTAAGTGATTTTTTTTTTTTATAAGATCATATTTTTTTTCTGGTCAAAGTAAATATTGACATGTAGAGTTCTGTAATGTATCAAATATAATAATGCATGACATTCTGATTGGGGGGAAAAGAAACTAAGAAAATTATAAAAAAATGTGGAACATATTCGACTGGATAAAAATAGTTAACCCAATAAATCTCAAAAAGTAACTGTAAATGGATAATCATCATTTTAGATCCCATGAAAAATCTCTTCTTGACCTAAGAGCTTTATCATAGAATCATGGAAAATTTGGGTTTGAAGGACCTCTAGAGTCTACTCCCACACCCTGCCTGAGGCAGGGTCATCTCTATCCAAACCATTGCAAGCAAATCTTTGTCTAATCTAGAGGAAGGCAAAACCCCCCACAGTACATACTAATCTGACCATGAGGTAAAATAGGATGATAGGTCTGATCTTCTGCAAAAAGGAATGCCTTTTAGCAGAAATTTCCCAGGGATAGTCCCCAGCAGGAGCTCTGGCACACCCCAGTCAATATCCCCAGGCTTGACTGCAGCCATGACAATAGTATATAGGCTCTCTGCCCTTCAATGCAAATGTGACAGGTGGGCGGGACTTCTGGCCCCGCCCCTTTGCACCACCCCTTTCCCCTTTTATGGTGTGTGACGTCACCAACTCCACCCCTGACCCCAGTCACGTGGTGCGTGACATCAGCAATTCTGCCTCTAACCCCAGTCATGTGGTGCGTGACATCAGCAACTCCGCCCCTGACCCCAGTCATGTGGTGCGTGACATCAGCAACTCCTCCCCTAACCCCAGTCATGTGGTGTGTGGCACCAACACCAAATGGTTCATGACATCAGAAGGACAACCCAGGCAGACCCTCAAAATCCAACCCCATCATTCTGCAAGATCCACCCTAGATCACATGGTGTTGTTATGGCCTATCAGGTCCCTGACCACTAAACAGAAGTTGAGAATTTGGAAGATGGTGTCTTTGTGCT
>JAGPOW010000261.1:128379707-128422061 GCA_030014935.1 Caiman crocodilus
GGGTGTTGGGGCAGGTTGTTAGAGGGGTCACACCACCACCCTGCAGCATGAGGGGTTGGGCTTTGAGGGTCTGCCTGGGTTGTCCTTCTGATGTCATGAGCCATGTGGTGTTGGTGTCACACACCACATAAGCGGGGTCGGGGCGGAGTTGCTGATGTCATGCACCACGTGACCGGGGTCAGGGGGTGGAGTTGGTGATGTCACACATCATAAAAGGGGAAAGGTGGCAGTGCAAAGGGGGTGGGACTGGAAGTCCTGCCCACCTATCACATTTGCATTGAAGGGCAGAGAGCCTATATACTATCATGACCTAAGGTTTCTGAGGAAGATTTTAAAAAGGTCTCTGACATGTGTAGCAAGAGGAGGAGAAAAAGTCCTTCCCAGCCCCATCTGGCAACCAGAAAAGCTTAGAAATATGGGAAATACTCATAGTGTGGTATAACCACAGCTACTAGGACTGTGCAAAGCTCTGGTAGCCGATTCAATTTGGAGGTGATTCGATGGCTGAATCTCCAAATATGAATTGAATCAGGAGACCCATCAATCTCTCCAAATTGAATTGGATGCCTCTGAATTGATTCAGAAATTTGGGCATAAATTGTACAGGCAGGTACTAGGCAGTGCCGAAGTAAGCAGCTGGGGAAGCAGCTAAACAAGCCCTGGCTTGAGCCGGCAGCCCCGGGAGAAACCATGGCTCATCTGCCTGCTCCCCTGGCTGACCACACACTGGGATAAGGCAAGCAGTGCTGGCAGCCCCAGGAGAAGCCACGGGGGATGGGGGCGGGGGATGATCGGTAAGCTGGGGGAAATCAAACCAGGAACTTGGAAATTGAACCAGGAGCTGCTGGCTCAAGCCAGGGCTTGTGTGGCTGCTCCCCAGCTGCTTCCGCCAGCACTGCTTGCCTGTATAGTTTATGGCCAAATACGGTTAGACACCGAATATCTTCAGATTCAGATTTGGCTGAACTGAACCGGGACAGTGACTTGAATCACTGAATAAAATTACTGTCCCCTCGAATCACCAAATCCAAATCCAAAGTGAATGCTTTCTGCTTTGCATGGGCCTAATAGCTACACCTGGATCAAACCTGACCATTGCTTATCCAAACTCTTTTTGAACACCTCCAATGTTAGAGATCCCATAACTTTACTAGGCAATCCATTACACTGGTTTACTTTTCTAATGGTGAGAAATGGTTTTCCCTCCCAATAGCTAACAATGTAATGAATAACAATAACAACACCAATTTCTTTGCTGCTAAAATGTGCAAGACAAAAAATGGTGGCGTGGTTAAATAATGATAACAGTTTAATCACTTTTTGCATACAACATGTACCTTTTTTCCAAAAATCAGCAGCTGGAAACTGCAAGATGCATGATATTTGAGAAGCAGGGTGAAGCATGACTTGAGAAGTAGGTTATGCTTTAATGGGCAAAGTGAAAGTAAAATCTGTATACTACTCATAGAAGCAGAACAATGAGCAGGTGCATCTCCCTAGCTGCTACAACTCAGTAACTTACCATAAGGATATATACTTTCCCCTTCATTCTCCCTTTCAGAAGCAAGCTGCACGTTATTCTGGGGTCTATTGTAAGAACATGTGGTAATTAGAGAGGCCACCCTGGAGGTTCCATACAACCAAGATGGGAAGAGAAAGACAATCCATTGCACTACTATTTTAAATGTGCTTCTAAAATTAAGCATGTGTAAATTATTTCCAGCATATTACATGTTAGGATATAATATGAGTTGGGGAGTAATGTATTAATAAGAAAAATACAACAAATGTGAATAGATTTGTCATAAAGGAAGTGACATTTTTACATAAGCACAGCAAAATTTCCAAAGTTGATAAGCACTGTCTACGAATAGTATGTCAAACAAATAAAATACAGATATAACTTTTATTGACATGACCAATCACACACCTTGGTGTAATTATTTATCAAAGCATCTTCTGAACTTACAGGATCTGCATTTCATGACAATTTTAATATTGCTCTTCTGAATAAAAGCAGGAAGTAGAAGTATTCTAGATATTTTCCTATAGGTTCACTATTAAACCTCTGATATTGAGCAGAATCTACAATTGTCAAGGTGCCTAAGAATATAAGAAGGGGGAACCACATTTGAGAAGTGAGGAAGTTTCAATGGTGCATTCAGATTCCAGTTATAAACACTTTACATTTTAAAGAGAAAGTGTTCTGCAAAGTATCCCTCAAATCCTGTCACATCTTTCTATGAAAATATGTCACTGACCTACTTATTTATCTGCTGTTTTGATAATATCCAGATGCATATATTTTTAAAATAATATGTGATCATTCATATTACTGTGTACTTGTGGATTTATACTACTGTAGATCTGTGTTTATAGAAACACAAGGTGTTTCATTTAAAAATAGCTCTTAAACCTTAAAAAGCAGTGAGAAAGTTAATAAAAATGACTGAATATTACAATTCATAAGAAGGTTAATTAAAAATTTGGCAAAACTACAGAACCAATAAATAATAATTATGAAACAAGTTTTCATATTTCTATTAAAATTCTAACCAGAAAAACATCAGACACAGAGGTAACATCTGTGTAGGCAGGGAATTCAACAGTATAATTCATGTTGAATAAAGAAAAAGGAGACACATATCTATAGAGAAGCAGAAAAAATGCATTCCAAAACAAAGAGGAAATGAAGCAAAATTTTAGGTAAAAAAAAAAGGTCACAGAGAATTAAAAAGTTAAGAAAAATTATTATGCATTCAAATTTGTAAAATACAACCAATATGTTTGCTGATGCCATTTCCTTAATCCTTCTATTGGTTATTCCAGATATTAATTTCTTGTCTCATCATCAACACTTAAAAATACTTTGCCACCTCCCTTCTTACCTTCCACAGTTCACATAACCACTTCCAGAAGGGGCCTGCCTAAGTGGTTTAATAAACCCAGCCACTAAACTCCTTATCTTGTATACACTCAAGTCCTTCTCAAAGATTGGCTTCCATACAGATGCCTGAATAGATGAGATATATTTAACATTTCTTTATTTGTCTTTTTTCTTCCTTACTTGCTTAGTACTTACTTTTCTAGCCATTCTTGGAATGTAAACACCTAGAATCAGAAACCATCTTTCCTTTAATATCTTAAACCTACCTATCACATTATAAGGTAAGAGAATAGCTACAGACCAAGATGTGATTGCAGTATGTAGAAGCATACTCAATTTTATGTTTTTCTAGCTATCTTAGGAAACATTATCATTGTACATGTGGTACAAAGGGTTTTGCAATATTGGCAAACAGAGTTCAAAACTTCAAGAGAACCTGTACTCGGTCTCCTCATACAGAAGCCCATGTTACCACACTTTCACTGCTAGTGTTACCCACAATCATCTCTATATACGAGTGGTATACCACATAAAACATTTTGTTTCTTAGGAAGTTTTAAACCTTGTCTGCCTGATTCTGTAAGAAAAATGGCAGTATAAGTGTGATGCTGTAGCCGTGATAGTCCAGAAATTATGCAAGCAAGGATTTCTTAGGGTGATATTTTTTATTGGGCCAGAAATATAGTTGGGGCATAGTTAGACAAGCTTTCCAATTCAACACATGCTTCCTCAGGTCAGATCACAAGGAAGCAGGCACATCATGACTATACATAACTATGCTGTGTCTGGCTCATTGTGATCCAACCTGAGGGAAAAATGTCTTAAATTGGAAAGGTTGTCTAACTATATCACTACACAGTTTCTCCAATAAAAGATATCACCCTAAGAATCCTTGCTCTTAGTAAAAAAAAAAATAAAAAAATAAGTAATAGATGCTATGAATATGAATAAAAAAGTGCCTTTTGTGGCAGCAATATGAAAGTTTGAAGCCAGTACCAATTGTATATATTTCATTTGCTTTTATTATTCATTGGAAAATTCCAAAAGCTTAGTACATTAGCAAGTAATGGACTAGCTGACAAATGCTTCATGAAGCTAAAAGTTAAAACCAACTAAATGTTGTATACAGTAACTATCGATTTGGCTATTTTCTGGTTCTCACAAGACATAGCAGTAATGCATATGAAATGTGCTACTCCACAAATGCTCTCAATTAGTTGTATATACATAAAACCTTATGTCACTTTAACATTATGAGAAATGTTATATATGTTAATAAAAGGGCATTATTTCTGTTTTATACTAAAATGCAATTTTATAAGCCAATTGGAGCAGAGGATCTTCATAGTTACTGGTCAACAATTCTGTATTTTCTAGTCATTCAACTCTTGCATTCAGATTAACTGGCATTATTAGAAAATAGAGTGATGGTCATTGTAAACCCTAAAGAGATTACCCAGAGCTCTTCATTTATACTGTGCTTTTGATTTTATTGGGTACTGCATTTAGAATGTCTAATCCATATGCCTGATTTTCTAACCCCTTCACATATATGTTACCCCAATTAACCCCAAAATTATTGTGCTGTAAAAATGCTTTTGAGTAGAAAAGCCTTCAGGAGAAGCAGGAGAAGGGTCAAACCAGTTGTTTTTGGTCTTGTTAGAATCAGTGCTAATACTATTTCTATTCATTAACTTGTAGCAAAATAAGAACATAAGAAATATCATATTGGGTCAGGCCACAGGGAACGGTCAGTCTCTCTCAGCATCTGAGTAAATATTAAGAAGGACATTTAAAAAGGGAATATCCAAAATGGTCCATTTCCTGACCTTCTATTTTGAAGGCAACATTTCAGCTTTCAGAGACCTAAAAAAATGTATTTGGAGGTTATACCCCTATTATGTTTAATACCAGCTGATGGACTTATTATCTGTGCTTTTGTCCTTCTCCTTTGAAATGTGGTTAAAATATCAGACTCCACAACATTGTGGTAATGAGTTATACCAGTTAATTATACTCTGTGTGAAAAATGACTTCTTCCTGTTTGCATTAAAATTTAACCTAAGGTATTTCATTGCATGTCCCCTAGTTTTAGTATTTGTGAGATAGCGGGAATGTCTACCTGAGATATTTACTGTTCAGTAGAATAACTAACTGTGTTGTACACGTCTCAGCATATATACACGTACCCGTTAGGCTGGAGTAGACTAATTTACTCCTCAGTAGTTGCAAGTATTATCCTGTTGTGAGGTTAAAAACTCTGCAGTAGCTCACGTGTAGCTGCTGCCTTGGCTGCCTGGACATGGGGGGGGGGGGTTCAGTAAAGGGGCTACCTGCCAGCTAGCCTTGCATTGAAGCTTCCTCATGCCCCAGGCAGCCCCTCCATGTTGAGTTGGAGGGAGCAGGCCCAAGCTGGCAGGCTGACTGCTCCAAGCCCCCTTGCAGCCAGAACAGCTCTGACCTGGCTCAGAATACTGCAATCATGTGCAAATGGCAATAAAATATAGGGTGTACTATTCTGCAGTATATTGCCTCACATTAATAGCACATGTAGATGTGCCCAATAAATAGTAAGTTCCAGGGTGGCTGTGATACCCACTGGTGGCTCTGCAGCCATGCACACTCTGCCCCTAGGGCACTTTCCTGTCTTACCTGCAATACCTTGAAGGAAATATAGTGATAAATAAGGAGGTTGCCCTGATCTTACTGTAATGACCACCCAGACTGTGGCTGTGGACTTGTGGGACAATTGCATGGCTCTATACCTTCCCTATACCATGACCTATGCCTTACAGATGGCATCATTACAGATGTTCAACCAATTGCTGACACAGCCCCTGACCAGGCCTTCTGGCCCCTTGGCCTCTCAGCCTCACTCCAGTTGCCAGGCCCCTTGGTCTCTCCTCTGGCCCATCTCTGGGCCCTTAGACCCATCTGTGTCACCCAGCCACTTCTTGGACTATCAGACCCTTCAGTCTCCCTTCTGGCCTCTCTCTGGGCTGTCAGATCCTCTCTCTGCCCTTTGTCCTAGACCTTTTTTATTCTTCCCTTTCTCAGCCACTCTCCAGGCCCTTAGACCTGTCTCAGCTCCATAATCAATTTCTGACCCCTCGGTGAGCTGCTGGACCCTTCTAGTCTCACTAGGCCTTGTTATGATCCTTAGGCTCCTCAATGGGCCTCACTATCCAGGTCCTCAGACCCACCTGGCCCTCTGAGCCTCTGGACTCATGTAGTCCTGGTCTCCCTGACAAGTGCTTTTCTGTTGGGCTATGCTCCCATAGCCTTTCCCCTCCATGCAGCAACCATCAAGGCACTGAGGCTTTCTGGCACCCCATCCTCACCTTTGCCTACAGTAGCCCATGTGCACCATTCCATGGGGGCTATTCTGCCATAGAAAGCCCCACCCTATTAACCAATGTTGCCTCCAAAGGACTAACTCACAGGATCATAATAAATCATAATTTATTGTATGGAATGTGAATTTACCAATACAATCATAAATGAAAACTTTGTGTTAGAAGGGGTACTGGCTACACTGACACACATGCACACACTCATAGATGCAATTGCTGCAATAGTGGTATAGCACCAATATTGGTTTATACCTATCTGAGGTGCTGGAATCTGCTGTTAATAGTCAGATTCCTCCAAGGCGATGTCTTCTTCAGAAGGGGATCACCAGCTTTTTCCTTCCATCTCGGTAGGTCAGGTGGTGGATGAGAGGCCACCATTGAGGGTCACAATTCACTGATTTTTCTCTCTTCGTGGAAGACTTCTGTGAGCATCATCTTGACTGCCCAATCTGGAGGTTGCTGTTCCTATAAGTCTTGCGTAGTGAATGACAATTATCAGTCACCGGGGGTTCTGCATAATGGTGCAGTTCTGGGAGTCTACTCTTGACTTGATTGATTCAATGGCTATGTTGTTGTAAGTTCCAGGTGGCTTGATTAACTTCAAATGGCTAGCAGAGTAGAGTTCTTTAATGGTCAGTTCCTCTGGCTAGGCTACTGTCAATTAATAGCTAGAGGCATTTGTTTTGTCATTCAGTTACCTACTGATTCATACATACTCACATTCATTTAGGGGACCAGCCCAGTACAGCAGTACAATTCCAGTGCATTCTTATAATAGTAATTTTAGTAATACAAAGTATGAATTACCCTAAAGAATGCATTTGTTTAAATTTAAAAGGTATAAAATATATAATACGGAACGTCCAGACAAAGATGAGACAGATAAAATACAAAAATGCACTGTGAGAAATATATAAAAATGCAATGTGAAGTAATGAGCATCAAAAGCACTAGCGACAGTAAGTGAGTTGGCTCAGATGCAGTCATGTAGACTGATTTAACATAAAACTCTAACTATATAGGAAGTTTGCTTTGAGAAATAGGTTTTAATCAAAGGGGGAATGTGTTCACCAGGATATATTTACAGTCATGTTTTCAATGCACCTTGGTTTCCTTGTCTTTTACAGGCTTTGCTTTGAAGTGGATATTTTAGTTCTTTTGTTTCTTTAGCGACACTTAGCTCAATTGTTATGTAGATGTAGCTTGTAGGTTTCTCCTACAGAGAACCACTTCAGCTTTCTGGATTGCTCTGAGCCTTGCCACACCCATGCAATGGATGTGCTAGCTTTCTGCCAGTACTTAGAAGGAAAAAGAAACACAAAAAAGGGAGGCAGGGATGCAAGCAAGAAGGGGTTTCTGTTGTATCAATGCCCAGAAGGGGAGTGTACAAATGGGGATTCCTGTTACACCAGCCCTAGCAGGGTGCAGTTTCAGGTCTTACCCAGGACCAGTCTTTAGGCCTACCTGATCTTGCTTGCCCCTCTCTGGGCTTCCCCTATGTATCTAATGCCCCTCTTGGGCTGCCAACCACCAGGCATCACAGCCTATCAATAGGCCCATCAACTCTCAGCCCCTCTCCCAGGTCTTGTCTGGTATCTCACTAGGTCCCCGTGCACTTGGCCCTTATCTTCAGGCTTATCTAGCCTCTCAACAGAACCCAGGCACTCAACCCTTCTCTCAGGGCTCTCCTTTCCCCTCAACAGGTTCACAGACTTTCATCCCCTTTCTCAGGGCTCTGGACCATACACTGAGTCACCCGGATCTTACATCCTCTTAGTTCCTACCCAAACCGCCAGATGTTTTAGATGTTATTCTCCTTGCTGGCATTAAGGAGCTGCAGCCTTCCTACTAGGTGATGTTCTTTCACCAGCTCCCAAAATATTACTGCCATCCCTACTCTCAGGGTCTGGGTTTATGCCTTTTCTACTCTCAACCTTCCTCCAAACAGGAGAGTCCCTTACAATCAAGCCCTTGTTCAGGGATAGCCTCACCTGCCAGCTCCCTGGCTCAGTTGACTTTTGACCCTGACCCCTACCTGTCAGTGGCTAAGTAGACTGCCTGAAGTCTTAAAGTAGAAGACAAATGAAGTGCCCTGACACAATCCCTATTAGCTTTCTTTGTGTCATTCATGATTTTAAAGCCCTCTAACACAACCTCCTTCAACTTTCATCTAAGCTAAAAAGACTGAATTTTTTTGTGAAAAATATATGTATAAATAGTATAAATATACATATCAGACATAAGAAACTATTATACATATTTTCATCTCCTGTTCTTAGGGCTGTGTGAAATGTCTGTTTTGTTTCTATTTTGGATTGCACCATTTTAGAGGGACAGTGATTCATTTTGGTGTTTTGGATCAGTTTCATTTTGATTTGACTGAATCTATTTATGCTGAAACACTGTTTCAGAGATTCAGATCAGCCAGGGAGAGAAAGGCACAGCCAGACAGATTCAGGCTCTCCCACAGCTCCTCCAGCTGTGCCTACCTTTCCCTAAGCTGGGGGAGCCAGGGGAGAAGCGCACATGGCTGCCCTGCCTGGCACCATCCCCCGCCCTCCTGGCATTTAAAAGAGAAAAAAAAAGAAAAAAAAACCTTGCAATCACTGGCTGTAGCAGGGGCAATGACAGACTCTGAGAGATTGTGGCAGAGCCTCCCCACATGGCTTGAGGCAGTGGGGAGCAGCAGGGATTGCCTCCCCCCACCTGGCAGTCGCATGGAAGCTGCCCAATGGTACATGCACAGCATGGCTCAGCCGGGTGCTGTATGCTGTCTGGGAGCTGGGGCCACTGGAGCTGAGGGGTGCTGGGCTCCAGCTGACAGGAGAAGCTTCCCCAGCTCCCAGGCAGTACGTGGCATACTGCTGAACTGCTCTGCACCTACATGATGTGACAGTTGCTGTGCAAGTGCCAAGCAAGTGCAGGGCAGCAGGGATCGCCCCCTGCCCCATGTGGGGAGGCTTTGCCATGAGCCCCCAGAGGCCCTTATCACCACTGCTGCAGCCAGTGAGTGCAGGGCTTTTTGTTTGTTTTTTTGTTAAAGTACCGTGGAGGCTGGAGCTGAGTGGGGGTGCAGTCAAGCAGGGCAGCCATGGGGGCTTCTACTCCAGCTCCCCACATTGGGGCAAAGGCAGGTACAGCTGGAGGAGCCATGGGAGAAACCCCCATGGCTGCCCTGCCTGGCCCAGCCTCATCCACAACCCAGGCCAAGTCTCTTGGCACTTTAAAAGGAGTGCTGTGAGGCTACGCCAGATTCTTCCTGTGGGTGCAGGCCCCCATATCTGCATGCAGGATGACAGCAGGCTGCTGTCCCACCCCCAGAGCACTGGGATTGGAAGGGACCTCAGGGACAGATTGCAGACACTGACCAGGTACAGACATCAATATCAGAGCAGTCCTCTGATATATTATGAAACATCCAAAACATTTCCAAAATGTTTCGGATGGTTTCATTTTGGAGCCTGCCATTTCATTTCAGAATGGGTGTTTGGGGGCCAAAATGGTCCGAAACACCTCCGAAACAAAACAGGTGACAAAGTTTCACACAGCCCTAATATCCATCCCTGAAAATCCTATAAATACTTTAGCAGTTCTCTAGTTTTGGTTAAATCAAACTCCATTTACTCTTAAAACCACCTTTGCTACCTTAGTTCTCTGGATAAATGTTGAATATTGCATGTGTTGTGAAGTAACTGCTGACTTTACTATTTTGAAGGTTTATATGGCTGAAACTTGATTCTAAATAATTTGGTTAGCAGCCACATATTAGAGGAGGAAGTATTGACCAAGCATGACCAAAAGATATGAATTAACCAAGCATAAGACTGATTAGGCATCATGCCACTTGTGTGATGGACATGTTTATTACCATTAGGTTAAAAAAGTGCACTGTAATGTTTGATATTAAAATGACTTCAATTTTGCCTTGCATAATTGCTTATGTAATTTCTAAGACATGGCAGGCAGTTTAGTAGCAAATTGGCATTGTGCTTTGCTCCTCTTTTTATAAAACTAAACTCTAGCAACATGCCCTTAAGGGGGATCTAAAGTGGCATTTGAATTGATCCAATTCCAAAAGTAATTAGTGAATAAATGTGTTTGAAAGGAAAAAAAAAAAATCATCTTGGCCATGAAACTCTTTTCAAACAGTTGTTTGATTGTATACTAAAGTGAGCAATCTTCCTTCCAGTGATCAGGTAAAAAACTAGAAAGGCTATTTTTATCCATCTTGCACTCCCCCTAGAGGAAAACACTTACTTTCTGTGTAATCAAATCATTCTTGAAAATGGCATTCTGGCAAAAAGTCAGCAGATCTGTCAGGACCTCATCAACTTAAGTTAACTTAGAGATATGATAAAGATGTTAAAACAATGATTCATTTCATTCCTCCCATCACCAGAACAATCATACAGAGATGAGAAGAGCCTCTTCTTGCAGATAGACACTCTGTTTGGAGACCTGTCCAGACAGGAAGTCGAGAATATAAAACAGAGAGCAAACAATCCATCATGGCTCTAGCATTTTCTACAATATATGGTGTAAAATGAACAGAGAGAAGACTGTTGACTTTACTAGCAAAGAGAGAAATAACTATCAACAAATACAGCGGGTTGCTATTAAATAGCCATTTGCCAACCATTTCTGCACAGCAGTATCTGGGGGGAAAAAAACCCAAAAAAACAAGTTTACTTTATACTTAAAATAGGAAATAACTGACAACTGTGTAGTAATGGCCATCAAGTAATCATCAGTGTTTTAATGGTTTCTACTCATAGGGACAAATAATTATTTCTACAATAATACAAGTGGTAAATGTGTGTGAATGGTTTTATTTGCTTTTTTCCCCTTCTCCTTTTTTTAGTTAGCGTGTGTGAAAAGAACAGTAATGACTTTCTTGGAGACTGAAGTCTTCCACTTACTCAGAAATAAGTATAATATTCCAGGAGCACTGAAAAGTTGTCACAACTTAAGGCCCTCTGGATAAAGACTGTGTCCTGGCCAGATGTACTTTGATGACAGCCCTAGGATTTAGTAGATATAAAGAATTGCTTGATTGATTGTATTGTTTCTTTTCTGTTATCACTGTGTATCAAAAAATGTGCCTATTATTGAATGGAAAGTCTGTGGTTGGTCTGAGGGTGGGTCCCCCCTAGAACAAGGTCTCTGGGTCCTAAGTCCAAAGCCAACAGGATCTTCCTGAAAACTAGCACTAAATTGACTTTATTCCTAGACTCCACTGGCAATACATTTTGGAAAAATCAGTCCCAATATGTCTCAATGTATGAAAATAGATATGAACATTTAACAAAAAAATCAATTAAAAAATGAAAGCATCAGCGTTCAAATACAAGCAAATTAGTTTATGTTTAGTTAGGTTAAAACCACGGAAAAGTTAGACAGTGTTCTGCACTTTAAAAAAAAAACAACAAAAAAAAACAAAAAAAAAAGGAAGATGACTATATAATGCCAGTATAAACTGTTAAAATAACAAGTTAAATATTAAAAACACATGTAAATTGCAATCTAGTCCTTGATTCGCACGATGGTTGCCTTTCTGCTCCATGACTGTCCATAGGGTACAATTTAAAGACAGGTATGCTAATTTTTAAGCTTTTTAGTTAAAATAAGAGCATGAGCATGTGGATGTTACTGCAAGTTACTGCAAAGTAACCTAGAGTGTGATCTCATAACACTTTCTCTGAGGCTAAGCTACCCCTCATTTATGGTGAGTTAGTAGTGTATAAATGGACATCAATACAGATTAACTGATGTACGGTAAATTCATAATCTAAGCTTACCTCATAGTTTACTCAAGGTGCATCTACAAACACTGTTACTGCAGAGTAACTAAGGCTACCATGTAGTAATTGAAAATTACCATGCAGTACGGGCTCATGTCTACATGCAAGTGCCTGTACTGCACAGTAGCTACTGCCCAGTCGCTATGGAAACTTATGCCGACTCCCAAGTAGTTACTGCATGGTAAGGCACATGTAGATGCCTTACTGCATGGTAATCCTGTTTATGTGGACTGACTTGGGAGTAACTTTACTCCCAAGTCCATTTACACCCAGCATTACTGCACTGTAATTCCTACACGTGTAGATGATGGTCTAAAACCCACTTATTGTACAGTAAGTTATTGCACAGTAAATGCACATGTAGACACACCCACATAGCATCAGTGTGGAGACCTAATCTCATTATAAAAGAAACAACTGAAATGGATCTGAATTCTGGTTCTTAAGGAAAAACCAGTCATAGTCCTTTGATTTGAGGGCTTTTGTTTGTTTGTTTTGGGGGTTTTTTGGTGCTAAAAGGATAAAAAATATTTCACATGTTCAGCTCTCTGAAGAAAAATACCAACAGGGACTGTGATCCCTCAGCTCTTGTTTTGTAAGCCCCTGCCTGGGTCTGAGAAGAGAAGCAAATGCAATGAATGTTAAGATTCAAGTGAAGAGCTGTGAAACTAGAGGGAGGAATGAAGTTCCCACCGGTAGTAGACAAACTAGTAGCAGAAGAGAAGAAGCTGATTACTGGGTGATCATGACCTATCAAAAGAGAGCATAGTCATTAATACCTCTTGTGTGTAAGAGGAAATTCAAGAAATTGGTAGATTACGACATGTCAAAAATATTGATGTTCAATCCTTGGCTCTCAATGCCCATACAGTGTGTACATTTTTGTGCCCAAGCTTGCCTTTTAAATGTGCCTGGTAGATTTTATTTGAACATAAAGGTCAGAAACAGAGTGGTTGTTCCATGAAAACTGTGCTTGTACTGACAAATATATGTTTCTGTCCTTTATAATTTTTTTCTATGAGTGTTCATTCTAGTGCATATTTGCTGTTTATTTTCGCCCATACGCTTACCATGAAGGCAATTGAATCAGATGTATCATGTTTTGGGAAAGGGTTCCACAAATTTTGATGGGTGTATTGTAGGTGCTGAATGCAGTAACAGTAGAGATGTGTTGATAGGCTGACAAGAATTTCTGTGTTGCATTTGAAGTTGGTAGAGCAGTGGAGAGTTTTCTTCTGATGAGTTGGGCAAGGTTAAAGGCTTGTTTGAAATCTGGGAGAGGAGAGGGTGGGAATATTTCTTTCAAGGTATTTGTCCAGTTTGATGGTTTCATGATTTTTCTAATCAGCTCCATTGTGGGTTGATAGGTGACCACCAGGGACCTGCAATCATTTTTTTATATTGTAGTAGGTTACTCGTGGGTATTTGGGTAACTCTTTCTAAAATATGGTCTGTTTCTCTACTGGAGTGTCCTTGTTGTTTGAAGGCAGACTTTAGGCTGGCCAGGTGGGCATCACAAGTATTTCTCTCTAGAACAGATGTGGTACCTTGGTGATCTGACCATAGTTTACAGGTCCCTTCATGGGGCTTGTTTGCTTTTTTTTTTTTTTTCTTTTTTAAGTGTTTAGGATGATTGCTGATCTTATGGACATACGTATCATGTTCTTTGCATTTCCTGTAGTTTGTAGATGCCAGATTTGGGCTCTATTGTCTAGAAAGTTGATTTGGTATAAGAATATTCCAGAGAAAGTTTGAATGAGGGGTGATAGTTGTTAAGCCTGTGGTAGAAGTCAGTAAGTGAATCTAATTGTTCAGTCAGGTGATGAAAATGCATTATTATCTATGTAATGCAGGTAGGTCTGATGGTGCAGTACTCTACTTCTTTTTCCTGCAGGTGGTATTTGTGAAGAGGCTGGCATATGGAGGGACCATTTTTTTGCCCATAACTTTACCCATGGTTTAGAGGAAGAGTCAGTTCTTGAAAGTGATGTTGTTGTGGGTGCAGATGAAGTAGAAAATTCTGGCAATGCAACATGTTACAAATCTGTGTATATGTCATGTTCGTGAAGGTATTTCTGAAAGTTTAGGTATTTCTAAATGGGAAGAGCAGACACATGGAGGACATGTTGGAGTCCCTACTTCTTCTAATTTAGAACAGGTGTGTGAAACTTGTTCTCCAACATCCCAGTTACATGCCTGAGGCCTCAGGCTTATTTGCTATTGGGCCATGCATCTACTTACTCCTGCAGGATCTGTTCCATTTTGTCTAGAGCTTAAATAGGTATTGAATAGAACAGTCAAAAGTATATCCGCTGACATCCCTAAATCAATGGTGGTAGATTCCAGGGAATATAACATGGGATGAATCATTTTAGATGTACCCTGTTCATATGCTTTCCTCCACTTCTGCCACTGCTGGAGACACAGTACTAGGCTAGATATTCCCTATGAACACTGTTAACTTGATATCAGGTTAATTTTCATTGGCAAATTAATCCTGGTTTTTCTGCATATATTACTAACTTTTGGGGAAACAATTGGGTATTTCTACAAGGGAGGAAATTAATACATTTATTAACTCTTATAACTGTCTGGCTTCAATCTTTTCTTTTGGAACCAGGAATCATGCCTGAGTGTGATATCACACATTCACTTCTCCCTGTACCAACAGAAGATGTAATGTGATTTTCTCCCTATTCTAATAACATTTCTTGTTTGTTTATAAAAAAGAGAACTCGTGATGCTGGCGCAAGCCAGGAGAGCATGGTGCTCATGCATACCACCTCTCGTACCAAACACACTCAAAGGCTGCTGAACCCAAGAGATCAGCAGCCCACTCCTGACTGGCTGCTGGACACAGGCCCCCACCTCCTGCTGCCAGCTGCACACAGTGGGAGAGCCAGCAGACAATTTCTCCCCAGCCCCGGCCACTTGCCACCCACCTCTCCGAGATGCAGAGGGTTTGGGTGGGGAACACAGCTGCCTGGCCCGGCAGTGCCCTGCCAGCTGGGCTCTGCATGGCCTGACGGGGGAGCCCCCATGGTGGGGACTTTTCATCTCTCTGAAGCCTAGAAAGCTGAGCTGAGATTGCTCCAGCCTCAACCCCTCACTAGTTGCCTACCTCCCTCATGCACCTCCTACCCAAAGTCTGCATGCCATAGGGTAGAAAGTCCCAGGCCTCCTCCCTTTCTCAAATGCAGGGAGCATGGGGGGCAGCAGGGATGGGACAATCCCAGCCTGACTTGCCAGTCTGCAGGGAAATGAAAAGTCTTTACTTTGGGGTCTTTGTCTTCCCCATTCCATGCAGACCTCACTGGTGGGGGCGCAGTGCTGGGCCAGGGGCATGTGTTCCCCACTCTTGCCTCTCAAAGAGGTGGGTAGCTGGCTAGGGGAAAGGGCTGGGTCAATCCCAGCTCATCTCCAAGGCTGTAAGAGGCTGAAATCCCTAACTATAGGGGCTTTCCCTCTCCCCTGCCCCCATCCTGATGGGTACAGGAAGGAGGCAGGCTAGGGAACAGAGGCTTTACTTCCTTTGATCTGTGACAGTTAAGGGTGGGACCAGTCCTGTTCAGCTGGAGTAGATAAAATAGCCCAGAGCTACAAAGCATCCTGGGTACTGGGGACTGTGCAGGAATTTCAGTTGGGAATGGGTGTTCCCTGGCTTTCATATTCTGGGACTTGGTAAATAGCAGTTGCCTATTCACTTTAGCCATACCCTCTATAATTTTATAGAATTTTCATACCTCGCACAGGTTTAGAATTAGGAATAAATTAAAATAAATCCAAATATTTGAGTGGAAGAAATATACAATTATGTCACACCAAAATTATCACTGCCACATAGATACTCTCCTAAAAAAACCTAAAATTCAGACTGCATATCTATCCATCAGAAAGTTTTATTTAATCAATTATCACAAAACCTAAAACATCTTACCCTTAAGTGCACAGAAACAGTTCTACTTGAACCTCCTTAATAGTCGAACAGAATTCACAGAAAAACTCTTACCTACATTATATATTCCTGATTATACAGACAGCATACTGAAGACACTTAATCCCCACTCGTCATTAAGATTCCATATGCCACTATTTGTACAAGTGTCATTACGCACAGAGCTCATGTATCTACAATACACAAAACTCTTTGGGATGGACCATGAAAGCACTTTTTTTTTTTATAAGAGCATAAGTACTTTTGATGAAGTATTACTTTATATCATAGATGTGAAAGAATTATAATGCCATTGTGCTCCAATCTGTATTTCTGGCAACTCATACTATGGGAGCACTGTGCCTTGTTCAAACATAAAATGTGAACAATGAGCAATCAGAAACTTTTTTAAAAGCACAAGAAAATTGATTAAGAAGAGCACAGAACACAGTATTGATTCATAGCTAGTCAACATACCAATCATATAAACATGCAAAATCAAATACTATCATATATACTAATATAAAAGCAAAGCTATCTACTTATAACCTCTATCAAGCAGAGGAAGACACAAGACTTTGCTTAAGTACACTGTTCTAACCTACATGGCTACCAATTAAAATTACTATAAACTAGAGCAGAGACTCAGAATGTGCTCTGTTGAACCTGGATGGTCTACAGAGACTCAATTGTGGCTCATGGACAGATGACTGGTCACGTGTTCCCAACACTTTTCTTGTTTGTCACTATTAATTTAAGTAAAAAGCTGTCACAAATGTAAATCATGTTTCCCACATTTTTTTTTATTTATGTAATTTCTCAACATTGTTTTTCCATTTACATATTTCCACAGACAGAGATTACATAATAAATGTAATCACAAGTAGGAGACAAAGCATTTATAAAACACGATTATGATTGGCTCTGTACTGAGAAAAATGCGTAGGAATTTGTGAACGACCAAGAGTACACAAGACTATGATTGTTAAAGAGATGCGTGTCACTAGACTAGGACAGCAATTCATCTCTTTTTCTCTTATAACTGAGGTTCCACTGGGTATTATATAATATATTCTATGGAGTCAATGCAGTAAAATGTGACTTGGCAATTTGGAGGGAGAATAAACCCGTTTTTAGGCTGGATATAGTCTATACATTTTGACAGCCATTAATTATCCCCTCCTTCCTCGTCTGAATCTTTATTGAAGTTAGTACTATAATAAACAAGTGACCTTTCTTAGGCCTTTCTGAGCATGGACACCCAATTGCCTTCACTTCATACAAACTTTTATTATGCTATCATAATATTCATGTGCACACAACACATTTATCAGTTTCATACATTAAGGGTATATAAATGTTGAAGTGAAATGCAGTAAAAACATTAGTTAGATGTCATGAATTTTCTTTCAGTAAAAGTTAGAAATAAACAGTATTTTTAATTGATTATGCTGGTAGAAATGCATGTGAAATGTTCAAAGGTTTTAAAGTCAGCATCATTAGGACAGTAGGTTGTAATAGTATGATGCCAGCGTGGAATTTTCTTATAAATTACTATGAAAGCAAGAAAGGCATCCCTGGTGCTCATTTTTTTTCTTTAGCATACATTTCTAAAATGGATTTATATTATGAAATCACTGGATTAGCTCTTTGTAAATGAAAAATTAATTGATTAGATTTATGTTCAGAAGTGCTATATTTACTGTAGATTTTTCCTCTTCTCTAAGTTGCCAGTTAGATTGGCATGGGCTTGCCAGCTGCTAGTAGAAGATATAGTATGAGCTTCTCTTTGAACTTGTAGAGTATTTATTTTTCTTGTGTACAAACATTCCCACTGGTGAATGTCTGAACTATAAAATGATCTTTAAAGAAAATAAAAAATGATATCCAGAACACTTTAATT
Source organism: Caiman crocodilus (assembly GCA_030014935.1). Taxonomy (NCBI): domain Eukaryota; kingdom Metazoa; phylum Chordata; order Crocodylia; family Alligatoridae; genus Caiman; species Caiman crocodilus. The sequence goes on from JAGPOW010000261.1 coordinate 128,397,586, forward strand.
AAAAATCTCACTAGTCTGAGTGTTTTCTTGAACTCAGAAAAGTAATTTTATTTAATACAACATAAAAATGCAAAGTAATCAATATTCCATAAACACTCTGACCTGAGCAATACTTTATAGTAATTTTTGTATGTAATAGGAACAAAAGGGATTTTTTTCTTTCATGTAGCTTATAGCAACACACAGCTATTAACAAAAAGAATGTCTGTAAGTATTTATCACTTTATTACTTGTTTTACAAACCTTGGGGTCATGGAAGTTTCAGAAAACTCTATAGTAAAGGTCCAAAACACTAAAAAGATGGCTGAAGATTCAGTTATAGTATATTGCAATTTTGTCCAACTTGCCACCTTCTAAATAAGTATCATTTTGATTATAAAGCATTACCTTTGGATGAAAGTGACAGATTTATACAACTGGAACTGAAGCCTTTTTTTACCACCCTGTCACGGCGCACCTCCCTGCACTACTCCTTGTGAGAAGAAAACTGCTGGGGAAAAGCCCCAGCAGAGATAATGAGCTCAGCTGAGGGTTGCTGGGGCAACTAATGGGAGTCAGCTGACCAAAGGGGCAGGGTCTGGCTCCTATAAAGCCCAGAGCCAGAGTCAGGATGGCAGTTCTCTGCCAGCAGCTGGAGGGGTAGGAGCTCCTAGAAACAGTAATGTGAGTGCAGCTCACAAGAGCTCCAGAGGCTGGAGCAAGGATGTGGAGCGGTAGCCAGGTGGCTTACATTGTTATAGCCAGGTGCCTGATGTTTGGTTTTAGCCAGGAGGCTTGGGTTATGTTTCGTTAGTATTGTATTACACCCATGGTTTGGGTGAGGCTGTAGGGGAAGGAGGAGGCCTCATAGGGACCCACAGGGTGTGGTGCCCTGGCACCCAGGAGGGCACGAGATTCAGCTCCAGAGAGGTCACAGCAATATTGTTATACAGGGTGAGGAGACCCCAGGTTCTAGCAGGGGGCAGTATGTGAGAAGTCCTAGCAGGGGGCAGTATTTTAAAGAGTCCATGAGGGGCAGCATTATCGGGAAGCCCTGAGGGGGCACGGCGAGCCCTAGAGAGGGAAGTGCTACTTGAGAAGCCCAGATGAGGGGCAATATTGTTTGAGAAGCCCAGTTGTAGGCTAGTACGGAGGTAGACCTCAGCCAGGGGGGCAGGGTGCTGCAATGGGCCCCAAGAAGAGGGTTAGCAGCACAGCACCTCCAGAGAAGGGCAAGAGGCTGCGGTGGTCTCCAAGGAGATAGCAGCGCAGGACACCTGGCTAAAGAGAGAACATAACTGTGCAGAAGGCCTAAAAGACTGGGGCTTGACAGAAGGTCCCCAGAGTGGACGAGGGTCCCGGGGATGGACAATATTTTAGAGAGGCCTGAGAAGGGGCACTAGTAGTACTAGGAAGCCCAGAAGGGGCATTGAGACCCCCAAGGGAGGGGCGGTCTCATTGAGAGTCCCAGGAAGGAACAGTACCACTGAGAAGGCCCGAGAGTGGGTGAGCTTACAGATAGAAGGCCCAGACTGGGCTAGATAAGATGAGGAGCCCAGGAGGAGGGGGCACGGATGAGAAGCCCTAGAGAGGGTGTGCTGACGAGAAGGCCCAGAGTGGGTGAGATGATAGAGAAGGCCCGGGAGAGCGGGCAGCCATTGTGTTCGGACAGGATGACGGCTTTCACACATTGCCCCTAAAGCTAGGGTGCCTAGGGAGCACCATTAGATAGTCCGGGAGATTGCGGGGACAGAGGTCCCGAGACGCCGTGCCCAGGGAGGTAGAAGGCAGCCTCCCTACATATACCTTTCATCAAAGTTGTGGCAGGCGAGAATTAGAGGGTGTCCTTGGGCCGGCTTGGACACGGTGCAAAGGACCTCAGGGGGATCAGGGCCCTCCCTGCAGGCGCTGCCGTGACATACCCACTATACATATGCATGCTTTGCAATACATACCTGTTCACAACTACTGTTTTTGCACATGTGTACTTTCCTCACCATTCTCAATGACCCAGCCTTATTTGCCTTGCAGGGCTTTCACAGAACTATCAATGACATCAAATAATATAGTGGAAAGCCCATAGTGATACTCAACCATCTTAGCCTAAATCCATTGACAGCAAAACAGTAGCTGGATGTATGCAGAGAACATTTTCCTAGCATAACATCTTTCATACAGCCTGTTTCCATGACATTCAGGTACAGAAATAGTCACAACATGCACAATAATTGTACTGTTTGCTCTCTGTGCAGTAAGCATGTCCCAAATCTTCTTGTAAAAAAAATTATACTGCGTTTTACAAATACCTCCATGCTTCATTTGAATGTAAATTGATGAATTTTCAACTTGTTTTTACAAGTAAACATTTGCAGTAATAAAGGAGTGATGAGGGTATATCAACCCTTGGTATATTTTGATTTGATTGGATTATTAGAAGCTGTGGAGGGGAATGAAACTGCTTTTTCTTGAATTTCCTTCTTTCTGTTTGTCTGGTAATGTTAAGGAAGTATAAGGCTTAGGCATTTAACCCCACACACCCTTTTGAGCACTGTCTACCTATGGAATACATTTCCATCATGTATCATTATCATTATCATCCTCCTGTGAATTAAAATCATTAGCAAGATGAGAAAACTAGGTGAAACATTGTCATCCCTTTGTAAGGCATGCTCTATAAATGCTTAAGCAAATGTCTAAATATGTGGCTCTCAGACCCTCCATACTCTTTCAGAATTTAACAATAATCCATGAATTTTACCTTCATATCATTCATATGAGGAAAAGATACATTATCCCTGCTGGTCTCTCCTCCCCTCCAGATGAAAAACTAAAATACAAGATAAATTAAGTGGACTGCTTTACTGCACACAAAAAGTCTGAGGCTCAGTTGGAAACTGAAGCTACATCTCATGATTCATAGTCCGGTGCATAATGCATTAGATCAGGGGTGTCAAACCAAAAAGGTGGGGCATCTGGCTTATGGTGTTTCTCATGGTCCCTCGCACCCAACTCTGCATACAATCTGTAGGATGTGAATATTGATGGTAGTGTTAACCCCCCACAGCTTCCAAAGTCACTGTTGCAGTGGGGTCTGGACCCCTAATGCCACAATTCTTACTCCACTGCCAAGTGGAGGTTCTCATTAAATGGAAAAAGCAATCTAGTGACAGATGATGCAGAAAAGACAGAAGTACTCAATGCCTTTTTCACTTCAGTTTTCACGAGCCAGGTCAACCCCCAGATCACTACATCTGGCACCAAAGTTTGAGGTGGAGGTGAGTATCCAACAGTGGTAAAAGAACAAGTTAGAGATTATTTAGACATGCCGGTTCCTGGATGAATGAGAGTGCTTGAGACATACTAGTAGCAGGCCTAAAAATAGCTCCTGCTGAATGACTAGACCATTAGCTTAATGACCAGACAATCAACTTAACGACTGGACTGCAGCCTTGCATTGACTTTCTGACACCACACACCTACTCCCAGGACTAGGTACAAAACCCAATATTTGAAATATAAAGACCCTCCATGAAACCAACAACATGGAAACAAAGAACAGAAGAGAAACCAGCTCCTACACCATTGTATCCACCTGGACAATGAGGACACTGGGAACTGCATGGCTTCATTTGAACAAGACTGGCCCTTACCTGGGCATGTCCTACCCGCTGGTGTGGGGGCTGAGAAACACTGGCAGAATGGGGCCACCTGTAGAGCAGAACTGGTTGGATGAGAGGCAGCAGTGGTTGAAACAAAAAGAAACCTTTACTTACAAGCTGTATACATGAGGTAGACAGTGTAGGCACAATCCATAGACAGACAAACAGAACTGTAGACAGGCACACCGATGCTCACACACTCACATGGAGATGGGATACGTCGTGACGACGGCGACAGGGAGTCGGTGGGTAATCAAGCCTCCTCCGTGGCTCCGAAGTACACGTGGGAATCTCTCCCTACGTGTGTTCAAGCACTCCTCCATTTTGGGCGGGCATCGCCCAAGCCTTTTATGCGGCCAGAGACCCAATTCCTGACCACCACGTGTGCATAATTTACTCTAAGCCAATCATGACCATGCACTCACTGGAGCAGCTGCAAACCTTTGGCAGGCTCTGATCTTGCACCAAGGACTTTTCCCGCCTTACAGGGGAAATCCCTGCACCTGGGACTAGCAATGTGCCTAACACAGCTGTGCAAAGGCACCTGTTTAACCATTCAGCTCTGACATGCCCCCTTGCTGAATGCACAGTTGTAGCCGGGTGTGGGGACTTGATCCCCTGCATTGTCTGGTCTATCTGGGGGGGCGCCCTCTCCCCTCAACTCTCATGCCATGACTTGATGTTATAATTTAACTAGAGAGGGGTCTTCAGTGGAGATCTATCCTGGGTGTGGATCCCCACCAGACAATGGTACTCACAGATGCTTGGCGCAATGGTCTATGGGGCTCCGCCTCCCCTACACCCCGTCCACACGCCAACCGCTCAATGGTGTGCCCACAATGTTCTGGACCTTGTATGGGACTCTGAATGGTTCCTTTATTATCCCCGCCACCACTCCCTCCTTCTGGGAGCTATCCCAGCTTCACCTAAAAAAAGGCATCCCTTGGGGTCCAGAGGGGTCTCCTGGGAATTCCCCAAGGTCCCAGTTCTTCCCCAAACCTCAGCAATCTCTCTTACCCGAATGGCCGCGGTCTGCTCTCCGGGCTCTCGAGCCTCAGCAGTCGTGGATTGATATGAGAGTGCCTGAGTTTGCACTCGCCTTGAGTCTCTGGCTTTGCCTCCCAAAGAAGGCTCACAGCTCTCCGTCGAGCTGCCTGACAGAGTCCTGCCGGCTGGGCTCTGTCCTTTCTGAGCATGGGCTGGCGGAGCGATTGCCCTGCCCTTGCTCTCTCCCTCCTCCTGGCTCTGCCGGTGTTTTTAAATTCTCCCATGGCTGCTCCAGCCACCGGGATTGGTCAAACTGCTCCCCGTGCCAGGAACAGCTGCCGCCACAGCCAGAGTAATGGTGGCTCGCACAGCCACAGCTCCCACTTCTCTGCAGGTACGTGTGCCTCCCCCAGGGCTCAGTCTCAGGGTCTGGGGTTCCTGGGTTTCCCCTATGATTGCCTTGCTGCCACACCAGGGCACATTCAAGTCGGCTAAATCGTCGTGTTGCCCAATGGGTTCATACCGCAAACAGGTATAAACAAAAGTGGACAATGAAGCAAATTTGTTTTCCAGGGATCTAATCAAACAGTAGCCCATTAACACACAACTACACATCAACAAATTAGTGATGAACAGTTCAATTATCAGGACTTCAGTGGGTGTCATTGCATCCTGGTCTCTCAAGGTATTCCCTGTTCTCAAAATATTCTCTCTCTGGTCCGGTCACACACATCATAGCGGACCTGCAGAGATAGTCTGCTCTCTCAAAACACAGTTTCTCTTTCTCCAATCTGGTCTGCATACACTACAGCTGACCTGCAGAGAAAGAAACTCTCAAAAAATTAATCAGCTTGTCTCACAGAAAAATTAATCATTCATTATCATAAGATGATTTATCATTTGGCTCATCTTCGTACTGGAACTCCATCTCTTATGCTAGGTTCCATTGACCCTCATCGCCCAAAACTCTCAACTCCTGCTTCGTAAGTCTAGAGTATCGCAACAGGAATTTGAACATCTCTTGTTTCTCTGGCATTCTCTGCATTGACTGAAATTGTTGCAGGCTAGACTTGTGCATTCAATGCTGCTCTGGGTCGCTGAACTCTCTCTGACCCAGTTTCACAAGAGCTTGCAGTTGAAGAAGTTGCTGCAAGAAATCACTTGCAGGCTGTCTGGCTAGTGGGTTTAGCAAAATTTGGAGAATGATGGAAGATCTTCCTCCATACACCTCAACACATGCATCGATACTCATCAGCGTGATTGGAACAGCTCCAGGATATTGCAGGTAATGGTGAGGCCACAGTTCCTGCTGCTGGGATGGTGACAGTCCCAGTGCATGTCATCTAGGATTCCATGTGCAGTACGAAATCCTGATGATCACTTGCAAGATCTGTTCCACACCGACTCTCGATGGTCCACCTTCATGCCAGGCATATGCTCTCTGGCTGGCCTGACCTGCAACAAGTGCTAAAAGCAAAATAGGCCAATAAACATTGTATGTCACCATTCCAATGTCAGCAGCATGACTTCCGCTCCACGAAGCTCATCTGGTGAGAGAACTCGCCTCATGTTGGTCCACCAGGTCGGATCCAAACTCCACAACTAGGCGTCCCATCCACATAGCTAGGGTTTCTGCTGACCTCATCTTGGACCTCTTACACAAAGCCTGTAATTCAGTCCAGGTTCTACCTTGATAAGTGCTGGCTGTAGTGCAGGCTGCATTCATCACTTTGCTCCTCATTGCCACAGGGTGCGTGGCTGTCTGAGCCCTCGCTGCACCCGGGAAGAAACTCGGTCTGAGTTTGGCTCCTTCCGCCTCCCGATCATGGCCCGGAGGCGGGCTTGTGGGCATCTCAGGGGTGGAGTCGCTACTTCCACCCGCCCGCCGATAGCTCCGCCCTCCTCTTCTACCTTTCCATGGCAGCTCCCCTTCTCTTCCGTAATTCCATAGCAGCTCCTCTCCTCCTCCGCCTTCCCGTGGGTAACTCCGCCCTCCTTCTTGACCCTTCTGTGGCGGCTCCCTTCCATTTCACCACCATCTTGTGATGACGGGGGACCCCAGCTTTCCTGCACAGCTGCAACCTGCTTGACCGCATGAACGGCACACAATTGGGCTTCCAACTCAATCCTTTCCTGCATCAGGGACGTGACTGTATGGAACATTAGTCACAGCATTTTCCCCTTCCAGTACTCTATGCGGTCCTTTCCACCGTGGAATCTCTCTCCGGAGCTCCAAAATTTCCAACTCTCCCAACTCCAGTAACAACATGTCCCAATTAACTAGAGCTGGTCCCTTGCTCTCCCGTACACAGCGCATACAGCAAACAAACTCTCGACAGAGTTATATCTTCCTCGCTCAGCTTTTGTTCAGCTGACGATTCGCTGCCCCCTTGGTCTTGGGGTTTAAATCCAACTCGCTCACTCCCCATCACACATCCAAAAGCTCTCGGGTGGAGGCACACTTCCCATTCTTTCACAGGTTCCTCTTCTCCCTCAAGTGAAAGGTAACCACTCACAAATCTTTCACCTGATCCGCACACTTGATGGTAAATGATGTGTGCTCCCAAATCCATGGCTTCTAGCATGTGGAGTTTTCCACTGCACCAGGGGCAACCCTCAACCAATTCTAGCTCCACTGCATTTTCCCGGCATACCGATCCTGTTCGTGATGCCATGTGGGAGCCGAGAAACGCCAGCGGAATGGGGCCACCTATAGAGCAGAACTGGTTGGACGAGAGGCAGCAGTGGTTGAAACAAAAAAACCCTTTACTTACAAGCTGTATACATGAGGTAGACAGTGTAGGCACAATCTGTAGACAGACACAAAACAGAACTGTAGACCGGCACACCAATGCTCACACATTCACACGGGGATGGGACACGTCATGACAACAGCGACAGGGAATCTATGGTGGGTGATCAAGCCTCCTCCGTGGCTCCGAAGTACACGTGGGGATCTCTCCCTATGCGTGTTTGAACACTCCTCCAATTTGGGTGGGCATCGCCCAAGCCTTTTATGTGGCCAGCGAGCCAATTCCTGACCCCCACGTGTGCATAATTTACTCTAAGCCAATCATGAGCATGCACTCGCTGGAGCAGCTGCAAACATTTGGCGGGCTCTGATCTTGCACCAAGGATTTCTCCCGCCTTACAGGGAAAATCCCTGCACCCGGGACTTGCAATGTGCCTGACACAGCTGTGCTGAAGCACATTTTTAACCAATCTGCTCTGACAATTGAAGTCACAGGTAGCCCACCCCAGAATAAGGGTAGTAGGCTATGACCTCGTTGGCATGCCCTCTTCATCTGGACCAGCATTATGCCACATCACTGATCTACCCAGAGTCCCTGCCGGCGACCCCTTCTGGACAAAACCTTGCTGGAGAAGACCCTGACTGGGCATTGAGGATCAACTCAGCCTGGATGGGTAGCTATCAACCACCTTCTTTCCTCAAGCTAGGGATCTGAGTTCTGTCTCTGCACACCTTGGACTCAATCCCTCCATTGGGCCTTTTCTCTCCTGCTATCATTATGTGCGTGTGTGTGTGCGTGAGCGTGCGCTCGCACACGTGTGTGAGGAAACCAATAAGTCTGTGGGCTGTATAGTGTGTTGCCTGTCTAATAAAACTGTTATTTTGGAACCCCAGGTTGGGTTTTGTCTTACATCCCGGCCCTGCTCCAATCTCTGTTCTCTGCCCCTCTGACCTTTGTCTCATCTCTTTCTTGCTCTCCCTGTCATCTCGGCTCCCTCTGTCCCCGTCTCCCTCACCTCAAACACCTCCATTTTTCTGCCACTGCTGACTTCCATTCTGGCTCCTTCTCTGTGCCTCCCAGCACCCTGCTCCTGGGTTTCTCCCCTCACCTTGGCTCCTCCCAGCTCTTTAACTTACCTCCCAGCCTCCCCTTCCAGCTTCTCTCCACTCTACTGTCTCCTGGGTCTCATCCCCAGCTGGCTCTAACCTCCCATCACCTCCAGGATAGCCCTGGCCTAGTTCTGTGCTTTTCACCTCCCTGCTCCGTGGCTTCTCTTTACCTCTAGTTCCCAGCTTTTTCTCGACCTCCCAGTTCTGCCTCCTAGCTTTCTTTCCTCAGTGCCACTCCTCCAGCTTTTCCCAGATGACCTCCAATCTACCATTTTACTGTTTCCCAGCACAGCTATTCCTGCTCTGCCACCTGCTGGCTTCTACCCTGGTGCATCGCTCCTCAGCCTGGCTCTCCAGCCCAGCCCAGCTCCCTGGCCCAACCTCCTGGCTTGCCTGTCCACTCTCCTCTTTCCACTGCCCCTTGGTTCTCCTTGCCTCTCCTCTTTCTAACTGCCACCCAGCTCCCCTCCAGCTTCTGTGCTGCCTACCACCTCTTCCCAGCACCGGCCCCACTAGTTCCCAGTCCCTCCTGGCTCCAGCCCCTGGCTTTCACTCCCACTTGTCCCAGCTCTGCCGCCTCACACCCTAGTCCTCCCAGCTCCTCTGTCCCACTGTCGCCCAGCTCCCCAGCCTGGCTTCCCTCCTACTGCCTCCACCTCCTCTGATACCTCCACCCTGTCTCTACCTGCTCTTTTGCCTCCAGTTCCATCTCCACCACCTGTCAGCCTTGGCTGCTCCCATGCTCCACCGCCTCCAGCTTCCCAAACAGCTCTCTGGCCCCAGCTTTCCTTCTCTCCTCTGCCACCTCCTGGCTTTTCCCCCAGGTTCTCTGCCAGGGGCACCAAGTAGCCCCAGAACCCCTAGTGTTAACACACAGCCATTACCAAAGTGCATGTTTGTATATATCTGTATGTGTGTAGACATGTAGTTTCATATGTGTAGCTTATGTGTGTGTGTATACAATTTTGTGTCATGCTCTCCTGCCTAGCAGCACAATATTGAGATTCTGAATGTTGATTTGATGCATGTCAACACCTGCTTTGAGCAGGGGTTGGACTAGATGACCTCCTGAAGTCCCTTCCAACCATAATTTTTGAAGATTCTATGATGGGGGATTCATTTGTTTTGGCAATTTAATCTTCACAGCTGCCAGAGGGCAACCACCACTGCTTGCCCTGCCACCAGAAGTGGGCTCAGCTTGGTCCAAAGGGCCAAATAAATTTTAAGTCCCTGCATCAGATCAAGGGAAGGAGAAATTTCCTGTTACAATTAACTGATTAAAAATGCTGTTTACTGGTCACTAAGGTCAAATTAATCTCTGTTATTAAAGATGTGATTTCTTTGACTCAGATTACAGCTATTCTATCTGGATTCTAGTGCATCATTTCAAGTTTTGATAACCACAAGAAAATTACCACATTTAAAAAAAACTATAAATGCAGAAATAAATTCTAAAGAGTTAATGCCCAAAATATATATTTTTTGAAAATTAAAGTAACATAATTTATATATGTTATCTTGTCACACTAATTCCTTGAATATATACATACATCATGATATATGTACCAGCTTAATGCATTTTTTTCTCTTTTGTTTCACTAAACTTGTAAAACAGAAATTAATGCCAACAACAATTATTTCTTACCTGTGTTGCTTACTTTTAAACAAAACAGAAAATGTAGTATTGAGAAAAAAAATATAGAGAGAGAATATACAGCTCTCTCATGATATGCTAGATTGAATAGCAACTTCCATTCCCTCTTCTTTCCCTCCCTTTTCCTCTCCTCCTCCCCCCCTCCCGTCCCCCTGCAACACTCCACAAAGCAATGGATGGCATATGTCAAGATTTGTGTGCATGTCAAGTACATGGACAGATGTAGGATTTTGAAAAAGGGGGTGTAGATGGTGTTGTACATCATCACTTACAAACCCACATGCAGTTTTCTCGGGGGAAAAAGAAGCTAGAAGCTATACTAAGATGGTAGAGACTTAGGGATATATTATTAATTTCAAGATCAAAGCAAAAACAAATATAACCTTATTGGTATTTGTGTTCATTTGCTATATCCTATATTATGTAGAGAGCACAACAAATTAGGATAAATTAAAAGATGTTGTTTCTTTAGTCATGTAAGCATTAAAATTAAATGTGCATATATTTCAGATTCATGAAACAAAATGTAGCCTTCTTGAGCATCTTGACAGGGCATCCAATGCTTCATTGAAAGTTATATTCACACCTGAGTCGATGTTATTAGAGTTAATATTTTTAGCTAGAGTTAAAAACAGTTTGTAGGACTGTGAAATAGGAGTGTTTGATACATTAAGAGGAACAGCTAACACAGCAGAATTGTAGAAGAAAGGGTAGCTTAATTAGAAAAATACCAAAGCCATTAAAAAAAAAAAGGAGAAAGGGTCATTAAAACTTATGAAATGAAGTGTTTAGAAGGAATCAAGTAGACTATAATAATCCACAAAGCCAAGTGATGTGGCTGCCTGAATAAAAGTGCTACTGCCACTGTCAGGCAGTTGGTTTTAAGTTTGGGTGGGCCAGGAAACAAAGTGGGGTGAAACTACATCCTCCTTGCACTTGATTCATCTCTGGTCAGGTATGACAAATGAATTTCACAGATTTCATAGACATTAGGGCTGGAAGGGACCTCAGAAGTTCATGGAGTCCAGCCTCCTGCCCCAGGGGCAGGAAGTCACCTAGGGTCAAAGGATGTCAGCAAGATAAGTGTCCAAACATTTCTTAAAGGAGTCCAGAGTAGGTGCTTGCACCACCTCTGGAGGAAATCTCTATTCCAGGCCTTGGGTCTCAGACAGTAACGAAGATTTTCCTTACGGCCAACCTAAAATGGTCCTGGAGGAGTTTGTGACCATTGGACCTTGTCATCCCTTTGGATGCTCTGGTGAACAGGTGTTCCCCCAGATCCTGATACAGGCCCCTTGTGTACTTATAGGCTGTCACCAGGTCACCCTTGAGCTTAAGCTTGACTCCCATGGCTCTCAGCCTCTCTTCATAAAGCCTATTCTCATGGCATCTGATCAGCCTCCTCCACCAGCAACCAGTTTCTGAGCAGGGTTCCTGCTACTGCCACTGCCCAGGGAACGTCTGGGCTCCTCCAGCTTCCAGCAACTCAGAAAAGGGCAGGAAAGCAGCTTCCAGTGCCAGAAGCAACAAAAGTCCCTGTGTGAGGGGAGGGGGAACAAGAAGCTGAGCCTGGCATCACCAGCTCTCTTTGTCTCTGTCACTCAGCTGCCTGGCAGGGCTGCAGCCAAGCCTGTTCTGGCTCCTGCTGCTGTTGCTTCTCTCTCACCTGCCTGCCCAGCAGGATTGCAGTAAGTGCACACTGGCTCCTGTTGCTGCTCCCCTCTCCTGTTTGTCCCTGCCTACCTATCTGGGCTTTGTGGAAATCCTTCACACGCCCCCCTCCCCACTCCATCCACACACTCCTGTTCCCTGCACAAGCAGGACCAGAGTGAGATTCAGGCAGAGCCCCACTGCCCTCAGTGCTGTAGCTTCCCTTCACTACGTGCTGCCCAGAGAACTACAGCAGAGACAGGAGTTGCTGAAGAATGGGCAGCCTAGTACTTCCCTGGGCAGTGGCAGCAGCAGTCCCTTCTGCAGCATTCTAGGAAGTGCTGACCATAACCACATCACGCGCACACACACACACCACCTCCCCACATGTGCACCTACATCCCTTCACACACCCTACTTCCTCATCATACCTACACACACATCCAACAGTTCCATACACCCCACCCATATCCACATGATACCCCAAACTCACCCCACTTGCACCATACCCACACACACACACACACACACACACACAGAAATCCCACACACCCCACACCTCAACCACACCATATGTACCCCATACCCATACATAAACCCTTGCCCTCACATATTGCACCTACATAATACCCATACCCCACACATGCTCCCCAGCTTCATACTCCCCCAACCACAAACCCCTACCCCTCCACATCCAATATGCAAGAAAACTGCCCACCACCCCAAAAGGAGTACTTACTGAGCAGGGGGAGAGACCCCCAGCAGCAAAGGTCAGGGGTTAGAGGGCAGGACTTTCAATCACAAAATGGTGACCAGGGGACAGGGCACCTGCCAAATGGTGGGGATACCCTTGCAGCCCTTGACACCTCACCAAAATTTGTTAAGCATCCCTCCACTCAAAATAATTGCCTGCTCCTGTGTTAGAGGCTGCCTGACTTTGGAAGAAAGTATACTGTATCCACTGAGTGCAGGAGGTATACTACAATGGTGCCGGCTGCTGCTGTGGTGATGTGAGCTCCAGCTACAGGGGTGAGAGCTCCTTGTGTCCAGACTGTTGCTGTGTTGCTTCAGGCTCACCAGGGGTTGCCATTTTGGAACCCACCCATCCAAATCAGTGCCTCAGCCTGATTCCCCGTACACCCATCTTGTTATGCTACTGCCCCAAATATACCCATCTTATATAAAAGAGAACAGATCATTATTTTATGAGTATGCATCATCGATTGCAATGAGTTTAGCTTGTTTTATTTCACCCACCCAAGAATCCTATGCACTCAAGAAGGGAGCTACTAGTTCATTTTCCATTATCTCTACTATTTCTCTTTCCTATGGGGGAGGGATACAGTTTGCGTTGGTTTGTGTAACCCCTCTCTATTTAAAATGCTTTAAAAAAATATGTATTGACATAAATTTAATATCCTTTGTTTGTTTTCCATCCTTGCTTTCCCCTTCATTATTTTAACTTCACAGATAATATTGGAAAGCTTGTGTGTAAGCTCTCTCAATTGCTTTTCTCCATTCATTTTTTTCCATTTATATGAACAGCAGAACAGCAATACAATTTGTTTTTATTAGTTTTCATCTGGAAGGTTTGCACCCAGCAATAGCTCTAACCACCACAGTAGACATTAAAACCTGATTTTATTAAATGAAGGATTGTTGGGCAAGATACCAGTGCTTGTTCTTGCCCTCTTTTTCAATCACATGATGTTTAACTTCCTCCTTCATCAAGCCAAGATGCAGACATAAAGGGAAAGCAGCAATGCAGGTCCTCCTTAAGGCTATTGCTGCGGTTGATCAGTTACCTGATATTGACAGCAATATATGAAGAATATGGGGTGTTTAAACAATCCGTATACATATTGTACCAATTTCCATTGATTTTTGTATATATTTTTTTCTTTCGGCAGAGAATGTGGTTAATTTGTGTATATTCATCCAGTTTGGAATATCTTCAACTAAATGCTAATCACTTGTAAGAATGTCAGTAATAAAAAAATTAAAAATGTTGAAAACTTAAATATAGGAGCAACTCATGGGTAGAGGAGGGAAAGGAAGAGAGAGAGAAAGAAATATTTTTTTCTTGTTTTAATATTTTTAAAAGAAAATATTAAAACAAAAGGCAAAATTGCAAATGTGTGTAGCTTTCCCAGGAGCTGAGCATGAAACACCATATCATCAGAGATTAAAATTCCTTTCCTCATGCCCTTCAGGAATAAAAAAAAATAGGATCATCTGTCCTCTACCTTCTAGAGTGCCCCCCTGATGGGCCAGCACAACTCATGGATTCACAGCAGTTTAGGGCTGGAAGGGACCTCATGAGTTCATCAGATCCAGCCCCCCATTTTGGAGGAAGAGATTGTTAGGGTCACATAACCCCAGCAAGGTGTGCATCTAGTTTCCATTTGAAGATCTCTAAGGTAGGAGCCTGCATCACCACTATTCCAGAGTCAGGTCACATGAACTGTGAAGAAGTGTTCCCTTATATCCAATCTGAAACCTTCTTCTAGGAGTTTATGACCACTGCTCCTGACTTTCCGCTGGGGAGCTTTGGTGAATAGTTGTTCATTTAGCCCCCGATACATTTGTAAGAATAGGGGTTTCCACTTGGGCCTAATGATAAGCCTGCCCTCCTCTGTTGCTTAGCTCGGCCACTTGAAATTCTTGGGGGTTTGCACCCTTGCAGAACAACTAGCTCCAAGCCAGTCCCTCCCCACATGGGAATTCCTACCTTGCTGTCTTTACCCTGTTTACTTTCTAGCAGCTGTCCTTTGCTCAGCTGCCAGCCCCACAGAGCAAGCATGGGCAGCATTGCTCCTGATTTTCCTCTGGGGTATTCTGGTGAATAGCTGTTTGCTTTGCCCCTCATGCTCACCCTGAAATATTTGTAAGATACCACCAAATTTGTACCTTACTGACACATTTCCCAGCCTTACAGTGGATGGTCAAAGTGATAATGTTGTGGTCACTGTAACCCTCTATTTTCAGATCACTCACCAGGTTGTCCCCCTTAGCCAAAACTAAATCTAGGGGTCCATTTCCTCTGGGTGGTCTGTACACTTCCTGAGACAGGTAAAGCTCATCAATACAATGTGACCACTCAGATCTGGTCAGGTGTTCTTCACCGGAGACATCTGGGTAGTTAAACTTGTCCATGACAACCATATCCTATGCTTTCACACCCTTTTCCAGTTCTCTGGAGAATTCCAGATCTAGCTCCTCATCCTGATTCAGGGGTCTTCAACATATTCATATAGTTAGGTCCCTTTCATCATGTCCCCCATGTATCTTGACCCAGACAGTCTCAAGTTGCCCTTCCTTAGTACCAAGTTCAGCTTCCAGGAATTTTATGGCTCCTTTACATATAGAGCTACACCTCCACCATTTTTCCATATGTGATCCCTCCTATGCAGGGTGTAGGCCTATGTAGCTAAGATACAATAATGGTTAGAGTCCCACCAGGTCTGTTACTCCTATGATATCGTAGTCCCTGATAGAGGGCCAATTACTCCTGTTTGTTTCTCATACTCCTGGCATTTGTGTACAGGCATTTCAGTCCTCCCTTGGAGGTCTTTGGTTTCCTGTCACATTGAGCAAGTTCCATTCCCTCAGTTAATGCTGTGGTGTCCTTCTTGTCATATCCTGTTGTAATGGTTATTTGTTTGTTGGCTTCTGGGCTTGCACCACTCATTCCCCTCCCCTTCCATCTCCCAGTGATCGCAGTGTAAAGCCCTGTCCAGGAGGTCTGTTATCCTGGCTGAGAAAAGAGCCTTCCCCTTTGGCATGAGGTGGATACTGTCCCTTCCCAGAAGAGTCTCTAAAGTGTGCTGTGGTCAAGGAAGTCCAAATCCTCTTGGTAGCACCATCTCCAGAGCCTTTAGTTCACCTCTTCAATAAAACCAGCTCTCCTAGGCCTCTAGCTCACAACCTGGAAGACAGAGGAGAAAACTACATGTGCCCACAATCCCTTAACCAGCTTCCAGAGCCCTGTAGTCACTAGTGCATGATCCAGCCAGGATTGTTCCAAGCTGTGTTATTTGTGCCTACATGGATGAGGAGCATGGAGTAGTGGTTAGAGGGTCAAATGAGTTAAGGAATCTTCTCTGCAGTCCCTGGGACTGTGTCATATTGTGTCACAAGATGAAGTGACCAGACTCAAACGTGATGCATGCCTGGTCCAAGATGCAGAAGAGTTGGAGGGCATTGTTAGAACTGGTACCCATGGATCACTTTCTGCAGCTTTTCAGACTCATTATTATGGCCCTGGCCAAACAAGAAGTTTTACCAGACAGATCATGCTACCTTTGACTGGTATTGGATAGGGGAAATGTAAATAGCCTTGGAGAATTCCAAGTCCATCACACCAAAGAGGGCATTGAGGGCAGCAGAGCATGGTTACAACCAGAGGAAATCCAACAAGGCATAGGAGAGAGTCTCCTCCACTTCCTCCTTGCAGAAAGGTTGGGTAGCTGATGTTGACCTGTTTAAGTGGTGCCCATGGCCAGGGCCCTCTAACGTAGCTATTACATGAGGTCACCAGTTCTCTTGGTGATGGACAGCTTGTACAGGGTACATAAGGCCAGGTAGGCTTATTCTGGTGTTGCTGTCTCTAGGTACCACCTCCAGATCATGTTAGGCTGGATGGTAAGGACATGGGTATCATGCACCATGGCTGCCCACATGCCTTCTCTGACAGCATTTCAAAGCAGATCCCATCACTGTTTTTCATTTGGGGCAGGGGGGCAGCAATATACCAGGCAAACCACTTATTCCTGTCAGAGAAATAAGTAGCAACTGAGAAGAAGGTAGGTGGGAGGGGAAGTGGGGAGAGAATCTGTCTGCCATCAGGGAGTGATCATTGTAGGAGGAGGCAGTCCTCAAGAGCAGCGAGCACATCCACAGGGAGTAAAATTTTTGCATCAGCCAAGAGGTGTGAAGCAAAGTGAAAAAGCCTCCTATCCACCTTGATTCTCTCAGCAGTGCCCTCTCCTTCTTGACCCACTTCCCTACCCTTTGTATTCTAATTAATATGTTTTCTATTTAGTAACATTTGAGGAAGTAAGCGAACTGCTTATGAAAACTTGTGCTCTACATCTCCGGTTCAGTAATCTATAGGGTGAACATCTCCCCTGTCTTCTATTAGCTATCCTCTTTGAGAACTTGTGAAATTAAGTAAGGATAGCTGGAAAAGGGCAAAGATAGTGCCCACCTTTAAGGAAAGAAAGAAGGAGGATCTAGGGAATTGCAAATCAGTCACTCTGTCTTTGGTAGCTAGAAAAATCATGGAGCAGGTGCAGCATAGAAAAATTAGGTTGGGGATTAGGAAAAACTCTCTCACTATGAAGGCTGTCAAGTATTGGAATAGGTTACCTAAAAAAAAAAATTGTGGAATTTCTGCCCTATATATTTTCAAGAGAATACTGGACAGAGACTTGGCTGGGATAATTTAATCACTAGGCAGAAGCTGGACCAGATGACTTTGTAAGGTCCCTTCCAGCCTTCTTCCCTATATTCCTATGAGTTCAAGTAATTTCACCATTGTATTTTTCTAACTAAAATGCTTGTCATACAAATAGTACAAGTCAATGTGCTCCAATACAAAAAAAAAGGTAGTGAGGAGTAGGTGAGGGAAGGATTTGTATTTATAATACCACATATTAACGAAGAATTGTTTACTGGCTAGGTTAGACACTCCCCCCTCCCCACCTTCATGACTTTATTTGAACGGTTAATTTCAGTGCATCTTTTCTTTTAATCCTTGGCTCAGATAGAAGTGATAAAGATGACAAATGTCTGAGAATTGTCTACATATGCCATGACCAAGCTGTGGAACTTATGACATGCTTGTTCACATATCTTGATATCATCAAGTAACAAATCAAATACGAAGTCGTTGATATCAACATATGACAAAACAGAATCCATATGAGCTCAAAATTTAAGCACATAAAAAGTTCTAAATATCAAAATTTATATTTCTATTTATTGCTGTCAAGATCTAGAATCACTTGGCAGAGTGTTAACTTAAAGCAGAAGACAAGCATATATCAGATGCTGCCAAGTAAAGGCCATTTTCTTTTATATCAATGCTTGACTGTGACTGAACTGTGAACATGGACCAGATGCCTCTAAAGCCCATGGCAGTTATGTAAAAAAAAGGTGCCATGAAATCTGGTGCACAATCCCTACAGTCACACTTCCTGCCATGCCACATGTGCATGGCAAGATTTAGGATTGTGAGATTGAGCCTCAGATCCCATCCTGTCTTCTTGCTGGTGCAGAGGGAGCTCCTTTAGTTGGATCCCAGATCAACTCACGGTTCCCAACCATGGGGAAGCATAGTGCACCCAACAGTCTTTAAAAGTCCCTGTACTAAAAGGAAGGAGACTATCCACAGCTCCAACCCAAGTCAGTATAGTTACCAGATCAGAATCAAGTACAATCAGAATCAAGTTTCAAAGCCTTTTTTGTCTCAGAAAAAAGATTTTAAAAGGAATGGGTGAAAAACAGAAAGAGCAGAATTGTCTGTCAGAATTGTCAGAAAATGCAGATTGCTTAAAGACTTCATTAGGAAGCATTATACCAATGCATGTCAAAACCTCTCCATGCACCTTTTCCACCAAAATAAGCCTAATACCACTCTTTCTTCCAAGACACAGTGCTATTCTAAGGCAGATGTCTTTTGTTCATTTCAGGGACTAGCACAAAGGAAGTATGCTGTGCTTCAATGCAAAATTATTAGACCAACTCCCAGGCAGTGTAGATATGCACTCTGCTGGGAAGCCAGTCAGGGGTCAGCCACAAACAAGACACATACCCCTTACAATCAGAAACTCATTATAAAACATGTTAGAAAATCATGCATCTGATTGCATCTCACTAATGCAGGATTTGCACTATTATAACTCTATTGACATTGGAGTTATACATCAATTTATTGTGGTGTAAATAGGAGGAGAATCAGACCCTCTCTCCTCTTTAGTAGCCTGCCAAATTTGCATTCAGGATGCTTGATTTGCTCTGCAACTGCTGATAACATCACAACAAATTCAAACAGTATGCTTAAAGATTTGTTTGGTGATTGCAATTGGGACTCACCAGATAAATAACAGAAGAATAGTTAAAAACAATGTATTTAACACATGAGCACATTTGCAGCATACATATGTTCTGTTACCATTCGTTTTATATGTAAAAAATGAAAATAAGACTAAAGAAACTTGTAAATATATGTTTGAAAAGTTTCAGAGACATTTTTGTAAATGTGCAAGTCAGTGTTATTCCTCCAAAACTAATACATCTTTTTTCACAACAATTCAAAATTTTTTACTTATTCCTAGAGGGCTTGATTCGAAGCTTATAAAAGTCATGATTCAGTGGTTTTAATTTGCTTTGAATCTACCTCAAAATTGCTTTGTGGTGGAAGAAATTTAAATAATTTAAATTTTGATAAAAATTTAAGAACTATTATTTTTCAAAAAAATGTATGCTAGAAATGCGATGCTCATTTTAACCCAGAAATCAAATGTTGTATATTGTGTACGTTTCATTAATTTTGATCTAATGTTATTTACTAATTTATAGCATTGTTTATCAATTTGATTGTTTCACTATGTTCAGGTTATCTATGAAATATTCTATTATACCTAAAAAGGCAATCAGGACTCATAGTAGAGATGATATCTTTTATTAGACTAACAAGATTTTCGCAAAAAAATAATTTTTTAATTGCAAAGCTTTCAGGCATAAAACCCTTCATCAGGCATTGGAGAAAAGATTGTAAAAGTTCTCCTGGGTAGAAATGAAAGTTCATATTTTATAGGATTTCACAGAGGAGTCAATAGATGGAAAAATCCTCTATTCCTTTGAAAAATCCACTGTGAAATCCTATGAAATATGAACTTTAATTTCTACTCAGGAGGACTTTTACAATCTTTTCTCCAATGCTTGAGAAAGGGTGTTTGTGCCTGAAAGCTTACAATTAATTTTTGTTTTTTGCAAAAATCTTGTTGGTCTAATAAAAGATATCATCTCTATTAGGAGTCCTGATTGCCTTCTCCTCCCAACCAATATGGCTAGAATCTGGATGCCTGACACCTAAAAAGTAAATTCTTATAAATTTGTCATATTTTCAATATTAAAGTTGAGGAAAATCATGAAAATAAAGGACTGCTGAATCCATTCACATAAGGAGAGAGAAACAAAAGTAACAGGTGGTGGACTACCATACTGAAAATAAGTTGTACCTTTGTCTCGCACAATATGTTTGCAAGAGCCAAGTATATATTACTTGACTGGAAATCAGATTGACTATGTACTGATATCCAAAAATCAGAGAATGTCTAAAATTGTTAAACTTAGTCTGGAACAATTTGTGACTTGGACAATTAACTTTTCCTTCTTGTACCTAAGTTAATATGATGAAGGATACAAAAAAACTTTGGTTCCGCTGACTTACTGACAAAAAGTATGCTGTAAATGAGATCCAAGCTTTAAGTGAGTGGCTACAAAGACAAGTTTAATAGAGGGAGGCAGAACAAATTAGGGATGCAGAATGGATCTCAGATGAGGACTTGAAGCTGACTGAGGATAAAAGAAAAAATAAGACCAGCACATGGGTGAAGGCTGAGTAAAAGAATATCCTAAAATTAGTCAGACAATACTCAGAAGGAGATCAGCAAAGAACTAGGAAGTAGAAGACAAAAAGGTGACTTAAGCAAGGTATTGGAGTTTATTTATGTGAATCTTCAACCCTAAGATGAAGTTATTAAAATAAAAAACACATTAAATCCTGATAGAATAAAAATAAACTAATAGGCTGATGTATAGATTGTAGTAGGCCCTAAGCTTCTTATGGTAATATGGGGTAGCATTTACTTGACCAAAGTATGAGTAAGAGAAGTGGCAAAGAAAATAAGCAAGCAAGAAAATATTGGACTTGAGAATAATTTTAAAAAGTTAAAGAAAGGTCGAAAGAAGTAGGCTAATGTCATTCAGAGTGCATTTACTGGTTTTATGCCAGTTAGGTATTGTTTGGAAAAAGCATAACTTAAATAAGGGATAAAATAAGTGTATGAATATATTAGAACAGAAACTATTTAGTATTTATTTAACTATTTAGTAAGCCAAGCTTTGAGAGTCAGCCAAGCAATAGAGTATAACAATCCACATTCACCTGAGAATCATTACTCTTCAGACCTTAACAAAAGTGAGTGCTGAGCAGCCCACCTGTAGATGTACCGTGATAAGTCCTCTTTTAAAACTTATTTATAAACCTAGGTAAGAATTTTTTTTTTTTCTGAACAGGTCAGCCACCTGTTGGAGTGCTTTAAAGAAAATAAATTAGGATTTACAGTATATAGGACTGATTCCATACAGATGTCAATAACAATGTTATTTCTTTACATGAACGTGCATTTTAAAAATAGTAATCTTATGTTCGATCTGGCTTACCTGTATTTTGTCATTTATATCCTACCTAAATTTCATAATTAAATCTGCAATTAAAATGTATTTACATTTATGTTTGTATTTAATTTTGGTGTGACTGGCTTTTCAGTCTTTTAATGGTTCCCAAAATGATTCTAGGAGTTACCAGGTAGAGAAAATGCTCCAAAGAAAGACGTGTATGAAGAGAAAGGATAAATGATGCTCACTGGGAAATTGAAAGAACCACCAGGATCAAAATCAGGAGTAGAACTGGAAAAGAAAAATACTAAAGCACAAGAGTTCTCGGTCTGCAGGATGTACCGATAAAAAATGCCAACCTGGGCGGGGAAGCAACAGTAAACATTATGTGATGGGCTAGTTGGTAATGATTTGGCCCAGGGGGGTTGAAAGTGCAAAAGATGATTGGAGGGTTTGGGATTCCCTTTCCTCACCAATTAGGACCCAGAGACTCACACTCCATGTCCCCTTATTGGCCCCTGGGGTCACCTGGAGGGGGATAAAAGGGGCAGCACAGCTGACTTAGGAGAGACCAGAGAGGAACCGCAAGGAAGGAGTTTCAAAGAGCTGGCAAATCTGGGCCAGCGGGGTGGGAGCACTTGCCCCAGAATAACCTGAAGGAGTGGGACCTGCAGGCAGCAGTTGGACCCTCAGTAGGGCAGTGCGCGACTGGCAGGAGAGACTCACCGCTGGGCTCCAGGATCCCCGCCATGAGAGGCTGCAGCCAGCAGGAGAGGTTCCCCAGCTCCAGGAAGTGGCCAGGAAGCTTAGCACCGCAGCTTAGAACGGTACCAGCACTGGTGGCTATGTGGGAGAAGTCCTGTCTACCACCTGGGAGATCATTCAGATCCCAGCTGGGATGAACTGTGGTGAGTGAAATGGCAGGGAGACTTTCCTGCTTCAGTGGAAAAGGGATCATTGTTTTTCCCTCTCTCCCCCCCATCCAGGTACCTAGGCCCTATATTTCTTGTTTTTTATTTGGTGCATTTTATATTTTGCCAACCAGTATTGTTTGTTCTGCTGTTTGTGTTTTATGTTTTGTTAAACCTGTCTTTTGTCAACTGAATGAAAATGTGTATGACTAAGTGATTAATCTTTATTGCATCCTCCCCTTCAGGGTGTTCTAATGTCCCCTATACCCCCAGGTTTATACGTGTTTTGTTCCCACTACTGTTTTCTCATTAAAAGGTATATGGCTGTAGAACACCCCCCCCCATTTTTCTTTTTTAAAATTTATTTTAAAATGCATTTCTTCCCCTTCTCCAACCATTTCTGACTTTTTCTCTCCTTCTCTATTCCCTATAGATAAGTATAAGTGAGCTGAGACTTAGGATAAGCTTTAACATTTTTATTTTGGTAGCAAGTTTTTGGTTTTGGATATCCACCATTTCATTTTTTTTATAATTATTAGATTTGTATTGATAATTACTTATTTACTGTTGTATATTGTATTATTATCATTTTTGTATTGATTGTTATTGTTTCATATGGATATTGTATGATTTAGGCCTGTATTTGTAAGTGCACCAAAGTTATGTCAAGTTCCCTTTGTATATGTCAAGCCTCCATCTTGTGCCCTCTGCCCAGGCATCCCCTGTGTTGCAATAATATGAGTCATTGTATCCCTCCCGTGTAAATTGGTTCCCAGATGAATAAGAATGATTAGGAATGACTGAAATACAATGGTAGCAGGCCTCTACTAAATGGCCTGCAATGACCGGCCCATCACCTTGCATGGATTCATCCAGGAACTACGGACCTCACCCAGGAACAGAGACAAGACCAGCATTTCAAAGACAAAAAAGCCTGCAGAACTAGCAACTTGACTTGTTCCCCACCATTAAAGACACCTGAAACTGCACATCCCTGCATGGAGCACACATTCTCAGTACACCGGGGGTTGACCCTTGCCTGGGCATGCGTCCTGTCACTAGGATCACACACGGTCTGACCCTATAAAAAGGGGCAGTAAAGACAGACCCAGTGGGAACGCCATTTCCATCTGGACCAGACCAACTTCATGTCACCTATCCACCCCAGAGGCCCTGCCGGTGACCCACTCATGACAACATCGAGCTGAAGGAGACCCTGACTGACCATCGAGGATCCACTTCCAGTCTGAGATAGGCAGGTATTACCTGCACACCTCCTCCTACAATGTGCTCTCTCTCTCTCTGCCTTTCCCTCTCTCCTTCTGGACTTCAGTGGACTTCAGCCCCTGCACCAAGTCTCTCTAGCCCCTGCTGCCATTGTGTGTGTGGGTGCAAGGGAACCAATAAGACAATGTGCCACCATTTCTCCTGTTCAATAAAACCACTGTCATTTGCAACCCCGAGTTGGGTCATGTTTTACTGAATCCCAGTCCCTTCCCTATCTTAAATTCCAGCCTCATTCTCTCTCTCTCTCTCTCAGCTCCAGCCCCCTCCATTAATTTCATGATCTCCTCCCAATTCTGTCTCCCCTTTTCTGCCACCTCTCAGCCTCTCCTTGCTTTTCTGCTGTCCTTGCTGCCTTTCAGCCTCCCGTGCCACCTACTGCCTTTTCCCTGTGACTTTCTGCTGCATTTTTCTGCTTTCCCACTGGCCCTGCAAACTTTCAGTCTCTCCTGCTGCTTTTTCTGTGATTTTTTTCTGCTGTCTGTCTCTCTGTTTTCAGGCTTCTCCCATACCTTCTGTAGTCCTCCCCCACCCACCACTGCAGCTTCCCAGCTCCTTGTGGCTATCCTGCAGTTTTCTCCAGTTCCCAGAACCTACTGCCATTCTCTGCAGCTTCTCTAGATGCCCTGGAGACATCCTCTGGCTCCTCACACCCAGAGCCCCACTTTAACACCCACACTTTCCCTTAGTCCCACTTTCCCTCTCCCCAGCTACCTTTTTAGCTCCTCCCTAACTCTGGCTCCAGTCCCAGCCTCTGTGCCGAAATTGCTCCCCTGTTTTGCAGGCTTTGGGAATTGTCTTTTAATCAATTAAGATCAGTTAACCTAAAGTTACCCCCAAGCCTCAGTTCTTCAGTCCAGGCCCCTCTAGTCTACTGGTTCTAATCTTGGTCCCAGTGAATTTCACTCCTAGCAACTTTTATTCCCTACACTTCTACTTTCTAACCTTAACCTTTCGCTAGGTATCCCAAGTACACCAAGCATATACATACATGCATACACATCACAACATTCGACTTAGGAATTCACTTGTATAACTGTAGGTGGGTGGTATGTGTGTGAATTAGTGAATACACACACACA
>JAGPOW010000261.1:128433877-128458393 GCA_030014935.1 Caiman crocodilus
TCTCTGCCAGCTTGTGACCGTTATCCCTGGTCACTCCTGGCAGCGCACGGGGGAACAGGGACTCCCCCAACACCTGCTGATCCCCCCTGACCAGTTTGACCTGTAGCACAGGTCTATTGTGGAATTCAGAGATCTATTAAAAGATGTTTCTCTAAGGACATTCCAGGAATGTAATATTGTTAATATGCTATCATCAGATGAAAATCACCCTGAAAGGTTTCTTTATTATTCAAGTTTTAATGGGGCTTGTGAACTACTTATGTACAACTTACAACCTACTCTTGAGGAATTAAGTGGTATATAGATCTTGTGTGGGTGATATGCACAATGAATTTCACCCATAACAAACATCAGAAATGTTTAAGGTTGAATATATAAAAATGAAAAAGCATTTACTTCTTTTCACTGATTTTATATATTATTAGTGTCTAAAAATGCCATATATTTTTAACAAAATATCTGTGCAACTTCTCACCCACCTCCTTACTTTCACTGTTTTACAATGCATAAGCTCAAATCTGATAAGAAATAAAAATCATCAAATGACACATATTGTGCTTAGACATTTTAAAGATGTTTGTGCTTTGGACAGCATACAATTAGAACTTCAAAAATAAAACAGCCCCCAAAAATATATATTGAACACATTTTGATTTTCCATTTTATGCTACTATGGCCACATTTAATGGTCTCAATAGACACTTCATTCAAAGTTAGATAGGACATAATTGACAACCAGGATCTATCGTGCATGAGACCATTGCCCACTGTGATCACCAGGTTCAATAAACACAGGCATGCATGAATGAGAAGAATTAAACAATGAACATTATTTTTAGGGCCTCATTACATGTTATACTTAGAAGATGCTAAATTTAACATCAAGTAAAATTAACGTTTGCTATGTGAGCAGTCCCACATTAAGGGTTATGTTTCTGACCTGCCTTTAGAGGCCTGGGTACCAGGCTCATGGCAAGGATCCATGTTCCCTCTGTGCCTTTCAAACTCTCCTTATGTCAGGGGCAGGGTAGGTATCCCAGATTGTTGGCAGCCAGTAGCTGGCATGGTCCCATTGATTTCACCAGTCCTTGCTCGCCTACTGCCTACCCCCTTCCCCCCTCCTGGCCCCTCGTCCACTGAGATTAAGCCCATTGACCATTCCCTGATAACCTGGATTGGGCCCACCCTTAGAGACCCCTGAGCTATAAGTTACCAGATAGCATTTTCCTAACTGAGGCACCACATCCTAATTTCCAACTCCATCAGTCTCATATAATGTAGCATCTCTAAACTATAACTTCTATCATTAAAGCAGGAAACCACCATTATGTGCCTACCCCCACCTCACTCTATCCTGCCTAGGGTGGGCGTTTAAGGTTCTTGTTATTGTTATAACCGATTTCAGCTACTTGGTCCAATGATGCTTGAAGATGCTGAGCATTGTAGCTTCCTGCAGTTTCAGCTGGAACTGCAAATATGTGGAACAACTGGAGAAAAAAACAACAACCCTTAAACCTTGAGACAGTTGCCCTCTCTCTGTGCTAATGCTAAGCCTGAAGAAAGGAAAGGTAACAAGACAGAGGTAAGCTTACATCTGTCCAGTCCTGAAGCCAGTGACATGGGGGTGGGTAAGTGGGCACCAGATTTAGCATACCCTTTGAGTCCCCTGGGCAAGTAAGACCGACATGGCACATCCTCCTCCCCTATCCCCCACTCTTTGGTGCTTGGCACTCCAGCCTCTCTCCTAGCCTCATCAAGCTTTTTTGTGGGTAAGAAACTTCCTATTTACAACTCTGCCTGAAGAACATAAAAACTAGTTCTGTCCCCTTCTGCTGTCTGGTAAGAGACAGAGCATAAAGAATATTTGTATAACTAACAGTTAATAGTGCTCATTAACTTATACTGAGAAAAGTACTGCTATTGGAGCTGATTGACCAGTTTCCCCCCCCCCCAGTTGTAACTGCACAGCTGCATGCAGTTTATTTTTGGAAAGGTGATAGGCTTATCATAGTGAAGATTGCTACATTTTCATGGTTAGCTTTTAACCTTGCTTGTAAATACACACACATGCACATACACATGTGCACAAACATAAAAAGAAAAAAAGTCACTATTTTAATTTTCTGAGGTTAAGTTTCATTAGCAAGGAGAGCATGCAGAGCTTTACTATCTCAGTGATAATCTCCTTTTAAAGATTTCATATAGAGATTGACTTCAGCTCATAAGAGGAAGTTTTCAAGGGTAGAAATAGTAAAATGTTTAAGAAGAAATTATTATTGGAAACTAGACACAACTCTCCATTACTCCAGGCAATGGCAAAAGGTAAAAACAGATTCAGAATGTGTTATCAAAAATATTTTTCAATGACTAAAATACAGATGCTGGGGTAATATATGAACAGCATAAAACCATAAGCATTATAACTACTGCTCTTATTCAGAATTTTACCCTAACCACATTTCAAAGGTGCACAAAACTTACAAGTAACCATTTTAAGTGTTGAAATCTAGATAAAAAACATAGCTTTAAAATACACAGATTTCTATTTCAGGCTATATTTTGGTCTTTTACTGTAATTTTGGCATTTGCTTTTATTTACATATTTTAAATTCCCTCTGGCTGTGCCTATGCTTTATTTCATCTCTTGGACATCTAAGCGCTCTTAAGTGTCACAGATGTGACATTTATTCCAAGTCTCTTAAAAAAAATTGAATATATTTTTTTCCCATATTAACTACAGAAGAGCCACTGAACAGAACAGAGGCAGAGGATTACACACCTACTCTTTGCATTAATAGCTAGTTAATGCATAATGGATAGCTTTTAAGTGACTTGAGTAAGGTGGAATAGAATTGCAGCCATATTTCTAGAGAGGTGGATAAAGGTCTGACCCATAGGCCCTGACAAACATTCCACTTCTGATGTGATTAGCTGGTTAATCATGTCTTAACAAGTGACCTGGCTACACAGTCAATCAATTAATAATGTGATAAAATGAGTAATAAGTTGCAAAGTTATTACACAAAATGTGTGTAATAACTTTTGTGGCTAGGTCCTATTATGCCTTTAACTGAATATGTGATTAGCAGTCACAGCCTCTTGATCACAATGAAGCCCTTTAAGACTCCCATCTGTTCCAGAGGCTGGAAGTACCCCTGAGCTGATCAGTACTTCCAGCTATGGCAGTGAAATGTGTTCCTCTGACTGGGAGTTCTGATCTGCTGATGGACTGACATTCCCAGCTGGGAGAAAACCAAAAATTAGACATAACTATTTGCATAGCAGTTTTGTATAAGGGGGAGAGATACCAGGGGGATACTTTCCCTCTGGAAGAGTATCAGAGCCACAGATTGGTGTGCAGAAATAGTTGTAGTACTGAAACCCAACAGAAAAATTCTCATGTGTGTGGGCCTTACACAACTTAACAGAAATGTATGCAGAGGAAAACACATTTTCTACAGTAGAACTGACATTGACTTCGTTGTCAGAGGCTAAAATACTCTCAAAATCAAGTGCTACATCAGGAGTTTAGCAAAACCCTGTTGCTAAAGAAAATCTAAGTTATTACTTTCATTTGTTAAAATATCCTGGATATTTTGTTTCAACTGGCTTCCTTTTGGCATATCATTATCACTGCAGCATTTCCAGAAACAACTCTCAAATTATGACAGGCCTGCCTGGCATCCTGTGCTATGAAGACGACATAACGGTATATGACCAAGACGGGAGCACAATGGATATCTACATGCTGTTTTGCTATGCTTCCAATAATCCGGTATCACTTTGAATAAAAAATGTGAATTTGGGAAGGAAGACATAAAACGTGTTGTATGCATCTATGGCAGTGCACTTGCAGTACTTGTCACTTTAAGGGCCGAGTCAAGCAGCCAGCAGATACTTGATTGCGGCAGCCATTTTAAAACACTAATTGCCTATATAAACACAGCAGTTCACTTCTGGCAGCCAGATAGAAACATTGCTTGACTAAACTGCATGGGACATCTAGCAGGTAGGAGGCTCTTGGTCCTGGGCATGACCTAAAACTGCACCCTTCTGGGGATCCTGGTAGTGGAGGAGCCAGGCCAGTTACCTCCCTGGTGAAAGGCAAGGAGGGGCACCTTAGCACCAGCCCCCATCTTTGGGTAGGCTTTGAAGGCATTAGTGGGGCCAGGCACAGCTGCGGCTACCTGAGCCCATGAGGAAGGTGCAAGACCCCAGGGGAGTGAGTGTGGTGGGCCAGGCACAGCAAGCAGAGTGCCACCTGAGCCTACGGGGGTGGTTGACTGTGTGTGAGGGGGCTGAGTAGGGCTGAACAAGGAGTAGGCCTCAAGGGCAGTACCAGGGTTGCATTGAGCAGGGCCAAACTGGGCGTAATTCTGAAGGGCAATGCAAAAGCCAGTCCCATAAGTAGAGTTGATTGTAAGGATCATGCAAAGATCCCAGGATGGTGTGTAGTGTAGAGGCCCTAAAGTGGGCACAATAGGAATGCCAGGAGTGGGGGTAGGTCAAAGTATATCCTTCAACTCCTGAGGTCATAGTTGGGCCAGAAGCTGAGTGGGGGGGCTCAGCCAGAAAGTTAGAGGCGAGTCCTGACCCCAGTAAGTCCTCTGCTGCAAAGAGGCTGAGGGTGGGTTGAAGGAAAGACTTAAAGGCTTGAGGACAATGACCTGTTGCTCCAGGGAGTGGGTGAGAATCCCTAGGAGACCCTGGAACACCAGTCATGGTTTAAGTTATGAACATCATGTGGATGCCATCTGCAAGACATAGGCTGCAGTATAGGGGAGGTTCGGAGCCTCAGATAGCACCCTCTGGCATGGGGCAGGAAATGGGCAGTCTCCCACATTTATACCACTAATGTATTGGAACAGCAAAGTCATGGCAGGAAAGACTGGGAAGACTGCCTAATGGAGGGAGGTGGGCAGGCTGGCATGAGATCTGATCCTAAGCATGCCCCTTGTCACAGTATCATTAGCAAAATCAAAATGCAGCTAGACCCAGCCAAAATAAAGGCATTATGTACCTTACTTGAATTCCAAGATGTTTCTGCCGTAAGATGATTGCTGGTAGGGCTGTGCAAATCTTCAGCAGCCATTCTGTCTCAGAGGTGTTTTGGCACATTTTGGTACCCGAAACACCAAATCCGAAATGAAAAAGAAGACTCTGAAACATCTTCAAAATGAAACAAAACCATCTGAAACATTTTGGATATTTTGGACTGTTTTGGAGGTGGGTTTGTGGGGAAACAAAAATTTAGAAATGGGTAGGAGAGGAGGACTGCTTTGATATTGTTGTCTGTATCTGGACAGTGTCCGCAATCTATCCCTGAGGTCCCTTCCAATCCCAGTGTTCTGAAGGAGGGATGGAAAAATGGCATATAAGGCTCTGTGTAATGCCTTTCACTGTCTTTTGAGAGATCTCTCTCTTGCAGTACAAGGAGCAGAGCACAGCATCTGAAAGGTCTAGGCAGTAGGTAGTCTGTTGCTATCAAGTTGCAGGCAGCCATTAGCCAGTTGTATCCCACTTACCCTTGCCTACCATCCCCATTTTTAATCCCTTTCAAATATTTCTTCCCCCAAATTCCTCTTATTCTTGTTTTTGTGTTCTTTTTTTCTTTTCTTTTTTTTTTTTTTACCTCAAACAAAAAGAAAGCTGTGCTTTGCCTGACAGTGTCTTATCCACAACTGTGCAGGAAAGTAAAACGCACATAAATTAAACAAATACTTCCCAGCACAAACACGAAGTGTGCTGGAAAGGCAGATGCCAAGCCTTCTGGCAGGAGAGTGGGGGGGGGGCACAGGAAGAGCTCCAAGTTTCCACCCCACTCCAAACTTAGATGCACCCTCTTCCCTAGTAGACATGAGGCATCTCCTGCTAGTGGCAGCAAGGAGATGGGAGCAGTGTTTGCACCTACCCAATTTCCACTAACACCAGCAGTAATAATGCCTGGCCCCACCAACATGACGGTCTCCTCCACCCCAGTTTAAGTTTCCCGCATAAGCCTTCCAGTCCCAGAGGAGGAGCTGGTTCTGGAACCAGGGGAGCTCAGTGCCATAGCCAAGGAAGTTCTGGGGAAGGAGGGAGAATCTGAGTTTGAGCTCCAAACCTCTCAAAGTTCCTCTAGAACCAGGTCTTCTCTGAAAAGCACCTCATGGTCATGGAGGCAAGTGGCTCAACTAAATCAGCTCTTCTTGTTGTTGTGCCTCTGCCTGCTGAGGAGGGGGCTAAGGCAGGATTCCCCACCTGCACTCCAGAAGTGAGGGTGTAGTGTAATGCAGGATTATTTTGAGGTGGCAAATGATCCCACATATGCTACTTGCCTGCACTGCCAATGCAAGACCATCGGGGGAAGGAAGAGAAACACTTCAGCACCACGGGGATGCTGATGCACGTCAAGAGGCACCATCCCCTTTCTCCTCCTCAGCCTGGCACCAGTAGGAACATGCCTAAAGGGAAGTCCCCCTCTTTCTCTAAAGCCCCCATCCCCCAGAAGCAAAGGCAAGTCACCCTTGAACCATAAGCACCGTAACCATAAGTAAGGGAACAGGAGAGGGAAGGGGGCAGCCCACCGATGGCCTGACTGATTGGACCAGTGTCCTATGAAGGAGAAGTAGGCATGATCTCCAGCCCTGCTGTTCCAGATGTCCAAGATGAAGTGTAATGCCACCTGCAGACCTCCTTCTACAGCTCCTCCCTCAAGTACCCCCTGCATTCCTCATACAGGGAGGGCACCACCGTCCTGCTGAAGGTGGTGCAAGGGGGTATGTGGTATGATGGGGCCATGAGCACCATGAGCCACCTGAATCCTGGCCACTTATCTAAGGTGAAGGCTCTCCATTCAGAGCACCCATCTCCCCAAAGCTCTGGGTGACCTTGTTTGCCTTTGGAATATCCCTTCTCCTTCATAGGGCACTGGTGCAATCAGTCAGGCCATCGTGGGCTGTCCCCTTCAAGTCAAGGTGATGGATGAGTCCCACACAGCAATCAAGATCATAGGGGGTATGAACTGCATGATGCACAGGTGGCTTATTGGGCAGGGTGAGCTCACTTGCAAGTTCATGGGCACTGAAAATGGGGCTAATATGGTCAAGGCAGTCCATGATGCCAACTTGGTTGGCATCTGCTATGTGGCATACAAGTTCACCTCATAGTCAGGGACCCCTTGGAGGGGAACAGGGCTGCCAGTGAGGGTGCCATCAAAACCAGTCAGCTCATTTCAAAATGCAAGAAGGTGGTGAGCTACTTCCATCACAGCGTAAGTGGGGGCAAGATGCCGCAGGACAAACAGGAAGAGCTGAGCATCCCACAGCATAAAATCATGCAAGATGTGGAGACTTGATGGAACTCCACATACCTGATTCTGCAAAGGCGGGTTGGGCAACAAAAGGCCATCCATGAGATGGCTTTTGTCAGGGAGATTTGAATCGGCAGCCCCCTTAACAAAGCTGAGTGAGATACCATCTCCCATTCTTGGGAGTCCTCAAGCTATTCCTCAAGGCCTCCAAAAGCCTCATCACTGGCAATGCTCTCCTTAGCCAGGTGACTCCCATAGTAAGAGAGCTTTAGACCAAATGGAGAAGTTCCAGGGGATCAATGTTCCTTGCTGGAGCAAGCCACTGTCATCAGAGATGCAGGCACTGGTGAAGCAACTGAAGGAGGGCACCAGGAAATGGCAGGATCCATTGTGATCCAGTACAGTCATGTGCAGGTGGCCATGTGTGACCCAAGGGTGAAGGGGAGTCTGTGCCAGCAAAACCCAGGATCACTGGACAGAGGTGCTGGGAGAAAAGAGTCAGGGAGGCAGAAGGGCAGAGGTAGAGGGACATGGAAGAAGGGAGAATCACTGTCCCATGCCAGCACTCCATCCACCAGCCACTTTCTATGCCAACCACTGCCAATGTGGGCAAGGGCATAGCTTCCATGTTGGTGCCCAGTGCTGAGGTCTGGTGCATTTGGACAAGTAGTGCTGAGGCCTCGGTGGCTATATATCTTGCCAAGGATGTGGAGCCACTGCTATGCAACCCCTTGGCCTACTTGACAAAACGCAGCTAGATGTGGCAGGATCTGGCCATGGTTGCCCAGGAATATCCATCCAGTTCACCAATCAGTGTTCCAAGTGAGAGAGTGTTCAGCATTGCTGAATATGTTGTGACACCTTCCCTTGGATCCTGTTTTTTTGGAGCAGCTGGTGTTCTTGAAGGTGAACCTCTCACTGCTGGGGTTTCCCAAGCTTCACATGCAGATAGAGTGCCACAATCCTCACTCCATCTGCACCTATTCCTGTTGTTCATCCCTCTGTTTCCAGGCTTTCCCTGCACCTTCTGTAGTCCTCCTCCCCCCCACCTCCCATCTCTCCACAGCTTCCCAGCTCTTCGTGGTAGCCTTGCAGTTTCCTCCAGCAGCTGGAGCCTTCCTCCAGGTCCCAGCACCTACTGCCACTCCCTGCTTCTCTACCTTCCCTGGAGCCATCCTCTGGCTCCCCACACACAACTCCCTCTTTAAACTCCCACACTTTCCTGTACTCCCATTTTCCCTCTCCTCACATACTTTTTCAGCTCCCTCTTAGATCCTTAGAGCCTCCTCTAGACGTCTGCCATTCTAGTCCATAGAGGACACCAGTTGAGTATTCAATCAAAAGTTATATCTCCCAATACATTTGTTTAATCATGTCTGTAGTATTTTTCTGCCTTTTAGAAAGGATGGAATGCATTTTATCCATCTAATCTACTGAATTAGGCTTTGGTGTCTGAGTCTGCCAAGTGGCATGGTCATCCTGAGAAACATCAACAGGAGCTGAGGACATCAATGTTTTTGGCATGTTATACTATATTCTCTGAACTGATTCTAAAAAAAACCCACTGAAATATTATCAATTTCAGAATAAATCTCAGATGTATCTCATGATACGTACTACAGGAAATTCAGCTTTTTCTATACTATAATTAATTAGCATGTATATAACCTTAATTGCCACCAGTCTTTTTCTGCTAGGAGTAAATATAAACACAAGACAAAAGTGCAGCTAGATAGAGAAGCGCAGAAGGTAAAATATGAAAAATTGTGACGGGGGAGGGGAAAGGAAGGTAAAGAACTAGACAGTATTTCTGTAGGTTTTATACTGCAACTCAGTGAATTAACCGGAAGCATCATGTGGTTTGAAGTGTTGTTCCAAGCACCAGTGAATTTTGAAATTTCCCCAATGACTCATTCTCACAGAAACACCTCTGCAGCACTTAACCCATGCAGCCAAATATCTATGGTTTGATTTCAAGCACATTTCCAAAGATATGAGAATGAATCACTTTTGAAAGACCTGTTATATTTCTATACCTAATATCTCTGTGGTCCTCCAACCTCATATAGCACATATGAGATTCAAAGTGACATTTCTTGTTTGTTAGTGACACCTGGCATACTACAAAAAGTATAAATTAATGTTTCGCAATAGTGTGATGCTAGTCCATCATGCTTGAGGTATACAGAAATACACACTATTTTCTTTTCCATATTATAGAATAAATGCTGTAGACATTGATAGGTGCCTTGGGTGCTGTTTTTCATTCTTTTTGTGCTTATTTTCTCTATGGAAATCAGAGAATGGTACTGTTTGTGGGGTATGGGGAAAATAATTAGCTCAACTGTAAATATTTGATCCCAGATATATGAAAAATTTAACAAAAAAGACTTCTTACAGGAGGAAAGTGATTAAATACTTCATATATTTTAAATTTGATCATTCAAAATCACACACGCATTTAAATTTGTGTGTGTGTGTACTCACGTGTGCGTGTGTGTACATATGAACATTCACATGCTTTGAATTTTATATATTGGTATCACAGATGCAACAAACTCAAATGCTGTATGACAATAAAAAACACCAATGTAGTAACAGGATGATAAGGCAGCCAGAAAAGAATGGATGGCATGAAAAATTTCAGTCAGATTTTATTTGAGGCATGTTGTCTACAACACAAGGAATTAAATACACATCATACAAAGGGAAAATCATCTAATGAATAAATAAGACTGAGTGGGCTGTTAAACAGGGTATTGGAATGTCAGCATGTCCTCAAGTACCTTGTTCCTTTACTGGTCATTCATTTAGATCAGAGATTTCTAGCATCTGGCCCTGCATACCAGATGATGGACACAGGACCAGTCCCTGGGCCAGATTAATCAGATTAGCCCCATGTCCACTACTCCCTCATGCCAGATACAGTGCTCACTCCAGCAAGTCCGGGATGGGCACCACATGCAGAGCAAATCCCAGACCAGGTGCAGCAGGTGCTGGATTCAGCATGTGGGGGACATATTTGAAGGTACTTGCCCCCACCTCCTCCTGCCAGACCCAGCACCCACTCTGGCTAGTCTGGGACTCATGCTGCAAACGGCACCTCTACCAGATTGGCTGAAGCAGACGCTGCACATGGCTCATGTCCTGGATGAACTAGAATAAATGTGCAAATAAATAAATCACATGTAGCACAGTCCCTGACTTGCTGGAGCATGAGCTGTGGGCACTGGATCTGGCAGGCAGGTGTGGGGGGTGAGGGTTACCAAACTGGCTCTGAACTGGTATTGTGTTCTGCGTGGGTCCCAGAGTGGGTGCCATGTACAACTTGTGTCCTGCGCCCTGGGCCAAATCAGCTGGAGACTCATGCCCTGCCCAGCAGGCTAGATGATGCGACTCCATAAGCCAGATCCAACCCATGGGCCATATCTTTGACACTTCTGATTTAGACTAAGATCTTAACTTCAGTGGCCAGCCCAAGGATCTCAGATAAGCAGCAGGAAAATATGAAGGGCAATGTAAGGAACAGAATTATATCAATCAGCCCACTAAAATAACCCTGAGTAATTCAGACAATCCTCCAGTTTAGGGACATTATCCCATTACTTCTATCTTACTTCATTATGTATAGACTGCATATGGCTAACACAGTATCAGAGTCCCCAGTAGTCTAACCGTAGCATCAGATGCTGGTCCCGGGGTGGTGGTGGTGTGGGTGGGGAAAGTGTGCAAAATTACCAGTATGTATGCAGTCCAGCTGCTGCCACCAGCAGCACATCATGATACTGCCCTATGCACTGCTGCTAGCCAGAGCACTCAAGCATTCAATTATACCTCTGCTAGTGCCTCACAATCTTTCCTGTGCATAATGGTAAGGTAAGCAATTGCTGTTTCTATTACACTGCAGATGGGAAACTGAAGCATAGGGAAACCGATTGACTTGTCCAAGCTCACATAAAAAAGTCAATAGTGAACAAGGGCCTTGAGGCAAGTTCTTTCAGATTCTAGGCTACCACCAAGAGCTTCATCATCCTTTTCCTCCCCTTAAATCTGGAAAAGAATTCACAGGGAAGGAACACTGAAATACTCAAATGCAATAATTAGTGTTGTTCAAGAACAAGATTTTTCATTTCCTGGGGAATTTCAGAACTTTGGTATTTTTTCCTGAATCAAAATAAGTGTGTGCTTTTTGTTTTTGGTGTTTTTTGTTTTTTTTTAATTTAGGCTCATCAAAACTTTTGTTTTGATACCAACATTTTTTAACAGTTTCATCTTTCCCATGAAACTAAAGTAATTGAAGACAACATATTTTGAGAGTAAAAAAATTAAAATTGCATTTTGAAAATGCTGTAATGGTTTGTATCAGTACACATGTTCTTGTAAAAAAAGATAAAATAGGATTTTCCAATCAGAAAAACCCTACCAAAAATCGAAAACAACCATCTCTACTAATAATACACACCTGTATCAGAACTCCCTGTAGAACAACACTCCAAAGTATGACGTTTCCTGAACATCATTCACTCACCCTCCCTAGAGCAGACTCACAGTCAGGGAGCATTTTTACCATACAAGAATGAGCTAACCAGACTTTATCTCCAGATTAAAAAAAGATATAAAAGAAAAAAAATGGGTAAGTTAGGGACCCCAAATCACTGTTGCTCTTGGATGTTACTCCTGAAAGTAACACTTATAACAGTGAAACCTGTTAGGGTGACTGTATTTAGATCTTAGGAAGCATTGGATTTGCAGCTGAATACAAGGCTTTAGCCTGTGACCTAGTGAAGCTGCTAACCATAAGGCAGAATGATATATTAAAAGTAACACTGCAAGATGCTTAAGGAAGCATTTTTCTAACAATGTTGCAGTGTTGTAAGATATACAGCTCATTGTGCAAGGAGAACAGGATGCAGTCCCCCAGCTATCATCAGGAGATAAAGCAGATGCAAGACCTTGGAGATGAAGTAGTCAACAAGAAACAGCAAATGACCAGAGGAAGCAGAGGTTAAAGTTTTAGGCATGTGCTCATAGTAAAAAGGCACATAAATGAATGAAATACATAGGTAAGTCCATGCTAATGAAACAAACGGTAAACAGAAACAGAGCTTGAGATAGGGGAGAATACGGGAGGGACAAAAGTGGAGTAAATGTTAATGAGCATCAACCAAGGTGTATAAATGTGGAAAGAACTAATGTTCACTGTGGCTTCCTAGATTTTGGGGAGCTAGTTCAAAGTTGTCTTCACTTTGAATAAAGCTGTTGCCAGCAATGTGTGCTGGTGTTTGCTTTCTGATTAATTGGATCATTGTTTCCCTAGCCGTTGGGTGCTGCATGGAGTTGGGATGTAACAATACCGAGCAGGAACAACACTTGTCTTGGCTACACTGACTGCCTAAAACATACCACCATTAATTACTTTGCCACCAACATTAGTGTGTCTCTTGCTGTGTCAAATTCCTTTTTAGCAGGAATGCCTTTGCCAACTCCAGCAGTATTTTGGAGGAAAGAGTTCTCTTTAATGTCACAACAGGTAAAAATAACCTAACACTTTGGTTCCTATTATCTCATTTCTAGTGAATTTCAAAGAATTATTTCAAGTATTTCCTGATTGAGATATGAATATGGATATGTGGAGAAAAGCATGAAGACTGGTAATAAAACTGGTTCCAAGAGCAGCAAAGGGAAATGTTATTGCTCTGAGGGTACTTTTAGGATTTTTTTTAAACTACAAGAGAGCAATGAGGATTGTGATTATTTACTCCTGATGCCTCATCATAACTCTCTTATTAATCCACTAGTGGATCCAAGATTTCAGCAAGGACTGGTTGCACCTATGGGCAAGTCTAAGATTTTGAAAAGCCATGTGCAGGTGGTAAGGTGCATCATCACATACAAGACAACCCATTTTTTGGTATTTAAAAATAAAGTAAGAGCTTTACTAATGTGTTAGTGATTTAGGACTGTATTACTCAATTTAAGATTGAAGCAAAAACAAATACTGTTTCACTGGAATGACTTAAAAAACAATCTGCAGGGCTGCGAAATGGGAGCTTCAGGACAAGCTAACAGAGAACTGAACTGTAGAAGAAAGGCTAGCTTGATTGGTGAAACATCAAGAACATTAAAAGAAGAGGGCTGCTAAATCTTCTGGAATTAAGTCTTTAGGAAGCTTCAGGTGTATTATAATGATCCATGAAGTTAATTGACTTCCTCAGTATTGCCTTACTAGAAATGCTGCTGCCACTGCCAGGCAGTTGGTTTTAAACTTTGAATGGATAAAGATTCAAATGGGGGTGCAAATGTACCACCACACACACCCTGGATCTACCCCTGGATTCATCTTCACTGCCAGCTTCTACCCCCTTGCTTCCCCTTCAGGATGGGCAACTATTCCTTGGCAGCAACAATAGCTGTCTGAAGACTTTACTTTTTTCCTTTTTTAAGTCCTTGAATCAGGTAAGAATTTTTCCCCCAATCCTTTGCTCTCAGTACCCCTTGCCTTCCTCTCCATGATCAATGGCATCTTCCTTCCACTTCCTTTTTTCCCCTTCCCATCTCTGCTGTTCTTACTCCACTATCTAGGTAGCACAGGGAGCTAGGCTCAGCCAAAGACACCGGCAGTAGTGGGCAGGTTTCCCCCTTGCTGAGCATGCTCTTGGGCTGGGAGGAAATAGATTGGAGGACCAGGCAGGGAAGAGAAATATGCCTGCCATTGCTGTTGTCCCCAGCTGAGCTCAGCTTTCTGTGCAGGACTGAAGAAGGAATATCTCTGGAGCTCCTTCTTTCCTGGGGTCAGCTGAAGACAGCAGCAGCAGTGAGCAGGGGATGATGGGGAAGGTGTCATTGCATGTCAAAGGGAAAGGGCCTAAAGAATTCTTACCTGATTTGGGGACTTAAAAAATTCCTGGCTGCTGCTCCTGTATTGGAGTCTGAAAGGGAGATGCGACCATGCCTGTGCCCCCTCTAGATGTACCCCTGCCGCTATCTGTTATGCATGCATATAACCACCTTTCCAAAGACCATGGAATTGGAATCTAAGTGTCAGTGAACCTCCAAACTCACCTTCTGCTTTCTTTTCATGCCTGATTAGAGACTGGCATTGATGACAGCCCTATCACAAGGATTTGATTTATATATACAAAAATCAGTACAGAACAATGATTGTGGACTCCCCTGCACTTGTTTATTCTTCTGTTACGTGTTCTCATATGGGCTATCTTGGCACTTTCCACATCTGTGAGTTAATCTTTGGTTTAAAAGATTTGGCTATCCCTGTTTAAATAAGTGGGCTGGGATTGATTATTCTAAATTATTCAGTGTTTCTTCTGTTTGTATGTTGAGGGGTATTTGTACATCCTTTGGCAAGAAATCTTGGCAGAGCACTTTTAGAGGCTTTCAAAGGCCTGTTATCTGTAGTGAACTCTTTCACAATGCATGCATGGATCAACTTCAAAACCGGAGGGCCAATCTGTCATTCATTTTGCTCTCAACTTCTACTGCCCAATTCTCCTGTTCACTGTACCTCATAATTTTACACCAGAGTAATGCAAGTATACAACAATACTAAGTTATATGGCACAAAGCCTCGAAGCATCATCACAGTCCCATTTATTTTAAAGAAAGTTTCAAATGACTAAGGAAAAGAAGTGGGCCTCTGATCTCTGCTTCTGTCCAAACACTTGGAAAGAGAACTCTAAAAGCAACAGCTGGGGATATTTAAATTCCCTTCAGAAATTTTTCTTTTCTTTTTTTTTTTTTTTTTTGCATCTTCCAACTGATGCAAATACAAAACATGGCTTTTGAATCTAACTTATGAAGGAGAAAGAAAAAAGATGAGTGAACTCACTGCAGGTAGGGATGTGACTATCAGATGAGAGCCAGCAGTGTCACAAGAAAAGAGCACAACACAGGAGCAGCATTTCTGGAGCAGCTGCTCACCCAGCTAGAGCAGCTCAGCAATGGCACAGTCTTGGCAGGAGAGCACAGAGGACATCGGGGTGGGGAGAGAAGAGCTGGGATGGAGAGGAAAGCATCCCAAACCTCGGTATGCCAGAGAAGAGACTTCAGGGTTGGGCAAGCTGGCTGACAGCTGGTGGGAGAGCTCAGCTGCGCTCTGGTGAGCTGGCAAATGCCAACATCAGAGACACTGCAGAACAAGCGGTGCCAAAGATGAAAAGACTCCTGGAAGTTAAGTTGACCGTGGAAAGAAGCGGCTATGCTCCAGTAAAGGTTTAGTTGAACTTCTTATTTCATGATGCCTGATTGAGCACCAGGAAAGGGGTAAATGGAAGATAGATCATGAGGCTCAGCTCTGACAGAAAAAAAACCCCAATAATATAAAAAACACAAAAAATTGGCCGCAGCCAAGAAGAGAGACAGAGTCACATGCAGGACACGTGGTCTGAGTACCTGGGCCTTTGTAACCTGGATGGGGGAGTAACCAGTGAGGCACTGAAGTCCTTCTGTAGGCTAGCCTGAAGAGAATAAAAATGCAGACAGGGTTCTTCTTTATTTTTACCTTCTTTTAATTTAATAAGGACAGGGCCTACATGAAACTGTGAGGCTCCTCTGTTGGTTGGCCAGAGAATGCCGCAGTAGATAAATTATGATAGAAGTTATTGCATCCGGAAAAGGCCAATGAGACTTGCCTGTGACTGAAGTAAAATTCTGGGATTCCTCTTCATTTTATTTTTTTTAACCATGTGGCAGGGAAACTATCTGGTCCTAGAGGTCCATTGAAACCAAAGAGAAAGAAGCCCAAGATGATCTCTTGGCCTGTAAAGTAAACCAGAAAGAAAAGAGATGCCCATCAAGATCCAAGGGCATAACTGATGCCATCACATCTGCGTGGTGCTTGGACAGGGTGTAGGGGAGGTTGAAGCCCCAAAAGAAGTCCCTACCCAAACACTGCCTTAAATATCGTCTAAACGTCAGGAGGTAGCAGGAGAGAATCAGGTCATTGCATAGCGAGTTTAAGGCAAAGTGTGTGCATGACCCACAGTTCAGTCCAAATGGGCACAAAGCTCCACGACTCTGCATAGTATACACATTTCTTTAAATCTTGGTTTATCTAAAGAGGCCTTGGAGTTACCACAATTCTAAAGCTGATGAGGTTAGATGGCAAGAAAATTAGGATAACTATAGCACCATAATTTTAAATTTCATCATCACTGGCTTTTCCAGAGTTAGAAGTCAATCTTACTTTAAAAAGTTTCAGTACCCCCTTTCCAAAAGGAATGAAATTGAGCCATTTTTGGTTGATAATGGTTCAAAATTGAACCTTGCCCAGCTGGGGCCTTAGGAATGTATAATTAGGTTGGGTGGAAGCGGAAAGAAACATTTTTTTTTCTGATATTTTTCTTTTCATACAAAAAGTGTTGCTCACATGTTCCTGTTCAGGAGTGTGAATGTTACAATCAAGTAGCAGGGGAAATAAATTAGTGTGTAAATGGCAAGTGAGATGCTCAGAAATCAAGGGTGCATGTCAATTCCTAGGGTTTAGACACACCCCTTTGTTCAAGTGTTCCAATTCTTATTTAAACCAACCAATTTAAAACAAATCCTGAGACATCTCTGAGTGGACAATTGTTACAAAACTTAGTTTAACACCAATACATATTTCCAAAATGTTATACATCACATTATCATCCCTAAGTTTTATTGCTCATAAAAACAAAAATATATCTAAATTATTAGTTATACATATTCTGACAAAAGTTTTTTTTTTCCCCTAATGTGGAAAGTTGAATTCATACAAATAAATTCATAGTAATAT
Organism: Caiman crocodilus; assembly: GCA_030014935.1. Taxonomy (NCBI): domain Eukaryota; kingdom Metazoa; phylum Chordata; order Crocodylia; family Alligatoridae; genus Caiman; species Caiman crocodilus. The sequence goes on from JAGPOW010000261.1 coordinate 128,450,944, forward strand.
GGAAACAGCATCAGCATAGTGCATCTCTCAACTGACATGGATTTGAATGCCACAGTATATTGTCCCGTGTTTTGAACAAAAATAACTTTCACTAAGCTTCAGCAGAGGACAATGAAATTGATTTGGCCTCTACTGCAGCATGTGCTATTAGCTTATTATTTATTTTGTATATTTTTCCATGACTCCACTTTTCTAGTTAAAATATTTTCAAAACATTTATTTTGATGTATAAAAAGAAAATCACACAAGAGTACAGGAGAGGCATAATCTTATTTGAACAGGTGCACAACACAGAGGTTTTCCAGACAGCTGGTTGGACTTAGGTATGTGCCAAGTCCATTAAGCACTCACAGCTCCAGACTTAATGAGAAGACACTATAAATACTAGCACATTTTGTCTAGTTTGGCACCTATGGGCCTTCTACTTCCCTTTTAGACTTGGCAAGTTCTTTCTGGCTGAGGGTAAAATTTCTTTCTATGATGGTTAAGATTCAAATTCAAGCTCACCTATAAACTAAAACATGACCCAACTTATTTTTATCACATACAAACAATGTAGTCAAATGAATTTTGCAATGCATAGTTTACTCTGACTTTATTTTAATCATGTTGAGCAGGAGCTCTTCTCTATCTGAAAATTTCAGGATGACCTTTTATAACTACAAAATTATTAGTTAAGTATTTTCCACAGGTGCTTTCTAGGTTTTTCAGTGGGTGCATTTATATATGGGTGCTTAACTATGCAATGTGTAGAATGTGATGCTTTACACTATGTGATGTTATTAGACTGCAGAAAACTAATTTGCACCTCCATAAGATATTACTCTCAGGGACAGCACTATGTTAGTGAGGGAAAAATAACTACATCTAAAACCACACATCGTGCCTGGTCAGCCTAGGCAGCAGGGACCAGACCCCTCCCTGTCACCTAGCCCCAAGGCTCTGCATGCTGAGGTACCCTCACGCTCTAGCCAGCCCCCGCACTGCCCCACACCACTTCCAAGAGCCTGGGACTGACCACTCCCAGGCATCCCATCACCACGGGATGATCCCCTCTGGCTCACACTGCTGCAGTTCTGGTCACAGTGTCTACATACGCACCCTGGGCCACAGCAATTTAAGCATTTACATATGCCATTAAGGTGCCATGATAAATTCCAGCGTGAACTGCATTGGAGTTTACCACGTCACTTTAATGGCATGTATAGATGCACCCAGCGACACTCAGATTGTTCTCAGAGTATATCTTTATACATACATGGCTTCCATCACTATAGTATTTTAGGGCTTCACAACAATGGCAGTTGTCAGATTCCCTCTGTATCCTGTGAATTTATTAAAGTATTTTCTTGATTGTACATATGGGAAACAGGCACAGAGAGGCTTTGTGAACTCAAGATCAGATAGAAAGCTTATGTAGAATGTCCTGGCTGAGCCAGGTATTAAACTGAGTGTCATGATGCCTGCAACAAACTAAATCACAGAGAATGCACTTAAAGCAGCCTTAGCATTTCTTAAGACCACTCAAAACCGTACAGAATGTAAATTTATAGTGTCTGAAAAAACAGATTTTATTTATTTATTTATTTAAGAAATTGGCACCTCTCATTCCCAATTCTATTTGTTCCACTCATCTACAGTACATCTACTAATAGATGAAGTGAAGTAAAGTCCTCTGGGTGGTCAGTCAACAAAAATAAAAAGAGAATCACATACTGGCAGAACCTCTCTCATATGTGAATAATAATACTTTTTTTTTCATGCATAGATGTTGAATTGGTTGGATCTCCCAAGATCCTTGACAACAAAATGTCATATTTATCCTTAACCTAAGACTTTTGCAATATGAGCCTGTATGTAAAATTCTTCATTACATCAAGATGAACAACAAAATTACTTATGAGAGCAAATGTAAATGAATGGACTACGTTCCTATCCACATCTATTTTGAGAGCATTTTTTTGTAAGTTTTATAAATTTCATTTTACTTCAGTATTTCTTGTTGTATTTTTAGAAAAAGATAAATGTAATGGTTTTTCCCTCAATGCTTCTTCACACTCTTTCCTCAATTTTCTCTGCTTTATTAAAATTCAAAGCAATACAAATGCTGCTGCTTATTCAGCTTTCACTACAGTTAGGTAGCTGTCCAATTTAGTACTTTAAGAAAAAGCAATTTTGCAGCAAATATTATATACCAAAGGGTAAGCTTCTTCAAGCTAGTTAAAGTGAGCTTTGCCGAATTTAGAAAGCAGAGAGCTTTATTCAGCTGTTGTACATGCATCATCTATCAATCTACCATCTTTCAGATACTGTTGTAATGAAGGGTAGCAATTGCTCTCTGTTATTATCCAGCCCCATATACCCCCTATCATCATTTGTTGTTTTGCATACCATGGCATACACAAGACTACATAAAATCAGCCTATCATTACTTTTCTATCAACATAGTTACAAGTAAAATGCACTAAGCTGTAATAGTAGCAGTAGGATTTTTACCTTCTTTATACCAGCAGTACAGGACAAAATAGTCATACACAGATACGCATACACAGAATTAGCACCTGTCTAACAAGGTGGCAGCAGCACACAATCACACAAAGGACTTTTCAAATGTATTTGTTTCTTCTTTCTATGTCTACATAAAACAGCATTGAGAGATGCTTTTAAATATACTCAAAGCCAAAGCATTTTTTGTTTACTCTTCTTATTATGGTCTCTTGCTTTAGACCAGGGTGGGCAATTACTTATGTAACCGTGTCACACAATGCTACCCATGTGCCATATCCAAGTGTTGGTATCCTGGGATGCCCACTAGCGTAAGCCTCACTTGCCTCTCCTAGGAGCTGAAATGGGGCTTTCTAGCAGGGAGTGCCCCTTTTATACTTACAAACCCTTTGCAGCTCCCAACATCATTATTTACAAATATTTAATTATATACAAATTTAATTACATACAGAATAAGTCACAACTAATGCAGATACAAATTACAAATTGCTATCAAAATAACTCTATATACAGTATACCAAATGAGTGCTGGTGGTACAAGAATAGTCACTTGGATGCCTAAAGGGGTCACAGATTGATAACCTCTCAGATGTGATATAGGTTAACGGAGAAGCGTAAACAATAATTAGACATTGAAGCACTATTAAATAAATTGTTTAATATTTACAATATGAGCAATTGAATATGTATTGTCAAATGTGAATGGCCTTTATGCACAATTAATTTACACACAATCCCCAGCTCCTCCCATGGCACTATGGTGGGCCCTTTGTGGCTGGGGTCCTCCCATGTCAGCCCAGGTGTCACCACACTGCTGGCAGCGACTCCCATGTCTGGGTCTCTACAACACACAATGTACATTGCCTCAGGCTGCGGCCCCTCTATAGTGGGCTGTGCTAAAGTAGATACCCTTGTCCCGGGGTGAACACATGGGTGTGCTGGGTTTGCCTCTCACTGCCTGCACCCTTCCTTTAGGTCACACAAACTGATGAACTGGGGCTAGTTCCTCAAGTCTTGCCTCCCCTTACCTGAGCACTGGGATATACTGGACCAGTCTTCTGAAGTCATGTACCCCTTGCTTGAATTACACACACACACACACACACACACACACACACACACACACACACACACACACACACACACACACACACACACACACACACAACACACACACACACACACACAGTAACCGAGGCTGGTTTTCTCCACAAGCAAACTCATGTACTCCTCAAACAACTGCCCGGGAGGACCAGCCTACTCCCTCCAAAGCTGCAGCTTGAATCCTGGGGCTGAGAGTGCTCCTTTGACCCGCTGGCAGCTCACCACAGCTCTGGCAGACTCCCGTGGGAGGGAGGGACTGTAAGTCACTGTGGCTGGGTTCGCACAGCCCTCTCACCACAGCACGCCCCTTCTCTCCCTCCCCGCCACCTCTGAGCAGGGAAAACTCCCTGCTTTGAAGAAACCCTCCCAGCCAATCCAGAGGCTGAGATTTTTTCAGGCTCTCCCTAACCATCTCTGTCGGATTTCAATCCCCTGGCTGGGGTTTTTCCATTCTTTCCCTTTATCAAGATGTCCCTGTTCAGGACAGGTTCATTTTGTCCTGAATGGAAGGTCTCCATGGGGACAAATTTCCTTTGCCCTAGTACAGGGTCTCTGAAGAGACAAGCCTTGGTACAGGACACCAGCCAGTCAGGTAAGCAACCCTTCACAGTCTATTACATTTCAGCTGAAGGACCATTTAATAAAGTGTTAATGAGCTGTCAAGGGCCACACACACACAGTCTTTCAGAAAGTATCATCTTAACAAAGTATAGATAAAAACAAAACAAAACACAAATTATATACTAAAAATAAATGATCTACTATCACAGATTTCAATTCTATTTCAAAATAATTTTTATATATTTATTCATTTATAAACATAGATCCTGATTTTTATTTTTCTTTAAGTAGTGTATACAGAGGCATAATAGTTCAAAATAAAGTCTTACACTTGTACATTGTGTGAGGAGGTGTGTGTGGGGTGGGCATGTGGAAGGGTGGTCATGGAGGAGGGCCGCCCAAGCACCAGGACCCAGGAGCTGGCTGGGGGTGGGGAAGGGGAGGGAAGGTGGTGAAGGGGGCATGTGCAGGAGAGATGCCTAGCATTGCGGTGCAGGTGCAGTCTGCCACCCGTCCACATCTGGCCCATGGCTGCCCCTACAGTGCTCCCATTCCCACCCGAGTTAGCCCATGCTGTACTCCTGCCTGTACCCTCCAAACAGCAACCCCTGGCCTCAGTTAGTACTTGCAGCTTCCTGGGTACTACTCAGCTCCCCCACTTTCAGTAGTTTTTCCTCCTGCTCCGACCCCTACTGCACTACTGCAGTCAGCAGATAGCACAGGGAAGCCATGGGCACAAATGCTGAGCAGCAGATGCTCAGTCAGACAGGGGTGGGGGGAGGGGGAGTAAGGGGGGGGAAGCTGCAGCCAGGCAGCTCCTGCCCCAACACACAGGGCTCCACTTCCAGCTCCCAGCCACCTTCCACCCATTTCACCCACCTGGCATGATAAGCAGCTACCTGCAGGCAGCCAGGAGTGGGCTGAAGGCAGCTGAGAGCTGGAGTCCCACACTATGGGGCAGGATCTGCCTAGCTGCAGTTTCCCCTGATCTGTCTGGGTGTGTAGTGAGCAGCATGCATCCCCCTTAGCTTCCCCAAGCAGCACAATAGGGTCAGCAACAGGAAAAGGAGGTCTGCTGGCGGCAGGAGAAGCCAAGTAGCATCTGGATAGCTGCAGCAACACTGGGAGCATCCCTAATGGGAAGCTGTTCATGCTGGCCAGGGCCAGGGCCATTAATGGAAGTCAGTGGGAACATGGTGTCAGCTGCCCTAGGCAGGAGTGGGTTGGGCTCAGCTTCTTTAACATACATCACATCTGAGGTTATCAGTTTGTGAACCCCATAGACACCCAAGTGAGTATCTTTGTACCACCAGTGCTTCTTTTGTATACTATATATAGAATTATTTTGGTAGCAGCTTGTAATTTGTATCCACCTTAGTTGCATCTTATTCTGTATATAATTAAGCCTGTATATAATTAAATATTTGTAAATAATTGTATCAGTGGCTGAAAAGGGTTTGTGATTGTAACCCATGTAGAGTGCCACAGGAGCATTTGCAGGCCAGATGCAATCAGTTGATGGGCACCCTCCTGTGGGCTGTATGTTGTCCACCCCTGCTTTAGACTGTCCTATGGCAACCCAAAGCAAATGTACAAATTCCAGTTCTCTGATAATAGCTGCTGCAGTTCTCTTCTCTGCTTCTTAGTGGTCCAAGGTTTTATTAATAATTCTACAGTCCAGAGGGGAAGAGTAATGGGGAAAAATGAATATTGCAGCCCAACTTAAACAGCTGAATCTCATGAACAGCAGCTGCCTCTGAGGAACTTCCTGCATTTCACAATGTGGAGGTAGGTCTTAGCATATCAGACCAGAGAAAATTCTACAGATAAGGACTCTGCTGCTGAAATACAATAAGCTGCCAAGGTACATGCGTGTTTGATGGGAAAGGTAAGTCAATAGGGTTAATGGCTGGTAGAGACAGTAAACTGGGAATAATGGAAGAGCAGATAACAGAAGGGCTAAAGAGGCAGCACTGAACAACAAACAGCTGCTGAGTCAGAGCAGTGGTGTTGGCAATACTTGGCAGAATAAAGCACGCTGTAACTAATGAGGGGAATACATTTCATATTTTGATGAAAATTAGATTCGTATCCACAAGATGCTTGGAAAGCATACATATGAGATTCTGGAGAATGGCTTTTTGACCTAGATAGTCCCAAAAAGATGAGATTGTCTTGACCAAAATTCAAACGGGGAGATTTAGACAGCATGAACTCTTCAGAAGTTAACAATTAGCTCCAATAGTAAAAACAAAATAACCTTCCCTTAAAGGGTAGCATGTTAAAACTGTCCGACTAAAGTAAAATAGAATGTGAAGACAGGGTTTTCAATGGTTTTATACTTGCGTTGAACCTCTTTTTAACTATTGAATTTAACCTCCTAAGACACATCCAAAGACTTGTGTTCTCTTCTGTATAATGGACATTTTCACTGAAAAAAGTAGATCTTACACCACCAAAAAGTTATTCTATCGGTATAAAACACTATTTTGTCTAATCTCTTTCCCCAACATGACTTTGTTTCATACTCATCAAGAAGCACTGTGGATTATTTTATTTTTGCTTAGATTTTTTTTTCCTGAAATGCTTTTCAGACATAGTTGGCTGTGGCTTCCAGGCTTTGGCTTCTTTGGTATGGCTCAGAGCCTTCTTCCCTTCCCCTATCACCATTCTGTGCCAGGGAACAGGTTGCTTATAACAGATTTCAGAAGCTCAGCTTCCCAGGTCCCAAAGCCATGGGTGCTCCACTCTCCTCCAGGCTTGCCAACATCATGAGCCTGCAATTCTGGCTCCTCTTTTACTGCTGCTTAAAACTGTAATCTGGATTTCAGCTTTGAACCAGACAGAAAGCACACACAGTACTCAGTTAATTCTACCTTACGCTTCATGGGGGATAACTATAAGGAAGAAGCAAGCTGAAGGTAAGTCCAAGTAGGAAAAGACTAGGAGGGGAGAAGGAACTGTGGGAGTTATCTGGCTTTGGCAAATTACATTTTGCACAGAAAACCTAAATTTGTTGAACTTTGGAAAAATGCCCTGTTTCATGACATTGGGATGGCACAACATGTGGGACTCTTATTGTGGGCCTCGCCTTCTAAAGCTTTATTTTCAGGCTGTCTGGAAATTCACTTTGGCAACCCTGAATCAATTAGCTTTTCAACATTATCATTAAATCATAACGGCTAAAGAGACATTCTCTGTAATGAGAGCTCATACTTTGGAGAACAGTTAATAGCAAGGCTTGAATTCTATCCCCATGGAATTACAAAATATAGGTAAA
>JAGPOW010000261.1:128470846-128486234 GCA_030014935.1 Caiman crocodilus
GTCCAGTCAAAGATAGATACCGCTCTAAGAAATCCTTGCTTCTCACATAAGTAAAAATATAGGGAAATCTCAATTGTTTTGTCATTTTAAATGTAGTTGGCAATGAAAGATCATTAAAACATCACATTAAAATATTAAAAAAAAAAAAAATCAGGATTCACAATGTGAATGCTAACAGAAAGACAGACATGGGCTAACATCTTGAATAGAACTGGTCAAACCGTTGTAAATGAATTATTTGGCCAAACTTTAAAGAAGTTAAAATATATCATGTTTTTCAAATTTTCTCTTTGCCATGCAGCTTACAGAGCTAGGAAAATACTTTCTAAATAACAACAAGGATGTTTATTTTCCCTTCAGTTGGGAAAATGAAAAAATACGTTTATAAATGTAAATCTATAATGCCTAATCTTGTTCATCTTGAAGTCAGCAAAAGAAAATCCATCAACACCAATGGATTTAGAGAGACAGTAGTCTGCAAAAATAATTATTAACAATTTTGTTAAAGTACAAACATCTTATATTTTTCAGATACACCCAGGGGCCATGCTATCAAGAATATTCAATGGAGGTTAAGGGGGAAACAAATCACTTACCTAAGTTTCTTCATTACCTTCTGACACCATTTAGAAACTCCTATCAGAATTTCTTAATAACCATTCTTTAAAGGAAAAAAAAAGAAAAGGAAAAAAGAAAAAGACAACTAGGTTTTTTCCCCTTAAATTTTGCAGAAATATTTTCCTGGCTTTTGAAAGTAAGACAGCAAGTCAAATCAACTTTTTCAAGCAAACACAATATACAAGTTAAAATAGGGTTTTGCAACAGTGACAATTGAAACTAATCCTGAGGCGGCAACCACCACCTCTTTCCTAGCATAAACTGAACATCGAGCCACAGAAATAACCCATTATTTTGCACCCCCTTTCAGTCTTTTTTTCATTTGAGTTGTATAAGAGTCACCACTTTTGTGAAATATTACAAATGGCATATATCAATCAGAATTTCAAGAAAAAATGCAACATATAAAATATTTGCTAAATGCAAATAATATTCATCAATTTAGTCAGCTCAATCATTTCTGGTACCCAAAATATATGACAATACATATATGCCTTCATACTTGATAAATATGCTTCTGAACTAGATTTCATTCAGCAATTCCATCTTCATTGCTCTTACCCACTAGACCCCTACTACTTAATTTGATAAATACAGTTGTTAGATATCAAAATAGGTTCATAAATATAGCAGTCTCTCTCATACAAATCCTTTTTTCAAGATTATATGTACAAACTAGATAAATTGCCTGTAGGTTAAGAATAATTTGCTATCCTACAAACTTTTTATTTATTTTTTTTTTAAATAGGTGTTCATTTTCCTTTCCTACCATCGAACATTACTAGCCAAGTTGTCATCTGGTGCAAACTGTCACAGTTCAGCTGAACTTAATGAAGCTATGCCAATTTACACCATCTGAGACGCTCACCCTTGTATTTGCATTAAATACAGACAGGTCTATCTATACAGCAAACTACAGGGAAATTCCATTATGTTTATATTGTTGTAACTTCATATGTAATAGAAAGATTTCTTCAAGCTTGCTCACAACAACAGTCCAAAATTCTTAAAACTTAAAAAAAAAAAAAAAAAATCATAATATGCTCCAGCATATTATTCTTTTCAGCATCGCAGAGTTTTCTGTGGTCTAATGGCATGGATGGATGGAGTATGCCTGAATGTAGTCACAAAATGTAGGATTCAAAGAAATATACAATTCAAAACTAGTTAATAAGACAAATAATTTATTTGTTCTCATTCATAGATGCCACAATTGATCTCCTTAGGCAGCACAGGACCAAGTTAGTTGGAAGGCCTGCATTTCTGTGACATTTGCTACAAAAAATCTGGACTGTTTTTCATAGGTTATTGGCTTTATGGACAGCTATCAACTCCTAAGTGGTTGTTCTCCATGTTAAGCATGGGTTAATGTCCAACTAGGATGTTGGTTTCAGATTTACCATCTGAAGCCATGTTAACTTTTTCATCTAGGCCAGATCTTATCTGTTGGTTATGTACATCCCTGCTTTTCTCATGCCTTACAGAGAAGGGCTGTGAATAAATAACTCTTTGCTATGAAAGGCTTGTGGATGTAAAGCTTTAATTCTGTCTATCTTGTCCATTTTTTAAGCATATATCACAAGATACCCAGAACTGCAGTAGTTCATTTTGGGGGATGCTATTCCTACACACATGGGTATCTTACCAGACTGGAAGATTACCATCATGTTTCATCTCTATGATCAGCTAATGATATGCACTGTTCATTTTTATAATGTATGTTCTTATAGTATGAAATGTGTGATCAGCAAATGATTGGTTTATGGTAGCTTTTAAGATTAAGGGTTTCCTGCTTAATAATAGCTGATTTCATATTAGGTATCAGATGAAGCTCTGGGATCTTCAGCAGAGAGAGAAAATATTCTAGACAATGAATAGAGAGCAGGTGAAGTACAATTTGGAGCCTGGGAATTTAAGGAAAAGTCTGTTGAAGGCTATGTGGGAGACGCATTGGAGGATAGAGGTTAACCACAGAAGTTGATATAACTTTAGAGGCATGAACGACAGTGAACACTGGGAGAGAACACTTCTAACATATTGCAGATTTGAAGGTAGCAGTAAGGCATTTATTTTCTGTATATCCATCACCAAACTTAACCTCTTCCCTATGCTTTTCTATCTTATACAATAAAGCTGTTTTGGCTTTTTACCCTACAGATTGCCCTGTGCTAAGAATGATTTCAGGGCATTTGGCAGAAACAGATATTCTGTTCCTATGAAGATGGCAGACATTTTTTTGAAAACCTAGGGAATTCTACAAGTTCACAGGATGCTCCTACACTGAGCTGTAATGTCTGGTCAAGAAGCTGGTCAGAACAAGTCTTGCTGAAGGGGAGGGGAGAAGTGGGAATCTCCCATGCACAGGATGTGCTAAGAACCCCAAGGATATGCATCAGGACAGTGTGAAAGGTCCTCTGTTCTGGGTTGACCACTGAGCAAGAACAAGTTTGTCACAGTGTTGTAAAAACATATTTTCATACCCTCTTAAATATTAAGTATCCATCGCAGTACAAAGTCACATGCCTGAGATTTACAAGATGAAGAAGCAGGGTGTATCCAGAAGGTGGGTGCAACCTAACTAATAGTAAAGTACAGTAAACGAAAAATTAAACGACAGTTTGGGGAGCACCCAAAATAGGACGGAGGTGTTTTGAAATGATGGATTTGAAAGGGAAAGATTGGAGAGGCTCCCAAACACCATAAAGAGACAATAGCCCTTTATATAAGAAAAAGACTTGTATATATGTCCTCCAGATGGCATCCCTGAGAAAAAGACTCCTTTGGGAAAATGCTAATGTCATTTACCGTGAGATGATAATGACCTCCAACAACAAGGGCTTTTTAAAGCAGATCTGGCAAGGGATAGATAATCTCTCTCTGGAGATAGCAATACAAGGCTTACTGGTAAAAGAAGGTCAAAGATGGGATTTGCTTTCTAGAAAATTTAGATTTTCCTTTCTGTAATGAGATTAAGGACCATACTTCTATCTGTACTTTGCCAAATATCCAACAAGGGTATATAAGAAATAAGTTTTTGTATAAAATGTATCAGTAGTCCTCCTAGAATAACATGTACATCCCATGCAGACCATCAAAAATCGAAGCGAAACCATTCTGTCTTGTATGAAATACAAGAGCTGAAAGGAATTTGCTGCCACCACTCTTGCCCAACTCAGATACATACTTAGTATTGTCCTGAGGGGTAATTATCTTGTCCTCTACATGTATGCTTTCAAGACTTGGAATGGAATAACACAAAAAAGGGAAATTAATTAGTAAGTGATAACAAACTTTTGTATTTTTAACTCTCATTTGGTGCTGACTTAACCTTGAGGTAGGACAACACAGAATTCCCTATAGTATGTTGTAATAGGGAGCCAGAAAGCTCTTGTTACATTAATAGGAGGGCTGCAGGTTCCTGAGCCCAGTCCACCAGGAGAAAACAAGCTGGTCATCAGGCCCAAAGTGCAAACCCCCGTGGGTGACTGGAGAGCCACCTGATAGGAGGAGGCAGGGCTTAGGAGGCACACAAGGCCAGTGCCTGGGGCTAGGCAATCAGTCTGTCCCTAAGGGCATAAGATATAGGAGTTCCTGAGCAAGACAGCCAAAGGACATGGATTACCTGGCACCCAAGCTGCCCCAGAGAGCTGTAAAGGAAAAGCTGGGGTGGTCTTATGGCTTGTGAGGGGGAGTATTGACCAAGTGTGGGGAGGATTTTGTTATAAAGCCACTGTGCAGGTGTTTGTGTTTCAAAGAGGCTTATTGGGTTTTGACTAATAGGGCAGAAGGAGGAGGAGGAGGAGGAGGTCAGAGACTTCCAAAGAGGCACAAGTGGGGCTGAGGCCTACCAGGAGCAGGGAACAAGCTGCAGTGGTGCTCAAGGAGATGTCATATTTTGGAGTCCTGCCAAGGGTTGGGCTCACAATGTAGGCAGGCGGCAGCCAGTGCCCAGAGCCCAATGCAAGCAGAGGCAGGGCTGGAGGCCCAATGCCCAAGGTGGGCAGAGAGGGGGGCTGAAGCCCACAAGCCAAGTTTGGGGCAGAAGTCCTAAGTGAAGGGCACAGCCAGAGGAAAAGAGAGGAGGCTGGGAAGGCCAAGGCCCTAACAAGAGAGTAGCTGGGGTGAGTGGGGGCAGGAGGGGCCCAGGTGTGAGGGGACAGGCAGAGCACAGTGCTGGTCCAGGAACAGCACTCCCCCCCCTGCCCCTTCCCTAGTCCCAGCCTCAGCCCCTCCCTCCCTGCCTCAGGAACCTAACCCTATTTGTTACATTATAAAGTGGGTTCACTTAAGCAAGGTCTAAGGGAAAACTGCGTAACCTATGGCAGAATCTCTGAATCTCTCCAAATCAATTCAGAGGCTTCCGATTCAATTCAGACCGCTTAACGAGTCTGCCGATTTGATTCAGAGTCAGAGATTCAGCCACTGGATTGGCTACCAAAGCTTCACGCAGCCCTAATATCCCGAGGGATCTCTCTCCTATTAATTACCCTCCCTGGCATCCATCATTGCCAGAGGAAATATCTCCAGCTGCTCTGTTCAACAGCTATTATCAGATCTAGCATCCATGAAGAAACACGAGGATAGCATAGTGCACAGTGACTCATACTTCTATCCGTCAGAGTGTGAGGACAGAAGAGCAGTGCCTCATACTTTAAATAATAAATAATGTTTTAAATAATCGGGACACTAGGCAGAATCCAAGGCTGACTGATAAGCCTAAGCTCATCGTACTTGTATCCCCCACCTTGTAGTAGAGGATGTAGTATCATACATTGGTTGCAAGTCAGACATGGGAAATGAGTAAGTTACCGAAAAGGCCAATGCATGAGAAACTATCCTTTTCAAAGGCTGCATACTTCTAAACATCCTGCAAACCAGTTGGCTATTGTTATTGTTCCTTTTATCTCACGTGTGTCTATACTTTATTGATACATTGTCACTATTTGAAAATGTAGTGTTCCTACCTTTATTTTGGCCCACTACTAGTGCCTCTGAGCAAAGACTCCCAATGGTTGACTGTTGTGTTGCTTTGTGCTAGGTGTTATCCAAGGACAACAATCGATCACAGTTTAAGCATTCTACTGAAAAATAAATGTAATGTAAAAATGTAATGTAGATTTGTACAAAACATATGTTGTATTTGTACACTAAAAACCATGTTATAGAAAACAGTCCAGTGTATAGAAGGGCGAGGCATAATACGGGCACTCACAATTAATTGGACATACCTCAGACTGTCCATTTGATTTGTCAATCATCTATGGCTTGTTGAATAATCACACAGTGAAAATACGTATTTTTGCAAAATTCTTAAATAATAATCTAATTAAATGCTTGCTACTAATTAAGAGAACTAGAAAAATGGCTAGTTTATCATTGATGCTCTGAATATGAGTAACTATTTTCACATTGCAAATTGTGTATGCTGTGATTTGCAATGGCACAAGTCTTTCTGAATCACCTATACCACTTATATCACTGCTTTCAACAGCAGATTTCTCCCTACCAGGGTTTCTTCTCTCAAACACAATGATAGTTTTCCAAAGAAATCATAGCAATGTCAGCATCCTTAGCAATGTCTGTGGTGATTATATGTTAGGAAGCCACAACAAGAGCGATCTGTGTTCAAGTATGGCCCAGTGTATAGGTGACAGGAGCACCAGAGCTAATGGGGATATTTATGAACTTTTTTGACACCTGCAACAATAGCACGAAGAAGCAGGGCTTGCAGAGAAGAAACCCCAGTAAGCAGAAATGTTCTGATGCTGAAAGCAATGATAGATGTGGTACAATTGATTCAGAGAGACTTAGTCAGCATATGCAATTTTCAACGGGAAAATGATCATCAGAGTATCACTGAGGGACTAGCCATTTCTCTTATTTAAAAGCAAGTACATCAGCAAGAAGATAGAAACTCCAAAAGCTCCTAGCAAGATATTTTTTGCTTTTTTTTTTTTTTTGGTTCCTTGCTTCATGTTTCTAGATATCTTGTAGTTTCAATAATAAATGTAGCAATTCAAGTTGCCTAATTGTATTCAAAACAACAACAAAAGAAGTGCGTCCATTCGATTTTAATGTATAGGGCCAAAGAACACATGGACAGGATTTTTATGTAAACATAGCCAGCAGAATGGACCACAGCTTTCAGAAGTAAGAGAATCCAGGAAATTATTTACTAGTCATAGCAGAGGGTATAAACAGATATCTCCTCTGTGCCACCATGAAATTCTTTATGACACTACAGGCCAAAGATGTCTATCCCCTTCTTATGCCACAAATGGCCAAGATTTCTGACTGTAATGCAAGAGGTATGGATTGGTGTCGTTATTTCTCAGAGGACATTTGTTTCCTTTAAGGTGGGTGAGCTTGGATAGCCCGCACTGTCCAATCACCCCAACCTTCAAGAGGCCTGATCCAGTGTGCCTACACAGGTTTCCCCATTTGCAGGAAGACGCACCTAAGGAATTTTCTCCTAGCAGAGAAACCTGGCATTCCCCACTTTCCAGAGGTGTGCCTCAAGTGTTGTCCTGGAGAATTAGGATCAGCTGCTCCCAAGAGGTAAAGGTAGATGCATCCCCAGCATGACGGATCCACTTCTTTTGTTGACATCTGTTTATATCCAGAGACTTCCCATTGTTCTCCAACATTTAATTAATGAATGATTCTGACTTCATGAAATATGCTGGTCAAATCTTTAGTTAGAAAGAGCATGTTTCTCTTAGGGAAAGTTGTACCTCTCCTCTACAGCTGCCTTAGTTGACTTGAACTCGTATTTTATCAACTTTTCTTGTATACTAATAAAAGTATTTTCTGTTAATGTTTTAGATGTTAATAGAGTGGATGCAAACATTTCCAACCTAGCTAAGGCCATGTTCAACCATTCTGACCAATACGAGCTACCCTACCTTATATACAAGGAAGGGGTTGGCAACCTGTAACCCAAAAAAACGGATGTGGGGTAACCTGTGGGGTACAGCTTCAGTGGCATTTGGTGGCAGGCAGCTTCAGCTGTGCTCACTCTCACCTTGCTGAGACAGGGATGTGTATCAGCTGCAGTCAGGTCCTACTACCTGGCCACCTCTGACTCTGGGTGGGCTGTTTCAGCCTGCAGCCAGAAAAGGTCATCTATCCCTGCTATTTATTACAGATACAGTATTATATTATATGAATAAAAGTAGCCAACACTGTGACAATCTATGACCTATTAAAACATTCCTTCCGAAGAATTTGTACTCTGAACCTAAGCCATCCAACATCGGGCCTCTGCTCTTCAAAGCAGAGCCCTTTTCAGAATCCATCTACAAATTACTAATTAATTCTTCTGACGTGTCATTTTTTTTTTTTTTTTTTTTATGGGCCAGAGAGAAAGGAAGGAGGACACACAGCTGAAAGTCAGGAAAAGGAAATTGTGAGATTGCAGCTAGTAGACTTCCTGGGATAAAAGCTCTGAAAGCAAGAACTTAAATTATACTAAATAAATAAATAGCTGGAAAGGGGATGGACTATGGTTCGAGTGGACCTCATACTTGAAAGTTTAGCAAGCTTCCCGCATTGGTCAGAACTACTGCCAGGGGTTAAAGCAAGGGATTTACAGTACCAACAGTCTATGGATGTGGGCTTTAGGATGACTTTAAGGTCAATCCTATCAATAGAGACATAGGCTATTTGTAGATGACATTTTTTAGTGGATTTAAAGTGTGTTAAAGGCCTTTTGCATTGTTTTAACGGCATTATGATGCAGCAAATGACTTTGGGGTTGTGCAAAGTAAAACACCCCTGAGGAGTTTTAGTTTCCTACCTTACAACTCGATTTTCCCTCCCCACCACTGGAGAAAGGCAGGTAAGGATTGGGCTCCAACACAAGTGTACACAACACAGGGGTTTACTTCACTATCCTTAGCTAGATAGAATATTCTTGTTCCCTGTTTGTGAATGGACTGCAAAGATAATTGTCATGAACTAATGCATGTTATAAAACTGTGGACATTTGTAGATGACACAGGGGTTTACTTTTCCCTAAATTGTAGTAGTGTTTTGTTTTGGTTTTTTTAAACACTACATCAATTTAGGGTGAAGTAAACCCCTGTGTCATCTACAAACGTCCACAGTTTTATAACATGCATTAGTTCATGACAATTATCTTTGCAGTCCATTCACAAACAGGGAACAAGAATATTCTATCTAGCTAAGGATAGTGATGTACCAACACACTAATAGGGCTGGACAAAAAGTTGTTGCCCTCTCGCGCTTGAGCATGTGGAGCTTAACTTTGAGTAGTGAAAAAGGTTTTTCACATCTTTTAAATATATAACTGTACCCGATCATTTGACTGGCAGTAACTTCTGTCAACAAGAAATGGTACAGCATCTTTATTTTTAAAGTCAATTAGTTACAATATGTGAATATTTTTAAAATTTTTTTAAATGATTAATTTATGCAAATAGACTTGATTCTGCTATACTTTCATGTTTAAGAATGTACTAACTGTGAATAAACTACTCGAAGTAAGGCAATACTCAGAGGAAAAAGATTTATTGGCACATTAATTCATATCAAGTTTTCCATTATTGTACTTTTCTTTAAGAATCTGCTTATATTACAGTTCCCTTTTGTAAAATTTCCTTTAAGTCTCATTGTCCACTAATATTTAAAGAGAACAAAATCACAAAAAGAAAACAGACAAAAAACCCCAGCCTGTTCACACAGAAGTAACTTCCCTAACCAGTCTGTAGTTGACAAACCAAATCCAAAAATAAATAACAATTCTTGCAAGTTTTAGTCTTATTACCTCATGCTAATTTTCTGTTCCACTTGCATGGTAGCAGAAAGATAGATAACTTAGACAGGGGATCTATAGAATAAGGAAAAGAAGAGCTCTGTTACATGTTTACCTCTCTCATGCATTTATGGAAGCCCCTTCTATAGGAATATCAAGGGGCTTTGAATTCATGGATTAGTATTGATGGAGTTGAAGCAAGCAAAATATAGGAAGCAAGCGGCCCTTGAAGCGCAAGCTTTTTAAGCTTGACAGGTATGCACGTGTATATCTGCCAACTAGTTAATTAGGACTGAAGCACTATTAACTTTTTGTTCCGATATGCATCTTTAACAGAATATGAATGTAGGCTTAAAGATGAGCTTTACCAGGAGGAAATGAACACGTAAGGATTCATGGAAAGTTAGCAGAAACCAATGGGAGCTTTTTCAGTATCTTCAAGAGGTCTTCAAGAACACTATGGCATTTTTCACTTGCCTCATACACCCAACAAGCTGTAAAGGGTTGCACATTGATCCCCACCGCTGGCTGTGCCTCTCCTCCCTAGTGTAAAATTAGAAGATTATCTTTCTAAGTGCAGAATTTCATGGAAATATTAAGAGCATTGTTACCAACCCTCCCTTTTCTGCTCCTTCTACAGAGAGAGAGAGAACAATTTGAACATTTTAATAGTATTTCATAACACTGCAAAGCTTCCACTTGGTGATAATGGGAACTCTCAAGATGTCAAATTGAAGATTATGATCTAAGATCTTCATCAAGAATAAGAAGGTGGAACAAAAGTGAAATCCTAAAAAGCAAAGATCCTGTTTTTCATGAAAATACTGTATACAAATAAAAAACAAAAACTAAAAAGCTACATAGAAGCTTTTCTGCATATAGGTCATACATTGTCTAATTTTCTCACCAAATGACATCTGCTTCAAGTTATATAAAGCAATACCATATAAGCATTATTTGAACAAAACAATCAGTTAGAAAAAAGAACAGAAGGAATGATTGAAGCCTGATTTTTTTATTTATTTATTTTTTGTAGCTAATGCTTTGCATTTGTTGTAATCTGAGAGCATTTGAAGCCAGCATTTTTGAGTCCTGGGAAATTTATTTGAGATCTGTTAGGATTGCAAAAAGCTTTATGCCATTTACGGATTTTAAGTTCTTGACAATGATTACTGGCCTTTATCTTACGTACTTTAAGGATACAGCCAATGCTTTCTTCATAAATCTCATTTTTTGCCGGGTGAAGTAGAATGAGGAGGAAAACCTAGATGTGACTTGCTTTTCTATTTTCCCAGTTTTCCCAGAAGTCTGTGCGCCACATCTTACTTTGAAGTCTTTCAAGAAACAAAGCAAATGATGGCAAATAAAAAACAAAACAACAAGAAACTAAATATATAAAGGATGCAAACTAATATGAAATGTGGATGGTAGAGCCCTAATCTCTATGTTTCCATGTTTATGTCCATCTTTTCACACCTTTTAAAGAGTGTTTGTTAACTCTTTAGAGCAAGGATGTCTACAGATGAATTTGTATACTATCTAGAAGCATGAAACAATCTTAGATGGGGCCTTTGAGCATTACTGCAATATAAACAACTGTGACACAGAGAACTCTGAAAGTGCAAGTCGATCAATAGCAACTAAAAAAAATGCACTGGATTCTTTTGTATGATATGAATGGCTGAAAGATCTGTGATGAATGTCTAGGGTGAATTACTCCACTCTTGGTCACAAGAACATTATGGGTATGTGCAGAAGTTATATTTAGGTAAGTCTAACTAGGGTTAAGTCAGTCAACAGACTGATCTATGCGTATGTTTGGGAAGTTAGATTAGGCAAAAAAAAAAAAAAAAAATGCCTGTCCAAACTAATTTGGTGCAAGCCTCAAGTGAATTAAATTACATCAGGCATGGGTTAACCCACTATACTGAAGAACTGTACACATTCAGAGTCCAACCCAACATGGCCTAACCTGGGGGCTTCACTTCTCCTCTTCCTACTCTGACTGGGCTATTTTTACATCTCCCCTACCCTGGGACAGATACCCCCCCATGCCCCTTGAGGAGTCACCAACATCTCCCTTCCCTCTCTATCCCGCTCTGCCCTTTCTTTTCACCTTCCCTCCTCCACCCCCACCCCCAGTCCCTGGTCTATATTTTATCTAGTGAGCCATCAAGCAATGAAGGTATGGAGCAGACTTCCAGTCTCTCTAGTCATTCCCCTGCTCACTAGCCCTCTAATGGCAGGTTGAGCAGTGCACATTAGAGAGGGTATTAACCCAGAAAGTTTGACAAATTATTAGTACTTGTTAACCTCAGCACAGACTAAGATTCCTTAGAATTAGCTACTGCTAACTCTAATCTGTAATCTTAGCCACATTTTCCTCACTGAAGAGATTCTACCTGAGCCTCATTGCATTTTTAGACTCTTCAGAGATACAATCTTTCTCGCTAGATAACTGAAGATGCTTTGTTATGAGCCACATGAAGATCCTTGTGTGGCCTTCACTGACATGAGTAAAGCCTTTGATTCAATCAACAAAGATGATTTATGGAAGATCTTGATCCAAATTTCCACCAAAATTTGTTACCATTATCAGAGGACACTGACATTGCAGCAACCATCCTGAGCAACAGTTCAAAACAGACCCCTTCACTGCTAGAACTGGAGTCAAACAAGGATGTGTGATTTTGCCAACATTTTACTACAACTATGGTATATTTCATATCTGACAGACTTCCACCTGCAGTTAACAAGAAGTATCACATAGACTGGAGTTTTAATTGGACTGGTGCCTGTACTCAAGCTATTGCATGGGCTGGTGCCTGTACTTGAGCATGGATGCTACTACAGGCTACCTACATACCTACAGGCTGGGGAACTCCCGTCTTGTCAGTGAAGAGGCAGAAAAGGCTCTTGGAATCATTTTTGATGCCAGAATGAACATGGGCCAACAATGTGGGATGCAGTCAGGAAGGCCAGCCGTACCTTGTCATGCACCCACAGATGCATCTCACGCAGGTCCAAGGAGGTGATCCTCCCCTCTATGCAGCACTGGTCAGGCCACAGTTGGCATCCAGTTCCGGGCACCGCACTTCAGGAGGGATGTGGACAGCATTGACAGGGTCCAGAGGAGGGCAGCTTGCATGATCGGGGGCAGCAGGGCAGACCCTATGAGGAGAGGCTACAGAACCTGAACCTGTTCAGCTTCCACAAAAGAAGGCTGGGGGGGGATCTAGTGGCCTGTTACAAACTAGTCAGAGGGAACCAGCAGGTATTGGGGGAGTCCCTGTTCCCCCCGAGCACTACCAGGAGCGACTAGAAATAACAGCCAGAAGCTGACAGAGGGAAGATTCAGACTAGACATCAGGAGGTGCTACTTCACTGTCAGGGCAGCTAGGATCTGCAACCAATTTCCAAGAGACGTGGTCCTGGCTCCTACCCTGGGGGTCTTTAAGAAGAGGCTAGATGAACTCCTTGCTGGGATCATTTGACCCCAGTGCTCTTTCCTGCCATGGCAGGGGGTCGGACTTGATGATCTGTCAAGGTCTCTTCTGACCCTACAAACTATGAAACCATACTCTGGCATGCTGTAATTACAGTGCATTGGAACAGACTCCATCCCTTCTGCTCAAATATGGTAATTACTGTGCTCCAGTCAGCCTCTGTCTCGCGCACCAGCATTCCCACACTTCAAAATGGCGAGAGGGGCACTTAAACTAAAGTTCAATTGAACTTTAGCTCAAGCGCCCCCACTGCCATTTTGAAGTGCAGGGATGCTGATACACGAGATGCTGTGGTGCTTTAAAGTCACTCTGGGAACTGCTCTAATTAAGTGCCACCCTTCCACCCTGGAACATGTTAAAGGGCACTTCTACATTACCAAGTTAAAATCTACATCCAAGATAATCAACACCTTTGTGACCCATCTTCAATACACTGACAATTGTGTTATGTGCACCTACTCAACTGGAGTGTTAGGACACTCTAGATTTCTTCTCCAGAACGTGTACATTTGCCTGGACTCACTGTACAATCAAAAACCAAAATCCTTTACACACATTACAATTAGAAGGCAATCTTTGCAGAATGTTGAACATTAGCCTTGCCTGGCTAGCCACCTTTCCTAAAAGCAAACACATGACAAAATTTAACACTGGATAAACTTAGTCAGTACTGACTTCAGACATCTGTGAAATCTTGTATTTGATTATTATAACATCAGGACCCAAAACACTTTTCATTTACCAGGTTATGATTATCCTTACCCTGTTGTATGGGTATGCAAATTAGACAGTATATCAGAAACCTGAAAGATTTGGAACATTACATCAGCAATGACTTCAATGAATTTTCCTTATCAAATCAGAAGAATTGGAAGAACTGTCAATGTACAGTTAGGTCCTACTGGAGGCTTTACACCAGCTTTGACCAGCTTGCATTGCTAGCTACAAGGTGGTAGGTCCAGGCAAGTGGCTGTGCTGTCAGGCTGGAGTCCCAGCTTTGAGACTGAGGTCTGACCTCCTCTGCCAACCTATGAAAAAGAAATCAGACCCTTGGGGGCACTTGTTCTTGTTTACCAGTAAGCAAAGGACTTTGTAGCATAATCAGGAAAGGAATTGAAATCCATGACCATATATTATGCAATCTGGAAGGCTCTGGAGATAACCCCAAGATCTAACCACATCTGGCCTGTATCCTTTGGTAAGGGGATGGGCCATGAATGGGATGGAGTAGGCCATTTGAGTGAGTTGATCCATTACAGTCAAGATCATAGAACAATGAGGAAAAAGAGAGAAAGGGGTCAGGAGGCTTCCTTGACTGACCAGAGAAATCCAGAGCAGCCTGCGGACTAAAAGGGGAGCATATAAAAAGAGGAAACGGGGAGAGATTACCAAAGAAGAGCATGTCTCCTCTGCTTGCACTTGTAGGGAGGCAGTTAGATGGGCCAAAGCTACCATGGAGCTGAGGGTGGCATCCCAAGTAAAGGATAACAAAAAATTGTTTTTTAGATATATAGGGAGTAAAAGGAAGGCCCAAGGTGGAATAGGACCCCTACTAAATGGGCAGAAGCAATTGGTGACAGACAGGAAGGACAAGGCTGAACTCCTCAATGAGTTCTTTGCCTCAGTGTTCCTAAGTGAGGGGAAGGACAAGGCTTTCACTGGGATTGTAGAGAGGCAGCAGCAAGGCACCAGACTGCCATGCATAGACCCTGAGATGGTGCGGAGTCACTTGGAGGAACTGGTTGCCTTTAAGTCGGCACGCCCAGATGAGCTCCATCTGAGGGTACTGAAGGCACTGGCTAACGTCATTGTACAGCTACTGGCAGTAGTATTTGAACACTTGTGGCACACAGGCTAGGTCCTAGAGGACTGGAAAAGGGCCAACATGGTCCCCATTTTCAAGAAGGGGAGGAAGGAGGAACCGGGCAACGACAGTCCAGTCAGTCTCACCTCCATCCTCAGCAAAGTCTTTGAAAAAATTATCAAGGCTCACATTTGTGAGAGTCCAGCAGGACAAATTATGCTGAGGGGGAACCAGCATGGGTTTGTATCAGGCAGATCATGCCTGACTAATCTAGTCTCTTTTTATGATCAGGTTACAAAATGCCTGGACGCAGGAGTAGGGGTTGATGTCATATACTTAGACATCAGGAAGGCCTTTGATACAGTATCCGACACCATACTGGTAAACAAGTTTAGAGGCTGTGACTTGTATGACTACACAGTCTTGTGGGTGGCAAATTGGCTAGAGGGTCACACCCAGAGAGTGGACGGTTCAGTATTGACCTGGAAGGGTGTAGGCAGTGGGGTTTTGCAGGGCTCGGTCCTTGTACCGATACTCTTTAATATCTTCATCAACGACTTGGATGAGGGAGTGAAGATTACTGTGTCCAAGTTTGCGGATGACACAAAACTGTGGGGAGAAGTGGACACACTGGAGGGCAGGGAACAGCTGCAAGCAGACCTGGACAGGTTGGACATATGGGCA
>JAGPOW010000261.1:128511327-128524785 GCA_030014935.1 Caiman crocodilus
AGGGGCATAACTGATAAAATTTCAAAGGTTGGATTACATCTTATGTTTGGGTTGTAGTCTTACACTTATCCCTCTCCCTCAGTTTCATCTCTCTATATGTGAACACGCCAGGTTATTTGTTTTCTTCAATAGGCATTATAAATAAGACTGCAAGTTGCAAGATAATTAAATGTTACATTTGAAGTTACACAATTTTGCAAGTGCTAATAGATCTGCAGGAAGAACACATTTAATTACTATGTACTTACCAGGCAATTACAGAACACAATTGTACTATGGTTACATGTGCCAAAGAGAGAAAGAGAAAGACTAGACTACCTCAAATGCTTCAGGAAAAAAAAAAAAAAAGAATCTGAGATTGGAATCTAATTCTGTTCACCATTTTTTTTCCAAATCTCTTTATGATAATTTAAACTCATCTACAGCAGACTCTAATCAAAAAAAGGTCAGGGGCTCCACAGGGAGGGTGGGCGTAGGGGGTGGACAGAAATATACATACATAGATCCAACCACCAACAGAGAATGTAGGCCAACCTCTGCTCTCAACATGTAATTTTTTTTTCCACACTGAACTTATTTCAAGCTCTCAGTCCTAGCATTTCTCATTTGAAGTGAATCCAGCTGCTGCATACAGTTGCCTTTTAAATATGTCACTAATGGAATCATAATAAAATCAAACACCGCCAATTATTTTTGAACTCTCACATTACCAGATATTAAGAAATGCTGCACGTGACATTTTCATCATCTAATAACATTGTTCAATCAAGTATCTAAATATAAATTTGCATTTATGGCATTAGAAAATATTTGCTTAGCCTATACTTAGCATTTTTGTTCCGTGTTTTATTGTTTGAAAGACTCGACTGTTTTCCCATGACTCATTATTTTTAGCTGTATACTCCAATATATACACTACCTAAATGTACCCTATTAAAGCATGCTTGTTGACTATATATTCAAATACAATATGCATAATTCATAGTTTGTTCTGAAAACACAGTTTAGGTCCAAAATGTGGGTGAACCCCTTCACAACTATACCAACATCAGGGTGATCAATCATTTGGGTGGAGGGCAGCCTACCAAGTTCTGGCAAGTTGTCAAGGACCGCATGGGTAGCCCCGCCCCATGACAAGTGCCTGACCTCCCGGTCACCGTCTTGGGGCTGGAAGTTCCCTTTAACCTTGATCTTTGCCACCAGAAGTCTCTCCCCTTGCCCCTGGAAGTACTCCTTTGGGGAAAAGGGTTTGCCATGTTAGGGGGAAAAAATAAATTATATACTACAAATCAAAATACCCACACTAATATATTTTATTTTAATTTAAAAATATATATATTATTGATCTGATGTGTGTTTGTGCTGTATATGTAGAAGTAATTGCATAAAAGCTCAAAATGCTATCTTACTTGTATATTGTGTGGTATGTGCATGGGTGTTAGGGGGTATAGGGTGGGTATGGGGTTTGTGGGGATGTGTTTGTGTGGGTATAGTATTGTGGGTATGGGAGCCACAGGCTACATAGCAGCTGGTAGGTAGGCAGGAAAGTGAGGAAGTGGCAGCATGGGAGGGGGGAGTGGAAGCGAATGGGTGTGCAGCAGTCTGGGGTTTGTGCGGCCCAGAGTAGGGTGGTAGGAGCATGAGATGTGGATTGGCAGGGGTCTATGGCAGGGATTCCCAACCTTTTTATACTTTGGACCTGCAAACCGTATAATTTACTGTTTTAAATTTAATTTACACGTTTACATTTAATTTTTATCGAGAGGACTCTTTTTCTGGTGAGAATTGGATGTGGTTGGGGCACAAGAGGACTCACTAGGGAGGAGGCTGCATAGGCAGTGGCCCGGCGGTTCTATTGGAGGCTGCCTGGGAAGAAGAGCCTCTGCTGCCTTTCCTAGGAGCAAGCAGCAGAGCCACCTCCCTGTCCTTCATCCTGGCCATTTCCCTGCTCACATCCCCCAACTCAGCTGCCGGTGGGGGTGGACTAGACTGGCGTGGGCCCTGGTGCATGGGCAGCACCTTACCAGGCTAAGCCATAGAGGTGGGGGTGGGACAGGACACAGAGCAGCTGCCTCCCTCTCAGGGCTGCCCCACCTACCAGACATAACTGGCAGTGGTGGTAGCCATGGATCCTGTCCAGCTGCCATGCACCTGCTCACTCCCAGCCCCGCCTGCCCCAGCCCCACAGCACAGGTGAGGATGACTGTGGGCAGCCCTAACCCCATGTACTCTGCACTTGCCCGTCCAGCCTGAACTGCGGCAGCAGAGTAACAAGCTGCTGCTTAGAACAGGGGAAAAGCAAATGCTTCCCCTCCCACTGCTGGCACTCCCTGCGGCAGACACCCAAAGTCCACATGGGGCTGTCCTGCCTCTTCACCATGTCCCCACCACCTGTGGGGCAGCAGTGGCAATGGATAGTGAGCACAGGCAGACCCAAATGGGCTCCAAGCAGAAGCTGCAGGGAGTCCTGGTACCGGGAGTGGGAGAAGCCGCTCTTCCCCCATGCTCAGCTGTAGTTTGTTCCTCACCACCACTGCCAGCCTGGGACCCATGCCAGCTCTGGGCTCGCCCATTATGCTGAGTGGCAGCAGGGCACAATCTGCTGATGGGACAGATTAAAGCACCTGTGCTCCTCACCACCACTGGGCAGCGTTTGCTGGGGGAGCCCAATAGGCTTCACTGTGGCTCCTTTGCCACTGGCTCTGTGCTGTCCAGCATGGCTACTCCACACAGCCACTGCTACCACTCTGGGCAGCAGAGAGCTGGTGGCAAAGGATCTGCAGTGGACCTGACCATGGAGCAGGCTCTATCAGACTGCCCAGAGGTGGCAGTGGGGGGGGGCACTTTTCCCCTCGCAGTCAGCTGCAGTTTGTTCATCACCGCCACTGCCAGCCTGGATGCCACAGTGGCTCTGGGCTCACCCAGCAGATTGATCATCAGGAGCAGCAGCGGGGCACAAACTGATCCTGGGGCAGGGTAAGTGTGGGTGCTCCCCTCTCACTGCTGGTGCTCCCTGTGGTAGCTGCTTGAAGTCCACGTAGGGCTGCCTGCGCCCACTCTCCATTGCTGCCACTGCCCCACAGGCAGTGAGGATGAGGCAGAGAGGCAGGATAGCTCTGCATGGGCTCTGAGCAGCTGTCACAGGGAGTGCTGGTCTTGGGAAGGGGAGCAGCTGCTTTTCCTCTGTGATGAGCAGGAGCTTGGTCCCTGCTGCTGCTCAGCCCAGATGAGCAAATGTGGGGTGCACAGTATCTGGGACACTTGTGGTCACCCCTGTTTACGCTGTGGGGCTGGGATAGGCAGGGCTTGGAGTGAGCAGGCACACAGCAGCCAGGTGGGAGTGTAGGACCCACACTGGTGCCCAAGGGCCAGCACTAGTGGGGCTCAGAATGGGCGCCAGGAGTGCAGGGTCTCAGCTGACTAGGGCTCTATGGACCTGGGTCAGCTCCCCTCTCTCCCTGCTGACACAGTGCAGCCTGGCACCATAGACCCCCTGCCAGCCCATGCTCCACACTCCTGCTGGCCCGCTCTGGGCCCCACCAGAGCTGGTCCCAGGACACCAGCCTGGGCCCTGCATTCCTGTATGCCCTCCTGTTTCCACTCCCCCACTGCCACTTTCTCCACTTTCCTGTCCACCCCTGCTCCCTTCTTACCTGAATTTACCACCCAGGGCAGGGAGTTGCAAAGAGCCTCACAATCCCAGGCCAAAAGCCCCTACTTGCCAGGGGCTTCCTGCTGTGGGACAGGGCTGACAGGCCTTGCTATTGCAGGAGCCTGCTGGGGCTTCCTGTGTGTCCTAATACCCCTCGCTGATGTCATCTTTGACAGACAGCTAGGGCAGATAAATATTAATTTTCTAGATTTTTGGGGAGCCCTACAGGCCAAGTAGAATGGTGTGGCAGCCTGGATGCAGCCCACAGGCCTCATTTTGCCCACTCCTGGTCTACATGTAGGTATGTGATATGTTCATATGTACATATTTTAAACCGATACATGCATTTATCTGGAATATCACCATTGTTTTCCATTGAAATAGCTAGAAATTGATGATTTGCAGTATATGTAAATAAATTTATATTAGAAATGGGCTGAATTTTGCACTATTTTAATCTATGTTTATATCCAAATTAAGCCAGTTCTGGAGAAGGGAACACTGCAAAAATCCCAGCCTTCAGGAAACATGCCATTTAAAAAGCTTAAATCCAAATCTATATCTAAAGTTCAGCAGAATGGAGGATGGTGAGCTGTGAAACTGGCATTACAATCCATGCTCCTTTCTACTACAACATTTAGTATACATATTAATAGAGAGACAGACAGATGGGAAAATATTAAAAAAGACTATTTCCCAATCAATCAGAGCTGAAAAGAAGTCCACTTGGAAGGACGGTTTAAATTTTCAGAATAATCAGATGCAATAATAGAAGAAACTAGAATGAGACTCTTCACTTTTATTTAAACTAGAACCAAAGCAGAGTCCTTAGTGATTAGAATGAACCAGATGGAAATTGCTCTCAGAAATTAGAAGCCTTTGTAGTTGTCAGAGAGCATAAACACGCTCCTTGCTAGAGGAGCTAAGTGACATAAGCCACCTTTTGTTCATTACATTACCAGAGGATAGACAATGAATGTCAATTCCTGCAGCCCTGAACTTTTATAATTATGGGGGGAAGGAGGGGAAAAAAAATGAAGAGTAACTTGTAAAGATCTCAACTTAATTATTGTTATTGCAGCTAGAAGAGGGAGAAAGAAATTCCAAAGATTTTATGTCCATATGACAAATGAGGAGGATTAGGGGGGGAAATGCATTTAAAAAATTATATCAGTAGTTCCCAACGTCTCTAGACTCAAGACACCCGTTCATGGGGAGATAGAGGTGGGGGGGGATTTTTTTTGGACTTCAGGGGCATCCTGACTAAGAACCACTGGGCATGAATCTAGCCAGTGAAAAGTGAAGAGGAAAAGGAACAGGCCCTAGACCACCAGACCCTGATTTTTTCCAACATCTGTCCTAACTCAAGCCTTGTTTCATATCTGAAGGGGTAATAGTTGCTCCTCCAAGGACTCAAATGTTAACAAAATGAGCCCCATGCCCCTCTGGCTGGCCTCCTTTTTTTATTTTCTCCCTCTCTGATGACTCTTCATTTCTGGCACTGTAAATTGTTTTTTTCTGTGGTTATGTTGTTCGTTTTCTGTCCTGCCACCATAATCCTTTGTTTCACAAACCTATCACATGCTTACATCCTAATTTGGTCTGTTCACCAAAACTGAAAATTCCAAGGCTCTGCAACTAGGCACTGTGACCTGGCCAATATTGCAGAGTCTCTTATGTCATGTTATGGAACAATGTGGTACATGTCTTCAATTTTCCAGCTTGTGCGTGTGTTTGCTGCTTGCCTGCATGAGACAGTGGGGCTTGAAGGCACATACAGGCTTTTAGAAAGTAATTAACCATTGCCATTGCTCAGGATCATTGTTATAATGCATATCTACTTTACCTACAAGCCAATTTACAAAAGCAAAGCCCTAAATAATAATTTTCTAGCCATCAGGAAGAAGGAGTGATCCTTTTAAATTTGTTCCTCACAATCTCTCCCTGCTGGCGCAGTGGAGCCTGGCACCTAGCACAGGTGCCAAGAATCACATAGCCCTTGGAAGGATTTTGTGGAACCTCAGTTCTGAAGCAAGCAGCTAGATATTGGGATTGCTGTCACAAATGAGAGACATTTTTAAACTTACAATTCTTACAGAGTGGCATGCCAAACTAAATTCTACTATCTTTTAAAACATGCCAACCAATTTTTTCAACATTTTTTCTTACTGATCTTTCTGCAAATATCTTGAGAAAGTTTAGTAAAGTTGTGCATAAGCCATGTTTTTTTGACTATAGGACAACCCTGAATATAAAACAACGTTTCAAAATTACATTCTATGTACAAAAAAAATGTATAAATGTTATAATTTTCCAGCTATAGAATCTAATTATTGGAGCTCTGCCTTGAATGTCTCCCCTTACCACTGCTACAGCATAGAAAATAATTCTGAGGGGCAGGTGGCTTCCTTCCCCACTGGCCCAACTTCTTCCCCCTGCTGCCCCTTCCTCCCAACTCCTTACAGTCAGGCCCTGCTTTCCCCAGGGACATGGAAGTGAGGAGCAAATTTGAAAACATTTACTGAAATAAAAATGCCTGTAAGTAATTTAGTTTAGCCAGTATTGATCCTTTAAAATTTGCAGAAGTTTCAGAAAAAGTTCTCTCACATGCTCTATTAACACACTTTAAACCAGAACTTTTGTATCTACTTACATAATACAAAATCTGCATTATGTTAGTCCAAAACCAAAAGACTTATGATTTACCATATAGTTCATTGGTTTTAGTCCCAGCAATCAACAGTTTTTCAAGCCATAATCATCCCATAGTTCAGCACTGCTCAGTATGTGTGTATACTTCAAATACCCTTCACAAAGGGTCCATGTGCTGATTAGCCCCCAAATGATGATTAGAAATGAGTGTTCTCATAATGAGTCTTACAATCTCCCTAAAAGTTATATGCAGATGAGGCACAGGGCAACTTGGCTTAGCTATACTTCATGCATGGTAGGGCTACATGTATTAGATGATCCAGGCTGAGTGAGGGGCCAACAGATAGATCTGGGCAAGATGTTTGGAGCCCTGTTTGATGATATTTTCCAGATATTTAGACTGGTGAAGCAACACAAATCATTGGAAGTGGGAAAGAAAGGCATAGCTCATCTGTGGAAGTGAAGAAATAGTTAAATAGTTCACATTGAGAAGGCAATGGTCACTGCCACATATCTTGTTTAGCTAGGCTGCACCAACCTAACCTTGTGGTAGGTTTCCATGAATATATGTTTGCCCAGTATGGGCTTTGTGTTTTGTAGCCACAATCAGGGTTGGCTGAATTTAATTAGCTGCAAAGCTGGTCTTTATTGCTGATCACATGCTGGTTTTGGCAGCAGGTTAATGATAGACAATGTATTTAATTAGGTTTTCTTGTATTCAAATGTAAGATGAGGAGCTCCCCCCACCCCTGTGCTGATTGAAGAAAACATTTTGTCTTGTATTGGAGTAAATATAGCAAAACTGTAAAAAGTCTTTCTTCCTTCTCCCTTCCCAAGAGCAGTGATTAGGGCTGCTTTCCCAGTTACAGTACTGCTCCTGGTAATAAAATGGGTGGAGGGAAGCCTACCAAGGGAATACACCAAACCAAATAATAATTATTCATAAATTGTAGATGTTCAGGTTTCACAACTGAATGGGAACTATAACAATGTACTAGGTACAATTGCTTACAAGTTAGCGCATTATTTCTCTAATTCAGATAGATATATCCCTCTGTGTATGTTTATTACTTGTTAATACTAATTTATGGAAGGCTCAGTGATGCAGTCATATATAGGATGTTCCCATATATTCATGCCCCAGACAGAGTTCAGAAGTTTTCTGGTTCAGAGAGAGACAACGTCTTCGAAAGCTTCTCAGCTTGCATGCATGACAGCTGTTTCCTAGCAGGTGTGAGAAGTCAAGTCCAGTCCAGTCAAGTGTGTCAGCTGCAATGGTCACTAGCTAAGAGGGTCTCAAATCCTTCACTTCTTATTAAGCATACCCAGGGGATTGAGAGGAATAAAGCTAATCTGCTCATACTACTAAAGGTGCAGTCTTATAGAAACATGATTTTTTAATCCCTTTGTGGTCTCAGTTTCTATCTGTAAAGAGAACAATGCTCTCTCACATGAGAATTTGATATGTTTACTTTTAATTGAACCCAAGACAAGGTTCATCCCCCACTGCCCACTCACCTCTTAGTCAACAGGTGAGGAAATAACCCTCATCTTATATTCAAGCATCAGTGCTCCAGCTATACCCTGTAGCCAGTGCTGCTGGGTCTGCTTATGCTGCTTGGAGCCATGGAGTCTGCAGCAGTGCTATCAGTGTGGGTCAGTGACCAGGGCTAGTGTCCAGGATAGGGTGGCAGTGTGGGTAGGGGATAGGCATCAATGCACATAGGGGAACAGGACATCATGTTGCTAATTGTGCAGCAGTGGGGGTCAGTCATGGGGAAGCACCATGTGCTACTGCTCATCCAGGATATGCTGCTTCCTCACCCCCTGAGAAGCAGCAGCTGGGTTAAGGGATGCAACAGCAGCAGCACCCATGGGGGAAATCAGACAGCAGAGCTGCTTTCCCATTGCCTGGCCCACGCTGCTGCCAATCAGATGTATGGGTCACAGAATGGTCATGGGATGCGACAGTAACAGGAGTAAAGGGGGATTGGGGCAGAAAGGGGATACATGTACAGCAGCTGGGTCCAGCAGTCAGGCTTCCTTCCACCTGTGTTGTTAGAGAGAAATTTATGATTTTCCAGTTATCAAACCTAATTATTGGGAGATAGTCTTCTTGGATTCAAGTAAGTGCAGTAACTACTGTAAGATTCTCTGGGGATAGGAACCATAGTAAGACTATAAATCAGTTAGTTTTAGGGCCCATGTGCCTAAAGATGGCTCTGGGGGAACTGCTATCAGTACTCTTACTGGGTTTTGCCATGTGGTACTGCTTTCAAATGAAGAAAGCATTTGTATTTTTATAAATGTATACATACACACACACAAATCTTGGAGAAAATGCATAAAATGGGTGCAAAAGAAAATTGTTCATACTTAAGGAAATGGTTTTATTTTTAAAACCATACAATTAAAACAGGGCGAGTTTAACTAAAACTTCCAGTCAGTGAAAACGGAACTGGATGAATAGACACAATATTTTCTCCCATGTTTATTTTGTTTTGGAAAATTCAAAACATTTTTTCTTTGACAAAAGAAACTTCAGTTAAATTAAAACCCTTTCATTAGAATAAATATAGGAGGCCCATAGCTTGCATGAATTCTCTTTTTCCCCCCATCACTTTTTTTTTTTTTTAAAGAGAAACTTGTTACAAAAATCTGCTACTGCTTTTTCTTTTTTTTAAATAAAGCAATACACTTCATTTGTTTTGAAGGGAGGGAGGGAGAGAGGCCAACACATTTAGTCAGTCCCAGAGTATTTATAGACTTTGAACCCTGCTATGGAGTTCCCAGTCGCAGATGTTTTGGGAATGGTATTATATCACTTGCAATTTTAAGAGGCAAAGATAGAAAAAAACCCAGGGGAAAAATCCTTCAGCAGAACCTAAAGCTCAAACCTGTGTCATGCATCCACTTCAGGAAAGTAAGAACATTCACATATACCCCAAAAGGCATCCTACTTCATTTCAGTAAAACATTAGGTAACTCCTAACAGTAATAGGAAACTTCTAGGAGCAGCAAAGCATTGTTCACATACAAATAGCATTACCCCTTTTAGCAGCATAAGTGCTACATTCTGACCCCCTTTTCTTGTCTATCATTTTACCAATCTGGAGAAATTAGTAACCTGGAAATTGAATACATCCTGTATTGGAATTCGTTTTTATTCATACAAACATTCTAGTCCTGGAGTAAAACTGGTCAGCAAGAACACAAAGACAAAACCTCTTTTTTCAGGTATCAAAGCACCAAACCAGTGCTCTGCTCCCAAGGAACAACTCTGCCTTGAAAACTAACTTAAAGAAAAGAAAAAAACACAAATACCTCTTCCCACTCACTACATTCCCTCTCCAAAGACCACTGCCTTCACAAAGAATCTTCCATAACAAAACTACAAAAGAACATCTTCCAAAAGTGGACATTTCTTCACATGCAGGGAAGGGAGTAGCAGGTCTACTGCAATCAAAGATATAGAGCTGAAAAGGATCCAGTGAGACTCATAGCTATCCCCCTTCTCTGAGGCAGGATCAGTACCTGTAGGGCACTCCTGACATATTTATTTAACCTGTTCTTAGAAGCCTCCCATGAAGAAGATGCAACAACATCTTTAGGTAGCTTTTTTCAGTGATGAATTGGCATCATAGTTAGAAAGCATGTCAAAATATTTAACTGTTTTTCTCTGAAAAGTATTACAATTACTTGGTTCATCACCGTGTTCTTAATAACACCCTTCACATATGGAAAGACTTGGCCCTTTTCTTTCTACAGAGAACAAAAGTCGCTCAACTATTTCTCAGGGCATATTTTTTAACCGTTTTATTATTGTTGATATCCTTTATGCTCTCCTTCAATTGGAGGCCAAAACGGCATACAAAATGATGTATGAGCATGTCGCATTATGATGACTACATTGATTTATAAATAATTTATAAACAGTTAATGTTTTAATTAATACTGAATCAATTTCTGTAGGCTTACAGACCACAACTTACTGAGGTTTTTGGTGGGATAATGAGAGGATATAGGACTTGCTATATTGCCCAGTGTCACTGTTTTCTAAAACTGAAGTAATGTGGATGCCCCTGGAACAAAAACACGATAAGTACAGTGTCGCGGCGCACCTTGCTGCACCACTCCTTGTGTATGGAAACTGCTGGGGAGAGCCCTAGCAGTTGGGTCAGGCAGCACAGCTGAGGGTTGCTGAGGCACCTGAGGAGAGTCAGCTGACCTAGGGGGCAGGGCTTGGCCCTATAAAGCCCAGAGCCAGAGTCAGGCTGGCAGTTTTCTGCCAGCAGCTGCAGGAGCAAGAGCTCCAGAGGCTGGAGCAATGATGTGGAGCGGTAGCCAGGAGACTTACATGGTTATGGCCAGAGGCCTTATGTTTGAGTTACAGCCAGAGGCTTGTGTTATGTTTTGTTAGTAGTGAATTACACTGGTGGTTTGGGCGAGGCTGTAGTGGAAGGAGGAGGCTTCACAGGGACCCACAGGATATGGGGCCCTGGCGCCCAGAAGGGCACGATTCAGCACCAGAGCGGGCACAGCAATACGGGGTGAGGAGGCCCCAGGCCCGAGAACAGGCAGCTATTAAGAGGCCCGAGAAGGAGCAGTATTTGAGAAGCCAGAGAAGGAGGCACTGATGAGAAGTCTCTAGAGAGGGGACACTATTGAGTGAGAAGCCCTGGGAGAGGGCCTGGAGAGAGCCCAGGAAATGCATTGTCATAGAAAGCCCAAGAAGGGCATTTTCATAGAAGACATGTAGTTAAGGCCTCGCGTGTATACCCGACATGGGTGCGTCTAAGGCCAGGGTGCCTGGAAGGCACCCAGCGCACAGAGACACACCCCATTGGGGCTGAGAGATCCCAATACGGATGTCCCAATACACTGTGCCCAGGGCGGTATAAAGGCAGCCTCCCATATATACTCAAAGTCGTGGTGGGTGAGAATTTGAGGGCGCCTTGGGCCAGACTTGGCATGGGTAGAGGGCCTTCAGGAGATCACGGCCTTTCTGTAGGACCCCACCATGACAAAAAAAGCAACAACACTGACTACATTATTTCCAAGTTTGGAAGTAGTGCATGCAGAGTAGACAGGGCCTGTTTGACTGCAGTGCTCCTTGGTGAAATACTAAAGTGGCATAGAGATGCCCACAGAGCCAAACAAGTTACCAAAATCATCTACAATAGCTTGTATTAAACGTGGTAGGTTGGCCAGTGGGCTCACCAGCAGCCCAGCTTCTTTGTTTGAGCTCAAATGGTTCAGGCTGATTGGTGGGAGCATTTCCCTTCACCACCAATCACAAGAAGGCGGGAGACAGCTTGCCCTGTCCTGATCCATAGGCAAGGTGAAGAAGAGGACCTGAGGGGGAGCCAGCCCCTCAGGCTCTCTCATTGGTTCATTTTCAATGCAGGGGAGGAGCCTCTGGAAAGAATAAAAGCCCGCATGCCTAGCACACAGGAACTTCACTGGGGGATGATACAAATGGGTGGTGGAACTGACCAGTGAGATGGAGCAGTTGCCCCAGAAGCATCCTGAAGTCACCCCTTTCTGAGCAGGAAAGGAGCAAGCAGCTGTTTCCACCCCTGCTGTAGTAAGAGCCATGGCATTGGTGCATGTATTGGTGCACAGAGGGTTTGGAGAGCTGAAAGCACCCCACAGCTGCACGAGGCAGCTCAGGTTCCCATCCCTGTGGTAGGCAGGAGTGCATGTAGCAGTGCACAGGGCCTGGACAGAGCTGATGGGACTCCACAGCTCTACGAGACGGTGCAAGTCCCCATACCTGCCAGAGGCAGGTACAGAGCAGTGCACAGGGTCTGAGAGGGCTGACAGGCCAGGTAGCTGCATGAGGCAGCTTGGGCCTTCCTGTGGCAAGTGGCAGCAAGATGGAATGACCACCCCAAGGAGGGGGGAAAGCGCTGCAGCCAACCTACAGAGAAACAAGCCAAGCCCACCAAAACTGCTGGGAGTTGTGAGTCACTGCAAAAGGGTATTGCAGTCCCAAGGAGGGGAAGAGATACCCTCCCCTTTTGATGACTGAAGGGAAGCCCCACAATGAGGGGTTTGGGGGAGAGTCCCTTTGTGGCAGATGGAGTTAAGGGTCCCCAGTCATCAGCAGGTGGCTTTGAAGTCACTGGGCCATGCTAGTTATGTGGCCTAGAGGAGGCAGATAGTGTGTCTATATAGTAACTTGCTTTTTTTCCTGCTGGTATCAGTCCTCCTTTTGGGCACAACAGCTGTACCATTGTTGTTGTCGTCCTTGTTCCTTATATTGTTGGGACCCTCGCTGTACCCTTGTGTACTTAATGCTGTATTATGGGATGATGATGAGCCTGCCAGTGGTTCAGTTGCTTAAGGGCCCGCTCAATATTTGCTTTCATTGTGTTTGTTACCTTTATGTATTGAATCCTATTAATGTAATCTCACTTGTGTTTGTTTAGATTAGTGATTTATCCCTGCCAGGTTTAGTCTCCTGGCCTACTGTTTAACTTGTATTTTTACTGTCAGTTGTCCCTTGCCTGCCACCTGGAGAGCCTGCTGAGGCTAGGGCCTATATTCTAACAGGAAGACAAAAGAGGGTCAAGGCCTATGTTGATATAGTACCTTCATCTGCCATACCCAGCTGCGATTACTTGGGTTTACATTCAACAACAGTTATTGTTTTGTGAATTTATATTTGTAAACAGTTTGTAGACATATGTACATGTTTTAAGTTTATTGACACTGCACTGCAAAGTTAAATCTGTACATAATTAAACATCATTGGATGTCCCTAGTCTCTATGTGCTCCGTAAGGAAGGGAGGTGAGATGGCCTGAAGAAAGACAACTACACTCCCACAGCACACTCACACCTGCTAACATCCCATCAATTGAAGAGGGGTTTCCAGCGGCATACCACCTGGGTTGCATTAATATGAGTATAACCACTTAAGACTGGGGTTGGTAACCTTTTGTTGCTGTGTTTCAGAACATAAGGGCCAGCCATTACAAGGGGCTACATCCCTCCTTCTCCTACAGCCCAGTAGCTCATACCTGCATACACCTTGCTGCAGATGGCCAGCCTCTCTGCAGTGAGGGTAAACACAGGTGAAGAGAACAGTAGGGAGGGATGCAAAAGGGATGGCAGCTCAGTTCAGCTTTTTGCCACCCAATCCCCCAT
>JAGPOW010000261.1:128533316-128549523 GCA_030014935.1 Caiman crocodilus
CCCCCCCTAGTGTAGGGGGCAGTACAAGGACATGGACAGCCTCCCACCAATTAATCAATTAACATCAAAGAAGTGGCAGGCAAGTAGACAGGCAGTTGCCCAGAGACGGGTGTGGGGGCCATATTGAGGGTGGTCTTGAGGCACCTTGGCACAGGTGGGTAAAAGACTAGTTAGATTATTGTGCTCAATGAGTGATCATCAATGGCTCAATGTCTAGATCAAAGAAGGTATCAAGTCAAGTTCCCCAGAAGTCTATCCTGGGTCCAGTATTGTTTAGTATCATCATTAATGATGATCTGGATGATGGGATTGACTTCACATTTAGGAAAGTTATGGATGACATCAAGTTGGGTGGACTTATTGAAACTCTGGAGGGCATGGCTAGGATCCAAAACTATGTGGACAGACTAGAAAAGTAGTCTGTAATCAATCAACAGATAAGATAAGATTCTAGAAGGACAGAAGTCCTTTGAGACAATCTTTGAAAACACAAATACTTGTAGGGGAATGATCATCTAGGTTGCAGTACTGTGGAGAAGGACCTAAGAATTACTGCGGAACATAAACTGCATATAAGCAGTCTGTGCTCTTGTGGAAAAGGCCAACAGTACTGGATTGTATGAATAAGTGTCACTTGCAAATCAAGGAATATGTTTCTTCCACTTATTCAGCACTAGTGAGGCATTATCTGGAGCACTGTCTCCACTTTTGGGGCCCACATTTCAAGAAGAATTGGACAGACTAGAAAGAGTCCAGCAGAGAGCAATAAGAAATAATTAGGAGTCTGGGAAGCATGGCTCATGAAAAAAGGCTGAAAGGCGAAAAAAAAGAAAGGGTTATTTAATCTGGAGAAGAGAAGCTGGGGGAGGGATTTTCAGACAGTTTTTAAATAGTTGAAGGGTGAATCTAGAGTGGAGGCAGATAAACTATTTTCCATTCATAGGGAACACTAGAAGCAACACGAGAAATTTAGGTAGGAGATTAGGAGGAATTTTCTGACTATTAGGATGGGCAAGCACTGGAACAGGCTACCTAGAGAACCTGTGTAATCTCCATCCCTGGAAATTTACAAGAAAAGGTTGAACAGACACGTGGCTTGGATGGTTTAGTCAGGGATGATCCTGCCTTGAGCAGAGGGCTGTACTAGATGATCTTGTGAGGTTTTTTCCGGCTCAACTTCAGCATTATCACAAGAGACCTCAGAGACAGCAAAGCATGCCAGTCAGCACCAATAGAACTTTAATCGTGATAGTGGAGGTGAGAGCCTGAAGACCGAGACATAGGTTCGGTTAGAGCTCAAAAGTGCAAGCAAATAAACAATACAGAGTTGTCATCGTAACTAAAGCCATTAAGGTTAGAGGTTATAAGAATGCTCTCTTTAGAAAACATTTCCCACCAGCTCCGTCAGGGAGCATCCCTGGGGTCTGTGATAACCACTGAGAATAAACAAGAAGTCCAGTGAAAAGCGGGGAGGGGTGGGAGCTTACGTATCAGATGCAAATTTTTCCATATTTGCTTATGTTAGAAGAAGGCTGGCGGGGGGAATGGAAAGAACTACCACCCAGTGTACACATCAAGGTAAGCTCTATATATTTGAATAGAGCTTCCCTTCCCCCACACCAAAAGACACTCAAATTAAAACTTGTTTAATGAAACACTTCATTATTTTATGTTCTAATTGAGCGCTTGTAAGAATAGAAGTATTGCCTATTAAGAATGGAGTAGGAAGATATTTTGTCTTCCAAGGTTTCTGAATGATGACCTAAGGGTGTAGGCGCTGATTTTAAGAGGTTGCATTTGACTATGACCTCACCCTTACACTAACAACTTTTTATTCAGACCTGTTGTAAAAGGGGAAAAAAAAAATCTTGTCTTGATTAAACAAACTGTGGTAAAGGAAGGAAACACTACTTTCCACAATTTGCCTAACAAGGATCAATGTATCTTTACAGTAGATCACTGTATTCTGTCATTAACAAAAAAAAAAGGGTCAAGTACTGAAGATGAAACTATGCTAGTGATTGACAGGATGTGATAATGAAATAACTGTAGGAATACCTGTGTTAGATATAGGGTGACAAACCTGCACAAGACCGAAACATGTTCATTTGGCAGACATCTTTCCTTCCACCTTTGTACATCTGTTGTTCATTATTTGGATGAATGATGAATAAGTGAAGGGAAATTTACTCAAAACACAATAGAGAGAAGCCTTTCAGATGTATCCACTTGCCTAGCCAGTATCTTCCCAAAGACACTACTGCAAGGAACTGAACTTACACCTCCCAAAAGTATATGCATGAACTCTTTAATTGCTCTGAGCCAAAGACAAGGATGAAGAGTAACAAGAGTTAGCACGTGACAGAAAACTGGAAAACAATAAATAAAAAAGATACAAATTGAAACAAAATTTAAAGAGGCCATATCTTAACCAAACAGGAGAATGGAGCCTCAGTTACTTTCTAGGCATCTGTCTGAAGCTTGCATGAAGAGTACAGAGGTGGATCTGATCATAAACTTCATAACCAGGACTGTGCATGTACACCCATATCATAATACCTGATTAGTCATTGCTGGACACTGTGGTAAATGGTCAAGTCTAATGTGTCTGTGAACAGGAGGGGAGCAGAATCAATACATGCACTCAGCAGACATAAGAAATATTGCTGTGCAATGCTTAAAACAAGTCACAACACAGCAGCCTTCAGACTGCACTTTCAAGACCCCAGGGCATTAAGCTGTCATGCAACCTTGCCTAGTATACAACTGCCTAACCTGGGGTCAGAAGGTATACCACCTGAACAAGCCCAACCCTTTCAGCTTTAAAGCTGAGACTGCACATTTAATAAATGCATTTATATAGATGTGACAAGAGAAGATTCATCTTAAACATTGGCAACTACTTTATTAAAAGAAAAGCACATATTAAAAGCATACATGCTGAAGTTGCAAGTAAAGCTTGATTCACCTGAAAAAAATCAAGATTTAAATTCTCCCTTCAAAATCTGTAAATTGACATACCTCTCCTGATATTTTAAGCTGCTGTCACTTTTCTGCTGAAAAGTTTCACTGCTAAGGAGCTCAGTCATAACCTCATAATTTCACCTGAAGGTATACTTCCCCAATCAATAAGAATGAAAATAAGATAATTAAAATGAGCCATCAAGTCACAGAAATAAAAAGTAACAAAGCCTATGGAAGAGAACATGCAAGCAATCCATAGTAAAATGTGCTCACAGATTAAAAGAAAACAAAATATATCATTTTAGATATTAAAATTTAAAATAAAAATCCTAATCTGCAAACAAAGATATATATATCTTTAATAGGTCATTCACTTAAAATCATTTTGCCATCTGAAATTCTAACCCCATTATTACATGCCACCTCAGTAATTATATTAATTTATATTAAAAAAACTGTGTGCTTTTTTTAATATAAAAGATAATGATACTTATCAATTAGAAACAGTGTGGAAATTTGATACACTGCAGTAGGTTTATAGATTTTACTGTTTACATGCAAAAAAATAGACATCTTTTTTTCATGATAAAGCAGCTGACAGCACAAAGCTTCCTTTGCTAAGCAACCCTGAACAGCCTTTTGTGGAATGATTGTACTTTATGATTTGGAGTAAAGGACAAGCAGAAACCGAGTGCTGCTTAAAAAGAAATTACTTCGTAAGCTAAATTCAACTAATAGGAAATTATGTTATACAAGTGACTTTAAAAAACATTTTTGGTACACAGATACACAAGTTCTGAACTAGTGACTTCCTTGATTCTTGTGTTGCAGAAAAAGATATAAATTATTGAGAAAATAAGGTACGTCTTGCTTGAATATTTATATGAAAAATTTGATATGGTTTCCCAACTTACTAATTAGAGCTTAATCTCTCTGAAATTCTATTCAAGTTGTACAGCATTTTACTTTGCTATGCTTCTTCAGAAAGCAAATCTCCAATCCAAAGACAATGGCTATAATTCTTTCTTCCCCTGCCTGTAACCGCCAAAATGCGACACAGAAGGAAGCCCTGAGTGAATCCAAAGGCTGAACTCCATGTGACCCTCACTTCCTGAAGAGTTTAAGGACAGCTACCTATTTTAGTTCTTTATGCATGCATGCCAGGACCACATCATACATGCCTCCTGAACGTGTGGTCCAAATTCCCAAGTCACAGAACTAATGAAGTCTCTTCCTTCTGCATCCCTCCCTTCAGCTTCCCTAACAACTCTTGGATATATTCCAGAAACCAATGAAATGGGTAAGCCTCTTAAAAAAATTTGTAGAGGGCTCCTGAACATAAACGTTATTTACCTAAATTGGGGTTCCATCCATGTTCAAGAAGGTAGGATTCCTCCTGTTAGGGTTTGGCAGCAGCTCCATCTACCTCAATTGGTGAAAGATGGGCTCAAATAAAGTAGCTCTTGCACTCTAATAACCTTCTAGTCTGTTATCTTTTGTGACCTCTTCAATAGGCCCAATAAGGAACAAGCCAGGTGAGGACTTTGCCACTCTATAGTAGCTTCCCAAGAAACTGGGCAAGAATGCACCTATTATAGAGATTCTACTCAAATAGCATACGGGAATCCAGAAGTGTGCAGGTTGTG
The DNA here is from genome assembly GCA_030014935.1 of Caiman crocodilus. Taxonomy (NCBI): domain Eukaryota; kingdom Metazoa; phylum Chordata; order Crocodylia; family Alligatoridae; genus Caiman; species Caiman crocodilus. The sequence continues at coordinate 128,537,927 of JAGPOW010000261.1, forward strand.
TGTGTGGCCCCAAATAACAGATATTCAAAAGATCCCAAGCTCATGCGGACAAGGCCTACAGGGATGCAGTCCTTGCAATAGGATCCACAGTGACATATTGAAAGTTTTGGTAAAGCCCTTTTTTAGAGACAAACCAATAAAAACACAGAAATTAAAGAGTTAAAACAAAACTTTTTCAAAGATGACTCATTAATTTAATAGATAGCCTGGGTCTACTTTGAGAAATGACAGCACGAACAGCAGCGAGTTGAAATTGCAAGCCCAAGCATTTCAAGAGTGAACACTAATTTTAGGTTCCTGACTTGAACTTAGACACCTTGAAGAGTCTTAAGTGGGTATTCAGGATGGTCTGAAAATTTACTTTCTTAGAGTCACCTAAATGTCATTCAAACTGACTATTTTTGCAAAACTGGCTTTTGGTCAAAATGTCTCCTGTTTGGCGCTCAGAAGTCAATAGCTACTTTTGACATTTCATCTTTAAGACATTCAAAATGCACATAGGAAGTAAGTGGCTAAATTAGAATTGGAAAAGAGTTCCCATTTCTTTATGATCTGCCTGTTAAACCTGAACTACCATTTCTCACAGGACAAAGAGAAACACGCCGATTCACTGATATAGAAAGCAAGCACACTTGAAGTTTTTAGGTAACTCTGGTTTCCCTTCTCTAACTCTGTGACAGCAAATAGCGATCTCTGCTTTATCTTTCTACTTTCTGTACTGTGGACTTCTTGTGTTTATGATAGCTTAAGAATGACACTGCTGACAAATGCTTCAAGAAGCCTACATTCTCCAGTGTTTACAAGAAACTACAAAAAGTATTGCTGCCCATTTCTAGAAAACCTGCCACGGTTTGGATTCCATCATGCCTGTGCACACTCCATCTGGAAATATCACATGGGACTCTCTCATTGCCCTGTCAACAATGCAATATGTATAATCATGCTAAGCTAAATTAGGTGGGTCCATTACAAAAGACCTCCCGAGTCATTAGTTGAAAGGACAGTATTAAACCAATTTGCCTGCTAGATGAAAGTCAGAACAGCAGCAACATTTGTTTTTCCTATTGCATACTTCCCAAACAACCTGCTGAATGTGTGGCTTTCTTCCATTTATTCATGCAGCATTTCAAACCACAGGAATGGAAAAAACTGCAGTGAGGAAATAACTCTTAGGGTTTTGACAACATGCTAGGATGATAGCACTATGCAGCATTCAAACAACTTTTCAGTTATGACTGAAGTACCCAAAAATTTCATTCTATTCTCCCTGTGTGGGTGTGCTTTAGTATTATTTATGAATTTAGTCCTTGTGAAAGGTGACATATTGATAGTTCTTGTGACTGAAGTTATTTACCCAAAGAACAGATATAGACAAGCCTTACTCTACTGTTGCACATACTAAGTGCTGTAATGTTAACCTCAGGGAAGAGGGAGTAGTTTATTTTTATGATCATTCAACAACTGTCCTCTCAACTGAGACAACTAACTAGAATGCTAATTGAGAAAATGGAGCTGCAGTACAGACAGCTGTCAAAACTGGATGAAAAAAACCCAATTCATTTCAAATGGACCATGGAAAACTAACAGAGGGTAAAGACTTCCAATCATTAAAACAGGAAACTCATCGCACTTATGCTGGTGTAAGTCCCAAGCACTGCCATTACCATCAAAACGTGTTACTGTGCATTTACACCAGATTAATTGCTAACAGAATCTGTAAAATCATGTCTTTTGACCTGATTTACCCTACTGATATACAAGTATGTCAGGTTTCTAAGAAATCGTCATTACTGTGTGCCAGTTTCCAGCCCCCATTTTTAAATGTTGGTGTGCTTAAAAGCTCTTTCCTGCAGTGGTAATTTCTATATCTTCTAATGCCTTCATTCCAGCTTGCAACATTCAATTATCTTCCTTAAGAATTCTTTCTAAATTTGCATGGATCCCAGAGACTTTGGGGAATACAGAAAGAGATGTGTTAATACTTAATGCACCACAGGTACAGGGTCAAATTTTTGGAAGTGACCATAATTCATTCATTTTAAATAGTACTAATATTTCCAAATCATTTATACTCTTTGGAAAAATCTTAACCCTTTTTCCCCCTGGAAACACCAGTTATTTATATCAAGTCACTCTGCTTTGATATAAAGAATACTCACTAAATTCTCGATATAATAAAATGCTTTACAAATCAGCTCATATTTATGGATTAAGCATTTTCTAAAAACGTGTAAATACAGTCTCAGACAGCTAGAGCCTACTTGAGGAGGATCGCTGATTTAATTGGTCATTAGGCGGGCTGGTGGATGGAGAGGACGGACACAGCGTATTGGTTGCAAAAATTAACTTTTACTTTAAATTTACTTACACCGCTGGTGGCCACGATGCAGGTGATAAGTTTGCTTACATAGTTACAGGTAACGAGTTGTTTGCGTAGTTACAGGTAACGGGATGAGACGACGAGTTCGTGAATGAAACGAGCTGACAGGATGAGGGGTATGTCAGGAATGGTCCGTGATGGGGAGTTGTTGGTGGGTGATCAGTCTGCCACGTTTACTCTGCCATGTGTTCAGAGCTCTCCGACTTGGGCAGAAGCTGCACGGACCTTTATACTTTTAGAGTAGCCAATGACAGACCGCTAGGTGGGAATAGGTAATGAGGAGGAATGTACGAAATTTAGAAGTGACTGCAGTTGCTTAGGGCAGTTCTCTTGTGATAGGGGCACACAATTGATTTGGTTATGACAAATACAACTGAGAGAGAATTTAAATGAGATATTTATTGTGCAGTTTTAATATTTAGCTGCACGGTAAAAATCTTGTTGTCTATATGCGCATCCCTATTGAGCCAGAATAAACTACTTTACTCTACAGCAAGATAGCACTTGTAAACAGTGCTGTAAACTCCTGCTGTGGAGTAAAAAAAAAAAAAAAAGGAGCTGGCTGGGGCATGAAGATGTTTCAATGCAGGGGCTGCCTGCTGGCTAGCCCCTTGCTGAAGCTTCCTTGTACCCCAGCTAGTTCCTTCACAGCATATTGAACCACGTGGGAGCAGCCCTGGGCCCACATTCAAATGGCATGTCCAGGAGTAGTAAACTGTAGAGGGGTAAGTTCCACAGTTTATTCATCCATAATAATGGCATATGTAGACACATCCTGTTTGATGTTATCAATCTCATGTAATACCCTAGGAATTAACCAGTACCAGAATGAAAGAGGTTACATGATGATGATGATCAAGATTTTCATCCAGGCACATTGAAGTAAATTTACCCAAGTTAGTAATTGCTTGGAATATACATTTTGGAAAGAGAGAAGCATATGACCCAATAACTGCTTTGTGGCCTGACTCACCACATCCCCTTGAACTATGTGTAGTTATTAACCTATGCTGAATATGTACAAGTACGACCATTCTAGGTTTAACACTGAGTAATCATTCAGTATAGGTTTCTAATGTACAAGTCTATGGAGGTTCATGCCTTAAAGTCTCTATGACAATTTTGAAGGTTTTTTGTGGTTTTGTTCTTTTGGGTTTTTTTACACACAGATTCACCATTTACTTACGTAAGGAGACTATGAACCTTCAGAAATCAGAGAGCACTATTAATGTTCAACATTATAACGAACTCTGACCACTGGCTCAAATACGTGTTACAATGTGAACTAGTCTTTATTTCTATTCACATTTCTCAACAATTTTTCCATCATTTTCCCAAGCCTTTGTAAAAATAATGTCCACAAGGCAAGATCATGCCAAGGATCAAGAACAGCTCTTAATTTCTAGAATGGTTTCTTCACTATAATTAATGACTGTAAACACACATCATCTAAGCCATTTCTCATTCCAAGCCTGGACAAGGGGAGTAAAGTCATGATACTGGGGTTCTGCTGTTCTTACTCCATTCAGTACTTTTGATGAACTGACCCTTGTGGACCTTTTTTTTTTAGTAACCAGAAATTAAAATGTTCTTCTCTTCAAAATTTCAAATTGAGAAAATGTAGCAAGAATTGGTTTTGTTACTGTATACAAGTGGTCTTTCCTAGGTAGCTGCTAATCATCACTCATCCTATTGTTTATTATGCATCATATCACTGATCCCATGGCTCCAGAAAAGTTTATAGGTCACTTAAAATGTGATTCACTATAGCCTTCACTTTCTTTGCAAGTCTGGAGAAGTTCAAGATATATGTTTACTAAGTAATTCACCATACCACAGGTTTTCCCCCACCCCCATCTGATAGTGTTGCCTTTACAACACTGAAAAATTACATTATTCCTTGATGGTCTTGCAATTAGCTTGGTGTGAGAGCTATATGAAGCATTACAATGGCTCAAAAGATAACTGGAAAAAAGGCTAATTCTGCTTAAAAATTGTTTCATGATATTATAATCAAGAAGGTTATTAAGGTTATCAATCAATCATAGCCATCACTATTAAATATGTGATTAGGCTTGTGATATGTTAACAAAGCTCCCTCCCCCCCCTTTTTTAAGTTGTATAATAGGAAAGAAAGCTTTTACTACCTTTTCCTAGTTTGGAATTGTGTTCATTCTAATACACTGTATGCCCTGTGCAATGGAAAAGGAATTAATAAGGAAGGTAACCTCTTAGATATGTTAGTGGACAGAAGAGCGCATAATGATCAGATGGGAAGGGAAATGAATCATAATGAGTCTTCTGTAGGTAATATCTTCTATTGGAGTGTAATCGCCCATTTAATGTTAAAAGGGGGCTCTTTTAGAATACAGTGAATCATACTCTAATGAATAGTGATGAGGCTCACCTCATTAATGACCTTAGCAGGTGAAACTGATTTTTAAGCAGAATTGTTATCTTGAGAGATTGATTAAATTGATTCAAATTGCATCTGGTTACATGCTAATTTGGTACACCTTTTCTTGCAAGTACTGTGAATCGATTCAGTTTTAAGAATTATAATGACAACAACATCAACTTATACTGTCTCACTTACACTTAGTTTTAAAACTAGGTTCTTAAAAGTGTCCATCCTAGAGGTGACCTGTAAAGGAAACTAAAATTACAGTTTGTTTGTTTTTTGTTTTTTTTAAACAATTCCTAAGGAGACATGAATCACTGTGCATATGAGTATCAAGATTATTATCTGGATCTTCCCTGTTTCTTTCCTTCTTTATATTTCTTGGGGAGCTCATAGGCTAAGAAATCTATTCTCTTCATACAGAAATGAAAAGATGGAATTATGGATGTTTAACAGACAGCCCCCTCATCTCCACCTGCCTTTTATTAACACCTAAACCTTTGAGAATTATTAATGTTTTATTAACAAACGCAGGTTAATAAGGCAATTAGTAATGGTATAGATTTTGAAAAAAAATATTTACTTGTCTAAGTTTATTTAGTCTCATCTGTTTGGTATCGGTCCGATGCGCTTTCATATGCAGCTATGAGATACTGTAACTAGGTTCTATAACTAGTAGATGGATGACCTTTATTTGTATGAATAAATATTCACAGAATCTGTTTTAGGTTTAGATGTCTGGCTTTAAACCACTGCCAGGACTAATGTTGGCAGCCCAAGGTAAGTAACTTAGTAGGGAAGGGCTGGTAGGGATAGGAGGTGCTAGGGTCTGATGAGATTAGAGGAGGCTAGTCGGGAAGGGGGTGGGTGGAAATATAGGAATGACACAGCCTTTGGACTGGATTTCCCCAACCTGAGGGCTGTGCTGTGAACCCATTAAGCGTTCCTTAGACAGTGTTAAACCAGGTTGATTTGAAGTTAGTTTACCTCTGAGGTGAACTGAATTTACATAAAACAAGCCACTTTGGGGCAATTTAAGCCCTATAAATGCCTAATGTCTGGGCATTTAGATTGATTTAATCAAGGTTAGGCTAATCTAACGGTAATGCTTGTATGTGCCCTATATCAAGGACGGATGGGCATTTCAAACCTTCCTCCAAATGTTAGCTTGCATGCTCTTTCCATACACTAAGTAACATCCCAATGCTCAATATTTATTACCTTTCCATTCATACTTAAGTCTACTAAAAAAGGCTGAATATGATTTGAATTTTGAAAAACCTTTAAAAACACTTTATATGGGTGCTGTTAAATAATCTAACTAGAACAACACTTTCTTTGTGGGTCAGCTGCAATTACAAGAAAAAGATTTCTAATTTGTCATTTGTGAGAGAAGTTACTGTCATTCCCTCTTCCCTGAAGGGCAGTTTCTACTAGGTCTTTGCAGTGGTTAGTTTCTTATTGTGGGAGAAGTTAGTAAGAAAATTCAGATGGTTTTCCAAAGTAATTTGTTGACAACATGTAAGCATGTCCTGTTTACATGAACAAAAGGATAAATAAGCACACAGGCAATTCCAGAATTGCAGAAACTCCAGTTAAGACACCATTGATTCAAGCCAAACTGCCAAGAGCAGCCTTCTTTTCTACTTATCTTGGTCCTAATCTCTGCATCTTCCCCATTCACTTGTGCAGTTCTTCTGGTTTTGAGAGTAAGCATTAAAATTTGAAGCGACTACTCCTATTTTATAGCATGTTTAGCTTGTTATTTTAACAGACCTGCAAGCCCAAACACCACTTCGAATCCATTTTGTGCACTGGCTAACCAGGTCACAACAAAATGCATGGGGGTTGCTTGATATTTAAAGTCATTCTAAAAATAATATTTTAAGAGACTAATCAACCCATCCATGAGACAAAAACCTCAAGGCTGCTGTAGGAGCTGGTGAGTCCTGTGGATTTTGGGGGGATTTTTTTCTTAAGGAGCTGGAGCTGGGGTGGGGCAGTGATAGGAGAGGCTGGGACACTGGGGCAGAGGTCTGGGGGCTTGTTCAAAGTCTCCCACACAATGGGGGCAGTGGGGAGCAACAGGGATTTCTGCCCCCCCCCCCAGCAGCACCTGGTGAGCTGGTGCTTTTTATTAAAGCCCTGGGAGCTGCGGTGGCCTGGGCAGCCATGGTGGGACTGGAGGAGTGAGCGATGGTCGGGAGGGCTGGGGAATAGGCAGGGGATGGGGCCTTACAAGGGTCTCCTGCATTGTCCCTTCCCTCCTTTTTCAGCCCCCTGCCTCCTCTGGCCCCTACTTATGAGTTCTACGCCTGGCCCAGCTGTCTGCGCCAGCAGGTGGGAACTGCCAAAATCAAAACTTTCTGGATCTTTTCTGAAGATTTGGAGAGCTTCAAATTGATTCAGACCTTTTTATTGGTCCCCTGATTCAATTCGAGTTTGGAGATTCAGCCATCGAATTTCCTCCAAATCAAATCTGCACCCAGAGCTTCACGCAACCCTAATACATAAACAGCAAGGGGTTTTTAATCCCCTTTTTTAGGCCAACTGTATAGTTGAGAGAGATTTTTAGAAGTTTATGTAAAGAGTCCCCAGTAAGCCCTCACTCTCTGAAATTTAAAATGCCATAACACAATTTTTAGGTGCACTATATGAGATTAAGGCTTACTAAATTACAAGTCACTTTAAAAAATCCTGGCCTACATAATAGGCCTGTGCCAGGAAAGTGACTAGTATTCCCTTTGGATTTTGATTCAGCCAATTCAGGGGACAACAATTTGGTTCAGTGATTTGAATCACCGTCCCAAATTGATCCGGGTGAATCTGATCAGAGATTCAGCCACCGCCAGACTGGCCGAACCTCCTAGTTGAACAGGCCACATCTCTCCTCCAGCTGCCCGAGTGGCTGCTCTGCCCGGCCCCAGTGTCCTGGCACTTAATACAAAATAAAACCCTATACTCGCTGCGTGCTGCAGCGCCCATCAGGGTCTCTGGGAAGTCATGGCAGAGCCTCCCCCTCTGCCATCCCCCTCCCCAGTGTGGCATGGTTTGGGTGACTTAAAATTACATTAGGGAAACTGACTGTTACGTCAGTCTTGTTCCACAGCTAAATAAAAGCCATAAGTTAGTGTACCTCAGGCAAAAATCTGAAGACATCAATATATTATATCCAATTAATTTTATGTCCTAACAGACAGATAAAAAAGGATCTCTGCTAAAGGAAAAAAAAAAGTCTTTGTCCTAATGCATTAATCCTGATGCCCCCTTTTCTTAGCTGACCCAAGATTCTCTGGTCCTAAATTACTTAAAACAATTTAGTTTAAAAAAAAAAAAAAGGCAAACAAATACGGTTCACAGACAACTGAGTCATTGTACAAAGTGTTGCAAGTCAGTCTGCCTTAAAATATCCAAGTAAATGCTTAATTTATCTCAATATTTTTGTAAGAAAATAGCAAGAGACAATCATCAGCTCTCTCACATTCTGAACAGTCTCCAAATCCCACAGGTCAGAGACAGCAGTCAAGCAGCAGCAGGTCAAATGCGATCCAGACACGGGGTCCCTCTAGCAGTTGCCTTCCATTATATTTGAGGCACATATTGTGTTCTAAGCTTTTCAATAACTGCAAGTTGCAGATTTTCCTGGCACCAAGCTTACTGTTTAGGTTTTCCTGCCTCAGTCCTGTGAGTTTATTTAATTAAAAGATGAAAGCGTACATCTTAATTTGGAAAGGGAGGAAATGTTATCTGCATTTTAAATCTAAGGTACATAAAATGCATTAAGGTACTATGGCAATACACATTCAAATGCTTAAAGATAAGAGTATTAAAGGAATCATTCCTGTCTATAACAGTGTTTTTCCTTTTTTCTGTGTTAGTACAATACATAGCACAATAGAGTCTTCCTGCATGACTTGGGTTCTAGGCATTATGTTCAATGTATTTTAAACATAATGAAAAAAATAAATGCAAATTAAAGGATTTTTTAGTAATTTCTAGTGTAGCAACTTGAAGCTTTTAGTCTTATGCCAAAGCAGAAAAACATATACAAAGGGACTGGGAGAGGAGTACCATAGTTCATATACAAAAAGAAGTGTACATTTTTTTTTTCTGCCTAATATATTGTATTTATTTGAGCCAACTCATTTCCTTTGACCAAAGAGAACAACAGCTTGAAATAATGAATGGGTGTCTAATTACAGATTTTTAAAAATTATATACATTTTACCACCTGCATGATTCACCTGTTACATTTAAGTTTCATACAGATATTACAGCTAGCAGTTCGGGGGGTAAGCTTAGTCTAAAAATGCCCCCCCAATCTAAGATAAGTTGAGCTAGGGGGACATGGGGGTGAGTTGGGGGAGGGGTTAGCAGCAGGGCTTGTGGTGGGGGAGGGAAGGGGGTCGAGCTAGTAGGGTCCACAGGAGAGTTTGGTGGGATCAGGGGAAGCTAGCAGGGTCCTTGAGGGAACTGAGTAGGGGAGCTGGCAGTTGCAGAGAGACTCTAATCACACCAAGCTTTCCCACTATGCCACCACAGCACCCCCAATCATGCGAACTGCTCCTATGGCCAGTTTTACCAGCATTCATAGGTCCCAGGACCCTAAATGAAGCAAGTCATGGTGGGGGAGAGGCAAGTAGATCAGGGAGCTGGCAGCTTCATGGGACCATTTACCAGGATCTGAGGGGCTCCCCTCTCCACCCAGGGATCAGGGGCTATTTTTCAATTCCCATCCCCATCCTTCCCATTCCCAGATGCAAGCATCATTCCAGCCCTGTAGAGAGACACATGTGGAAAATGAACCCATAAGGAAACCTGAACAGAAGTTCCCTAAAGTGCTCTGGTCTAGAGTGCCTTCAGCTAATTGCTGATTTATCAAGGGTTATTTTTTTTGCACAACTGGCCATTTTAAATGTGCTCTGCAGCCATGAAAGTGTTTTATATCATGGCTGTAGATCACTTTCGAGGTCCATATTGCACAAATGGAGTAACATGTATAAGCACTCTAAGTGTGAGGTATTCAGTTGGGCAAACCATGTTAGTTTGGGTAGGCATTTTTAATTCAGTCTAACCTCCTCAAATATCTGTATGCACCCATAGAAGTACAAGCTCCCAAAGAAACTATGTAGAATTCTTCCCCAAAGCATGTACAAAATGTGAACCCCACCTCTTTGTTGCTAGCAACTGCAATTTGACATTAATATCATAATGTTTAGCATTTCTATTTCATACCACCTTTTCAATGAAAGTAGCATTTATATTTTAAAAAGCTCCTGTGATTTTTTTTTTTAAAGGAAGTTGATAATGTGAACCCAAGGCAAAAATCAGAAACCAAATAAACTCAATAAGTTAGCTTCATGTTCTTTGAACTTTTGAAGTTGTGAACAGTACAAGCCATATACATATTCCAAGCTCTTCACTCCGAAAAATATATATATATCTGTGTACATTCTGAGTCCATAACCAAACAAAGGTAGGATTGTTTCACAATGGATGTTAATGACTATTGTTGTCGAATTTTCTCAGGGCCATCCTGGAGGTGGATACAAACCCTCTAGAAACTTTATCTCCTATAAACCCTCTGGCACATGTCCTCTCCCAGTAAGAACATACAAAGTAGAATACCTCTGTGGCTTTCAACAGGTATATTTATGACTAAATTCTTAACGGTTTTATAGCGTGCTGTAAAGGTTTCTTTGTTTATTCCCTTCTATGTCTGATTAGCAAGAGCATAGACATTCCTGGATGTGTGAAAATAATGAATTAAAAAAAAATGCATAATGCTTGGATGTGGTGGGGGAGTATGTGAGTATTCACAAGAACTAAACACTTTTTTTTTTTTTTTTTAAAAGAACAAAACCTGAAGTGGATTTTTTTTTAAACAAAACAAAAAAAAAGAAATCCAACCACTTGTCTCCAAATCTGGGACTTTAACTAAACCATCAAATATCGCAGGACTCACCATAAAGAGCTTGCACAACATTGGAAAAATCTTACTAGAGAAGAGTAAGGTAAAAATAACAGCAGTAATTTATAATGTCAATGAGAAATTGGTACAAAAACTGAAGTCTCAGTGTCCATGCTATCAGCTGCCAGGTTAAAGCACTGAGAATTCATGCCTTATCTATTGGCATACATAGCCTATTAATTGCCTGCCAGATCTTCTAATTTATTATTAATTATTCATATGCATATTTTTCCAATGACATTGGCTCATTGGTATTTCTTTTAATCACCCAAATACAGTAGATTTGTCATTTTCTTAGTGCACGAAAATGACTCAGCAGCAACAAAATGATAATCTGTGCTTTTCTTATGCAAACAATAGAAGATTCTATCCTGTGGGGCTCTTACTTATTGCATTGTGGTTATCCTTCTGAAATGAAGGGGAATGATTAAGTAAGAAAGCACTGCAGGACAACATAGTCCCTCTCCACCATGAGTGGGGGGAGAGAGGGGAGAAATTAAGATCAGCACTTTAGGAAAATGTGACCAGCAGAGTACTGAGTATGGGATATAACTGCTTATATGGACTCTTCTAAAACTTGTACTTTTTAGAAATGCTTAGACCAACACAAAGCCTGGAGCCCAACATACTATCTTTTTAACTGATTAAATTGTTACTATACACACACACACACACACACGCATATATATTTTACATAAAGAATGGTAAATAAAGTCTCCCATTGCCCTCAAAGACAAATTTAATGTGTATTTCATTGCAGGCAGTCCTCGACTATTTTGACTTGCAATGTTTCGCATTTACAACGTTTATAAATTGACACCCTGTTTCAATGTAATGACATCAGT
>JAGPOW010000261.1:128551704-128563813 GCA_030014935.1 Caiman crocodilus
GCAAACTAAAGAAAAATAACCCTCTGACAAATAATATCTAAACGTAATATTAATAATAATAGCATCAAAGATGTGGCAGGAGAGAAAGTCAGGACATACTGACAACTCATAAAATAGTGGCAGGCACAGACAAGAGTACCATAAGCGAATCACAACTTGAACCAAGTGAACAGATATTTGCTTTCAATTCTGCAAATGCAGCTATGTCCCTGCAGTGGCCCAGGCCAGAAGCTGGGGGGTGCTAGAGCATGCCTCCTTGCTCAACTGGAGCATGTAGATTGGGCCAAGGCTAGCCTGCCTGCCCTGAGAGGCAAAGATTTGCAGGGGAGCTGCAAAACATCTTGGGATGCTAGGGGACTGAGAGTTAACTGGTTTCAGTTAAATTGGTTCATTGAACTTCTGTCCCACATCCCCTCCAGATAAAAGTTAAGTCTGATACTACATCCATCCAGGTTTATCTTAAACCAGTTTCAGGCATTTTGAAAGCCATTGATGTGCAGTGAACTTTTGTTGGGTTACAGACTTGAACTGGTTTCCAATCAATTCTACCAGTTTTGTGTAATTTCTATTTATAGCTAGTTTCAGCTGTCAGTTACACACATGCAAACAGCATCTAAATTAAGCCTGTGGGATGCATTCACAAAGCATATTAAATGGATCTTGGCCTCATATTAGGCAAGAGGTGGTAATGCTTGTACAACTCAAAAACCATGAAGAAAATGCCATGCTAGATACTACCCTTAACCCTTTTTTTTCCTGTAGCAATGTCTTTTTGCAATATATTACAGGTACAGTAAATTAATGAATGAGAATGTCAATCTAAACAAGATGGATCATAGTTGGAGTGTTTTTATAATGTTGTCAATAAAGGTTACTGTGAAAGAAGACCCATGTAAGAACAGCAGTACGATAGCAATATCACAGTTATAAATACACTACGAAAATACATGTTCCTCATGAGACAAGCAAAAATTACATTGCACTTTATATTACTTTATTAACTCCTATATCCTTGTGATATATTGCAACTGACAGATATCAAGTTCTTCATTCTGTGGATGTACATGTTCAGCCTTAAACAACATTCATAAGTATGTTTGGAATGCTATTAATAGCAACCAGCCAAAGACAGAGAATTGTTACCATCTCACTCATGAAGAACAACAAAGAAACCATTTAGTAGCTTCTAAATTTTCAAATCTAGAAGACTTGAGACATGTTTTAAATCTATTATCTTTTCCACTGCATTTGCAACAAAGTTTTTCCTTTATATTAATTGATTTTCAGTAAAGATTTACCGATAAATTTGGTACAACATAGTCAATTGTCATGAAAAGTAGTCTAATATCATTAATATTGCACGTCTGACTTCACTACTAAAAAAAACAGACGGAAAAGTTTGGCTATAAGGTTAAAAGTGCGTATTCAAGCAGTAACTTAAATTTATGAAAGTTTATCAGTATATACCGTTTATAAAATAAATAGTTTCCCCTTGTAAAGTAACTTCATCTAAATGCATATTTTTGCTTGCAACTCTGTGTGTGTCTACACATGCAATTAATGCACATGAATAAACTCCAAAGCTAATTGCTCTGGGGTTTTGACTTCCAGGTGTGTCATTTGAATGTGTGCCTGGAAGCAATTCATTCCAGAGCAATCAGCCCTGGAGTTTATTCATGTGCAGCATGTGGAGCAGCCTTGGCTGGCAAGAGACCCGGGGTAGAAGGGAGCTCAGCCTGCTAGGATGAGGCTGCTCCCTCTGGCTCAATGTTCTACAGAGGGCTTGGCTGCGGCACGAGGGGAGTTTCTGTGTAGGACTACCCTGCACGTAAGTACCCTCATGCCCCAGCCACCTTGGGTAATGTCTGTGTGCAAGCTGCCATGGAGTCATTAACTCTGCCACAGGATCGTATTTACAAGTACTATCCTGCTGCAGAGTAAATTCATTTATTGCAACTGAATAGCAGTTGCATCTACATGTAGCATCTACATGTGTAGATGCAAGACATTTACTGCAAAGTTAAACAATCAACCATGCAGGAAATGTCTTGTGTAGGCACACCCAGTAATTTCTTCTTTTTTTTTAATTCATTCAAACTCCTAAATCAATACTACTGAGTCATAGTAATTATTGCTTTTACATATTGTAGTATGTTCTAGCAGCATGCTTATCTTTTTGGAAGATACCCTAGAATTTTTCCCAGTTTAAAAAAAAAAAAATGACAACAGAGAGATTAAATACAAAAGGTCAAAAAAAACAAGGCAAAATTGATTCACTCTTCACCAGTTTCTTCTAAAATGGGTAGACTGAAGTGATAACAACCTGAACTGACATTCAGTGTTTGGGTGGCCAAGACAGGCAGAAGCCTGCACTGTCCCAGATCAGGAGTTTGAGGGTGCTCCCTTATGGCCAGTCTGCCAAAGGTGGCTGAACCCCCCTCCGTGCCAGCCTAGGCTTGATTGGTAGCTGTAGAAAGAGCACCCACAAGGAATCTTCCACCCTCCTCAGCTCCCAGCCAGACTTGGCTCATGCCAGCTACACCTCTTCCCTCGCCATCTGCCTCAGGGGCAGAGGGAGGGGGGAATGCATCCACCCCCTGCCCACACTGGCAGTGGTGGAAGGGGGAGAAAGCACCCACGGGGGCAAGTTGCACCCCTTGCAGCTTAAGCCAGGCTGTAATCAGCCAACTCCACCCCTCCGCTATCCCTCTGCTTCTGAACAGGGTTGGGGGGAATGGGCAAGGACTTTGCCCAGTGGTCCCCACCAGCTGATGCCTGACTGGCATGGAGGGGAAAGCATCAACCCAAGGGCTTTCCTTTCCCCTCCTCACCCCCTACAAGCAATTTGAACCCAGCTGGGATTGCCCCAGCCCTGCACAGCTCCAGGCCAGGCTAGAATCCTGCCCCACTCCCTTTCCCAGCCAAATTGGTGAGATAGAGGTGGGGATGGGGTAATCCCAGCCCACCTCTAAGCTGTTGGTAGATGAAAAGCCCCAAAAGTGTCCTGCAACCCACACCATGCAGACCCTGTTTCAGGGAGGGGGATGGGTGGGAACGCTAGGCTGGGGGAGTGCATCCCCCACCCCAGAGGTGGTGGTGGGCTTGGAACAATCATAGCCTTGCTTGAGCTGCAAGAGGGTGAAAAACCCTCCATAGTGGATGCTTTTGCCCTCATGCTGGGTACACCTCCTAGCTGGTGGATGCATTCATACCCTGCCCCTGTCCCCCAGAAGTAGATGGCTGAGGAGGGGGCAGGTCTGAGCCAATCCCAGCTTGGCTTGAAGTTTCAGTGTGTCAAATAAAAAGCTCCTGGGCTTTCCCTGATCTCCCCCACAGACCCTGGCTGGGGGAGTGAGTGCCAAGCAGGAGTGGGGAGGGGTACATTTCCCTGCTCTAGGAGGCAGAGGCTGGGGATAGAGTGAGGTTGAACCAATCCCTGCTTAGCTTGCTGAGCTGCAAGGGGGGAGGAGCAGAAAGCCCTCACCATTGGACCTTTTCCTTCCTTTTTTATACATAGTTTGCTCTGCCCCCATTCCACTTGGCTGATAGCACCAGGTAGGAAGCAGGCTGGGGAGCTGTGGTCTGTGACAACTCGCAGCAGGACCAAACTCCATTGGAGTACAGACCAGGGCTGCAAAGCATCCTGGGAGACTGAGTTTCCTTGAATCAGGAAGGGATCTGGGACACATGTTCCATAAACTGGTTTAACCTAAATCTACATACAACCAAGTTTATTTTGAACTTGTTTTGGCCAGTTTGAAAACAGTGCAAGTGCAATGAACTTCTGTTCTGTTGCATGTTTAAGCCAGTTTCCAATCACTTAAAGGAGTTTATGAGGATCTTCTATTCCTAGCCAGAGGGTGGATACAGCCACTTGCTATGTCCACTCTATGTTCATGTGGCTTACTTTAAGCCATCTAAAATGTGAACCAGGAGAGGCATGTATAACCATTTACCACTCCCAGGAGCTGCACAGGGAAACTGATACAAGGAACTTGGGGTGGAGGAAGGGGCAGATAAGATCAACAGGAAGGGGGGTGTGGGAGCTACAGTGTCTGTGGGAAAGGGGATGAGAGAGAGAGGATAAAGATAATCCAGTCAGTGCCAGAGGAGTGGGAGTAGTACAGCACCAGGGTTGGGGTTAACACTTAGGCTTTCCCAGCCCCTGGGCTGCACTGCAACCTAAGAGAAATGTTCAGGTGACTCGGTTAACCCAATCTCAGTCAAAGTTAATTCAACCACTGAGAGAACCTGACTTTGATTGGGTGTACTATTTTGGGGCAATTTAAGCCTTCTGAAAACCTCAGTCTAAAAAATGGCAAATTAGTCATTCTTGAGATTTTGGCATACATTTCAAAATATTTTTCTATTGTCATCATTCCAGGTTGATATTTTATTTTTGCTTTGCACTGGTATTTTTTTTGCATAAATGTTATATTTCCTGACCATATTTTTCATCTCCACTATCCCTTTCCCAATGCAATTGCAAATCTCTCCATCCTTTACTGATTGCAGACATTTTTCTTCATGATTAGAATTCCAAAAAGATGGTTCTCCCAAATATGATTCCCCCTCATAAGCATCAGCTTTCCCTTCCTAATTTAAATAATTGTTCATAAGTTTGTCCAATTTTTTTTTTTGTCAGGAGTCAGGCTCAGTTCTGGTTAAGGCAGACTATTCCATTTATCACCCTCAGAAGTTCTGAACTACACAAAAATGTAAGCAATTTATGTAACTTTTACCTGTATACTGAAGCTTCCTATGTTTAGCTTGCCACATGTCATGAAATGGAAGCATTTCAAAGCCAACTCATCTTAAGATTATTAGAAAGAAATTGTCTAAATTTAGCAAAAAAACAATATTCTATATCACCCTATCCCATTGGTACCAACAGTACCAAGCAACATTGTAATGATACATTGCTCATTGAATTCCTAGATAGAAAGCAACACGATACATATGCTGGGGAAGTTTTCTTATCATCTGCAACATTTTCTTATCCTATTATGAAATCACAACATGAAACCCAATCATTCCAATTACCATTTCAATTCTGGTCCCAAATATATTTGTTTGTAACCTCAATATGAATGGAGGTCAGAAGTTATTGAGAAAATACCTAAAATATGTGCTTCAGTTTTGATTACAATCCAGCTTTAGCATAATTAACACTTAACACTACACACCACAAAATTAGGTAGCAAGAACTTGAGTACCTGTTTTGTTCCTCTGAGAACACAAAACACTCACCGACAGATTACTGCAAGTATTGCTAGGACACAAACTAAGGTTCCACACCAGGCTCCCCCTGACTTAGGTCTGAACAACCACAAAAATAAGGATCGAAACCAAAAGTGTGGTTTGTAAAATGGCAGGATTGTCTATTTCACCCTTTATCTAAAACAAATTTTTTTGCCGTAGAAATCATTAAAGAAACAGCCAGGCTGTTTCTACCACAGATTGCATTTTTTTTCCTATCAGTACTGTTTTAAAGAAACCATTCTTTGAAACTATTCTTACCACAGGAAGTTGTTTCTAGTATTTTTGGGAAGCTATCACATTATTATTTTTTAACCAGTGCATTCAGAAAAGACTGTTTCTTGAAAAAAAAAAAGAAAGAAAGGAAAGGAAAGAAAAGGAACCCCACACACAAAAACGCAGAAACAACTGAAAGAAGTGACTAGCACCAAAACCAGCACTGTGGCGCTCCATAGGAAGTGTAGTTTGAGTATCTTTTCTCAATGAACCGAGGCTTCCACCTGGACTGCTGAACTGTGTCCACTATATGACCGCTCAGGTGAAGGGTGGATAATACTGCACCTTGTGGGGTGGATCCCACTCAAGTATTCAGCCTATTCGGGAGAACAAGCGCACCCAGTTCCCATGAGGCAGAGGATGCCATTTCTATTTTTTAAAATTGAGTTTGAGGGTAAAAGTCAAATTCTTCTGGAATTTAAAGAACTTTTTTTCTAGTGCCAGTGAAATTTTCCATTAAAGCTCTGCTTCGGTCCTGTTCTATACAAACAGATTATTTGTCTGAAAAAAAAATCAAACTGAGTTTATCCCATCTTGTATTGTCACTAGCATATAGGTTTCTAAAACCAAATTATGCCCTCAGCGACATAAGAAAATGTATAAGAAAAATGCCTTCCCTGGGTTTTGACAAGCATAACCAAATAGAAATTAGTAAACAATTCTGTTGGTGCAAAAAGAAGAAGAAGAAAACTCAATGCTCTCACTCTGAGACTAGTCTGTCTTAGTTGGTTCTGCAGGGCTAACAGGATTAAAAGCTGTAAAAATTGATTTTTGTCACCGAAGGGAGTAGATATTACTCTGAATACACAAAAGGAATGGATTTGTTGAGTATTAAGCTGAAATTTTAACAATGGTGATTTCCAAATAGGACTGTGCTTCAAAGTTGGTTGTTCCATTCTCCTATATAGTGGATTTCAAGGAAGGAAACAAGTGTCTACCTAACTTACGCAGTTATGCTGTACATCATGGCTTGATTTTATAGCCCAGCATCCTGCCCCCTCTGATATAGCCTTGTCCTTTTTGTGAATTATCTGTTAAAAATGATGCAAAGCCTGTGGTACATAAGTTAAAACAGGATTTTCCCCCAAGTTATCAAATAACTTATTACTAGTACAGTCATGTTCCATAACACACACACACACACACACACACACACACACACACACACACACACCATCTAACCATGTAATAAGGTTGTTCATCTCCCTGCTTGCTATTTTTATTTTCAGTCTCAAAGCAAGCAGCTTTCTGCTATACATAGCTGTATGCCTTGCACAGCACCATTCCTAGAAGTGCTTATAAAGAAGATCAATAGCAACTGGAAAAGTAAAACAAACAAAATCAGCATTTTCAGAAACCAAACTGCTCTCTAATATGAATAAATCCATCTGGTTGAAAAGTCTTACACAAAAGTGAGAACTTATATTTCATAGTAATTCATTAGTGTGGGAATGAAGGGCTGTTTAGTTTAAGACAGAAATAGATAAATAACGTATACCCATTTACAATTGTACAACGGTATATTTTAAATCTGATTGCTAAACATGTGCTATAAAATAACTAAAACATTATTCCTTCTTCTCAATAGTGAAAATTAAACACATGCTTTGAGAATTAGGAACAAACTGTGACAGACTTAGACTTGCTTACTAATTAGAAACATTTTTATTTTGGAAAGACAAAAGTTTTAGTGCATAAAATACCTGTACATAATAGTGCTGTTATTCTAGTTTGGGATGTTTTTCATGAATAATTTAGTTTCTGTAAAAAAACCTCCAAAAATTATAATCAGTAAGTATTTAAATAATTAATACAAAATAATTCCAGTTGGTTGCATTGTTTAGAACTATCATTTTGAGTATTTGATAGTATAATGAAGGTAAAGTATAATAATGTTGAAAGATGTATATATTAAACAGCTGTGGGTTTTTATTTAATTTTTTAACAAGATGGTAAATTAGGTTATAAACAAATCATTGACTTTGCCAGGAATATATATATTCTTCCAGTCCACTTCTGGGTCTGCCACCCAGGCTCCTGTGGGAACCTCCATCCTCCCCAACATCCCTGTGTTCACAAGCCACACCTGGCACTTCGAGGTATATAGAAAGACATTTAAAGCTGTGTCTATGGCTGAATTGCTGATCCTCCCAATCAGCATCAAACCTTTAAATTTGGAGTCAGACAAATCAAAACTGGACAATGATTCAAATCAACTGAATCAGGGACAGCAATTTGATTAGGGCCGAATCCAAATTGAATGAGGCTCATTTCACACGCACCTTTTATTTGTATAGATTTCTCCACTTTGATGCTTTTTATGTCTATTTTAAAGAGATTTTGGCAGCTTTGTCATACATATATGGGCACAGCCCGCATGATATTACAGAAATGATTTCCCACCCTTGATCTGTAGACCTTAAATTACATATGGTTATCTAACCTGCATTCTTCAGAGCCTGAAGCAAACAGTAGCATCTCAGATTTTTCCAAATGGTTCAGCGTCCTTAGTAAGCAAGTCCAAAAAACCTTCACTGACATCAGCAAATTCAGTCTGCTGAGCCAACAGCTGATAGTACCGAGTTATCCAAGAAATATATGGCGTGTATCTAAAGTTACACAAACTTTAGGGCACAGCACCTTTTACTCCATCCTTGTTCTACAGTTAAGTGCAACATGCTGCTACTATCTCCCCTATTTATAACTTTCCTGCCTCTCCCCTGAGTTGTAATAGGCTCAGTTCCTAGATGGCAAACAGGTGGCCCCTGCATAACTGATTGCTCTCAGTTGAAACCCTTTGCACCCCCTGAAGCACAGGTGCTGACCATAAGTAACTGCCACATTTTTGCAAATAGGTTTCTCTGGTCTCTTCACACAAGCAAAACTTTGGCTGAAGTTCATATTCTCTTCTCCAAGTCCCCATTCTTCTTTTGGTTTTTTAATTCTATAAAAAAACCCATATAAATACGTGTCACTAAGGAGGAGTCTAGAACTTTTCATAGTGCTAGAATTCACAAAGAACAATTACAAAAAGTTTGTGAACATTTTAGGTATAATTTGTTTTGTATCAGTCCTGCAACAGAGGTGGTAACAGGAGGATAGATGGTAATTCCTTCTTTCAAAAATCTCAACCCTGGTATTAATGCCTACTCCTAAAGGAGGAAGTCTGACTCAAAAATGAACTTCAGTCAAAACCAGGGAAGAAAAGACACTCTCTTCTGGCTTGAACATTTCTCCCTACAAAGAATTTTGACTAAAAAGCTAACATCAGCGCAAATCATGTCTACCCAATAATGAATGTGCACGTAAAAAATGTTGTAAACTGTATGTTACAGTACCAGCTACCAGGACGTGAGCTTCTTCTAGAGCTGCTATCATCCCTGTAAAAATTAATTTTCTATAATTGACAGCAGTAGAAACTAGAAGAGAAAGAAATGTAATAATGTCAAGCATACACTGCATTTGGGAGGTATTGTCATTGTTTTCCACCTCTAAGCCATGGAATATATTTCCAGGATGTAGCTGGAAATGCTATCAGTTAATAAATGTTTGTTCAGTTCTTCTTTTGAGTCTTTTCAGTGTTGAGACTGATCCTATTCTAGTGGATTTTGGTGCTCACAGATTATCAGTTTTAGGATTTCATACAGCCATTGATTTAAATAGAAATTGATTCAAGTGCTTACCTCCGAATTTTCATATCTAACTAGGGTTGGAAAATATTTTAAATGAAACCTAGAATCATCACAAGTATAAAGGAAGGCTTCAGTCAAGATTCATGTGAACTCCTTCCCTCCCCTCTAAGTGACAGGCAGCAAGGGTTTTTTCATATTTAACTTAAGACTATTTGAACCTTTGTGCTTTCAAGCAAGTTGTGCTTTGAAGTTTTGAGTTTGTTTGATCCTCACACTCAGAGGTATGCACTGAAACTCACTAAATCCCATCTGAAATGGAACCACCAAGTTATGTATAGCACAAGCTAATCTTTACACTCTTCTGAATTGATAGCAACACAGAGCGGTGATATAATGGGTCTTCCACATCACTGCTCTGTGATAAATGTATGGATATTCCACTTAGAACAATTTCTTTGCATTCACTTTCCTCGTTGGTAAAGGTCTTTTTCTACCTAATTTTTAAAATGTATAACAAATTCAAGCCTTGGAAATTCAGAGAGAGAGAAGTAAAATTCAAGAGACTCCAGAGAAAAGATTATTTTAATTTAGTTGTCAGTACAATAAATTATGATAGAATTGTTAAGCCAAAAAAACCAATCAAACAAAGAAAAAATCCCTACAACGAAGGAAGTAACTTCCTTTTCACTGACCATATCTATAAAAGATGCTGACTGTTCACTTGTTTTAGGTATCTTTTAAGTAACAAGTACTATATGATTGCACAGTAACTGGAGTTATGGCACAGTCACACCAAGGAACAGGTTTATTGTGACATGGACAGTGCAGTGGCTCATGACTATGATACAGTAGCATCATATCATACTTCCTGCCATGCAATGCTACAGCTCAGTAGTAGCCCATGTACATGTGGCTACTCAGGCTTTGACTATACCTCGGATATCCTTGCTTTCACTGAGAATAGATGCGAGGCACAGAACAACATTTAAAAACCTCTCCCCCTCAGAATTCCTTCTGCATTATATTTCTTTGTTTATTCCTGAATTTATTCTGTTTGCTAATTATACAGAAGTTTCAATTCTGAAAAAGTAACATTTAGTAACCATTATTTTGGAAGTCTATATTCAGTGTTTCAGCTAACTTCCACATCAAATTTGTTCGGTTTATAAGTAAAAAGATATTTGTTCTCACTGCCAGTTCCAGAGAATTTATCCTGCATTCCTGAGACTCCTCAATCAGCTATACAAGTCAAATAAAGATGTAACCTACCCTTCTGCAACCCATTTTTTTTCAGATTATGACACAGAATCATCTGTGCAACACTCAGATGTTACTCGGAGCAAATCCATAGACAATGAGGTGTCCCAGGTGTATCTCAGTGACTGACTACATATGCAAAACTCTATAACTGCTATGTCTTGAGCACCAATTATCACTTTAAGAAGCAGCACATCTCTTGGATACGGCATCGGTAGAAACAGATATCATAACATAAGTTTTTATTTCTGTTTCTGCTTCTGGGTCACAAGTCATTTCACAAGCGTGCCCATGCTTTCCCTCCTAACTTCAGAATATCCCTTACCATACATATATAAACAAGACCTAGAACAAAGGGGCCCCTGTTTTGTTCAGGGATTCAAGACTCAACTGTGGTTTGTGTCTGGATGCCCATATGCATGCATACATCCCCTCATACATATACATATTCATATATCATGACAATATATTGAGCCCATATTCCACATTTTGTGTATTTGTCTTGGGGGTGGGGGAAAAGTAGGAAGAGAAGGACAGAAATAAAGATGCCCCCCCTAAAAAAAAAAAAATAGAGAGCTAAGGGATACAGAGACCCCATTTGTTTTCTTCTTTTGATCCATATCTTTTCAGTAAAGACAAATATTGCTTTGTGGTTGTAATTAGTCCCTATTGGAACAAAATAGGGTGAAGAGTCAGGCAGTGTGGGAATAACATGAAATCACTGTAAGCATACTAAGCAGAAAAGCTGATAATCATATATGAGTTGACAAGGTCACAAGTTGTACTCTAGTGCTCCGTTGCACCCACTATGTAAGGGAGGGGTGGATCCTGGGTTCCTGTTTTTCACTGACAGTCCTTGGTTTTAATTGGAGCTAATTTTTGATGCAGACTTCCTCCTTTGAAAGTTTCATAGTTTAATAGCTTTTAGGGTCAGAAGGGACCTGAGCAGATCATCAAGTCTGACCCCCTGCCCTGGGGAAGAACAAGTGCTAGGATCATAATACCCCAACCAGATATCTATCCAACCTTCACTTGAAGACCCCCAAGATAGTGGAGAGCACCACCTCCCTCTGGAGTCCATTGCAGAGCCTGGCAGCCCTAATTGTAAAGTAATGCTTCCTGATGTCAAGCCTGAACCTGCTCTCAATCACTGAAGTAGCCATTGTTGACAGGATTGAGATTTTTAAGAGAAAAAAATTACCCTACATATTCATGTTACAACCTCTGTTGCAGGAGTGATACAAAACAAATTATACTTAAAGCTCTATGTAATTGATCTTGCTCCAGAGGAAAGCCAGCCAGAGAGGCATTGAGAATCTATTCCCAGATACCAAAGGGGCTATATTTGGGGTCAGAATCAGATTTTGGAACTATAACCTTTAGTATTACAGTGAAAAAGTAGGACCAGGTAGCATTCTGCTTTAACTCTTGGCCTGAATGAATACTTTCATAGCTGGTACAGTTGGAAGGGACCTGAGCGGATCATCAAGTCCAACTCCCTGCCTAGGCAGGAAAGGATGCTGGGGTCAGATGACCCCAGCTAGGTGATTATCTAGCTCCTTTTGAAGACCCCCAGTGTAGGAATGAGCACCACTTCCCTTGGAAGTTGGTTCCAGATCCTAGCCACCCTGACTGTGAAGTAGTGCTTCCTGATGTCTAGCCTGAACCTTACCTAAGTCAACTTA
>JAGPOW010000261.1:128563913-128575491 GCA_030014935.1 Caiman crocodilus
TTCTTGAATGAGTCCAGAGTAGGTGCCTGGAGGGAGTCTATGCCAGGCTTTGTGGGCTCGGACAGTAAAGTTGTTCTTCCTGATGTCCAGCCTCAAATGATCATGGAGGAGTTTATGACCATTGGTCCTTATTATTCCTTGGGGCACTCTGGTGAACAGATGTTCCCCCAGATCCTGATGTACACCCCTTATGTACTTATAGGCAGCCACCAGGTCACCCCTGAACCTGCGCTTTTCCAGGCCGAAGAGTCCTATGGCTCTCAGTCTCTCATCATAAGGCCTATTCTCTTGCCCTCTGATCATGTGCATGATTTTCTTCAAGCTTGGACTCTCAAGCTTCTCAACATCCTTCTTGAATTGTGGAGACCGGAATTGAATGCAGTACTCCAATGTGGCCTCATCAAGGACAAGTACAGTAGGAGGATGACATCCTGACATTTATTTGAGAAGTATCTATGGATGCAAGCCAGAGTTTTGTTTGCTTTACCATCTGCAACATCACATTGGTGGCTCATGTTAATCTTGTGATCAATAATGACCCCCAAGTCTCTTTTAGCCATGGTGCTAACAAGCATGCTATGGAGTTTTATTCCCTCCCAAGGTGGAGTACCTTGCATTTTCGGTATTGAACATCATCAGATGTGTATCTGCCCACTTACTAAGTTTATTCAAGTCAGCCTGGATCCCTAGCCTATCCTCAGGTGTGGATACTATGCCCCAAAGTTTAGTATCATCAGCGAACTTGGCCAGTGTGCTTCTGACACCAATGTCCACATCGTTGCTAAAGATGCTAAAGAGAACCGGTCCAAGGACAGAGCCTTGGGGGACACCATTGACCACAGAGTGCCATAATGATTCACTTCCATCAACCACTACTCTCTGGATCCACTTCAGAGCCAATTTCTCAGCCACTAGACTGAGGTGTAGCTGAGGCCACAATTGTCCAATTTTTCATAAGGAGTGATCTGAATCAATGGATTAAATCACTCTCCCTGATTTAGGCTGAACCTGAATCCTAATTGAATAGGGCCAGTTTCACACAGCCCTACTAGCCATGGTTGCTTTGAGGTCACCATTTACCCTTACTTCCTTTTATTCTATTGGACTGCTTAAAGAGACACAAAGTGAGCCACATTCAGACACAAAACTAGCTTATCTCCTCAGTGAATAATGTTTTTTACTCACCAGACATTTCATAAAGGATTAACTTTGATGTGGATTCTAAATTATGTTTGTGCAGTTCTCAAAAAATAAGTGCTATTATGGGTCATAACAGATGCTGTTTTCAATTATTTATAATTGTTTAATATTTTATTAAATTGTTGTAAATAATCTTTTTTATTTGGATACTGAAATAAAGATTTCAGTTGGCCACATTCTGCGAGGAACAGCAACACTGCTCTGAGTTAGGCCCAATGTGATTCTTTGGATTAGAGGCTATTGTTAAACATAAAGTTATTGCCATTCTTCATTTTCTCTGATGAATTATGGATCAAAGCATCACTTGTTTGGATTCTTTTTAAATGACTGCACTGCCTTAAAGGCCTTTCAGAGGGGTTACTTTGTGAAATTGGAAGCCTCCCAAGATGCCTGATCTTGACTAATGGCCAACTATGCTTGAATTTCAACTATGCTTGAATTTTGAAAGAATAAGCTGACTTCACCTCAGCATGCTTTAAGGGCACACTCATGTCATCTTTATGCACACAAAACTCTCACTGATATTAATTGGAGTGATGCACATGTAGAGAACAAAAGACTGGTAGATTTTGTGATGAGACTGTTTCTTCACTCCTGTCTAATGCTACCATAAGTGAAAAAAAGACAACTTATGTATCTTCAATACTGTGTATGAATTTGGAAGTAACCTTTGTCAAATATTGTTTTTGTTCTGTATTAGAATGCTGTCTATTTCTTCAGGGAGGGAGAAAAAATGAAGTACCTTCACAAAAGGTAATGCTGTCCTGAAGCATTTTGTCATGCAAAATCAGCACAATCTCCCTTTCAGGTTTGACTAGGTATTTCTGAAGCAAAGCCCCTTTTATTTTACTTCTTTAATTACTTTTATTATTATGCTCCAAAGTAGTTTATTACTGGATAAGACAAGGTACCGTTGGTACCCCTCTAGCAAAGGTGAAATGCATTGACTGAATTATTCACTATGAATATTTGCTCAGCTCTAGTAAATGTAATGGAAATCTGTCCTGTAAGCCCCCCACCTTAGATCTTGGTAGTCCCTTTCCTGAATACAAAGAAGGGGCTGAAACTTAGAAAAAACAAAGAAAGATGAAATGAAGGACATTAGGACAATGATTTATCATAAAGATAAATACAACTATATTTTTTCATAAATCTGAGGAAAATTAGTGTCTTTTCTCAGATTAATATTAGACTAATTGCCCCAGATCACCTAAGTAGAACAGGTGTTGGGAAGGCTAGAACTTTGCGCAGTTATGTAGGTTGGGAAGAGTACAATGAATCTGTTTTACACCTGTGCACTCTGAATAAACAGGAGGTACAACTACAATCCTTGAGATCTTCTGGGCCTAAAGACCACTTTTTTTCACCCTGCAGTTCAAGCCATAGAAAAGGGTAAGAGGACTGAGGCTGCCCCCCCTCAATCAATTGGTAGAAAAGTTTGGGTATAAAACAATGGGTATAATACACTATCTTAAAAGTATGATGAAAAAGAAGCTACAAAAGGCAAGTCCAGAATATTCCTTGGAGTAATTTGTCTTGAACTATTTTGAGCTCAGGGGTTATAAAACAGTATTCACCAAGGAAGATATTCTTTTGATACTGTTTGTTCCAATGAAAAAAGCAGGCGTTCATAGTCCAAATTATGTGCATGCTGAAGGCTAGCTCTGTCACACACGGTACTGCTTTAGAAGCTTAAGCAAACCATTTACCTTATTAACTCCCTCTGAAGTTTGTGAAGCCCTCCAATGTTATGACAATGAGTGCCACAGAAACATTATAAAAATAAATAAGCGTAATCAGATAAACTGATTTCCACCTGAACTCATTACCCAAACTGCTAACTATGTGAGAAAACTCACACATGCTGCACAGGCTTGCTGGGCTGTGAGCCCATGGGTTACTGTGACAGACAGTGACAGTAGGAAAAGCTCTGCATCACAGGAGCAACTAATGCTAATAACCAAGAGGTATTCTCTTTGATTTCTCACACACAGGATAACTAAGATTAGGGCCAAAGCCTGTGATGTTATTGTAGAGGAACTTATTCCCTTTGATATTTTATCTGCCAGAAAGTCAATATCTATGATTTTAGTATTCTTGGAAGAATATATAGTTTTGCAAGGCCCATAGGTTAAATTCCTCTGAGAAATGGGTTTCTCACTTTAAAAAAGCCCTGTATAACAACTCCAGAAATTTCAACTGGTAAAAAGGATCCAAACATGAATATGGGAGTGAGGGCATCAAAACTCTTTCAAACAGTTGTCATTTCTTTCTGTTTCATGCTCAGTTTCAAAGAAGGTTGGGTCTTATCCCTTGAATATGTTTCTCTTTGCCCTCAATTAAGGTTACTCACAGCTCTACAAAAGAGAAAGGAGTGAAGAGTATAAAATCCCCAAAGAGAAGAACAAAAAGACAAAAGTGGAAAAGCAAATTTCTAGAAAGAGAAAAAAAAGAAGGTGCTTTTGAGGGGCAGGAGACAAGCCAGGCTCAAAGGAAGATGACTATATGAGAAGAGGTACAGATTCACGGTTCCAGAAGAGTAGCCAGGAGGACAAGGTCTTGGAGTCCTGAAAGACTACTGACTCAAATCTTGAAGAACGGTAAGCAAATGGAAGCAAGAAAGGACCCACAATATGTTTTATTTTGTCTGGATTAGTGTATTGTGGTTGGTATTAAATAAAGAGAAGTTGGAAGGAAAAAAATCTTTTTCAAAATTGATGTTCGTTTGCTTATGTATTTCAATGACAATGTATCCTTAGAGGTGGGGCGGAGGGAGAGAAATGCCCTGGGGTAGCAGAATTTCCCTCCCCTCTATACTTTCACAGCTTTGCATTCCCTCCTCAGACCCGATGAAGAATATCTTGCATTCAAAAGCCTACATAATTTTATTCCAACCATGCAGTTGGTCCAATATAAGATCTTGGCTCCCAAAAAATCCTTGCGTTGTGAATAATTTCTGGACTATCACAGGTACAACACCCCTCGAATGCTACCACATTTTATCTTTTTCAGACACAAAGCACAAGGCATATATGAACATATGTGAAAAAATACTGTACTTTTTTTGCCCACAGATAATATCCATACCTTCTTTTTGGAAGGCAGAATGTAGAAAATACTTTTTTTTCCCCCAGAGTCAGGGGCAGCTGCGCAACATAGAATAAGCCACCCTGGAAACAGTGCATCCAGGAAGTCTGCAATCCGAGAAGATAATCTGGGTGAGCCAATACAAACTCCTGATATGGCATAACAGCAACAAGGCTGGGCTCTTGCATAGACACTAGAAAAACTGTTACATCTTTATAATAAATAGCTCTTATAAACTACTATAAATGATAAAGCATTGCTTTCACACCACCACCCTCATCAAGGTACCATAGACCAATAAGAGTGCTCAACCTTGTGTTCCTGTGGGCCAGACGAATGGAATGGGACCAGTCCATGAGTTGGCTCAAGCCCTGTGTGCCAAGATTGGGTCCTAGCAACTAGCACTGCTACCTCCAGGCCATGTGTGCTGGGAGCAGGCTTTTAGACTCAGTACACTAGGATTGGACCCTGGGTCCTGGGACAACTCCATGCAGCCCTTTGCCCTGGGATCAGTTGCCTGATCTAGCATACAGACTCTAGGGTTTCCCATGGATCTGGAAATGTGATGGTGTGGCATCACTGGTACTACTGTGATACTTGGTACTACTGCTCTTCCACCACCAAATTTTGAGACCTTTCCAAACCAAATGACAGGGCACTGTGGGCTGGATTTGGCCCGCAGGCTGGGAGCTGAGAACCCTTGCTATAGACTACATGCAGCAGTGCATCCAGCCTCAGCCCAGTGTCATTTCAGCAAAAGCTCAGTGTCTTTTCAGCAAAAGCTGCCACCTTGCCAGTGGCTGAGAGCCATGTTAACACACAAAGCTACTCCTCTTCCATTCTTCTATTCCAGACAAATAAAAATCAGTGTCCTCACTTAACACATGCACCCCAAATCTTTAGGGCTTGGGGGTAAAGATGTGTATGGTATGTAACTAAATATGGTTCTGAAACGTGAATTTCTGTTCCTTTCACTAATGTTTCCTTCAGAGCCCTATGAATGTTGGTCATTCCTTTTAGGATCAATGGATCCTTCTTCCCTCTTTCCACCTACCATCCGGACTGAGAATAATAGACTGCAGCCAGCTCAAATATCTCAGATTTTAGTACTCACTCCTCTTCTAATGTTCAGCTTCTTTCACACTGGTAAATATTACATTCATTGAAAAAATGCCCTGCATGAAAAGAAAATACATAACCTAAAAATATCCTTGAATATCTCATTTTGGGTCGACCTAAAACAGATGTTCTATTTTCTTTGTTTAAAGCACATAGAACAGATCAATTTTGAGACCAACACATATTTCTACCCAGAGATATAAGTATTTTTACATGAGAGAGAGAGCGTATGTAGGCATGAATGTCCAACTGAGAGCATAAATGGAACAGGGCAAGGTCAATCACTATACTCTTGACGTGCAACAAAAATTCCTACTGCTTCATGATATTCAAACCATGAAAAAATGAGAACAGAACTGTTCAGTTGTAAGCATGGGAACTGTAGACTCAAGGTGGATTACTATTCCAGTCTCTCCTAAGTACCCACAAAACAATGAAAATGCAAAAGAAGAAATAGAGACAATTAAGAGATGGATGGCAAAAGGCAAAAAAAATAAAAAGACAGGAAGGGATCCCTATCTTTTAGTGCTGGCTTATGGCAATACATACTGCCAGGGTTTATATAATAATCAGTTATGAGGGATTATTAGCCAGATTAGCCACAGAAACAAGGTTGTGCTTCCCACAAGGGTAAGCAATAGCATGCTTCAACCTAACGGGAATTAAAAAAACAAACAAACCCCAAACAGCTAACAAACATGCAAAGCAAGCAGCCTACTAGGGAGGATCCAGGACTGTTACAAACAGATAAATACATATGTGTTCAACCAAGCAAAAGGTTAGTTTGGAAATATAGAACACCAAGCGCACAGTACTGTATATTGGCGTCCCTGAACCTAACACTTTCTCAGTTCCTATTTTACAAAACGCAACTTGATAACACGTATCACACACTATCCTAAATAAAATTAACAAGCTGCGCCTTCCTCAAGGGTTATCATACTTGCAACCAACTTCATAGAATTTTCTAACACCAAGTAACAGAGTGATTCAAAATAATTTCCTTTCTACTAGATCCTTAGAGCAATACATTATAGGACAAAATAAAATGAATAAAATAGTAAAAGGTAGCTACATTGTGAATGCTAATGAAAACAACTAACTGTAGTGGAGAAAAAATATTTAACGATCAGAATGAAAAGAAACTACCTTTTCTCTGACAACTTTTATCTCCCTCCCTCTTTCCATCTTACTCTCATACATGCAGTTTTTGTGAAGGAATTCAGTAACCCTCTAAATTCATGATAAAACCCAGGATAAAGAAGAATTACATAATACTGCTTCAACAGTATGGGATAAGGTCTCTCTACAAAGTATACCAGGTATAAAATATTGTATATATAAATCAAGACTGATATACAAACTCTTCAGGTAGGAGATTATTAATCTTAAAAGAATTGGATTCACCCTAACAGTAATGTAAAATGCTTAGATCAAACGGGTTTTTTTAATGAAGTATTCTCTCCCAAAGCCATCATAAAACAGGGTTGATTACATCGACTTGGTTGAAATATTTAGGGATTTGCTGGAGTTTAAATCCTCTATAATATTGTCTTGATAAATGGTAATTTTTAAATCTTCAATTTGTCTATCTTGTGTTTTCATAGAAGGAGTATAGGAGATTTGGATTATCCATAAACAAGTTATTGAAGTCTGGAGGGGAAGTGAGAAGTCTAACCAATATCCCAAGTGATATAAATGTTGAGCAACCTTTAGGATAGCCAAGGCAGGTGCATTTTCCTTCTCTGTATTCCAGCATTGAGCTGCAATACAAAGTATGAAGAAAAATCCTCCTGCCATAGGGATGTCCAGATCCTCTGATTATTATATGAATTTATCATAACAATGGCAGTTACTACTGGCAATATAATTCCAATTTCTGTTATTTGCTTATTTTCACTACTACAGTATATTAGTCACAGATATGTAACTGTAGCAGGTGTCTTGGTGCTTCAGCTACTTCAAAAGAAGGAAGTATGTGAAACAACCTGCAGGTGTGGCAGGGGTCAATTAGAGAGTCACCGGAAAAGAAAGGGGCTGAGCCTGGAGCATATAAACCCAGGACCTGAGCTTGTCAAGTAGTCTAGCCCTAAGAGCCATGGAGAGAAGAGCTCCTGGGCAGTAGGGCTCCTGGTTAACATCAGAGCTAATGTAAGCAACTCTGGACATTTGAAGAAAGGAATAAAGAAAGGAGGCCAGGGCGTAAACAGGCCTAGGAACAGAGAATAGAGGGCTTGGACCCTAGAGGGAGACAGTTTGAGCCCAGAAGGGGCTGAGTATGCAGGGCCAGGGGTAGATTTGAAAGTGTAGACACAGCATAAGAGTCTGAGCCCCAGGTGGGGCTGAACATGCCAGTCTGAGCTGGGGGCAGGAGGGAAAAGTTATGATACTGAGTCAGAGCCCAAAAGGGATAAGTGTAAACAGGGCCAGGGATCCCAAAGGGCTCACTGACTCAGGAATAGGACAAAAAACACAGAGTAACTTAATTGAAACCCAGTAATCCTGTATTCTGGATTCTGTTCATTTGAGAATCCTAATGGTTTTGAAAGAACTGAACGCAGCATTTTAAAGAGGTGTTCTAATAGAGGTACAAATAGTGCAGGTATATGGGCTGTGCTTTGATAGGAGCTGAATAGGAGGGTAAAAATATTTGCTATACTTGTGTGATATCTGGTGGTGCAATACACAAGTCACATTTCACATCCACTTTGTTGTTTATAAACAGCAACTTTTATTTATTTTACATCAATAATTCATTTACATTTTATTTGACGTCAATAATTTGTCTTCTCATCTCTGTGTAACTTAGTCTTTTAATGGCCCCTTTTTTTCCCTTAAAAAATAAATTTATAATTTACTGAAAGGAGCTGGTCAATATGCAGCACTAAATATTTATTCTACTGTCTGGGTGATTTTATATAATGTAATATTTTGGTTCTGTACATCAGCTTCATTCTTTCAGTTAAATTTTCTTGAGCTAAATAGATGCTATAATGTATACTTCAACACAACGTGAAGAAAGCTTTCCACTCATAAATTAGCACAAATGTCTAATTTTACAGTTTACCTCTTCTAATGTCCAATTCACAAAGTCCTGGTATTTCTGCCCTGAGACTCTGACACAACTTTCAGTCTTTAAATGCCAATCTCACCACAGTCTGGCTTTTGTAGTATATCAGTTTCTTGTGCTAAAAAGGGATGCAGATTCTGTGACTCCCTGCACTCTGGGCTCTCCGAGTACCTTTTATTTTCCATGTCTTTGTCAGAAACTAGGTTTTTTTTCCAGAACTGTGCACAAGCAATGGCTCTCCCTATTGCTGTAGTGAAGTCCCCCTTTGTACAGGTTTCACCAAGTCGTTGGCAAACAAACACGTGCTCCATAGTGTGCATTTCAGTGCATATATACATGACATTAGAACTGTTCCATTTTGTCATGTTTCGTTTTGATCTTTCTGAATACACAGGCAATTTAGGCATTGCCAGGTTTACCAATCGATATGAGCTCCTCTGAGAAGGTTCTCCTTGTGGTTTCAGGTCCATTTCAGAGCACCTGATTGCACATAATCTTTCCTTCCATAATCTCAGTCACACCCTGCCAGCTGTCATGTCCAATAGCACAATACTGGTCACAAAAATATTTTGGGCTTTAAACTGTTTAGTTACTTCTGTGTAACCATAGCTTAGATGCTGGGGGTCTTCCATCTGCCTTAATCTTTCTTTTTGGCTTGCACCTTTTCCGCTATGAGGTGCAATGCCAGCATGTAAGAATAGTCTATTCTTTGGTGTTGACTTTAGACTCCTGTTATTTCATGACAGCAGCTGTTAAGAAAGAGTCTAGTTTTCTTGGCATGAAATGATCAGTCCCATACTAATTATTCCCATGCATACTATTCAGTGGAGTAACATGAGGTAACAGCAGTGGTTCATAATGTATCTGGGTTTGTGCCACAATTTGAGGTGATCCTCTTTCAAATATGTGGTTGCTGGTGCTGACTTTCCTTTCTGTCTTCTCTACGTGTTCTTCGAAGATAAGTATTTGGTCGAATGTAACCCCAAGTATACAGGATTCAGGTGATTAGTCAGTGGGATCCCTTCCCAGGTGATATAAAATTTCTGCTTGGCTTCTCTGTGGCCTAAGTGAAAAGACCTGTGTCTTGGTTAGGTTGGCCTGAAGCTAGTTCTTATCATAGTAATCTGAGAGTTTGTTCAGTGTGCATATCAGTGTGTTCTTGACAATGATTTCATAGTTTCATAATAGCTAGGGTCAGGATGAACCTGAACAGATCATCGATCCTGACCCCCTGCCACAGACAGGAATGAATTCCGGGTTCACAAGACCCCAGACAGGTGATCATCCAACCTCCTCTTGAATTTGCCTGAGGTAGGGGTGAGGACCACCTCCCTGGGAAATTGGTTCCAGATTTTGACCACGCTCACTGTAAAATATTGCCTTCTGATCTCCAACCTAAAACTATTCTCCATCAGCTTATTACCATTGCTTCTTGTCACCCCAGGTGGTGCTGGGGAGAAAAGAGCTCTACCTATTTGCTGTTGATCCCCCTTGATGAGCTTGTAGGCAGCCACCAGGTCCCCCTCGGCCTCCTCTTGCTGAGGCTGAATAGGTTCAGGTCCCTCAGTCACTCCTCGTAGGGCCTGTCCTGCTGCCCTCTCACCAAGTGGGTGGCCTCCTCTGAACCTTCTTCAGGCTGGTAACATCCCTTTTGAAGTGCGGCGTCCAGTACTGGACGCAGTACTCCAACTGTGGCCTGACCAAAGTCACATAGAGGGGGAGTATCACCTCTCTGGACCAGCTTGAGATGCACCTTTGGATGCATGACAAGGTATGGCTGGCCTTCCTGGCTGTGGTCTGGAATTGGGAGCTCATGTTCATCTTGGAGTCAATAATGACCTTTCACCACATATCAAACAGCAGCTAATACCAGAACAGGTCAGATTTAGACTAGGCAAGCTAGGTGAAGATTTAGACTAGGCAAGACTTGGTGAAGTCCTCCTCTTGTGACATGATACATAGGTAGATCATCAGCATCTATGAATCTCTTTTTATTATTTTGTATGAGTTGGTCATTGGTATATATGTTAAAAAGGATCAGTGCTAGAACACTAACCTGTAGGAGTTGATTTATTGCACAGTTTTATGTAAAAGCATCTATTCTCCAAAAGCGATCAAATGAGAGCCACTAGGTGGTAATCATGTGTCATAATCAATGACTTTGGCAAGCAGGTTATGGTGGATGACTGTGTTGTATGCTGCTGATAGGATGACAAACACAGAATCTGTTATCATCCATTTCTTGAATCCATCTTCTATATGCTGGTGATGTTCAGTATTTGGCCAGAGCATAGCTTGCCTAGTCTAAATCTGACCTGTTCTGGTATTAACTGCTATTTGATATGTGTTGAAAGGTGACTGAGAATGAGGCATTTGTAAAGCTTATAAAGGTGGCATAGACGTGATACTGACCTCAAGTTCTTTGGCCCAGAGGCACCTTTCACTGACTTTAATAGACCTATAATGTGGGCTTGTTGCCATAGTTTAAATATTCTAAGGGTTGATGAGCATTTGGTAAGAAGGCGTAATATCCATAACCTGGTTGTGGAACAGAAGTGCTCAAGCTGCTCTGTGTGTGTTGCTGAGTACAGCTATTTTGCCTTTCTTGAAGTGACTTATTTCAGTGTCAAATTCATCCATTTTTTATGGTGCACTAAACTGATTTTCCTCCGGATCAGTTTGCCATCTCACCTGTATTTTAGTCTGTTTGTTTAAATCTTTACCATTGAGTAGAAGCTGGTGAGCCACATGGATGGTTCTGATGTTGTGGAATTGCTGCACTTTCTTTGGGTCTTTACCCAGCTCACAAATGACTAGCCAGGCTTTCCTGCTTCATGTGGGTCACATCTATTCCTTTGATCCATTCTTTCCATTTCTGTCATGCTCTCAGAGTGTATTAGTTAGGGCTATCCCTGCCACAATAGTGTCTTCTGAGAAAAGATCTCTTTGAAAGAATGTACTTCCACGCCTGGTATTCCAAGAGCTTGGTGCTGTGGATACTGCTGCTTCTGGTACTCTAGGGCACTTAAAATGCTACTTTACCCAGCACTTGGCATGGGAGACCACAGGTGCAGCAGGAACAGGCTCAGTGGTGGTGGTGGC
>JAGPOW010000261.1:128575591-128597035 GCA_030014935.1 Caiman crocodilus
GGTGGCAGCAGCAGCAGCAGCAGCAGCACCACCACCACTGATTTCTTTAAGTGCTCTAGTAGGGGGCATGGAAGAGGACTGTAGGTGTGTTTGGAACTGAAATGCTTAATTTTTTTAAATGTTTCAAACCATGTTACACATTGACATGCTTCTGTCTGCATCAGAGTGACACTAACTTTGTTAGTCAAAGACCAGAATTTTTCATCAGATTTAAATCTCAGCCTTCTGTGGATGGGATAGCTACCAATCTAGCAAGATAGAAGAGCAAAAACTGGGCTTAGTCCGTTGGCTATCAGCACATTCTCCATGGTCTCTGAAGTATAACTTTGCAAATAATTGATAGGAGGTAGGGTGGGGTTGTTTTATTTTTGGTTTACTAGCCTGACAGAATGACAGGGAAATAATGGTTTGGATCAACTAACATGTAGTTTCACTTCAGATGATATATTTTGCTTCAGGGATTTTTTTTTTCCCCTTTTGCATTTAGGCAAATGTGGTCTTTAATTCTTCTCATTTTTCCAGCTGAAGGTGTTTGCTGAAATGTGGCACAGATTCAAAAATAGTTTCAATCAGCCCCAAGTTGTATTTTGTTTTGAAGAGACTATTTGTCCAAAATATGTTACTTCTGAGTATAAGAAATTGGTAAAGTACATAAAATATCCTTTATTATTAGTTAAACTTTAAAAACATTTACTTTTCAATTTAAAATAGACCAAACGTTTGGATTAGAGCCACAGGCTGCAATTGTTTGAGCAACTATGGTCAGCTTCTATCAGTGTAATTTAGTGCGTCTGCATAAACTGTCTTATGCAACACCCACCGGTATTTAGTTGTACACTCCATCAATCGCATCATTGGGAATAAGGGTTTGCGTATTAAAGAAAATTGTGTACGATGTCTGGCTCTGAGCTCCTCTTACTTGACAAGAGTGATCCTAGGACAGTGATCTCAATTGCCCCTCTCAGCACAGTTTTGGACTCACAATATCTGATGCTCCAACATCATATTTGATCGTTTCATCTGTCTTCCCCATGGAAATATTTCTTCATGTCTCATTTAACTAGAAGTGCTGGTAGGATCAGATAGAAACCCTAATTTAAGGACTAAGGTGTTTCCACATGTAAAAAGGACTGTGCTGTACTTTCTTAGCCAATAAAATAGAACAGTGGTTCTCAAAACCTGTGGTGTCATACATTCATTTTTAAGCCTGCCATACTAAAATGGGCACCTCTGCATGATTCTTTGTTATCATAATACAAAAACAAAAGTTTTGTCTTTCAAGCCCATGGAAGTTTCTCAAGCAGTTATAGATACTTTAGAATGGTTTTTCCATGCTTAATTTATTTTTTCTATTCATATTTATGTTTTCCATCTCTCTCTCTTCCATTTTAGATGTTGCTGTATACTCCTAGGGTTACAGTTTCCCAGTGTGAGAAAACGGTCTAGATCAGGAGGCCAATCTATAGCTCTGGAGCCATATGCAGTTCTTCAGAGGTTAATATGCATCTACTTGAATCTTTGCACAAGCACACAATGACCATTTGGAAGCTGATCATAAAATAGAATAAATAAGAAAACGTCTAATTTTCAAAGTTCCTTTTTAAGGAGCTGTCAAGGCATGGTGCAATTTTTATGGCCTCATATTTCTTACAGACATCTGTCAGGGTACTTGGAAATTCCCTTGTCAAAGATAGAACCCTCTATCAATTTTACTATACCATTTGTAAGAGTGAATTATTAGGCTCAGATCTGTTTAATTCTATTGAGGTGTAAGGCAATATGTTCAGTCCTTTATGTAATATGAATTATAATCTCTGGATGATTTATAATTTGCCTCTTAAAATAAGAATAAGACTGATCCTACTGTCATTGAAGCCCATGTCAAAACATCTACCAAGTATAATAGAAACATATTCCAGTACTAATGAAATACATCAATACAATTTGGTACACACACTCTCTGCTCTGAAAGAGGAAAAAAAAAATCTGCCTTTACTTAACTGAAGAATTCCTCTTGAACAACACATTCTAGAGATGCAAACAAAAATAGACAGGTCATTTGGGAGCAGCTGGAAACAGCCCCACTCTCTGAAGTTCCTTCTTATTCAGGCCAATAGCCACAGCCAGAATAATTCTACTTCCAAGTTAAGTCTTCTGTTGACTTGACCTAGACTTGCAATATTGTTTTCCTAAAAGCACAGAAAGTTCATCCTCATAAAAATAGTTCTAAATCTTTGTCAATCTCCATCTTTATTCTAGGCGATCTGTTTGTTTTTAGGGAGGCTTGGAATCTGTATATTTTTTTACTTGCAGAAATGAATTTCGGGTAAAAAAAAAAAAAAAAAAAAAAGATATTTTTCTATTCTTCATTGTACCAAAATTCCAGAGGTCTGTTATGAAGCAATTTTCATAGTCATAGGACCTCACAGGAGGAAATAGGACCATCCTTTTTTTTTTTTTTTTTTTTTTTTTTTTTTTAAACATGGAGAGTATGTGTGCGTGCTCCTTGGGAACTAAGTTATGAAGATTCCTGGGGAAAAAGAAAACATTACTTGCTAATGAATGACCAACTGTATTATCAATTTACGGAAGTGACAGAAATATGGCCATGATGCCTAGTACATCTCAACATAGTAGACAGACTGTCTCATGACAGATACTCATGTCTCCAAGGACTGCAGTTTGCCATATACGAAGGGAGCATGCATATTATCTATTTTAAGCTTGCATAGGCAATGGATGAGATAACAGTTGATGGAAGCAGAATTGCAGTATTACATCTCCCAATACCAGAAACTTATTGGATGGGAAATAGTAGCTAGCAGAAGATGGTTTTCACTGGAATTTCTTTTAGAAATGCTCTACAGCAAGAAAGCCAAAACACAGGAGTGATAGGAGGGGGGAGCAAGGGAAGAAATTTCAGGGGAGAAGTCATTCTCCTGCTCCTTGGTTCTGCCCACAAGCTGGTAGCAGGCTTGAAAAAAAAAAAAATCCATTATAATGGGTCTTTGTACCTTTAGCATGATGAATAATAATATTCTGCAATATGAAGTGAAACTGGGGGAGACTTTTGTTATAATATTTTATTATTTTAAAAATTCATGACTACCTCTTTGATTACATGAAGCACACTACTGTCATCCCAAATTGGATCTTCTATACACAAAAAACTTCAGACATTCAGACTTAGCCATGTATTTCTTTTTGTGAACCATTTTACTCATACTTTTAGACTGCCCTGAAGTATTCCTTTTTCTTGCTTCTAATTTCATCCACATAACTCATTTCTTTCCCTCTTCTTTCAGAGTTCTTAGAAATAGCATGCCTAATTCTTATCCCAATTCTCAGTAACTTTATTTTTTTTTGTAAAGTTCTGGCCATGACCCCGAGGTTAATATTTTAAACTGGGAAATAAATTTCTCGGTTTCCTCACAGCCTGCTCCTATTCTATCCTGTCCTGTGGATATATGGTGAAAGATTTATTTAAAAATGGCTCAGTGTCTACCTCATCTGTGTAAAATACCCCTGTGAGGATTCTGGTTGATATAGTTCCACACTAACCTCTTTCAAATATAAGCAAAATTAAATTGTCTTCTGAAATATGAGAAAGTGATTGGTAATATGGCTCCAATTTATCCAGATTCATTTACTAGGCCAACTGTAGAACACAATTTATTCAAAGAGAAATATGACATATGAATGTGTATACTTTTATCCAAGGCTGCAGAGGGATGGAAATACCATGGAAGCTTTTTTAAAGGGAGCTGCAGATAATTAGGCAAGAGAAGACAGCCACAAACCTTGAAGCTGTTGTCACTTTAAAAAAAAAAAAAAAAAGGAAGTCTTAGAATTTAGGAAAGATAGTGAAGATGGCAACTATAACAAAAATGCAAAGTGCAAAGCAAGAAAGTTAGAGAATGCAAGGAGTAGAAGGAAATTCAAACAAGACAACATACTAAAACTTCTTGGTGAAAAATTAAGCTCCATTAAATATGGGGGTTCCAAGATGGTCAAGTTCCCTGGTCAGAGAGTAAACATCATTGAACAGGCTTTGCTTGCCTGTCAGTGAAAGCATGCACAATAAATGCAAATTAAAATTGAGAATATCAAAACAAACCCATCAAACAGATATTGTGAATGTTGCCCATTTCCTTGGGTCTGTTACTACCAAGATCCACAATATTGCTAACTTGCAAGCTGGCTTAGGGTAGAAATAATAACTGATTAATATAAAATGTAAGAGATGGATCCAAGTTTGAGTTTCTCTACTATAAATTCTTGACTAAAAATGGGGCAGGGGAGAGGGGAAGAAAAGTGGGAGAAAATGGGTGTATTTACTTCCTTCCATATCCCACTTTAGAATTATTAGTTAACCTGTGCAGAGCTTTGGAGATTCTAGGTAGTATATTAATTCTTAGAATTAATATATCTCAAAGATGTCATGGAATAGTAAGTAAAATGCATCACAAAGCAGTATAAAGACACAGACTTCCCATGGCTTCCTCCAGTGCATAAGAGATATAGCACTAACATTATGGTTACTTAATTAGTGAATAGATATAATATGCAAATTAACATCTTAAAAACCCTATGTAAACCTTACTTTAGGGAACGGCCAGAGGTTTTTGGTGGGTTTTTTTGTTTGTTTTTTTTAATACTACATTGAGAAATCTAGGCTTAAGATGCATAGATGAACAAGGCAAATTGGTTTATCAAGTTTGTATATGTTGGGGATTATTTTATGGTAAATGAAATTAAATAGCTCAGTCCTAAACTGCATAATGAACAAAGTAATGTGCAAGTGTAATTTATCATCTGATTTCTCAGCTGCCGTCTATCAATTCTTTAGTTACAGTTGACAGATATCATGGCTGGAAAGGTTTCTAACAGGGTGGTCTGCCCTATTTAAGAAGGGACAATCAGCTTTGTTAAAGATGTTCAGATGTGGGGCATTCTGTTAAATGACTGTGTCCCACTGGGCCCTTTAAAAACTCAGGAGAGTGGGAGGAGAAGCTAGGCTGCTCTGTTGTGGGGATAGGGAGCGAGAGGGTGGAAAGAGGCTCTCCCCCCAATATCTGGATAGGATGGAGGATTTTAGTTTTATTCATTTGGGGTTGTTAGAAACTGAAGGTTTTGATGGGACTTATACAGCCAGATAGACTGCTGTAAGCATCCTGCTGCCCTTTGGCAGAGTAGTTAGCCCTCTTATTAGTTTATTGCTTCTTTCCATTTTAAAGATATAATGTACCTCCCCCCCCCCCACACACACACAAGTGACAAAAGCTAAAGACATAGCAAGATTAAGCCAAGATGGGAAAATATTTAGCACTCTTGAGCGTGACTGAAACATCCTTTGTTTGGTGACAGGAGAATGTAAGCAGTCAGGAGACTTTACAGTAGAAATTCTTAGAAAGCATGGTTTAACTCTGGTTGTTCCCAGATTATTTATCTCCTGAAGAGTCTCACATTTATTCTGGTCAAAGAAGCCTGAACATCTGTCAACTTGGTTATGGGTGGGGGGGGGACCCACAGACCCAGGAGGCACAAGTTGCCAGGATGGGGGGCACAGCCACCTCCCTCCCCCAGTGGACCAGAAGTGCTTCTAGTCTACTTCCAGGCTTGTTGCTGAGTGCTCTGGGGAGCCCCCTGTGCTCCTGTGGGTTGCTCTACGTGCCCAGAAGCTGCCTGCTACTTTGAGGTATGTAGAAAAAAATATAGATAGATAGATAGATATTTAAAGCTGTATTCATGTCCAAATCACCAAATCAATTCATAGGGTTGCAATGGAATTCAGAAAGATTAAAAGGTGCTCTGATTAAATTCAGATTCAGCGATTCAGCTGAATCAAGTCAGGAACCAAAGCTTTCACAGCCATACTGTATGACCCTTCAGAATAGCTAAGAAAGCATATACAATGAAAGAGAACCAACTAAAGTAAAATTTGGTTCTTATTTGAACTGGATTTGCTCAATTCCACAACTTGCTTGTTGTGGTTAGTTCAGGTAGTTGATTGGTACTCATGGTCCACAAAGTCATGAGGACTCTTCCCCAAAATATTGTTATATTGTAAGCTATATCAAAGTTGAGAAAAAAGTTAAAAATAGTTCAACTGAATTTACTGTATACTGGTGTGATAGCTTGATGAGGAGGAAAGTTACAGATTTTGTCTTCTATAGGCAACAAAGAATAATGAGCTTGGCCCTTCACAGTTGTTTTTTTTTTTTTTTAGTAAATAATAAGTCACTTTAAAACATGTGTGATCAAAAATTTAGCCAGGTTTACTTTCAAGTTCTGTTTTCTACAGGAATATGAAAAGCTGTTGCAAAGCTTCCACAGCAAATAATCACCATGAATAAGCCAGTTACGAACTGTCTATCAAATGCTTTACAGTTCTCATTCTCCAATTCTCTCAGTTGCAAAAGAGATATTCAATACAAATCCTGCTTTTCACATTATCCCTGGACCATCACAACAACTACAACACAGCCCCTAGTTATGAACAACTAGAACAAATATCAGTTCTGTCACAATAGGGACGTCAGGGTCACCGTGCTCTCCCCTGCTGCCTCCTTTACCGTAACAAGCTGCCGTCTTGTACCCTCCACGTCTTTGATTTTCTATATTTTTGTAGGGAGGCTACCTTCTGTCCTCTTGGTCATGGTTCTCCTGTCATGGTTGTACCATGCACCCAAGCCTTGTGGCTACGTGTGGCTCCTACCACCCCAATACCATGCCCCGAGCCTGACAGATGTAATGGACATTGTCCTGTTCCGCTCTCCATCTTCACGACCTCTCTGGCACTCGGGCTCTCTGCAGTCCTGTCTCTGTTTCTCTTTCCGTGAACGTCTCAGTACATCACCCTTCTCTCAGGTTCACCACAAGGCTGCCCCCTTCTCTGGGGTATCTCAACTGCCCCTCTCTGGGGCTGGGGTCTATGCACCCCAAATGCTGTGCCCTCTCTGGCACTCTATTGCAAGTCCCCTACGAGACCTCCTCCATCCCCTTATAGCCTCACCCAAACCACCGGTATAACAAATAATAACATAAACACAAGCCCCTGGGCTACAACACAAACATAAGCCTCCAGCTATAATTATGCTCGAGCCTACCGGGGAAGTCTCCATCTTGCCACGGTGACCAACGCTGCTCTGGCCTTCAAACTTCTCTTCTCTCTCCTTCTAGGGAGCTCCTTTCTCTCTGGCAGCTGGTAGGGAACTCTCTCCTGGCCTCCTGCCTGCAGTTTATAAAGGAGCCAGGCCCTGCCTCTTCTTGTTAGCTGGCTAGGTAGGTGTGAGCCATTACTTCCTTTTGGTTGCCTCAGCAACCAGCGCCTGATGGGTTATCCTGGCTCTCCCAGTAGCAGGCACCCTAGTGCCCTGCTACAAATTCCATGAGCCACAACCTGTCCATTAACATACTAAAATTAATAGGTGAAACATGCTTAACCTTTTTAAATAGTTAAGTTCAGTGAGAAGGGAAAATAGCATAATCTAAAACTGCCAGTCATGGTACCTGTGCACAGGACAAGGTTACTTTTGTATAGGCTCAAGAAGCTGATCCATAGGTGCTCAAGGACGCATTTTCGTTTCCCAGTGAATATTAGAAAGTTTACAAGAACAATAACCAAACCTCAGAAAGTCAAGTCAGTAGTGAAAAGCATGCTGTGGTTATTATTACCTATTATGTTAATTACTTCTATATCATCTATTGAAAACAGACAGCCCCACCACACCATCCAACCCCAACAGGGTATAGTTTTAGGTCATATCCCAGGACAAGAAACTGCATCAAACCCCATAGTTCCTACCCTTAACCTCCAGATGTTCTGATAGCAACAGGCAACATTATTTCATTATTATTAAGCTGAGTCTGCTCAACCGTACCCTCCAATCCAGGAACCCTCCTGTGATCATGTGATTGCCTCATTAGGTCACATCACACCTGCTGGCTGCTCCACAGCCTGCTTAAGCCCTTTATAGTGTCAGACACCAAAGGTGCCCTGCCAAATGGGGTATGGAGGTGCTTCAGTGTGGGGCCTGCAGTGAAGTACCCTCATGCTCCATCCAGCCTGGGCAGTGTCTACATGTGTACTGCTGTGGATAGTACTTGTAAATTATTTTACTCCAGCCTAATAGGAGTGCACATGGAGGCACAGAGATGTTTACTTCACAGTTAATTAGTTAACTGCATAGTAGACACCTCATGTAGATGCACCCACTATAATTTGACAAATGTAAAATTCTGTTATAGTAGTATTAGTATGATTTTTGTAGCCATGATGGTCCAGGAATTAAGTAATAGACAAGGATATATGAGGGTGAGAACTTTTATTGGATCAACTGCATAGTTGGGATAGAATTACACAAAGTATCAAATGCAAGAGATTTTGCATTAGGTCA
The DNA here is from genome assembly GCA_030014935.1 of Caiman crocodilus. Lineage (NCBI taxonomy): Eukaryota > Metazoa > Chordata > Crocodylia > Alligatoridae > Caiman > Caiman crocodilus. The sequence continues at coordinate 128,583,991 of JAGPOW010000261.1, forward strand.
TTGTATTTAATTATGAATATCCATGACTTTATTAATGTTGGAGTGATGTTTAGCCATTATGGTGCAAGCAGTGTGAAAGAGGCAAGATTTTTTTGTGGATGATATCTTTTTTTGGACCCATTGCATGGCTGGAGTAGACTTAGATAAGCTTTCAGGCACCATGGTTGGTACCCTTCCTCAGGTCTCTGGGAAAAAAGGACTTTTGTAAAACTCCATGTGTTTAGGGAGTGTAAATAAAGATAAAATATAAGAGCAATTATCAGGTATCCAGAAGGTAGAAAAGATGCAGTAGAAACCTAGTAAAAACAAATATAAACTGAACTAGTATTGAACCCATCAATTTATATGAAGAATTTTAGAAAGTCTCTGAACATACTTTAATTCAAGTACTGTCATTGACCTAAAAACTTAGTAGCTTTGTGACAGGTATCCTGTGATATTTTATTACAAAAAATCTTTGCTTATTTTTCTTGGAAGGCCAGATCACATAGAATTTCAGTATTAGAGTTGTCTTAGAGTGGACCAGTGACTCTTTGCTAATGAATTAAATTTATTGACCTTAGGGGCCATATATAAAAGCACTTCTGTCTTTAGTATTTCCTGCCATGAATTGCCTGACAAAATTCATTGAGACCGCTCTTTTAACTAACATGAGTCATGTCTCTGCATCTAGGATCAAGACCTTCATTATCAGAGAAAAGGAAGAAAGGAAACCAAACAGAAATAGGCTAAAATCAAGAAGTGCCTTTGGTGAGGTGGCGGAGGGAAATATTTTTCATTTTTACAATGACCATCAAAACAAGTGAAAAGTATTTTTTCGCTGGCTAAAAAAGTTTCTGTATTCATTTAACTCAATTCTACTGTTTAAAAAATGTGCACTACAATTTAGAAGTACGTTTAACTGAGAGTATAATGGCTTTTTTCCTGAACTTTTTTCCCTCGAGGTACAATGTTTAAGAAGTTACCTACATATTTGTGGAGCTGTTCTTTTTGAGGGAATACAATGCACATTTTATAAATCACTATGAAAGTTTTAAATAAATGTAGGAAATAAGGACATAATATATAATATTACACTTAGGCAAACATCAGTGTTCTGACACACACTAATAGAGAGGCTGATTGTTCATTTTAGGCTGATATTTTGACCTTGAATTCATGCTAGCATATTTTTATTTTCTTGACCTATTGTGGTTCAAAATGCTTTTCTATTCAGAAAAAAATGAGGAAACAAAGCAGTCGCTCACTCAAAAGACCTATTCTCCATGTTTATTCAGAGCTATATGTTTTTATCTGATTTTCCTAACAGAAATAAATCCTTACCATTTTTAATACCATCAACGTGCATCTTATCTTTTCTCTGTGATCGATAGACTTCTTCACCTCATCCTAATAATCACTATACAAACCCACTGAAGATAACAGGTTAGGAGATGTAGGTGTTTTGCATGTCACCAGAAAACGTGCTGCACAGAAGTTTCATTATTTATGATCTAAGAATCGAACCTGAAGTTTGTAACAGGTTCACTGAGAATGAGGGAAAAAAAGTTTGGTCTTGAAGTCAATGAAGTGGTATAGACTAAATTAACAACTTTTCAAAGTAGAACAGAAGGATGTAAGTCGGTGAAATGAATGTATTATTTCATTAAGTCTTAGTTTTCCTTTAGAAAAATCATTACAACAGCAAAGTAAAGAGTATAGTGGTCCTATCTACTACCCCCCGCCCCCCAGCACACAAATACCCTGCCACCCTTTTAAGAATGCAAGCTCTTTGGAACAGAAAGTAACTTCCTGTAGGTTTGATGTGAGGATTTCTGTACGTGATATTTTTCACTGAAATGCATGGTTGGGATAGACTTAGACAAGTTCTCAAATGCAGTGCATTCTTCTTCGGGTCTAGGTGCATTAAATTAAGCCTATGTCCTTAGCGTTACTCTTTACCCTAAAGAGAAACTATAACCCGAAAACTGTGCAGGGAGATGTTGGCAGAAGGTGCATAATGAACAATGGTGACTAGGAAGCCAAAAAACTGGTTTCATGACCAAGGCAATTGGATTGCAGAGGCTCATTACAAGGAGGTGGACCAGACAAGGGAAACCTGGGAGTGTGCCATGAAGACTTCAAATTGGAAATATTAACAAGGCAGTGCCCAGAACCAAATGGTGTGAGCTATTTAGAGTCTAAATACTGGGTGCAATTTCAGCACCCGCTATAGGGAAAGGGACAGATTTGGAACTAGCAGAGCCTCATGGATCCTTGCTTTGCTTTGGCTGTTCTCCACATCACTTCTCATCAAAGACTCTGCAGTTAGAGCTGCCTATTGTTGCAAAGTCCCCACAAGAGGAAAGCTGAGTACACTTGTAAATAACTCCTCTGTCATAAGGCACAACCTTGTTTGTCTCTTTGTGAAGGCACCAAACCAGTGCATCCATGCTTATCTATATTTTATAGTGGATCCTCACATGTCACTGGAAGACCTGTGAGTAGGTAGCTTATGTATATGAAGCTCTCCATGACAACAGCTTTCCCATTTTACTAATATAGGAAGCTTTATTTTTTCCCCTCTGCAGCTTCTGGCCCTGGGACTTAAAATGTGATATGAATCAAGTACTGTGTGAATACATTTTAAAGGTTTTAAAGCATCCTGGCATTAACACACTGTAATGTTGTTTGTGCAGTCAGGAGGAACCCAGAGGGCACTGACCATTTCTTCATTTATGTATTCTCCTTCTCTTCTCTTCACTTCTTACACAGAGGAGGGGACAGTAAGTGCAGTCAGAGGGACAACAACAGGAGCAAAAAAAACCTGTCGTGCTCTCCTCCACCCCGCCTTTCCTCCCCCAGTATAATAAAGGCTTCTAGTGTAATTTTGTTAGGTTGCCAAGCTGATTTTAGTGCAAATCTGCCACGATGAAGCTTGTTAAAAACAGACTTAAAGGATAAAATGCTAGAGGGCTATTGCATTTCTTTCTCTCATTGATGGTGTTACAATAAAACTGAGCTCCAGTGCCACAGGGTTACAGATTCCAAGAAGCTTAATGCTCAGGGCATTCGTGCATCTTGCTAATTCCTCATTCCCATGAGTTTTGAGATTCAGGCTTACAAATAATTCCCTTTCCTTGGAATCAACTCTGCTGCCCTTTAGGAAACAAAACACAACCAAAAAAACTAGAGACAGAAATCAATTAAGAGAAACAATGTAAGTGTGCTCAAATATTTCAGGGTTTAAGAAACACACTCTTGGTGAATGTTGGTTAGTTTTCAGCTATTCTGTGGCATACTTTTGAAAGTATTTATGCTAACATGGGAAACGATGGAGTATATATCTCTTTAATCAAATGCTATCTAAAAACTTTATATTGCCCCAGTGGCCATCAGATATTACTGCATGTGCAGAGATTGCCTTTATGTTGCTATTGATCTCTTAATATCTGGTGAACCCTTTGAAACATATAATTAACTGTGGGCTATGGGTTAATAGTGCATGGACGTACCATCCGATAACCTACTCTGCTAAGGGAGAACAAGAAATGCTACAGACATTCCCATGCAAGGTCACTTATCCTTACAGATTTCTTCTCAAGAATTAAAGGAAGGGGATGAACGGTGAGGTAGAGGCAGCATTTATCCTGTACCTCATTCAGAATCGTAAAATTGGGTGCTGGAAATTAGGTGCTGAAATCTTCCTGTATCAATGTCTAGAGTGAAATAAAACTTTTTTAAAAAGGGCCATGGTTCACTACTTTGTCTCTAGGGGAAAAAAAACAAAACAAAACAACAACCCTTAGATGCCACCAAGGCAGAATAATAAATTGGGCGGTTCACTTTCTTTTTTTCAATAATAAGAGGCACCGATGAATATTGTGCATGGCTTTGCACACAGAACACTAACAGTACCATGGGCAGCTACAAGAAGCACACGTTTCTATTAGGCGTATAGGTTGTAATCATGTTGGTCAAAGGCAGACAAGGTTCTTTGGCTGAATCCAGTATCTTTTATTAGACCAATTAAAATAGTTGGAAAAATTCTTCTGTGCAAGCTTTTGGGCACATACACCATTTGTCAGACTGAGGGAGTATCTGCAGTTGGTCTGTGCTCTTCCTGGGTGGAACAGAAAAGAAGCCAGAGGTTAGCATGTATGTGTGAAAACCAGTCACTGAAAATGCAAATTAAGGCTAGCTGGTAAATAGTAGAGAGGTTACCTGGGGTATCTGATGTTAGGCAGGTTACTATGTACCATATATCCAATGTCTATATTTAGTCCATGATTTTTTGTATTAATTAGTTTGATTAAATGATGTTTCTGGCTTTTCTGCATGCACACTGGCCTCTGGCTTCTTTTCTATCCTACCCAGTAAGAGCACAGACCAACTGCAGATGCTTCCTCAGCCTGTTGAGTGTTTTTTTGTACATTCCCTTTGAGGATTAAAACTGACTGATTGGTGAAAGAGTGATTTTCCTGTGAGAAATGTGCCCCTACAAGTAACGGGGTATTCTTGTCTTTGATAGAGTTTTGGTGTGCGTTCATTCTGGTACACAGTTGTTTGCTTTCCCCTATACACTTTCCACCAGGGCACTGGATGAGATATATTACATTTCTGGATGTGTAGGTGTAAGATTCAGGAATGATGATGGTTCTATTGTGAGGTTTAGTTACTGTGGAGATGGAGGAAATATGTTGGCAGGTTTTACATTTCTTGTCATGCATAGTCTGGATTCATTCGGTGTGTTTTGGGCTGTAGGAAGTTTGCTTTTGTTAATGAGGCTGGCAATGTCCTAGTCTTGTTTGAAGGCTAGGATGGGTGGTTCTGGCAAGACGTCTCTAAGAACTGGGTCTTCTACTTTGGGTTGCAATTGTTTGAGGATATTCCATATAGGTTCGAGGAAGGGATGATATGTCAAAACCAGTGATGTGTAACTCCTTCAGTATTGCAGTATTTCTTCATGTGGTATATGGGTGGCTGCTTCAAAAGTGAAATCTGTCTCTCTAAAGAAGTGTCCTTGCCGATGATAAGACTATAACTGGTAAATAGTAGAGAGGTTACTTTGAGTGTCAGATGTTAGGCAGGTTATAATGTGTCATAAATCTAATGACTATATTTAGCCCATCATTTTTTGTATCCAGTAGGTTGATGACATGAAATTTCTGGCTTTCCTGCATGCATACTGATCTTTGGCTTCTTTTCTATTCCATCCAGTAAGCGTACAGACCAGCTGCAGATGATTCCTCTGCCTGATGAAGGGTGTTTGTACCTGAAAGCTTGCAAAGAAGAATGTTTCCAACTATTTCAGTTGGTCTAAATAAAAGATACCAGATTTATCCAAAGAAACTTGTCTGCCTACATTTATATTATGCTTTCTTTATAGTTAATATATGATTTTATGTCCCAGAAATCTCTCCCTCAGCTGACGCAGAGGGCTAAACATCAATAGAATAATGTACTGGAGTGCTGTCTAAAAGTAATTATGTGTTTATATCAGTACCTTGTGGTTCAAGTAGAGTATCCTTAATCTAGACTAAATTAACAGTTACCTGGTGTGAATTTCATGTGCCATTGATTTGGGGAAGCTCCAAAAGAAAGAGGTGACTAGAATCAATCAGAACATTTTAAATTATTCATAGATTCATAGATGTAGGGTCAGAAGGGACCTAAAATAGATTATCGACTCTGACCCCCTGCCCCGGGCAGGAGAGAATATTGGGTTCATATGACCCCAGCTAGGTAATTATCAAGCCTCCTCTTAAAGACCCTCAAGATAGGAGCCAGCACCACTTCCCTTGAAAGCTGGTTCCATATCCTAGCCACCCTGACTGTGAAGTATGTCCAGCCTGAACCTACTCTCAAACAACTTATGGCTATTATTCCTTGTTACTCTGGGAGGTGCTCAGGGGAACAGGGTCTCTCCCATTCCCCACTGGTCCCCCTTGGTAAATTTATAGATGGCCACCAGGTCCCCTCTCAGCCTTCTCTTGTGTCAGCTGAATAGTTTCAGGTCCTGTAGCCTCTCCTTATAGGCTCTGCCCTGCTGTCCCTGGATCATGCAAGTGACCCTCCTCTGGACCCTCTCGATGCTGGCTACATCCTTCCTGAAGTGCGGTGCCCAGAACTGCACACAGTACTCCAACTGTGGCCTGACCAGCATCACATAGAGGGGAAGGATCACTTTGGCCCAGCTTGTGATGCATCTGTAGATGCATGACAAGGTGGGATTAGCCTTACTGACTGCATCCTCACATTGGTGGCCCATGTTCATTTTTAAATCGAAAATGACTCCAAGATCCCTTTCTGTCACTGTGCTTATGAGAAGGGAGTTCGTCAGCCTATAGGTATGCTTTTGGTTCTTACTGCCCAAGCGCAGTACCCTGCACTTATCAGTATTGAATCCCATCCCATTCTCATTCACCCACCCCTGTAACCTGTCCAGGTCCAGTTGTATCCTATCCCTCCCTTCTAGCATGCCCACCTAGGCCCAAATCTTGGTGTGATCAATGAATTTGAACAGGGTGCTTTTCACCCCCTTGTCCAAGTTGCTAATAAAGAAATTGAACAGTATGGGCTCGAGGTCTGAGCCCTAGGGGACTCCACTGCCCACATCCCTCCTGGTTGAATATGACCCGTACACCACGACTCTCTGGGTGCAGTCCCTCAGCCAATTTGCGATCCATCTGACTGTGCAGGCATCATTGCCATAGTCACCTAGCTTTTTAATGAGAATGGGGTGGGAGACAGTGTCAAAGGCCTTCCTGAAGTCCAGAAAGACTACATCCACTGTAACACCTGCAACCAATGATTTTGTGACCTGATCAAAGAGGGCAATCACAGGTTGGTCTGACAGGACCTGCACCTAATGAACCCATGCTGGTTGCCCCTGAGTGTCATCCCCCCACATCATAAAACTAATTTCTATTTTCCCTGTGCTAATGCTAAAAAAATTGATAGGGAGTTGTGCAGTAGGGGTAAACGAAGCTTCGGTCGCCAATTTGATTCAGAGAAGATTCAGCAGATTTGGGGGCTGAATCCCTGAATCTGAACTGAATCGGGAGACAAAAAAACCCCTCTGAATTGATTCACAGCCTCTGAATCGATTCAGAAAAGATTCAGAAAGAAATTCAGAGATTTGGAAGGCAGTTCTGGAGGGAAACAGAAACTGAGAAGAGGGAGGGGAAGTGGAGGGCAGGGGGAAGACTGATATCTGTAGCTGGCCATTAACTGTGATCTTTCCTTGAGTCCTCTTCCAATCACAGTGCTCTGGGGGAGGGGCATAGAAACAGCATATAAGTATCTGTCTGCAGGCTTTCTATCCCTTTTGTGAGCTGCTTCTGCCTGAGCATCAGCATCTGCAAGGTACTACTGGACTGGTTTGGCTTCCTAGTCATTCTCCTGCTAGTTTCTCTTCTTGGAAAGAATTGAATACAGCTTACCCTTGCCTAGAATACCTCTCATTATCCCAATCCAATCCATTTTTTTCAACTTATTCTTCTCCCCTAACACCAGAAATACCCACCAGAACCAGTATGACAGTCTCCTATGCCCCAATTTTATCTCCCAGCATAAGCCTTTCAGTGCCAGAGGAGGAGCTGTATCTGAAAGCAGGGGACCTGAGCTCCCTAACAAAAGAAATTCTGAGGAACTAGGGGGAATCCGAGTTTGTGCTCTGGACCTCTCAAAATTCCCCTAGAGCCAGGTCTCCTTCTCCAGAAGGTACCTAGGAGGAGGTTGTGGAGGCTGGCGGCTCAGTGTCCCCTTTTTTTGTGTCTCTACAAGTCGGGGGGTGGGAATAAGGCAAGATCACAACCCTTAACTCTTGATGAAAGGTGGGTAGGAGGTGCCTTATAACCTTCAGCCTCCACATGCATGCACAGTCCTGGCTAGGGGAAACACAGACCTGTAAGATCTTTGAGGGGCCTGAGTCTTGCTGGTTGCAGTAGAGTTGTGAGTCCCAGGTGAGCTTATCTGCCTGGTGTGCCATCTGTAAGGCATGGGCTGCAGTGTAGGAAAAGGTACAGATCTGCAGAATGGATGCCATCCCAAGACATCAAGGGTCTAAATGGGCAGCCTCCCACCTGGGAAACATCTCAAGCAGTTTTCCATCAAGGCATGGTGGGAAGTTGGCCCAGAAACAGGTGGGCAGGCTGAGATCTCACCCACATTGGGAAGGCCCCCTTGTTACAGGCTACCATCTCTGCTGTTTTCATCCCACTGTGCCTTAACACACATACAAAGTCATACATGCTACAAGTTTTGCTTTCAGAAGCTTGAGGTACAGTTTTCCAGAAACCCCTAAACCTATCTCTTTGAAATCTGGCTGGCTTCATGGCCTCAGAAGGAGCTACTATGCCTTCTGTTTTCATCCCACTGTGGCTTAACATACAAAGTCACACATGTCACGAATTTTGCTTTGAACAGTTCCAGGTGAAGCCTCCCAGAAACCCCTAAACCTATTTCCTTGAAACTTGGCAAGCTTCATACCCTCAGAAGGTGCTACCATCCCTGCTATTTTCATCTAAATCCACTGAAAAATGACAACATTATAGGCATTTCAGTGATTCCCCATTGTAGTCTATGGCTGAATCACCGAATCTCTCCAAATCAACACCGAATCTTCTGAAGTCTATAGAGCTAATTGATTCAGGACAGTGTCCAAATCAAATAACTGTCCTCTTAATTGGCTGAATATGAATTGAATACTTCCCTATTTGTGCAGGCCCTTTGTGCAGACATTGACTATACTGCCACATCATCTCACACATATATGCAAACCAAATTGTAGCTAGGATGATTAGGCTCACGCTAATGACCTGATAAGGAGTGTGGTGTATAAATCAGGCACAAGTGATCTGCCCTAATGAAGAATCATCAAGTCACCAGAGTAGCTTGTTATTTCTGTATAGCCTGGATACACCGAGGGGCATGCCCTGTCTACAAGTGGAAGGGATAGGGTGGTCAGGCAAGAGTGCTGTGAGAGGGGCCTGCCACCAGGGATCAGATCCCTCTTTTCTCTGTAAAGCAAGGTCAGGACAAAGAACTTAAGTATATGCAAATTTACAAAATAAATATGAATAAAGAGACATTAAATATTTACACTAGAATTGGTATGTGACACCATATGCAATAACCTGCATTCAATTCATTGCACCACTTTGACAGACAGCAAAACATAGAACAGGTAACTGAGAACTCAGTACAGGTGACTCATAGCCTAGGCAATAATTAACCCCTCTGCACAGATTAACATTAACACCCTGGAACACGTAAGTCAAGGCATCAATACACTAAACACATATAAGCATCAATTCAGATAAATCCGGGTAAGGTGAAGTAGCAATACAATAGATGCACACAGGCAACAATACAGGTAAGTTCAGATAATACGCAGTAAACATATATAGGCAGTGAAACAGGTAAACCAATATAAACTCCCTTTAGGAGTACCCATAACTATGTTAACATCAACAGTATGAAACAAACATCAATTACAAAATATGAGGTGCGCTCAGCACCCTAAAGGGTGTTCCCTGGAGCCTCTCCCCTTTAGGACCTGGGATGTGAACAAGCCGCTCTACAATGGAGGATGGTGGAGGCTACATCCCTTCCTCTCCCAAGGCTGCCTCCCCTGTGGGATCTGCTTCCCTAGCAACTTATGCTCCCACACTGAAGAAGACAAGGCTCATCCCCTGGTGAGCAGTCCTGCAAGGTCTTCTCTCCAGTGGTGCCTCTGGCTCCTCTTGATGGCCTGGTGCCCTGTTCTGGACACCCAGGGCTTTTCTGCTTCCTGGAATAGCATCACTTCCAGCTCTGGGCCTACCTAGCCTCCCACCGAAGCTTCTCCAATGGCCCTGCACCCCGCTCTGGACACTGAGGCTTCTGTTGGCTAAGCCAAGCCACACTACACAAGCTTCGGCTGCCTGGGCTCATGCTGGCTCTTTCTCTCCTTGTTCCCACTCAGGGCTACGGGGGCCTTTTCCACAGTGCCAAGCCATGCTACCAGCTTTGGCTGCCTGGCCTCATGCCAGGAGCACTAGCTCAAGCCACCCCAAGCTACTCCCAGGGCCTGGTTCTGTACATCATCCCTGTACACCATGGATGAAACCAAGCAGCCTTGAGCTGCTCCCAGGGTCTGGGCTCTGTGCACTTTCCCTGTGAACCATAGGTGGACCTAAACAGGCTTGTGCTGCTGCCTGGGTCGTCTTCAGGGGCTTTCCAGAGCACTGGCTCCACCCCTGGGCTGCTCTATTAAGCTATTCTGGGCCCCACTCTTCTTGAATGCTTGGCACATCTGCTGACCATGCTGGGCTTTTATTTACACCAGAGGCCCTGCCCCAAAATCTGTCAGACCTCAAAGCACATTCTTCAATCAGGTCCAGGGGCTTTTCACCCCCTCTTCCACCACCTCAGCAGGGGTGGGGCACGCCCCTACCAGCTGTTGCCTGATTGGTGGAAATGTTCCATCAATCCAAAGTGCCCTTCTTCAAGTTGGGAGCGGAGCAGGGAGCCAAGAAGAACCCTGATAGGGTTCAGGTGTGGTCTCGGCCACATGTGAGTCCTCACAGTTTGCTGTGAGGAGCAGCAGCAGCAGCAGTGGCAGAGAAGCGGTGAGTGGGGTAGCGCCGGCAACTACAGCTGATCTGGAGGGGAGCCTCCCGGATCACTTATAGCTCCCGAGCCACATGCAAACAGAGCGTGAAAACAGGTGTGCTCTGTAAGGGCGCAGAAGGAGCGCAAGGAGGAAGAGAAGAGGGACTCGACACCGGGAAGATCTTGTTTTCTAGGAACATGGTGAGTACTCGTAGTGCCACTGCCAGGCCCCTCCCCCTCCCTCTTCCCTGGTACTGCCCCCTGGCATTCCTCTGAGGCTGCCACCCAGTCTGAGCCCCTGGGGAATTTGCGGTCCGCCCCCCTACCCTGGCTGGGGGTGGTGGCTGAGCGGGGTCTCCAGGGGTGGGGGAGATGCCTGGGGTGTCCCCTGGCTGCCCCTCTTGTGACCATCTTCAGGCCCTGGAGGGGCGGCTGTGGGAGCTTTAGGTCGAGGTGAGCAGCCTACGGGGGATACGGGCAGCAGAAGACAAAATTGATAAGTACTTCTGTTCTCTGCAGGGCCAGAAACCTACTGAGGAGCCCCCCAGACCCAGAAGAGAGACTCGTCGGTGGCAGCAAATTCCCCTTGGACCCAGGGCAGCCTGTGCTGTTGCAGAACCTGTACCTGAGGTGCCACTTGGGAACAGGTATGCAGCCCTGGCTGCCCTGGAGGAGACTGCTGAGGACCACCCCCCTTGCGATGCTGATCGTGCACCCTCATCATAAGCGGAGACGAACAAGCGGTCCCATAGGAGGAGCAAGCATCGAGTCCTGGTCATCGAGGACTCCATCCTGAGGGGCACGGAGGGCCCCATTTGTCGTCCTGATCCCCTGGGCAGAGAGGTTTGCTGCCTGCCCAGAGTGTGAGTTCAGGACATCATGGAGTGGGTCCAGAAGATTGTTGGGCCCACAGATTACCATCTGTTAGTGGTAGTCCATGTGGGGACCAACGACACTTCGAGAGGCCGGCCGGAGGACATCATTGAAGACTTCAAGGCTCTCGGAAGGCAGCTCAAGGCACTCGAATCGCAGGTGGTGTTTTCTTCCATTCTGTCGGTGAGTGGACGGGGAAGGTGTCATGAGGCTTGTATCACAGCTGTAAACCAGGGCCTTCGGGGTTGGTGTTATGATGCAGGTTTCGGATTCTTCAATCACAGCCCACATTTCTTTATGCAGAGCATGCTGGCGGAGGATGGATTTCACCTAACGCCTAAAGGTAAGTGTTTCCTTTCTTCTAGGTTGGCTGATCTCGTGTGGCGGGCTTTAAACTAGCTTCGCCGGGGGACGGGCCTGCTGGGAGAGGAGACAAAGCTCTGCCACTAAGCCAGGTAAGTCGAGCGAGAGTATGTGGTTGTAGCTTGGGGGAAACGAGTGGAGAGGGAGAGGTGGTAGTGGGTAACCTTAATTGCCTCTATACAAATGCTCGCAACATGGGAGGTAAGCAAGATTAGCTGTCTCTCCTGGTGGCTGTGGAGGACCCAGATTTGGTTGGGCTCACAGAAACCTGGTGGGACCCGACCCATGACTGGGCCATAGACATCAATAGATATGTCCTTTTCAGGAAGGACAGAGTGGGGAAAAAACGTGGAGGGGTTGCACTCTATGTCAAAGAGCATTTCTCTGCATCGAGCATCAACTTGGGGACAACTGAGGACCAGGCGGAATCTATTTGGATCAGGCTGCAAGGAGGATGAGAGGAAAGGGACTTGAAGATGGGTGTCTGCTACAGACCACCCAACCAGAGGGAAGAGCTGGACCTCCAAATTGCTGCCCCACTTAAGGAGGCAGCTAGGATGAGGGATGTCATTGTCATGGCTGATTTCAATTACCCAGACATCTGCTGGGAGGAGCAGTCGGCCAAGTCCGAGAGGTCCTGGAGGTTCCTGGCTGAGCTGCAGGACCTCCACTTGGTCCAGGAGGTGCATGGCCCCACCAGGGGGGATGCACTGTTGGATCTGGTCCTGGCCTTGGGGCACGATGTGGTTAGAGGTCTTCAGGTACGGGACTCCCTGGGAGATAGCGATCATCGCCTGATGGAATTTGCTGTCCAGCGCAGTGTAGATAGGGACCACACTATGACTAGGGTCCTAGATTTCAAAAGGACCAATTTCAGGAAACTCAGGAGGATAGTTGAGAAGACACTGAAGGGTTGAGGACGTGGGTGTCCATGAAGGGTGGATGCACTTTAAGGAGATGATCCTCCGAGCCCAAGAGGCGACCATTCCTGCCCGACGCAAGATGGGCAAAAGTGCCCAGAAGCCCCCATGGGTTAATAGGGATATTGGAGGGGCCCTGAGGACAAAGCAGGAGGCATAAAACCTTTGGAAGAGAGAAGCTGTCTCCAAGAAGGAGTACTCCTCTAGTGCTTGGGAGTGCAGGAGGGCTATTAGGAAGGCCAAGGCAGAAGTAGAGCTCCGCCTGGCGACTAGGATCAAGGACAACAGGAAGTCCTTTTTCAAATATGTGG
>JAGPOW010000261.1:128597135-128667327 GCA_030014935.1 Caiman crocodilus
GGTGGTGCCCGGGAAAAAAGAGCCTGCCCTATTTCCTGCTGATCACCCCTCAGCAGTTTATAGGCAGCCACCAGGTCCCCCCTCAGCCTCCATTTACTGGGGCTGAACAGGTTCAGGTCCCTCAGACGCCTATCCTACTGCCCACATATCAATCTAGTGGCCCTCCTCTGGACCCTCTCGAGGCTGTCCACATCCCTCTTGCAGTGCGGTGCCCAGAACTGGACACAGTACTCCATCTGCAGCCTGACAATGCCACATAAAGGGGGAGAATCACCACCTTGGAGCTGCTTGAAATGCATCGCTGGATGCACGCTAGGGTTCGGTTGGCCTTCCCAACCACTGTCTGACATTGGAGGCTCATGTTCATCTTGGCATCAACAATGATGCCAAGATCCTGTTCCATCTCCGTGCTAGCAAGAGGGGAGCTTCCCAGCCAGTATGTATGCTGGGGGTTGTTTATCCCAGATACTCTTTAAGAGTAGATTAGATAGGTACTTGGCTGGGGTCCTGTGACCTTGGCACTCGATCCTGCCACTGGTGGGGGCTTAGACTAGATGGCCTACTTAGGCCCCTTCTGACCCTAGATACTATGAAACTATGAAAACTATAAGACTGGCATGGTGGGCAAAAGTGGCGAGCTCTCCACAACTGAAAGAGGAGGACCACATTAAAGCGGCACTACATGTGCATAGCTGTAGCATAACTTCTGATGCTATGCAATGAGATCAAAGCAGTTTTCTGGCTATACTCCCATATCTGTCCCTGAGCTTCAGAATATTACACAACATTCACAGAGGGAGATTTGGTGTTGGTAGAAATAGGAAGCATGTAAGATAGACACACCTCTTCTGTCACCTTCCTCTTGGTTTTCTTACTTGGGAAAGGAAATATTAGGCCCTGAATTTACTTTATAAGGTAAAGAGTATGTTCTTATTTTCATCCATGAAACTGAAAATTAAGGGGACCCAGTCCAACCTATAATGAACACCCAGATGGGTTTTTAGGCCATGTACATTCAGGGAAATATCCAGGAAAACAGAATCTCCATTTGTAACTACATAAAAACCAAATGGATTTTAAGCACATAGGAAGAACCTACTATACAGGACCAAACCATTACACGGTCTGTTTGTCTACCTGTCCTACACCAAAATATGTTATTTTCCTCCCAATTACATATTGTCCATTCACATATAATATTGAAGAATATACTCTGACAATAGTGATTAGAAGGAATTGTACTCTAGCAGCAGCTCCTGAAGGTATGATAAAAGAATATTAAATGGAGTACAAGCTGCACTTGCTCTGCTCTACTCTTTGAAATGAAGAAACATGCACTCCTGTCTCTGTGACTGGCAGTGCAGAAACAAAACTAAATTGGTAGATGGCTTATGAATAGCTTCAGATTAGGTTTATAGAACGAATATCTTTTGCATCTGTGGTAGGCTTGCTGGGTTTGCCTGCCTCTCCAGGATTAGGAGATTGTGAAGGTAATTGGTGGAGCAAAACCTTCCAATCAGGAGTGGACTTAATTGGGAACTGTAGTTGCAGCCCCCTTAATGGGTTCATTTTCAATTTGGGGGCAGAGCCCAAGAAGAGGATATAAGCAGCTCTGTGCCGAGCACACGGTGCAATCAGTGAGACACAAAGAAGAAGGAAGAAGTCATAGGGCCAAGAAGAGTTGGGAGAGCTGCCCAGTGGGCATATCCAACTGCTCAGAAGAGCCCGAAAGATTCGGCCACTGGCTGGAAGTGGTAGGCAGTGCAGGTGTCATTGCACAGAAGGTCTGTGAGGGACTGGGATCCTGGGAGCCACAATGAGTCAGCTCAGGTCTCCAATGCCCGACACGAGGCTGGGCTGCAGTGCAGGCATCATTGCCCAGAGGATCTGCAAGGGACTGGAACCCTGTTAGCTGAAGTGAGGCAGCTTGGGTCTCTAACCACACGGGGCATGGGAGCCAGTGCTACCATGCGGTGAGTCATTGTGGGGCGTAAGGCCCTGGAGATGGAAGGGCCAGGTGGTCTGGGCCTCATTTCCTGCAGTAGGTCTGCAAAGGCCCTGGAAATTGAGCAGTGCCTGAGCACAGGGAGCAGCATTCTGAGCAGCATGGCCTTGGGCATGCATGAGGCAGCCCAGACCCACAGTTCCCTTTATGAAGTTGAGCTTCTAGGATGTGTGAGCAAGTCACGTTGCTCCCCTGAGGCCTAGAACTGAGCTCTCCCTTGGAGAAATATTAGTCGGGCTTGGGAGCTTATGAACACTGCCACACCCAGCTCCTTGGGACGTATGAGTTAGCGGGGCAGTGGGTCTCCCACTAAGGATTGACACACAGGGAAAGGTCAACTCAATAGAGAGGCAGGAGGAAAAGACCCTCTAGAGGAGGGGAACCACTACGGAACTCTTGCTTCTCATATTTTAGAGTGTTTATTGATTTTTTGATCCACACTATGAATTTTTGGAGTGTTTATTAACTCTTAACTGTGCGCCCTCAGTTTCAGTGTGCCATTTATTGTTTTACTTCCCTGTTCATAGCATTTGGATCCGTTATGATTACCTGTTTGTATTTAAGTGTTTATATAGCTATAGTTATATGTATGTGTAACCTGTAAATACTCACTTTAGTTCACTACCTTTTTATATACATATATTAAATTTGTACCTCTTTAAGACATCACTTTCTATTCCTCCTTTATTGAAACACGATAGGTGAAAGGGAACTGTAAGTAGACTGTAGTTTCTACCCCCAGCACGAATGCCCTGCTGGCTTTCCACATTCTATTGGTGAGGGGGGACAATCTCTTTGGGGACACCCAGGTTATGTGTCTGAAATACGTAATGTTAACAAATTCCACCTAAACTCTCATAAGAATCTAAGAGGCAAACACCAAACTCTTGTTGCAGAATAATTAGCTCTGAAATATGCTTAGTATATTTTGAACAAATCCTTTCTTCTCACTGCAGTTCACACAAGGGTACTTTTCGATTCTGGGTCAAAACAATAAATGTCTGTTGACTTTTCATTGTTTTCACCCACCAAACAAGGCAGAATTTAGAAGTACTGTAAGAGTTTCACTTGTCTTTTTTGCTTTGAACCTGTATTTACAGAGTGGAATTTAAGGGCACACTGTACCCTCATAAGGTTAAAAGATTTGCCTACAGTTTATACTAACATCACTGTACTCAGTGAAGCTCAGTAGCCACATGAAGTTAACAGAAAAAAATGAAAATTTACATTATGTTTAATAAAAAATTCTGTATGAATTGCAAAAGCTTTCAAATAAATCTAGGTCAATATATTGCTTTGAGCAAAATGTGGAATTACTTGTGGCTTGATCTGCAAAGTTGCTAAGCAGATACAATGCCATTTGAGATCATTAGGAGCTGTATCTCTTTCAGGAAATTGGTTTTGATACACAAGAGAAAGTGTGAATCAGGTAGTTCTGCTTGAGATTTGGGGTTTGTTAAAGTTCTAAATTTAAAATATAACATGGGGATGTGAGCCCATGTGGCTCCAAGCTGATGAAATGTTTATCCAAGCCCCTGTAAAGGGAAATTACTTGGATTTGCACAGCTCTAGTCAGAATCACATTAACTATACATCTATTATGTAAATGTCTACACCATGGAAGTCGTATATATTATTTCTCATACTACAGAGCTCTTATATACTTACAGTTGAATTTTGTATACCAAGAACAAAATACTGTCATAGAGAAACAGTCATGAACTGAAGATAGAAAATGGCTATATGATTAACAAGTAACAAAACAGACAAATAAATGAATGAGACATGGTAAATTATTTCTTTAATGGTCTGAGGTGAATGATTTACGTTTAACAAGAATAGTTAAGTGGTAATATAGATAGTATATGCTTATTAAAGAATTTTTTAGTAGTTACAGGCCTAAACTTGGCTCCAGTAGAACCACTGGAGTTATAGATTTCGTAGATTTCATAGACATTAAGACTGGAAGGGACCTCCAAAGATCATTGAGTCCAGCCCCCTGCTCCAGGGGCAGGAAGTCAGCTGGGGTCATAGGATCCCAGCAAGATAAACATCCAAATTTCTCTTGAAAGCATTCAATGTTGGGTGCTTGAACCACCTCTGATAGCAGACTATTCCAGACCTTGGGGGATTAGACAGTAAAAAATTCTTCCTTATGTCCAGCCTGAAATGGTCTTACTGGAGTTTATAACCATTTGACCTTGTCATCACTTGGTGTGCTCTGGTGAATAATCATTCCTCCCAGATCCTGGTGAACACCCCTGATAAACTTATAGGTGGCCACCAGATCACCCCTGAGCCTGCACTTTTCCAGGCTCAAGAACCCCATAGCTCTCAGTCTGTTGTCATAATGTCTGTTTTCCTGATCATGAGCGTGGTTCTTCTCTGGACTCTCTCAAGCTTCTGCACATCCTTTTTGAATTGTGGGGCCCAAAACTGCATGCTGTACTCCAGCTGCAGCCTCACCAAGGCTGAGTACAAGGGGAGAATGATGTCTGGGATTTACTTGAGAAGCAGCTATGGATGCAAGATAGTGTTTTGCTCGCTTTACTAGCCACAGCATCACATTGGAGGCTCATGGTCATCTTGTGATCAATCATGACCCCCAAGTCCTTTTCATCTGTAGTGCTATTCAGTGTAGCACTGCCGAGCCTATAAGGATACTGCAGGTTTTTCCTCTCAAGGTGGAGAACCTTGCATTTTTCATTGTTAAACACCATCAGGTTCTCATCTACTCATTTCCTGAGTGTGTCAAAATCAGCCTGGATGGTCCGCCTGCCCTCAGGTGTGGATGCTTTACTCCAGAGTTTGGTATCGTCGGCCAACTTGGCCAGTCCACTTCTGACTCCAATGTCCACATCATTAATGAAGATGTTAAACAATGTGGGTCCAAGGACAGAGCCTTGAGGGACCCCACTGGTCACAGGGCACCATGATGATTGACTTCCATCAACCACCACCCTCTGGGTCTGAACACAGAGCCAATCCCCAGCCAGTGGATCATGGTGGACCCGAGGCCGCAATTGGCCAGTTTTGCCAAGAGGTGATCATGGGATACCAGATCAAAGGTTTTTTTAAAGTCAAGATATATGACATGAATCTCCTTTCCCTTGTCCAGGTAATAGGTCACCTAGTCATAAAAGGAAATAAGATTGGTCAAGCAAGACCTACCCACAACAAACCCATGCTGGCTATCCCTCAGGATGTTGCCATCAGCCAGTCCACTAAGAATGGCCTCTTTGATAATCTTTTCTAAGACCTTGCCCAGGATAGAGGTCAGGATGATGGGCCTATAGTTTTCTGTATCCACTTTCCTCCCTTTCTTGAAGATAGGTACCACATTGGCCTTCTTCCAATCTTTGGGCACTTCACCAGAGTGCCAGGAGTTCTCGAAGATCCGTGCCAGGGGCTGGGCTATGATGCTAGCCAGTTCCCTGAGTACCTTGGGGTGTAAATTGTCAGGGCTGGCTGACTTGAAGGTGTCCAGCCTCTCAAGGTGTTCCTTCAAGAGGCCATTATTGATGGAAGGCAGGGAGCCTCCCTCACCTGGGCCTTCTTGTCCTGTAATAGGCATAGGTGTCCCATGGGACAGATGAAAGACCAAACCAAAGTACCCATTTAATAGGCTGGCTTTTTCTTGGGTGTTGGTTGTCAGTTGTCCCATCTGGTTTAGCAGGGTTCCAATGTTTCCCTTGCCTTTCCTTTGACTCCCCACATATTTGAAAAAGTACTTTTTATTGTCTTTGATGCTTGTAGCTAGCTGGAGTTCCATCTCAGACTTGGCTTTCCTGGTTTGCTCCCTGCAGGACTGGACCAGTGCAGAATATTCCTCCTTGGAGGTGGATCCCATCCTCCATTGTTTGTAGGCATTTCTTTTTAGCCACAAGAGGTCTGCTAGTTCCCTGAAGAGCCAAGGGGGATGCTGTGCCCTTTTTCTGCCTTTCCTCTGAGACAGAATAGCCTGAGCTTGTGCATCGAGGATTGCACCCTTGAGGAGCAACCACTTTTCCTGAACTCCCCTCCCCTTAGGGTTGTGGTCCCTTAGGGCCTCACTGACAAGCCTCCTTGGCTTACCAAAGTCAGGTTTCCTAATGTTAAGGACTTCTGTATTGCTGACTGACTTGCCAGCTTTATGGCAGATGGTGACGGTGATCAGCTGATGGTCACTGTCATCCAGCTTCCCATCAATCGTTAGGTAACTGATTAGGTCATCCACAGTTGCCAATACCAGGTCAAGAAGTGTTTCATCTCTCATTGGCCCATAGACTTCTTAAGTCAGATAGAGGTCATCCACGCATGAAAGGAAGCTTTGTGACTGCTTGTATTTAGCTGAGTGATCTTCCTACAAGATGTCTGGGTCATTGAAGTCTCCCATGACGACCGTGGACTGGGAGCATGCAGCCTCAGCCAATTCCCTGGTGAATTACTGGTCAAGCTCTTGACTTTGGGTGGGAGGTCTGTAGTGGACTCCCACCATTGTGTCCACCGTATCATGTTCCCCATGGATTTTAACCCAGAGGGTCTCCAGCCATCCACCCTGGTCACCAATATCATCTTGCAGGGATGTGTAGCTCTCCTTAACATAGAAAGCTACACCCCCTCCCCTTTTATTTTGTCAATGTCTTAATGACACTATTGAGCCGTAGGCCAGTAAACTTGCAGTCTGATCTATATAAGCAGAACAAATAGCAGGCTTCTAGTCTGTAAAAATATGGTCCTGACTATGACCATAAATTCCATCTGATTGGAGGGCCTGGTGGGAACATGATGAGGCTACTCTTTGTAGGACAGCTCCTATAAAATACTACAATGTTGAACTCCAGGGTAAGGTGCCTCATGACACTAGCCCCACGTCTTTGTGAGTACTCCTTGGTTGGAGAAAAGCTAATGAACATCACCCTGACAGAAATGCCTCGGTGAGGTATCAGGCAACTCTAATCTGTTGTTCTCTGGCAGAAGCTACAACCGTCAAGGAACAAAATGTCTTGCCTTTGTCACTGTGGTGGTGGTAACCATCAATCCTCCTGCATCATGGTGTATACATGTGGCCACCCAGACCTTCAATACTTGGGCCTAGGGAGGATTTGTTGTTGTGAGTAGCAGAGCCTGCCCAGACTTTGCATCCTCTCCTTAGGCCACTGAGAGAGAATTCAAAGACCAGATTGAGTCCAGATGTTTGGTGCCTCCATGGCTGTATACATGTCTGAGACAGAAACCCAGCTCTCCTGTGTGGTAGATGAGGATTCTACCACTGAACCACAGGGGACTCCAAGTCAATAGTATGAAGCTGGGATGGTGGGTTTTGGGCAGCCTCCACTCCATCCTCTTAGGAGTAGAGCCATATGCACTGAAGGTCTTGCTGTGATGGCCATATAGACCTCTTGCACATACAGAATGATTCAGAGTACTAATGTTTGCCAAGAAAATATAGCAAAATATTTAACCAGGTAATTAAGTCTAATCTAAATGGATGGGACTTAAATATGGCTTAAATTTACCTGTATGAAGTTACTGGTATGGTTTGCCGAATTTCGGCTTAATTCAGTAATATAAATTGTTTCAGTTCTCACTTCTTTTCTTTAACTAGGAGAGTTCACTTCATCTTTAAAAAGGGTCCAGTGGCACTTTGGAAGTTTTCAGATATAGATTTGTGCTCATCTCAGTACAAAAGTAAAAATTTTAGTATAAAATGATATTTTTTCTACTACAGTAAAGACTATTTCAAAATCTTCCATTGACTTCAAACAAAGAAATGTCTAGACATTGACTCTACACAATTGGTGATGCTTAAAACTCAGTTCACACAAGACAAATCAGAAGGACACAAAACACTCAACTTTTCTTTACCTTTTACTGACCTTGGATGTTTTAACTGCGGATGAAAGAATGTCACCTTATTTGTTTGCCTTCAAACAGTCAGTGTATTTTAAAAGATAATTCTATCAGCTACCCTTTTACATAAAATATAGTAAATTCTATTTCACAGTTTCAGGTCAGGATGGAAATCTCATACTAATAGATTCTTGTTCATGGTGTCCTTTTGCCGTACTAAAACCCATTCTATAATAAGGCTTGCTACCTTAAGAATCATATCAGCTAAAATGTTAAGCAACTTGTGTCATTTTTAATATTCTTAATCACTTCAATTAGAAAATTACTTGATTTATTAGGCAGGTAAATTAAGGGAAATAGTTCCTATTTTTACATTTGATTAAAACATGCAATACAGACAATGATGAAGCATATTAAGTTTTGCAATGTTATTTTTTTAAAATGTGAAGTTATACCAGAATATATTTGTTTTAGCCATTTCCTAGTCTTTAATGTTTACATACAGAGAAGTTTTCATCATGGCAATCTGGTGAACTGTGATCCCACCATTTCCTAACAAGCTAGTTGGTATTTAGTACGTGCATCATACTGCTAAGCGGTAACAGCTCTTTTGTGAGGGAAATTATGCATATTTTACCTAACTACAATTTCCCTTTATCAACAAAACCCACAATTCAGTACGGTGCAGCAACAACAGGGATGGAACAGTGGGATCTTTCAGTTTGTCAGATTGCTGTTAATT
Organism: Caiman crocodilus; assembly: GCA_030014935.1. Lineage (NCBI taxonomy): Eukaryota > Metazoa > Chordata > Crocodylia > Alligatoridae > Caiman > Caiman crocodilus. Next base: position 128,605,715 of record JAGPOW010000261.1, read on the forward strand.
AGGGTACATTGTTAAGAGTGAAGTGCTATATCCACAACAGAGAATGCATAACAAAAGGACATTTTGTGGGCCAATCCAGCTCTCATTGCAGTGTACAAAATTTTTGCTATTGACTTAAATGTGAATAGGATCAGCTATCATAATTTAACTGTGAATGCTGAATAATAATAGTATGGAATAATGTGCTTGGCAAACCATCTCTCCCCAGTGACTGAAATAATGGACTTTCATGTTAAACCATGACATTTTTCTAGTAATGTACTGATCAGGAAAATTGATTCCAGCTGATAAATTAATCCTTTCTTTAGATATTAAAAGGCAAGTCCAAAAAGGAAAGGCTTTACTAACCATTTTCCCCTCAAAATGTACATTGAGGGGATGTCATAATCATAGTTAAGATAATCATTATGTAAAATAAATGATGGTTTAGTAATGGAATCTTTAAGAATAACAGCTGGCTTGGACCACAGCACAGCAATCACAAGGAAAATCACTGAAATGTGTTTTCTTCTTGGTTTTACTGAAGATCACCATTGCATCCTGCGATTTCTATTTCTGATTTAAAGCATTTCTGTTTTCTACTGTTCATCTGTACAGCTCACAGGCTGGAAACTTCACAGCAGAGCTGATCTGTCACCAATGGCTAACAGAAGGTGGTCATCCCCTGGGGTTGGTCCCCTGCCTTCCCAGGGCTTCAGGGGCCTGATCCTTAGGAAAAAGGGTCATGCATAGCCAGTTCCAACTTGGGGTACACATCTACAAGTGAGGAAACCTTGTGCCCCAGTATCAAGAAAGAGAGCAATCCCCCAGTACATCTCTGCAAAGCATGTAGTGGGAACTCCCTCTGCTTTCTCATGGCGCCCTGACACAGGGGTATCCATGAGAAAAGCCAAGTCTTCCTATTTTAATGCTGGGTCAAGAGCCACGTGCAGATGGAGGGGGGATCTCCTAAAGGATTTCTCACCTCCATACCTGCAACTTGTTCCAGGAAAACTGATTGGTTATAGAACGGATTGGTGTTTCAGCCCAGAGTGGAACAACTACCTACATAACTAGAGGCATAACCAGACACTTCTACATTCTTTGCAGTGGCAGTACATGGGGCAGATGAGTGACATAATTGCTGGTGATAGCAGTTGGGCTGGTAGCACAGCAACTGCTGTTTTTGAACACATTTCCAACTCAGCACCCACAGCAGCTCCACCTTAGCTATGCTACTATATGCAAGACACTTAGCTATGATCAGTGATTCATTTTCTCTTTTTTTTTGTTAAAAACTATATCAGTAAAAGGTGACATCTGGTGTTATTTCTGTTATTTTTTGAGCTTTGACTCTTCAAAGTAGCTTGAGAGAATTAAAGTTCACAGAAACTGTACCCCGTCTTTCCCACCTTCATCATTTAAGGACCCCACATTGCAATTTCCCCATCAATAGTCTATTGGACACATTTCATTTCAGATTCCATTAGCATCATTCCATAGAGGCACCACAGGGATTCCTAGAGTAGCAAATGAGATGCTGTCTGCTTCCTTACTCTCTAGACTGTATTCAATCTATCTTTTCAGTAAATGGCTTCTGATGACTTGCATTAAAAAAAGCTGAAATGCTTTATGAAGTCACAAAAGATACTGCCACTGTTGCCCTGTGCGGTCAGGTCAACTCTCAGGATCTCAATATTGCACTATTAGACAGGAAGGTGTGACACAATTGCACATATACAAACACACAAATCAATTAGGTGCATACACACACACACTACCAATGCAGGCACATACACATCCAAACCAGCCTAGGCACATGCATACACACTACACACCAACAATTAGACAAGAGTCAGTTGTCAATAACCACACATTCTGTACACATACATGGATCACTAATTTGTGTATCATGCACACATCATATACATATGTGTGTGTGTGTGTGTGTGTGTGTGCGCATATTCACCAGTTCACACACATACCACTCACCCACACATACGCACAGGTGAGTTCCTAACTTGGATGGTACACTATGTATGTGTGTGTTTGGGGTACTTGGGATACATGAAGAAAGGTTAAGGTGCAAAGGAAGTGTAAGGTGTGAAAGTTACTGGATTTGGGATCAGAACCAGTGGACTAGAGAGAAGCTGGCCTGAGGAACTGAGGCTTGGGGTTACTTAAGGTGAAGTGGCTCCAGGATTACTCAAGGTCATTGGTGCAAGGCAAAAAGCCCAGGGGCAAGGAGGAGACAGCCAGGAAAGAAACTTAGGCAGAAAGCTGGGAGCTTGGGGCTGGAAACAGGCTGAAAGCTGGCAACGTGGGGCTGGAAACTGAGGCAGACAGCTGGGAGCTCGGGGGGGGTGCAGATAAGTGGTGGCAAGGAGGAAACAGTCAGGAAACAGACAAAAACCCTAACTGGGGTTTCAAAATAACAGGTTTATTAAACAAGCAACACACTACACAGCCCCATGAAGTTATTGGCTCCCACATGCACATAAGCACTCATAATTGCAGCAGGAGAAAGAAACTTAGTGGAAGGGTTGGAGTCCAGGTAGGGAAGAAAAACAGAGTCCAAGTCCTTGGTTGAAGAGAGGGTTGGGGTGATAGCTACCTACCCAGGCTGGAAAGGGGTCTTTGTCCAGCAGGTGTTGTCCAGAAGGGGGGCGTCAATAGCAAGGGATCTGGGTGGATAGGTGGTGTTGCATGGTGCTGGTCTAGATGGAAATGGCATCCCCAGGAGTCAGTCTTCACTACCTGTTTTTATGGGGCAGACTACCTCTGATCTCCTATGGGGAGGGCCTGTCTAGGCAAGGTCAGTCCTGTCCCAGTGGGTTCCAGGTGTTCTTACTAAGCATGAGCATCCTGGCACAACAGTGGGTTGCCTCATCTTTTGTTTCTTGGATGCTGAGAGTGGTTCCAATGGCTGGGTCATTGGTCTAGGTATTAGTTTTGATGGTTCATGCTAAAGGAGCTATTTTTAGGCCTACTGTCATTGTCTCTCAAGCACCCTCATTCATCCCCATTCATTCAGGATCCAAGTTAATAACAGGGTAGGTATAAGTCATAGGTTATAAAACAGGGCATGGGGACAAGGTAGATACTTGACAAACAAAACGGAAACATGACATGACTTATAGTAACTTACATCTCTAGGCCTAAATCATGTAGTATCAGTAAAACAGTAATATAGAACAGTAAAAAGCAATATAAATATAATAATTATACAATATAAAGAAGGAGAAAAAACAAATCAAATACCACTTGCTACCAAAATAAAATGCTGAAGCTTAGCCTATGTCTTAGCTCACTTATACTTATCTATAGAGAATAGAGAGGGAGAGAAAAAGTCAGAAAGGGTTGAGGAAGGAGAGGGAATGCATTTTAAAAGAAAAACAAGAAGAAAAACTGGGGGGTTTGCTACACCACCAGGTTAGACAAGAATTGTTTTTCAAAAAACTTGAGAATTTATTTTTGTTCTGTTTCATAGAAGTGCAACACGCAAAGATCAAATAACTCACCCATATTTGCACAGTGAAATACTTATCTTAATCCAGATTTGAAACCCATTGTATTCAAAATCCATGTTGATAATTAATGTCCAAATGCTGCTCAGCTTCCTGTGTGGCCAAAAATAAGTACAAGTATTATCTTTTCATCTGTGAGACAGTGGAAGGAGCGTCTGTGTAAGGAAAGTAGCAGGCTTTGCCTAGAAACTTCTTGAATTGTTAAGATTCAAGAGACAGTGACCAAGCAAGCTGTAAGTGGACACTGCATGGCAGAACAAGTATGAGGCAACCACTGTGATGTACTGAAATGTGACTGTGGAAATACTCCATGATATTCTTAAAGACTGGGGGGAAAGAGGAGTTCTGTCTTAACCCAATAATAGTTTTCCTATACTAGAATTTGTATCTAAAAAATTGCGTGTGTGTCCAGCATTTCACCTAAATGAACTATATATCACTAAGGCTACACTATCCTAAACTGTAAAATCTGCCAATTTTTGCCATGACTCTTCTGTATATAAAGACAAGGAAAATGTTGTACTTCTTCCTCGGTCAAAGAGAATAAAATAATTTTTAAGAAAAAGAAACAGTAGTGTACATGGTTGGTGAAAATGATAGTTTCCTTTTAAATATTGTCAGCAATGATGCTCATGCTTAGATCTGTGGAGAAAACTCCAACTGAGACTGCTCTAAGAAACAGGATGTAGGCATGAATTATAAAACAACATTAGCCCATTCAGTTGCAATGGAATCAACAACTTCCTCTTAAGTGTAGCTGTCTATAAAATCTAAATGACGATGAGGAATGATTTGTGAGAAGTTGTACTGTGATTCAAACTCCATTTTTTGGGACCTGCCCAAGCTGTATACATATCTGATACATCTCTCTATCAAATTGGAGTAGAAAGAAGGAGAGGCAGAAATACTCTCATACATGAAGTGAAGAAAAGAATTGCTCTTGATTCCTTCCTTTCTCCAAATTGTCATTGACTAACAAAGAGGCTGTGATGGGTTTTTATGGAGCCAATCTAGCGGTTCCAAAAACTGGGCTGTGGATTGGGTTGTGGGGGAAGATAGAAGGTCAGGATTCAGTTTACTTGGATTTCTGTGAATGTACTATGGAATTTGACCACTAAATGATCCTTTCCTCCCTTCTTGAACATTGGACTCTGGATGGTTTGTAAGTGGCTTACGTAGACATTCATGGCTGACTGAGTCTTTACTGTGACAAACTGAAGGTAGAATTTGACCTATTAAAAGAGGACTTTTCACTTGCATGTATAACTTGAAACAGCAACTATTATTTGGATATGGGAATTATATGGGAACAGAAAATGAATGCAGCTGAAAATAATGTCATTTTAATTATGAAACTGGGAGTTGGAGATAGGTCTCCTGGGTTCTCTTCTCATTGGATTTACCTTCTCTTTGTCCCTGCTTCCTTGACTGTAAAATGGGGATAAAAAAAACTTGCATGCCTCAGTTAAAAATGTGGGGGCCGAGGAACGCCAGCGGAATGGGGCCGCCTTTAGAGCAGAGCTAGTTGAATAAGAGGCAGCAGTGAGTTGCAACAAAAAACTTTACTTACAAGCTATAGTACACAGACTCTCGTTGATGCATGCAGACAAGCACATGGTTGCTCACACTCACGCGGGGATAGGATATGTTGTGGAAAACCGTGACGGGGAGTCGATGGTGGGTGATCAGGCTCCTCTGTGGCTCTGCAACACATGTGGGGATCTCTGCTCACGCACATTTGAGCACGCCTCCAATTTGGGCAGGCATCGCCTAAGCCCTTTATGCGGCCAGCAGGCCAATTGCCGACCGCCACATGTGCATAATTTAGTCTAAGCCAATCACATGCATGCACTCACTGGTGCGGGCTCCGATCTTGCACCAAGGACTTCTCCCGCCTTACAGGGAAAATCCCTGCACCCAGGACTCGCAATGTGCCTGACACAGCTGTGCCGAGGCACCTTTTTAACTGATCTGCTCTGACAAAAAACTAAAATGGTGTTTCTATAACTACATTTGCAGAAGGATACTCAGATGAACGGTGCTGGGTACTATACAAGGAGATTATTACCAGATTTGCTTGAACATAAGATGATGTGCCCCCCTGTCCCCTCATTCAGCATGAGAAGAAAAAAATTCCTCATCTTGCATTCACATACAGTGAAACCTTATTAAATATATTGTCTGTCAACTGCAGCCAAAACCAGCATTCACTCAGTAATGGAAACCAGCTATGAAGTTGATTAAATGCAGCCAACATTGAGCATGACTATAAAACACCTGGCCCGTATGGGACAAACTTATTGATGGGAATCTATTGTTGTTGCTGTTGTTGTTGTTATGAAGATAATGAAAGCTTACATTGGGTTACAAAAGAAAAAACAAAAAACCAAAACACAACAAAAAACTACACCAACAAAACAATGAAGTATTAAAACTTTAAACATACTTCCATCAGTTTGTTACCTTACAATACTGTATCGACTCAGAAGAAATTAAACAATAACATGTCAAAACTTAAAACATGCTTCCATCTGCCTGCAAAACTTCATCAGATAAGACCAACAAAAGACATAGGACAGTTATACATTATCCAATAATTTCCTTCTTCCCAAACTTCCCATTAATCCAAGATCTTAGACCCTTTATTTTGTTGTCGTTGTTTTTGGATATTTTTTGTTTGTTTTCTTACCTCATTATTCCCTGTCACTTTCCAAGCTCATCTATTAATGACTATAACCTCTTATCCCATACATGTCCTGTCTCAGCCCCTATCATGCCTTGCCCTAGCCAACCCCTGGCCTGTAGCTATAGCTATTCTGCCTCTCATGACTCAACATCTTTTTATCCTTGTAGAAACACTAGGTATCTCAATTCTTCTCTTTCATAAATCCATTGTCTGTTCCTTAGCTAGTCCTCTTTTGTTCCACCAGCAATACCAACCCAGTTCATTCAAACTCAAATTCAACATAATCTCGTACCAGGAGTTCCAGTTGTAGCAAGACAAGTAAGATTCTTACCTTCCATGATGCCTCACAAAATCTCATTGCAATATGCTTTACTCTTCCTTCCTCTGGGCTGCAGCCCATATGCTACGCAGAACCATTCAAACAAGAGTGAGCACCCATCTGCTGCAGGAGTATCTTTGCCTTCCCCCAGCCAGTCTGGTGAACTGACACTCCTACATCACATACATTATGCCTTTTTTTCCCATTATAATGCTTGTCTGGGGCTGCCCTACACAGCCATTGTTGACCTCACTGGTACAATCTGATGTACTAGTAGCCATCCAAAATCCCAGGACTACTTCTTTAAGCTTTTTTCAAGCACTTGCTTCCAAGTTGTCCATGCTTCTTCCCCTATGAGCCTCCCCAGTGGGGACACAGCCTTCTTTTCCCAGACCCAGGCCTTGATTTTTTTTTTTATGGTCCATTAACTCCATTGCTTCCACTGTCTGCATCCCATACCAATCCACACATTTTACAATCTTGTCATATATTGGCAGTATTATCAAGACCCAGGGCTATGAGAGTGACATTTTACATGCATTATATTTTTGCAGTAATGGTGCCCCCTTTTATCCCTTCTGTGCAGCACAGGCTGATATACTTCACCTAAACAAACAAAAGCACATCTGGCAAGCCTCATCCTCCCTTCCAGTTTCTCTTTGTATAAAGTTATTCCCCTAAGCCTCTCTCTTTTGGCTTTCCAAAATAACACTATAAGTTCCTGTTGACTCCTGCATGTGGTGGTCTATGATGGAGGGAACACCATGCCTACATACAATATGACTGAGAGAACCAGTACCTTACTTACATGTATCTGTCCTGCCATCAGCAGTGGTCACAGTAGCTCCCAAGCTTTCATTTCAGCTTATCTTTCATCTTCTCCCAGGCCACTTTTCCTGTCAGTCATGCATCCATCTCCACTCCCAATATCTTGATTTGGTCCATTGTGATGTTTAATCCCAGTTTTCCAGTTCTTTCCATCTTTACTGCCACCAGGCACTTAGTTTTTTGTATGTTTAGTTTTGCCTCCAGCGCTTTTTTGTATTCATTTGTATGTCTTATCACCTATTCTAGGGACTTGCTGCCTCTTTCTAAGATATTAACACCATATATATATAACATACATTAAATTTGTACGCCCTTTCTACCAAAGATTGGCACACCCCTGATCACATGATCTGTTCTGCTGCTCTGTGCCAGGATCAGGATGGTGCAGGCTTGATGGTGCACATGTAGAGGACTGGTGACAGAGGGCATTCCTGTCTTACACCTGATCTGACCTTGACTTCCCCCATTACATGGCCATTCACTTCTATCTTACAATTGCTTCTTTGTATAAGGTCTCAGTCCAGCTTAGACACTTTGATGCGACCGTCATCTTGATCAGACTGTCAAACAGGAACTCATGCTCTACCCCATCATACACTTTTTCCAAATTAGAATTTAGGAGTGTCACAGTAAATCTTTGCTCTTGGCAGTACCAAATCACATCTCTTGTTAGTAGCAGTTACTACTCTGCCAGGGATTGCACAAGCCGGTCACTGTAGACCACCTTTCTCATGACTTTAAACAAAAAATCTATTCACTAGCACCTTAGTCATTATTTTATAATCTATGTTCAGTAAAATGATTGGCTTCCAGCTCTTCAACTTTTCCCACTCTTCTTTCTTGTATAATAGCATTCTTATTCCTGTGTCCATATCTGCCCCCAGCTGCTCCCTTTCCAGATATACTAAGTCCCGACCTGTTCCAGGAGTACCTCAAAAAAAATCTTGTAGAATTCTTCTGGGAGCCTGTCATTCCCTAGGGCCTTTTCTGTCCTGAAGGTTCAGATTGCCTCCCTTCCAATGTCCACAACTTCTTTGAAATCTCCATCCTTATTGGCTTTCAAGACCCAGATAAAACCTTGGCTGAGATGACCTAGTTGGGGATGGTCCTTCTTTGAGATGGCTGTTGGACTAAAGAGCCTTCTGATGTCCCTTTCAATCCTAATTTTCTATGATTCTACTACTTTCGGGTGATGCTTCTCATTTTCACCCATGCTCACCCCTAACCCCTCCAAAAAGGAGTCAAGGTCTCCCTGACGCAACGTTCTTCTAGAGTATACATTTTGTTAAAACTTCTGTATCTCAATTAATATGTCTTCATCTTTATTAGCTGCACTCCCCTCTCCCCTGCACTGCCATAATACATTTATTTCCACTCCTTGAGGCAAAGTAAGAGGATCATTCTTCTCCTTCCTCCCCCTAGGTGGCCTTCAGAAAGATGATGTTTCTCTGTCCCTTCTCTCTAAACCACTCTTTCAATAGGTTCTTTGTGTCTCCAGTTTCCTCTGCTACTGGGAATTTCTCCTCCAGTCATAGAAGATGCTGTAGTCTCTGTTACAATCTTGTGAACCAGTTCTGCTTTTCCCAAGGCCCTTTTCCCCACATTTTGAAAAGAAAAGGCTTGTGTTCTTTTTGAAACATCTTCCTACTATCTCACCCTGCTTCTAACATTCCTTTCATTGCTCCCCATTCTTCATAGTGATTTCTACACTATCTGCACGTTTGTTCCTCTTCCAATAGTCTTGTATTTAACTACCACTGCCCTCTACCTAGTGTTGCTTCCCCTACCACTTCCAACACTGACCTTAGTAGCAAGTAATCAGAGAAGAAGGCTAGTATTATCTCCACTAATTAAACTTCCCAGTCTGCAGACCACAAAAACAATGTCTATGCAGAAACATGAATGGGCATTGCCATCTACACTAGTAAACCTATTCTCAACTCCAAGCACTGCTTTTTGGGTGTCCTGTCATTTATGCTGCACTACTATCCTTGCCAGTACCTGTGATGACCTATTTAATCCTGAGGCATCACTCCCCATTCTATCCCCTTCCTCCAATTTACAGTTAAATCTCTAAACAGTATTAGGGGCAGTGTACCCGGTAGGAGGATCATGAGTTCCTCCAAGGGCCTTGCTCCATGTTCATTTTGGGAGGCTCCCGGAGATCTTAAACTCTGAATTGTCCTCATGTTAACAGCCTTAAGTAGCTTAAAGCATTTAAAGCCACTTAAAGCTTTATGTTATAAAGCTCAAAATTATGCCACTCCAGGGCAGAATTATCTCTAATCTGCACAACCCAGCTCCTGTTCAATTAATGTGTTGCCATTCCCCACAGATGTGCCACTCAAGTTGAAGTCCTCCAGTATACCAGGATGCAGTAGTTCCTCCATCATCTTCCTGTTATTTGGGTTCTCACACCCATGGCTACTTAGTGGAATGGCCTAGGCACTGGGGATGCAACTTTCATATTTCTCCCGGGTTCCAGGCCCTGATAAAGAAACAATAGAATGGGGCATCTTCCCCCACCAGGGCTAAGCCTGTCTGGGTAGGTGGCAACTGCTGGACCCCTGATCCAAACCTCACCAAGCCCTGGAGAGTGGAGAAGAGCACAGACAGACCCAGATAGCCCACAGACCAGCTGCGCACCAGCAAACTCTGAGCTCCAGTCCCAAGGCTCTAGCAGCGTCATGCTGTGGGTGGATATGGGCTGCAGACATGGGGCTCTGCTGCTGCCCATGTGGATACAGGAGCCTGCTGTGGGGGTAGCCTCCTCTCCCAGCTATGAAGCTAGCTGGCTGCACCAGCTACCACTGTCATTGCATTCCCATGCCCTAAATCCAGCCCACCACCTCAGCTGCCACCACTGCTGCCATCTTCCTAGGGCTGCTGCCTGGTCCTTCTTCTGACCCAGGGACTAGGGTTGTCTGTCTACTCACCCTGCACACTGCTAGGCTGCCCTCACTGGGCCTGGGGGCACAAAGGAGGTGAGGCAGGGTAGATGTGGGTGGAACCAGCCTGAATGATACATGTGGCCGGGAGATGCCCCTGGATGTGTGTGACAGCAAATCTGGAGCCCATGGGCATGGGCAGCCGGGACCCAGGAGCTGCATGTTCAGTGACATCCCCATGCAGCACCCTGCTCAGTCCCTCATCCTTACTCATCATCCCCCTGCTGCCTCCCTCTCCTCCCTTCCCCACAGTCTACTATGCTATTGCTTTGACAGGTGAGGGATTGTCAAAGCATGGAGAATTGTAGAGTAGTAGGGCTGCAAAGGACCTCCCTGCTCACCAGGTCTGTGGCAAGTCATAGCTGTGAAGCTGGGGGACAATGAGAGACATTTTGTAGACTAAGGGTGTGACCTCTCCAAACTCTAGATAGCACTAAGCTGATCAACATTTGTGTACATTATAAAACAAGGCTCTAAGAGGATGCAGCCTGCCTCCCACACTGCAGGTATATAAACATTCAGCAGTCTAAATGTTTCCCTTCTCTTCTTCCTGAACACCTATAAAACTAGCTTATTAGTCACAGCTGCGGATCTTTAATCAGTACTGATAAACCTGCCACCCTGTTCTCATTACTGCCAGACCACATGGATAAAACATACTTCCATCTTCCTCTGAGGTCTTTATACTCTCTCTGTTATGGGATCCCACATTTATGCAGGTATATCATGTCTGCCTTCATTTGGTCCAACTACTGGCCTACCCCACTTATTTTGCATGGCTGTGAGTGCTCCTTACCTGAAGTGATATTCACATGATGGTCCAGGTCTGGGTATGACTCCTCTTCTAATTCCAAAATTGAGACCAATCCCCTCTCTTCTTGTGTTCCTTCTCCTCCTCCTTTCACCAGTCCCTTGCAAACAACAACCTTTGTACTTTCCCTTCCTCTATTAGTTCTACCCCACTAGGGTTTTGGCTTTCCTCAGCAGGCCCCACTAAAACTCAGAGCCATGATCTTAAGAGACAGATGGGGCAGGACTTGAAGGGAGACTTGTCTATTCATTTCCTTTTCTTCCTCCCCTGCAACTCTCCCTTCCCTTAGTCACCTGCCACTGTGGTTCCACTTCATGCACCATTCAGACCACCCCATATTGTTGTCATCTTTCTCCTTTTTTTTTTGTTCCCTTACTTCCTACCTTTTTCCTTCACCCGTCTTACTTCCATTCTCCCCTTTATTCTTCCTATGACATCCTCTTAGTTTCCCCAGACTCTTTCCCTCCCTCCATGTTCTCTATTACACTTGTACACTCATCATCTCCTTCCCTTCCTTGTTCTTTTTCTGTACTCCCCTTCTCTTCTTTCAGTTCTTCCCCCCTCTTCTTCCCCATCACCATTTCCCTTTCTCCTAATCTCTTCCTTCTTTCCCCCTTCCAAGTCCTCCTCTTCCATGGATCCCATCTCTCCCTTCTCCTCCCTCATTATTATCCCTTCCTCATCTGCTTCCTCTTCTGTCATCTGTGCCTCCTGAGCCCCTCCCCTGCCAATCTGCTTTCCCCTGCTGTATTCTTTCCACTTTGTCTTCTTTTGACCATATTTGTAAATGACCTAGGGTGAGTGCAGAACACATGACTTGATTGTCCTCACATATCAAACATCTATTCCTTTTTTTAATCTTGCACCCCATGCCCCATCGCTCTGCACACCATGCAAATCTCATATGAACAGGCCACTGCCAAATATTCCTCCTCATTGCACCTCAAGCAGAACTTTAGCAATATATAGTAAGTAACTAATCCTATGTGACACCCTATTGTGATTCCTGGAGGAAGATGTCATAACCCACCCGCCCCTACTGAGTCTGCTCACAGTAGTACCTAGGCTGTCCAAGCCCCAGTCCATATCTCATCTAGGTCTTGGACTTTGTTCATGTTCTCCACATACTCACAGTGTCTTGTTAGCCAAAATCTCATATCCTTCTCTTCAGTCAAGGCTGTATACATCTTAATTGTGACTCTCTCAGGTTTCCCCAACAGCCCCAAAATCACAGTGTGCCAAAACAGGGTCTTCACTGGGGCTGTGTGAAACAGCACTGTTTTGTTTCGACTCCCATTTTGCCCTTTCAAAGGAAAATGTTTCAAAGGAAAACTAATGTGGGTTAATCTTATATCTAAGTACATGTTGTATTAATGACATATTTTTATTCCTCAACAAGTTTTTAAAAATCAGATCATCTTTTCAATGCTTTTCAATGTACTGCATTCACTGTAAAATCTCTTCAAGTGCTATATGAACCTGAAATTAGATAACTAGATCTAAGACACATGTCCTCTTTTACAGTAAATTTCCAGGTATCTTTTGATTTTAGCTTTGTTCATGTTGTTTGGATGTGGAGTTTTACTTAGCAAAATAAAAATAAAATCCTACACAAAGACACAAACTGATATGAAAAATGTACAATACTGCTGTAACTAAATCTGCAAAATTGCCAACCAATTAGGAAGAACAAAATGATGGAGTTAATTAATATCATAATATAAATCATGTTTAAATCTATCATGCTTTGCTGAAAAGCCTTCTAAACTTTAAAGTATGGTTTATTGTTGCAATTTCTGTTTAGTAAAGTAGTTGTCAGAAAGAAGACAGAACCAATTAATATTAGGCAAGAAAGAGATCATGTTTTAAGTCAAAGTCAGGAATGTTGGCAACAAAGAACTCCTTCATATACGGAGACAAACAAGTTTTTACCCTGCTCTTTCTAATATTAAAATTATGGTGTACCAAGATAGATATAAATAAAGGATTGGAATTTGGTCAAAATGACTTTACCCTAAAATACAGATATTTCAAATTGATTTAAAGGGTAAAAGCAAAACCTGCATCCTCTCTGCAGACCCATTCTTCTATCTAAATCAAAGTTATGCTACAGCTCTTAAGTATGGACATTTCTAATATCTACTCTTGGGAGCTAACTCTGGCATGACTGGGACTACAATACAATCCTATTTTTCAATAGCCGAAGTAATTCGGTGGTGGGAATGGGACATTCTGGACAGTCTGAGCTAAAATAGAGTGGCATAAATAAATTTGGTACTGAGTTTTAAACTAGGTATACTATCAGATAATATCCAGAAAGTATTTTGGTTTTCTCATTCTTTAAACCAACTCTCCTTCTAAACCTTTGTATAGAAAAGCACTTAGGTTGTGCATTCCATCTGTTTGGTTCTATTTACCAGTTATTTAAGCATATACTTAGGTCTTACTGAAATCAAGTCATTTAATTTGATTTAATGGGACAAAAAGATATGCACTCGTGCTTTGGCAAATAAGGATCAACTTAAATAGATATTAAAGTACTTTCCTGAATCAGAGCATCCATCTGCAAAGGAGATACATATACTGGGGGAAAATTCACCTCTTGTCCTTATCTGAATCAAATAAGGACCCATTTATTTAAACAATAACATATGTTTTAAATTATATGATAGATAGATATTTTAAATATTAAGAAAAAAATTGTCTTTGAGAGTCCTCAATTCTCATAAATGATCATAAAAACTTTATATATTATCAGTGCCCACTAAAAACAATATTCAAATCCCTTAATTAAAAAAGATGGGATATTCTCTAGATATAATCTATAAAAGAATTCTCACAATTGGTTTTCTAATTGCAAATGGCAATGCACAATTTCAATCCAATTACAATCAAGTTTCCTTTTTAATTTAATCCTGGCAATTCTACAAAACATAAATTGTTGAAAATAATTAACCTAATCTGTTGTAATATAGTCTGTTGAGGACCAGATACCTTAACTATATGCAAGGTATCCAAGTTGTACCCATATTGACTCCTCTGTGAAATCTTATGAAATATGAACTTTAATTTCTACCCAGGAGAACTTTTACCATCTTTTCTCTGATGCCTGCTGAAGGGTGTTTGTGCCCAAAACCTTCCAATTATTATTATTATTATTATTTTTGCAAACATCTTGTTGCTCTAATACAAGATATCATCTCTGTCCAAAAGCCCTGATTAATAATATGAAATGAGTTTTTGTGCTTAAGGCAAGATTCTTTGGGTAGATGTGATATTTTGTTATTTGACCAACTAAATACAGCAAAATCTCTGTTATCCAGCACCCATAGGGAAAAGGGGATGCCAGATAACCAAATATGCCAGTTTCCTGAGAGAAGTCTTTGCCTGGCTGGCATCAGTGTGCTGGGGGACAGGCACTGTGCTTCCCCTCCTGCCCCTCCCCTGGCATCAGCTTGGCAGGGGATAGGGAGGGGGCCCCCATGCAGGCTGCTTTGCCCCAGGCCATGGCCCAAGGTAGGACTCAGTGAAATCAGAAGTCCCACTTCCAGTTTTGCTTTTGCCACATTGACTGGTGTCAACCGCTGTACCAGTTAATAGAGCATTCCAGTTAATGAAGTGCCAGATAACACAGCTTTTACTGTAGTTGGAAAAGAGTTCTTTGCAAGCTTTCAGGCACAAACACCCATCTTCAGGTATTGGGAGACTCTGATTCTCTTATGAGTTCTCCAAGGTAGAAAAGAAGCTAAAGTAAACAAGTCTGTGACGATGCAAATGAGTGAAAGTTTAGAAGACAATGGGTAGGTATAGGAGGAGAGGGAAAAGGTAGGGGGGAAGGAAGGCAAAAGTGTGAAGGAATGCCAGTGGCATAAGGGCATATTACCTGGGATATCATCACATGTTAGCCAAGTTGTAATGTGTCATAAATCCAATATCAATATTAAGTCCATGGGGTTTTTGTATTCAGAAGATTTATGAAGTGAAATTCATAGGCTTATCTATGACAGATTTTTTTTTAAGTTCCTTTTGAGGATTATAACTGAAAGACCAGAGTGATTGTCTTCTGAGAAGTGGGCACCCACAAGTAATTGGATATTTTTGTCTTTGATGGATTTTCTGTGTGCACAGTTGTTGTTTGGTTTCTCCTACATATTTTCCCTTGATGCTTAATGTTTTGTTAGTCTGATGTATTTTCACATTAAAACTATTTGTTATTTTCAATTTGTGCCCAATAAGCAACTTACATAACGGTGGCTGAAGTACTTGTTTTTTGCTACATTCCTGCTGAAACATTTAAAATACAAAATTGAGGTCTATGACTATTGCTCACTTGCACTAGTTTTTCCACACTTTTTATTTTCTTCCCTGCTTTGCAGAAAATGACAGAAAGCTATACGTAATGACAGAAACATCTTCAAGCTTTGCACTGAGATATTCATTTGTCTGAAATCTTGAATATTAGTTTCAAATGTACCCATCCTTACATTTTCCAGACAGCGAAGACAGAGCTACAACAAAGCATTTTTTCCTATTTTTCTTTAAGCTTTTTATTGGTGTCTGTGGAGTAAACAAAACTTGGAGTTTCCACTTTGCAAAACTTGGAGTCTCCAATATAACTAATTTATAATTTTTTTTCTCTATACTTTAAATTACTGTGCGGGGGGGAGGGGAGAGGCATCTTATATTCAGGTTAATCTTATGTTTAAGTAAAGTGGTTGTGGCAGGGCACTGTTGGTGCCTGCCACTTTAAAGGCTGAGCCAAACAGCCAGCAGGTGCTTGGTTACAGTGAGCATTTTAGAACTCTGTCTGCTTATATAAACAGAGCAGTTTGCTGCTGACAGGGCAGGAAGAAACATTGCCTGGCTGAAAGGCTGTGTGAAGCATCTTGGAGGTAAGGGCTAGAGCTTATGGGGATGTTTTGGAGGCTCCTGGTCCTGGGCGTGACCTAAAACTGCACCCTGCTGGGAGTAGGTGGCTTGATGGGGCTCCCAGTGGTGTGGGAGCCTCCAGGAGAATACCAGACCAGTTACCACCCTGGTAGAAGATGGGTCCGGGTGCCTCAATAACCCCTAGCCCTCACATCACTGTGGGTAGCAGTTGGGGTCAGACACGGAAATGGTCACCTGAACCCCCACCGGGGAGGAAAGCCCCGTAACCCCAGTGAGGGTGTAGAAGATGTGAAGCCCCAGTAACGGAGCCCCAGTGAGGGGGTGGAGATATGGAGCCTCAGTGATTCGGAAACCAGAGGGCTGGGAATGCAGTGTAGATGTGAATGAGTTTGTATAGAGTTGCCCCAGGAGGGGCCAAGGCAAGTTTGGCTCTGGTTGGGTAATTGGCTGGCCACTACCCCAGTGAGGGTTGTGAGACAGACCCAAAAGATGGTACATCTGCCACACAAGGTGTGCACTAGATAAAGCCTATGGCTGAAGGGGCCTGCTTCAAAAGGGAGCAAGGTGGTATAAGTTGTCAATGCATGAAAGACACCCTGTGAGAGGGGGTAGAGTATGAGAGGCCCTGGTGAGAGGAGGGCGCTATGAATGTGTGTGTGTCTGAGGCCTGACAACGAGGCATAAGCTTGGTCCAGCTGTAGGCTGGGAACATTATGTCACGTGGGTGCCATCCGCAGGGCTTCGGCTGCGGTGTAGGGGAGGAACGGAGCTGCAGATAACGTCCCCTGGCATCAAGGCAAGAATGGGAAGCCTCCCATCTTATTGGAACCTATTAAGAGACAACAAGACGTGGCAGAAAAGGAGGAGGGTGGTTGACCTAGAAATAGGTGGGCGGGCCAATGGCAGACTGGTCCTGAGAGCCCCCTGTTACAGTGGTATTAATTATATTATATTTTTATTTTTAAAAAATATACAATAGTTTCTTTAATTTGATAGCTGGTCTACAATGATATTTGTCCATTAGCCTAATAAAAGGCATTTTTTTCCCTCCAATCTGGGGGAGGGGGGGAACTGAAGCTGCATACACTTCATCAATCATGTGATAGAATCAAACATTTAGAGCAACTGGATGAGCTATGATTCCTCTGCTAGACGTTATCAGTCTTTCTAAGTAGCAAACAACATTATTACTGTTATTCTCCCAACTTTGCATCTTAAGAGGTATGTAATGACTCTTTTAAACATGCCTTGTCAATATTGTAATGACATTAATTTTGTTCAGAGAAACCGTGTTAATTCCTCATTTTTACTACTTTTACTGGCAGACTCTAACCCCATGTTTATAAATATCTTCAGCTGAAAATAAAACAAACAGATCATTTTTTTTAGAGTAATTGCTTGAAAAGGGCAGGAGGAAAAAGTAGTGTATTACTGTGTACTCTATTTCTGTGGCCTGATTTTGATTGATGTAGCTGAGATTTCACTGTTGATAGTTGATAACTAATTATAGGAGAAGTTGGAGTGGCTGGATTGACTAAAAAAATGTAAGTATTTCTCCATTGTAACAAATGGAATAACTAACCTGTAGTGAACTGATTCTAATAGGTGCCTTTGGGGGTTAAATTTACCATAAAGTATGCAATCAATAAATATTTTAAAGGTACAAAATACAAATATAAGTTTCTTAGGTTAAAAAAAATCTTGTGACTTTCAACTGAGCCTAGTTCAGATTCAAGATAGTACTGGTAAGATATTCAACCTTTGTTGGTATTAGACTAACTTGTTATCTCTAACATAGAGCAGAATCAAATTTGATTCTTTTTTCAGACACTGAAGTCCCCTTGACAGAGGCTTCAGTAGGAAAATATCAGAGAAAAAGATTAGAAAATTGTTTAGCAGCTCTTACTTAGAATTGCCTGACTTATGCAAAATAATTCCCAAACTATAATATTATTCTATAATTTTGTGTTTGATCATTTAATTGCATAATACCACCACAACTAGCTTAAGGAGTAGGGAGGAAATATTCTACCTCTTCTCCACAAGCTCACACACCCAAAACAAATCATACACTTTTTCAGGCTTATCGTATAGACTCCTCTAGAAAGAGCCATTTACAGAAATATTGAGGCTGACCTCTTCTTTGTGAGGAGGTCCTGAATCACATAAACTAGATATTGCTGAAGTCTGAGAGCAGTGTAATTTCATTCTGCACCCTATGCTGTGAAATATAGAACCATTGGTGTCATGAAATCGAAGAAGTATAAAAATGAAAGTCCTTACTGATAGAAGCATGTGCAGTTTATATTAAATTAAGAGGGATGGAAACAGATCTGTGGCTTTTGAAGTACATGAAAAACTACAGCACCACCAAAGACACCAGCAGGTCAGGGGTGTAAATGGAAATAACTACTTTAGGGACAGGCTGTTCAGGACCCATATTGAAAACCTGTGTGTCGCATATTTTCACAAAATCAATTTATTTCCAGCAACTTGGGGGGTTTAGGGTTTATGAAATATAGTTATAGTCCAACTGTCAGCAAAGAACAAGATTTCTGAAAGTGGAAAACTACAAAAGGCTCTGCCTTTTCAAGAAATATATAAACTATTTGCTTCCTTCTGAATGGGAATATCTTCTTTTTTTTTTTTATATTTCTTTGACATTTACTTACTCCTGGTTAAAATCTACAATAGTTTTATTTATTTATTTATTCGTTTTTTCACACACACACACAAAAGTTAAAATTCAAAGTCTAAGTTTCACAAGTGTTAAATTGTCCTTCATATATGTATGTGGATGTGATAGATACAGACACAGGCACATGCCCCCACAGACATATATATAGAGAGAGAGAGAGAGAGCAACTAGGTAAAGGATAATTGTTTTATTTCTACCTCTCAATGATAAAGGTTTTGTTTTTTAAAGATTAATCTAAAAGACATTTTGCAATATACTAGCATTAGATGCATTTATTTAATCCAGCCCATTTTGTTATTTATGCTTTAACTGTGAGGATTTTTTTTCATTTAATTTTTTAATGCAACTTCCTTTAAAGATCTATATGTTACTTATTATCCAATGAAAGGTATTTCTAAAAGAGGCATACCAAGCAACACTGAATGAGATGCACAATATACAATCAAAGTCATTTAAAAAAATCTTGCAAAAATTCTGCTCTGCAATTTTTGCTTTTAAACTTTAATTAACAAAACACATAATAAATATATTTCTTAACTGAGGGTAATGGCACTTCTACACACACCTATGTCAGAATATGTCCCACTACAACTACTTTTTTAGAATTCCTTCTATGATTCAACTTATTGAATCATGTTGTAAAAATGTTGGTATCTTCCACGCATTGATGTGGAAGACACCAAACTGATAATTGCTCAAAGCTGTATTTTACAGTCATTCATAAAAGCCTGTGCTGCCTTACTTCAGTCCTCTGAGAGTGACAAGCTCTGAAGCACACAAGCTGAAGCTGATAAAAAAAAAAAATTAGATGCCTCATCCTGCCATGCAAGAAATCTTGCATAAACGCTGTCTTTTACAGTTCGTGCACTTCTTAAGAAGTCAGACCTAGAACAGCAACAGGGAAGCTTTCTGCAGTTTCATGCACAACATTCTCCTTAAGCCAGTGTAGTTGGGGTAGTCACAGGGTTTATAGATGCTATTCCACTCCTTGGCCATTTCTTAAATTTCTAATGGTCTCTTTGGGTATGAGTATAGATTGGAAGTTATAGTGTGTCTTGCAATAGGGTCGTATAAGATGCAAAATGCTGACTGGGACAGATGGGCTCAAACCTGGCTTATTAAACTACTTGAATAGCTATTTCCCTCTCCTCACTTCCTGGCTGCACAAGCATATCTCAGCTAAAAATGTCATCAAACTTTCAAATTATTTGAAAAGTTCATGGTTTGTAGAGATATTTTTTTTTATCTTCACAGCAGGGACTCCCATTAGAACTGGTAGGTTTTGTCAAATTAGTGGAACTTTAAGGGCAACAGTGAAGATCAAAAAATGACAGTGGGATGATATATGGTCTAAAAGTTTCAGAAGCATGAGCTTCAGATCCTGGCATTACTCATCATGGGGAAACATATTACTAAGGTCAGTAAAGTTAATTACATCTTTATATTATACCACTCCCCACTTCCCTTGTACATTACAGGAAATCTGAGGCCTTCTCTGCACAGAAAAGTCACACTAATATGAGTAATACCATTTTTTAAAAATCTGTTAAACCAGTAAAAAACCCTGTGTACATTCATTAGAAACAGTTTAGTTAGCTTGTTGGCGGAATCAAAACTCTGAGAGTTTTCAGATCCCTTAACCTATAGAGCTGAATGCTTCATTTGCTCTGGATCAGATCCTATTCTACCTATTAGAATACCAAGCAGATTTAGGCATTTGGGTGCCTGTACACAAGCACGGTGGTGGCTCTGGCACACTGTAATTACAGCACACTGGAAAAGATTTGATTGAGTCTTCTGGAGCGCGGTAATCACTGTGCTCCAGCACCCTTCTGCATCTCACATACCAGCATCACCACACTTCAAAATGGCAGTAAAGTTTTTGAACTAAAGCTCATTGAACACAAGATGTTCTAGCACTTTAATTAGAGTGACTCTTGGAGTTGGTCTAATTTAAAGTGCCACCCCCACCACCCTTGTAAAAGTACCCTAAGATGAATCCTAGGGGGGCACGCTCCCAAGCCTACCCACCTGTCTTTGAGCTAGATGCTTGCCTCAATTTTCTGTATTCAGTCAGTCTCTAGTGGTTATTACCTTATCCAGGAGGTTTCCTCTCTCTCTCTCTCTCTCTTTCTGATTTCTCTGCTAAGACAGTCTTATCACTTTGGCCAGCTGCCTGAAGTTCGCCATGAAGTCTTGATGGAACATTCCACGTGCCCACACTCTTTCCTGCCACGACTTGTTGTTAAGGGAGAGAAGAAATACCTGGACATGTGGCTTCTGATGTTGTTGGTCTTGCTATCTGCCTAAGTGTAGTGAGGGCTCCACCAACCTCTACGCCCTTGCCCATTCCTCCAGGTACTAATTCACAGTCTGTAGTCAGCCTCAGAGCTGGCTAGACACTCCTTACATCTCTGGCTTTGCCAAATCATTCACCACCTTGATCCTGGTTATCCTCCACCAAACTTGGTGCAAAAAAAGAAGGAACTGACCTGTACTTTACCAGTTTTCTAGCCTCTTGTCTGGATAATTGTGTCTTACTATCCTGCTATATCTGGGAGGGATCCTCTCCCACTTCAAAAAAAGAGGAAAAAAAAACAAACTTGAACTTCTTTCTGCCCTTCTAGGCCAGTCTCTATGGTACCTATTCTCAGACCTGCTATTAGGGCCTCTACAGTACCTTCTTCCCTGGCTATCTCTCTGGGCTGCCATGTGGCAGTTTCAGGTTACATGAGAGCTGCTTGTTCAGGGTTTATTCTCTGTAAGCTCCCTCAACAGAGCTGTCTCTCTGAAAACTCATCCTGATCATTCTCTGTGTGCCTTCAGTTATCCCTGCCGCTTCTCTGACTGAGTCAGGAACTTCCAGTTCCAGGCATCTCTCTTGCCTGGTTCGGGTCACTTTTTATATTGGAGCTTATATTTCCTCTGCCTCCCCTCGGGAAACACCAGAAGAAGAAGGATCCCTGAATGGCTCTTTGCAGCCTCAGGTCTGGGGCAGCTGTTTGCAACTCTGGTGAGTTAATCTTTGCCCAAAGTGGGTCTTTTCTTCCCTTACACATCCTGCTCCTCAAGGCACCACTAAGCACTACTATCTTTCTTCTTACTTGGTTTGCCTCTTGGGTCTCAGTATCTCTCACCTCTTTTCTTTACTCATCTTATCCTCACTGTATGTCTCACACTAGGACAGGAAGTCAGCCACTGTATTCAATCTTTCTGGCCTGTACACAACATGTAACAGAAAAGGTTGGAGTGTCAACACCCACTGCATAATGTGAGTATTGTCCATTTATGCTGTATTCAACCAGTTAAATAGTGCATGATCAGTTATTAATTTAAATTCACAGCCTAACAAGTAATATTGAAAGTAGTCAACCCCCCAATGAATAGCAAGACATTCACGTTCCTTTGTGGAGTACCTTTTTCATGTTCATTCAACTTTCTGCTGGTATATGCCACAGGTTGTTCTACACCATCCACTTCTTGGGACAAAACAGCTCCCAAAAACAGCAATGAAGCATCTGTCTGCAAGGTGAAAGGTAGCAAGAATTTGGAGGTATGAAGTAATGCATCCTTGCACAAGCTTCACTTGAGGTCTTTGAAGGCCTTCTGGTGAACAGTGTCCCATTCAATCTGATAAGATCTCTTACCTTTAATAGCATTGACTAAGGGTGTCACTACCTCAGCAAACTTGGGTATAAAACATCTATAATAACTTGCGAGCCCTAAAAAGGGTCTCACCTGTTTCTTATTCTGAGGCTCCTGATTCTCTCTAATATCTCATACCTGATCTGCTGGGGGTCTCATACATCCTTGCCTGACCGAGAACCCTAAATATTTAGTTTCAGTATTTCCCATTGTGCATGCCTTAGGGTTTGCAGTCAATCCTATTTTTCTCAGCTCTTGTAAGATGGCTCTTAAAGCACTCAAATGTTGTTCCCAGGATTCCATATACATTACTATATTGTCAATATAGGCAGATGCATAACCTTGATTTGCTAACATGAGGCATAAGGAAGGCATCAAATTGAGTCATTGTATTTAATTTGCTAAAGTCTATAAAAATCTACAAAATCATAATACATATAGTCATAGATTCTAGGGCCAGAAGGGATCTCAATGGGCCTTCTAGTCCAACCCCCTGTCCCTGGCAGGCAGGAAAAGGGTCACCAAACCTGGAACCATGTGATCCCAGCCAGGTGCCTGTTCAGCCTCCTCTTAAAGACTCCCAAGGATGGGGTGAGCACTACCTCCCTTGGAAGCCCATTCCAGATCCTGGCAACCCTGACCATGAAGAGCTCTTTTTCTAATGGCCTGTCTAAACTTACCCTGCAATAGCTTATGGCCATTCTCCTTGTTGTTCCAGGGAGTGCCCCGGTAAACAGATCATCACCTACTTCATGCTGCTCTCCCCTTATGAATTTGTATGATGCTCAAAGGGGTTTGAGATGCTTCTAGAGGCACATGCAGGCTTGTCAGGACATACCTTGAGGTCTATTCCTGTCCTGGGTGAGAAGGTGTGGGGCGGGGTTGGAAGTAATTTATTCTGGGTTTCTGGAGGACTGCTAATTGCTTGTTTTCTCTTGGTGAAGCAGGCTAAAGTTATCCTAACACTAGCTAGGTAGAATAGTCCCAGAGTTAACCCTCACCTGAAGTGGCATAACTTTGAGATAATCAGGTGGCACTAAGCATGAGCTAACAAGCTTTAATGTACAGATATTGATGTTTTAAATATTCTAAGTGTAATGTGTAACTTTACCTTCATAAGAATACACATTTCTATTCTTAGATATTCACAACATAGCTAATATATAAATGTAATTCATACATAAGGCAAATGACATTAAAGTTGTTCCCATCCCTGTACTCCCATACAAACTGATTTGCCAGTTAACTGAAGTTATTTGGACATGTAGGGGGTTTATACATATGCCTCAGGAGTATGTGGGGCAGGGGTGCTTGAATCTACTGAAAGCAACTGGAGAGTATTGTGAATCAGCATCCCTCAACTGAAAAATGGTGGTGGGGTCACTTTAAATCTTGTCAAAAAGCTTTTGTTAAAGCACCCTCACCACACTGAAAAATGGTGGGAATGCTGATGCATGTGATGCTGGAGAGTGGTAATTACCATGCTTCAGTGGACTGGATTAATTGAGTCTGCTCTGACACACTGTAGTTACAGCATGTCAGATCAGCCTGCATGTGTATAGGCACCCATAGTTACATCAAACAGGGACTGCCTAGGGGAGATAATCAAGAATGTATCAAAGGAAGGAGGAGAAAGTTAAGAACAAGAAGAGGGTGGATAAAGTAGGGAAATGGATGAAATCAAGGATTAATCAATCAGTGAGTTTAGCGAAAACTTGGCAAGTGTGGAGAGATCTTGTTTACTATGCTAACAACTCTTGAGTCAAGAATGATTAAATAATAATAATAAGTTAAAATTAAATTAGGCAGGTTCCTAAATTGCCAGTCTCTTTGCATGGTATGGTACAACTTCAGGAAATCCAGAGTATGCTCAGCACTTATTTAATTAATTGTATACTAATGCTGTTCAGTCCAGGATTGAACCCAGACACTGAATTTCAAAAGACAACGTAATGTCAGTAATGACTGCTACTGAGCAACATTTCAGCAGGGCGACTGGATGGTTTCATCCTACAGCACATTTCTAATTGAGACACTGCTCTTTAAATTACATAGTGTTCCTCAGAGATTCACACTCCCTATCATTTTATGAGCGAAACAATTATAAAATGTAAATATTTATATATCACATTAATCTCTAGTAATCCACAATAGCAATTCAAATTCCAGTGTTATATTTTATAAATCAGAATGAAAATATATTCCTCCTTTTGTAATAATCACTGAGCTGATACTCAAGCAAGCAGGATAAAGGTTTATTCTCATAACATTTTTAAATACATGCACACACACACACACTACCTTTTAGCAGAGATTTTTCTTTTTAAATTCATGCTCAAAATATGTTCAGCGGAGGTAATTAGTTTCTTTCTTCCCTTTTAAAGAAAAATAATTGGAAGAGATTTGTCCTAAATATAAGGCATTTCCCACAGCTATGAAATCTGAATGACTTTTTGCAGTCTACAGCTCACATTTGATGTAAGAAAATGAAATTCTGATAGCTCTTGAAGAAGTGAAGATCAATAAAAGTCAAGACTCGCCACAGATCACACTGCAAGAAATATGGCTTGCTACAGTAGGTATGACTTATTTTATAAGAGCTTTACAGTTTGTTTGGGCATATGTAGAGAGACCTCTTCTCTATAATTCAAAAGACCATTTTATCTTCAATGTTTTAACTAGCATGGAGGAGGTACCCACTGAAACGAAAACAAAAAGATGTGATGCATCATAATAAAGTATATCCCTTATGGAAAAATACTTTAACAGTCTGCATTTACTTCAGATGTTGGTCAAAGGAACAGCAGTTGTCAAGAAATCTTTTCAAGAAGAGATTATCATGCATTTTGTCTTATTTTGAAACAAAGATAAAGGATTTTTTAAAAGAAGAACGCTACAATACTTAATTTTTTTTTGTGACAAAATATTTATTTTATTTCTAATTTTCCTGACGGTAAAAAGGTAAAAAAAAAATGTTCTAAAAAAAGATTGAGTCGTTTAATGGAAAATATCTTCTCCATCAGAAAATCCCACTAGGAAAATTTCAACTATCTCTAGTTTATCACTGATTTTTAAACACAGAAGTAGTCATTTGCTACATTTAGGCATAATAAATACACCTAAGAAATTATTTACATTTAGCTACTGAAAAAATGACTTACTGGAATTAATATCTATACAAAAAGTTACAGAGCCTAATGGGACCAGCTTGAAGCCTATTCATTATTTAGAGTGGTAACCTAGGGAGATGCCCCAACCCAGATAACCTTAAGAAGTATAACTATGGCTGAACTTGATGACAGTGAAAACTTAATTTTATATTAGCCTCTATTGAAAAGATCTACCAAACTGCCTTGTGTGACTGGCTTATCAAATAGGGATCAGAGGTCAAATAGATGACATAGTAACTGTCAGAAAATCATAGGATATTAAACTATTCATTGACCTATAGGGGACAAATCAATTATCTCTGATAAACAGTCTATCCCTCAATAGGTGAGGTCATAGCTACAGGCTCAAAGAAGGACAATAAAAGGTTACCATTTATTCTGCAACCAAGCTTGAACACATATGTTATATAATCCTATCTGTAGCTTCTTTCTCATGGATACATTTTTTGCTTTGCTTGATGCTTGCTTTTTTTTTTTTCCCCCACAGAATCGTGCTGATAACTATTTGGGAGTGGTGGTATACTTTAAAAACATAGTACATGGTGCCATAACCTAGAAGCATGATGCCTATCTAATGTAAGTATATTGTCAGGTTTTTTTGCTCTCCCATGTTATTCTTAATAAGTAGAAATATCTTTATGGAGTGCCAGAAATTACTTTTGTGAACTATAAGGTCTCTCAGTGCTTGACTTCATTCCCTTCACTCTAATTCAGAAGGCATTCTCTGCTTTCCAGCCAAATAGCTAGTATGCATTACTAAGAGTAGGTACAATTTGAAAATGCTAGTTACTCTAACACACAGATGATATGTGAAGATAGTCAACTTAATGCAGCTTCAAAGAAAATTACATTTCTATTGACATATGATAAAACTTTCCCCTCCTCATATGTGTTCTTTAGATTGTACAAGATCATAAAATGAATCCACGTTAGGAAAATTACATTTTCACCAGTAGTGTCTACATGTACAGCTAATGCACATTAGGCTGACTGCACAGTAAAATAGTAAGCCAACCCTGAGAAGGCATCTACAGACGCAGCCTCTTCACAGCAGATTTGCTCCTTATGGCTCTGCTCTGCCCCCCTGCAGCAGCCAGGAGAAGCTGGTGGCTCTAGCCACACCTTCTGGGTGCCAGAGGCACTCCTGCACAGTGTTCCCTGGCCATTTTCTTTTCTGGCCAAGAGCAGTTTGCAGCCTTCTGGCACAGCCCTCTATCTGGCTGCAGAGCCTATACCCAGCGTACAACGGCTGTTTTCCAACCAGGCCCCAGCAGTGACAAGCCACATCATGGGTTTCTGCTTGATGCCATGCCCATTGTGTTTTGCAGATGCTGTACCTGCCACCTAGCCTAGGTCAGCCTTAACCCTGTGCTTCATAGCCATGTGGCCAGGCCCACTGCCCCCAGAAAGTTGTATACCAGCCTTTGAGCCACGACACAGGCCCCAAATGACACAACAATGATACCCAAATGGATGCTACCAGGCATGCTATCAATGAGCTCCTGGGGCTACATCTCTGCTGGTTGTGGGCCATCCCTGCCAATCAGGACTGGTGGCTCCACATTGTCCAGGTTACATGGAATGATGAACAGTGGGTGGATTCCTCCTGGATAACCTGGGCCACAATCCAGGAGCTATTCTACCACCTGTGCTTTCACCTGGAGTGACAGCCTACCATCATGTGACTACTCCAGGTACGTGCAGCCTCCCTACTGAGACCTGGCAGACCATCACCTTCTTCACGCTTACCATACCTACCAGCCTGCACTATATCTGCCACCTCTTTGGAGTAGGAAAGGTAACCAGCAGAAAAGCCATTCTTGAGGTCTGTGGTGCCCTCTAGAACATGCTGGGCCACACTGTGCTCCAACTCACTGACCCACTGGAGGTGGTGGCAGGATTCCAAGTCCTGGACTTTCCACAGTGCATTGGGCCCTAGCTGGGGGACACGTCACCATCACCTGCCCAGCTCAGGTGGACTTCCCAAATTACCAATGGAGTTTCCACTTAGTTGTGCTTCAGGCTGTGGTGAACCACTGGGTCACCTTCATAAATGTCCATGCCAGCTGGGTTGGCAGCACTCACAATGCTCACATCTTCCAGAATTCTGGCCTGCCAGCCCTGGTGGAGAGTAGGTGCTTAGCACCTAATGTTCCAGACCTTCCTTTAGGCAATGTGACTCTCCTACCCATCTTCATCAGGGCCCCCGCCTACCTGCTGCTACCATGGCTTTTACAGCCATATACTAGCCAGCTCAATCCACACCAGGCATGTTTCAATGGGTGCCTGGGTTAGAGCTCTGTATTCGTGGAGTATGCCTTCTGCTGCTTGAAGGTATCCTTGTGCACCCTCACCACCTGCCTTGAGGTCACAGATGACAACATCCCATGGTCATCGTCGTAGCCTCTGTACTGCATAACATCTGCGAGACTGGCAGGAGTTCTTCCACGAGGTGTGGGTAGAGGAGGCACAGTGAGAGTGCCAGCTTCAATGGCAGTGACAGCCATGGCCTCTCCACCTCCTGGCTTTCTGGGCAAGTTGCACACCCAGCAGTGGGGACCAGGGCACCATGTGCAACAGGCACTGACAGACCAGCTCTTTCTGCACTCCCCACTGTAGGACACCAGTCCATCTGGCCATGGACCCCAGGTTCACAGTGCATCCCCAACATCACACTCATTGTAGACAGTTTCCAGTAAGTCTTTATTTCCCTCCAGAAACACAGATGCCCTCCCTCCAAAAACACAGGCCCCACCACCCACCACCAATAGTATACCCTCCTTACCATGCAAACTATTTAGAATGTGCTGTGTGCCCTACGTCAGGGGCTTTGGAATGGAGTTATCTACCAAGTGGATCCTGGGGACAGGTGCCCAGCACACATTGTGGATGCCATGATAAGGTCATCAGACTGGGAGATCAGCTGGAGATATGGGCAGACACTCTTCTGGCTGCACTGCTGGCTCCCTGTCCTCCACCATAGGGTCTAGGGCAATAGGGTCCACATGTAGTGTTGGCCCTACTGTAGGCAGCTACTCCTCAGGGGCCACATGGTGCCTGGCTAACAGCAGGGAGTGGCCCAGATATGGGGCCCACTTGCCAGAAGATCTAGTATAGGTACAGGGGCAGTGGGCCCTGTTCCCTGCAGTGATGCTACACTTCAGCCCAAGCCTACTGGGACTTGATGTTAGGCAGTGGGTGGCTGCCAAGAGGCAGGCTGGGCAAGGTCCAGAGTCTGGGTAGGAGCAGTACAAAGGTGACTGCCAGAGCCAGGATAGGGGCCAGTACCCAGTGGTCTTCCATGGCCTCCACAAGACTACAAGAGACTGCTGCTCCTGTGCCTCCAGCAACCTCTGAAGGAGGGCAGTGTGCTTCTCCTCAAGGGTTAGGTGTCTGTCTTGGAATGTGTGGTCCTCATGATCCTTCTCCTGCTCATGCACAACATCCTGGGTACCAGGCCTGTGAGTCTGTCAGCTGCTCCTCCGTCATGGTGAACAGCCTGTTCAGCAAGGAAGTGTGGTCTAGCATCTGCCATTGGTAGATGTGGCACATGCAGAGGGCACTGCCTATAGTTGGTGGCTGCTGCCTCTCCTCCATGTGCAACTGCTGGACCTGCAGAGCCAGGAGAGAGAGTCTTTTTGTTAGATTTTGCAACATTTCAGAGATAATGCACCCTCCCACCATCAAATCATGGGTTGTGAGCATACAGATACCCAGGGGCTATAGTTAGTTGGCCCTGCAAGCTCTGCCATAGGCAGCCTTCATCCCTCCTGCTCCCTCTGTGGGGAAAGGTCTACTTGGCACTTGTCCCAGGCAGCCTGCTTTCCCAGGCCAGGCCAGGGCTCCAGGCCAATTCTCCCCTTCTGCAGGCCAGGTAGTTTGCTACTGTGATGTCAAACCCACACCAGCTGGGGTCAATGAGTGAGGGGCTCCCACCCAACTGGGATGTGCAGTTGGTGATGCCCCTTCCCTCCTCCGAGGGGACCTCTGCATAGAGGTGGCCTGGGGCAGGGCCCCCCACTATGTACATCCTGCGCCTGAAGCATGCCCCTGCTAAGAGTCTGCCAGGTATGCTGTTTTCACAGTCTGAAGGATGCCCAGCCCAGTATGACCACTGCTGCTGACTGGCACGGTGCCCTTGGTGAAGCTGAGAACCTGATGCAGGGCCCTTAGCTTCAGCAGTGCCCCAGGAAAGCCTGCATTTCCCTTCAGTGTGCACCACCACCTGAAGGGGTATTTGTGCCTATGCTACAAATGCCTGACCCCCACAGCAGAGGAGGTCACTGTTGCTATTGATGAGTTTTTCCACATGTGACAAGCTAGTGGCTGCTTAGCTAGGAGTGCACTGGATGCTCAAAGTTCTGCACTGCCTCCTGGCTCCCTGAATGTTGTGAGAGGTATCTCCAGGGGCCACAGGGGAGCTCAACCAGGCAGGGCAGAGAGCAGGGGAGGGGAGGGCCCTCCCCCATGAGGGGACCCTGGCTCTATGTGAAGCCTGGGGGTTGGTGGGAGAGCGACCATGGGCTTAGGTGGCCAAGGCACTGCCTTCCCTCACTTCTTCTCCACCTCATATGGGACTTACCAGGATGGGTGTGGCAGGTAGCCCAAGTTGTTCCTATAGGAGGTAATGAGGTGCAGCTGCTGGTGGTGTCCCAGGTTACAGAGGCATGGCACCTGGCTGCCCAGGCAGTGACTTTCTCTGGGGACGAGTTGGTCACAGCCCCCACGTGTTGTCCTCACTGGAGCAGAGCACCTGGAGTTCACAGGGCACTCATTGACCAGGGCTCCTGGAGATGCTAATTCAGAGTGGGGGTAGGGACCATGCTGGAACCTGCCCCTGGTACACTGTGTGGCCCTTCCCCACAGACTGGTCATCCCTGCTGGGCCCTGGTGGAGGCCACCTGTGCTGGAGTACACCGCGCAGCTGTGTCCAGGGTTCTGGGGAGTCAGGAAGCAGTCCATCTGCCACTTGAAGAGCATGGTCCTGTGGGCAGCCCTGAGCTGGTGGCTGTGAACTGTGACATAGGCCCCTGTGCCCATAGAGCCTTGACCTTTATGTGGTAGCGTTGTGATGACTGCTGGTGTTCACAATCCCACTTGCAGGCCTCAAGGGCCTCATATATGCAGGTGCTGGAGCACCCATCCTGGGCAAACTGGCTCTGCACCTTGACATCTCCCCACATTTAGGTCAGCTCTCCCTGTTACTAATTGGGGCCCCAATACACTGTCTGTGACATTAGTGAGTACACCATTGTGGATTTCACTGGATCTTGGTACATGCCTGCAGCACAGGTCACGGTGTGTAGGAGGCAGCCCTGTGGTAAGGCTGGCCCCAGGGGACACTGCTGGGTTTTGTGGTCCTACTGAGGCAGCCACAAGGTCACTGCTGTGAGACACAATGCCCAGGGGCAAGCAGCACATAGCATAGGCTCTAGAGTCAGGCCAGGGGTTTAAAACCAAGGTTGGGGCAAGCAAAGACTTTGTGACCGTCTATAGGGGACCTTGTGACCATCTATAAACTTACTAGGGGGGACCAGAAGGGTTTGAGGGTGACCTTGTTTCCCCCAGCACCCCCAAGGATAATAAGAAATAATGGCCACAAGTTGTTGGAGAGTAGGTTTACATTAGACATCCGTAGGAGCTACTTCACAGTTAGGGCGGCTAGGATCTGGAACCAACTTCCAAGGGAAGTGGTGCTGGCTCCTACTCCTACTCTGGGGGTCTTTAAGAAGTGGCTTGATGTCTATATGGCTGGGGTCACTTGAGCCCAGTTTCTTTTCTGCCCAGGCAGGGGGTCTTACTTGAAAATCTACAAGGTCTCTTCCAAACCTACTTCTATGATTCTATGAAAGAGAAACTCCCAGCCTCATGGCTGTGGGACAAGCAGGAAGCTGGCACCCTGGTGTCCCAAATTTGCTCCTGGTCAGTAAGTGTGCTACTGAACAGTAGACCTATTGTGCAGCTAGTTTACCATCTGCATTTAAAAGGTAGTAAACTGAAATTAATTTATTGTGCAGTAACTGCTTGCATGTGTAGATGATAACAATTTACTATGCAGTAGATTAGTCTACTACACAGTAACATTTCTTGTGTAGATGTGCAATGAAGTACATTTTCAACTTTGGGTAGTAAAAGGTTTAAAATAGAGAATTATCAGGTTGAGAATTATATTGGAATGTTTAAAGGTAGGATATCAAAATTAGAAATTATAAACACAAAGCAAAGCTGAAACAAATGAAAAGACAGTATAGCATACAGTAAGAAAAAAAGTAATACTTTCAAATTAAGTCTAAATATTGACAAATACTATAATTTACTGCTCATTCCTCCTTTCTTTCAGAACTGCCCATTTTGCCTTCTTCTTTCTTTCAAGTTGTATTACTTTCAACTTTACCCATTCTTTCCACCTCAATGTGATTTTTTTTTCACTGATGTGCCCGAGTACACAGATACAGGATTTGCATCATTGAAATACAAGACAAGAATAAAATGTCAATAACCCCTTTATAACTGATGTTTTATTCCTGCCATGTATTTCAATAGGAGGAATAAAATGTCAGGTAAACGGCAATTACACAATGAATACATGACATTTTATATACTTGATAGATAAGCAGGAAAAAAAAAAAGTGCTTTCATGGAGTGGCATCAGCCCCCCTCTCCCCATATTCCTCCCCACCCCACCAACCAAAAAAAATAAAAATAGAAGACATGAACAATTTAAAAATTGTGAAGTCTCACTTTTAATATTCTTGGTACAAGCTGAAATGTGTTTAATGTTTCACATTTAAGGTGAAGGGAAGCCACGACTAAGACGAAGAAGAAAGTCCTTGCTATTAGGCTTCACTTAGAATCTTAGAAATGATCTTTAGAAACAAAAACTTCCATTGTATATATTCATTGCTGGCTTTCCTGCTGAGACAGTAAAACCATCAATTTTTGTGGTGTTCTTTTGTAGACACGTACGAAAGGGTAAATGACGTCAAACTAGTATATTGTTTTATAGGCTGATCATTGGATCAGCCACTCAGTGATAACGAACAAAGTCACCAACATATTTATTACATATGAACCTATAGCTTAGGGCAGACATGTTGCCTGTTATTAAATTGCCATGTCTCCCAGAGTTAAATACTATACATTTATTTTTATAAGCTAGGCAGACTTCTTAGACTTTTTAAAAATAAAAATGTTGAAAAAAGACAAAAAGATTAGCGTATAACCTCACAAGAGACTGAGCATGAAAGCTTTCATCAATCAAATGCACACCATAACCAGAGACTGAGAATCTCTCCATCCCATGCCATTCACGCATTCAGGACACATCTACACCTGCAATTAAAAGGCAAAGCAATAAAAACTCCAGACTTATTGCTCCAGAGTTCATTGCACCCAGGCATGCCATCTGAACGTGCAATGGGAGCAATAAACTCTGGTGTTTACTATCATTTGAACATGCACCCACATTGAGCCAGGTCAGAGCAGCCCCAGCTGACAGAGAACTCAAGGGGTCAACTTGTCAGCCTGGGGCTGCTTTCCCTGGATGAACATGCTGTGGAGGGGCAGTCTGGGGCATGAAAATGCTTCAGTGTGGGGCAGTCTGGATGGAACAGCTAGGAGATGCAGGCAGCTGGGGTAGCCTCTACACAAAGGAGTGTGCTACTGCAGAGTTATTTACAAACACTATCTTGCTGTGGAATAAATTAGTTTACCCTAGCCTTATAGGGGTGCGTGTATAGACACCGGGACATTTACAGCATTTATTTACATAACTTTTTGTCCCATGATACGCTAGGAATCTGCTGCTTCAGATCAAACTCAATTAAAATAGTCCACTTCCTACATGAGCTAGTGCAAATTGTGCTGCACTGCATGCACTTGTATGAACACCAAAATGCATGTCAGCACTGCAGAAAATGGCAGTTGTGTCCTTTTGAACTAAAACATCTTCTATATGTTTTAGTTCAGAAGTGTGCTGCCATCATTTTCTCAGTGCTGATATGCATTTCACCACTTATACAACTTCAAGCAACACAATGCTGGGTGCTTTTCAGAGCGCCTAGCACTGCAGTACTTGTATGTGTGAAAATGTCCTACTGTGCAACTAATTAGCCTACCATGTAGTAAACGTCTTGTGTAGATGCAGCCTCACAGTTTTAAGACCAGTCAGGCATCTTAAATAGTACATAGTACACCCTTGATGACCCAGTGCAACAAACATTTTGGTACCCTAGGTGAAATGCCCATTCTCAGAAAATTAAACAATGATTTTTGTGGGCAATACCTTTTATTGGATCAAGTATATGGATTGGATAGATTTAAGAAAGGTTTTGAATAAGAAGACCATCATCAGGTCTGAAGGAAGAAAGAGGAAGAAAAAGGCACAGCAAGGATTAAGACCAGCATGGAGAACTGTAAAACTGGGAAATTCCATGCGTATCAGACAAAAAAGAGGAAAGAGCTTCATTGGTGAGAGATCAAGAACTTTCAGAAAGAAAGAAGGTCATTATCACCTGTACCATGACGGAATAATTCTTGGAATCAGGTAGATGGTAAATCAGCAACATACCATCAGGCCCAAGGAATCACTGAATCCAACCTATGGAGCTTTGGGGGTTGGATGTGGTGTGTTTTGTGCCTTTGCCAGCCCTGGGGAGGGGATCCAGGAGTTGTAGGGCTCGGGACCTGGGAACTAGGAGCTGTGCCTATGTTGCTTCTCCTCTCCACCCCACCTTCCCTGTACCTTGACCCAAGCCTGCATTGTAGCTACAGTTTCCACATGCAGGGGAGCTGTGCGACTGGAAGCTGTGCCTCTGCTGCTTCTGTTTCTCTCCAGTTCTTTTTGCCCTTTCATCTCCCCCATCCCAAGGAAGAAGCATGGGCCAGTGGGGAGCTTCTCCAGAGCCAGCCTGGGACAGTTGATGGCAGTAGGGGCAAAGAGAAGTGACAGCAGCTTGAAAACAGCTTCCAGCTACTCAGTCCAGCTGCTTTTTGGCTGGAAGCTGTGTTCATATGGCTATAAGTAGTGACACTATGGATGTTTTGGCCTGCAGCTTGTAAAGGTTGTCAACCTCTGAGGTAGATTACAGTATGCCATGAAGTCAATATCAGCATTCAGTACTTGGTTATTAGCAGAGAGCCTGGTTCTGTTTCCCATGGAAAAAACAGAAAACTACAAGGTCTCCTTTTAGCAGAGAAACCCAAAGATTCCCTGCTTTTTGCAAACAGCTCTGCAGACTAGTTGAGGTCCAGTCTGCAACAGCTGTTTGCAAACAGGGCGGGGAAACCCCCAGCCCTGCCCAGAGGGAAGGGGGAGTGGGAAAGGTGGGGCCTGAGACTCTCGGTCTGCCAGGGCTCTGCTCAGCTCAGCTTCTATCTTCGCTCTTGGAACCGGAGGTAAGTGGGGCTCCCAGTGGGCCCATCTGGCAGGGCTGGGGGGTTGTGGGTCATGGCTGTGGGACACCAGCAGAGCTGGCGGGGGCCAGAAGCCAGCTCTGCCCCCACCTGAGCAGGCAGAGCAGTGAGGGATCTGCCTCTATGCTGCTTCTGCTGCAGTTGCCCACTGTTGCAGACAGGGAGTTACAGACTTGGGTCCCTGGCCCCATAGCCCTGGCAGCTGGGGGCCCCTCTAGCAGAGCTGGACAGAAGGGGCTATGGGTAGGGGCAATGGGAGGCACCAGACGGGCTTTAGGAGGCATTGGGATAGTGTGAGGGGCACCAGCAGGGCTGGGGAGAGGGAGGGGCTGCAGGGGGCTTTTAATTTTAATAATGGATTTGGAGGTTTATCAGAGAATTTGTGATTTTTTTAAATCAGAGAAAACCAGGATCCCTGGTTATTAGTGTCCATCCAGCTTATGAATTCTTGTTCTCAGACATCCATTCAAGGTATAGTCATCACCAGGATACTAGGCCAGGTGATATGCCAGATTCTGGATCCTCAGGGTACCAGTAGCCCTGGGAACCCCATCAGGTAAGTCCCATGGAGAGGCATGTTCCTCTCCCTCACTGCCCAAGAATTTACTTTATGTTCAGAAAACAAATGGTTTTCATTATTATACTCAGCTATATACAGAAAAGAAATGATTAGTCGAGAATACACACACAGATGACTAGTGCTACCTTAGTCCTGTGGGGGAGGGCATGTGCAGTGATGGGGGTGGGGCATAAGCATAAGCAAGTGCTAAGTGACTGTGCAGTAACTAGCATTACTGTGCAGTACTATCATCACACAGTTTTTTCTCCGACACTACTGTGCAGTAGCATCATGTCATGTTTAGTGTCCAGCAATGCTATGACATGATAGAAATGAACTACAGTATAGTAGCTCATTGCTATTGTGCTATAGCATCTTGTGTAGCTATGCCCCCACATTGCACAAAATGCCCTCATGCTAGCTATGGATCAGATAGACCATGTTTTTGGGAATGGTATTTGTAGGATCCATGACTTCTGATGAGTTAATTGTGGGGGAGGTGTTAACTGTAGCAGTGAGATATACTGGAGGGTTTTGAAACTGCATCCCACTTGATGTCTGTTGAACAGTAGGAAGCTGGCTTCTGATGCTGAGCTGGACAACTTTAGGTTATTTGAAAGCTAGGAGGGGAGGGACTGGGAATATTTCTTTCGAAGTCTGATCTTTATTGAGTATGGGCCATCATTGTTTGATGATTCTACTTGTAGGTTCAAGTTTGGGGTGGTAGATGAACACCAGGTTTGCACAGGCACAGGGGGTTTCATTTTTTACTGTAGGAAGTTATTGCCAGGTTTTAGGTGGCTATTTTAAAAGATGCATACAAACATTCATATCTTCCAGAAGAAATTTATTCTGGTAGAAAACTAGTCTGGGATCTGGACTTTGTAGACATTCCTCCCTCCTCATAGCCGTAGAGCTTCACAAGCAAGTTATTGAGCTGGAGGCATGAGAGGGCTATTCCTGGAACCACACCCTTCACTCCTCTCCCTTTTCTGAGAAGGAGCGATGCTTCAAGTGGCAGTTGGCAGCCACTCAAAAGCAACAGCTGCCACAGCTGGGAAGGTTTTGGGCCTCAGAATAATAAACCTACATCCTACTGATCGGCTGGTACGGCAAGAGAGGAGCATTTTCCCATGGTAGGAACCAGTTCTACACCACAAGAGATGCACTTTGCATTCCTACTCTTTGCACTCCTCTGGGCTAACCTGGTGGAGCACAGAGATGAGGAAGAGATCCCTGTAGCCCATCTTCCCCTGCACCACTTGAAGCTGACTGAAAGAAGTGGGGGGTGAAGTGGGAACATTTCACCAAGGTGGCAAGGTTCTCAAGCCTTGCTGCTGTGGCATAGCAACTTGCCTTTCCTTTTCTTACTCTGGGTCAGTTAGGCAGCAAGGGAAAGCCAGCAGGACTAGGAACTGGAATTGGGGAAAGTCTTTGCATGCCAGGCTCCCTGCATCACTGCTAAACTTAGCTCTAAGGGGATGCAAGGGGAAGTTGGTATAGCTTAGAGCTGGGCTTGTAGGCCCAGCTGCCAGCAACATTGACCTTTAAATCACTGTCTGCACTGCTCAGCAGAGCAGCAAGGGTAGGCAATAGGAAGCTGGCAAAGCCAAGAGCCAGACTTGTAAGTTTGGCCTGCCATTCCGGCTGCTCAGCTAAGCAGGGAGTGGGACAAGGGAAAGAAGAGAGGGGCAGTGCTTCCTACTTTTGGCCGTGAATTTGGAAAGTTATTCCTTTTCAGGTATCTTTAAACAAGTATTAACTTTTAATAGGTCACTGTAGTCCAATGATTTGCACTTGTTGCAAGTGAACATTTAATACCATTATAATACCTATTAAGATAGCACAGCATTCCAGTGATTTGAAACTGCTGCAAGTGTAATGAGGCCCTGAGAAAGAAATGGGGAGCAGCTGAGGCTTCTCCTTCCTTCCCCTTCCACCTATGGGTGGTAAGCAGCTTCCCCACTCATCTTCTCCAAACTGGGGTGATTTTGGCCTTGGGAAGGCATGGGATCCTTTCCCCTGAGTCCACTCCTTTTGATCTCCAAGAAGAGTTAAGCTGTGGAAAAAGTGTGCAAATGTCCAGTCTCCCAAGATAATTTCACTGGGGAACAATTTAACATTCAATGTTCCTGAGTTATTTTTCTCCTACAGCAGCCATTTTTACTCCTGAAGAAAGAGCTTGAACATCTGAACACGTTTGTAGTTCCCCAAGAGGAGAGTGATTCACCTGATAGAAACTGAGCATCTATATGTGGCCAAAAAATATTTCCTTCACAAACCTATACAAATGAACTGTTGGTAGTAATGGGAATATTGCAGAATTCCAGTAGGAGTCTTTATAGCACCAGATATTCATCAATGCAAATATAGATAGAAAAACCAGGCTGTTACAGACTCTGGCTTTACAGTGGAAGTGATAAAATAGGTACCCATAAAATGTATAACATACTTCTTAGGTTCCCTGTCCTCCCTGATGAACATGTGGCATGTTTAAAGTACTCAGTGGTACATGGCTGTACAAAGGTTTTATTGGCTCTCATTTGGGATGATCTGCATGAGTTTGCAACTTGTGATTAATGTCATCCTACTGTTAAATCCTGCCTATAAAACTTTTTCATATCCCACCCATCATCATGTTTTCTCCAACTCTCAGCCAAAATCACAGATTTAAGGACTGGAACCTGAATACCTATGGGAACGTTGCTGCCCATTATTACTATACAAAAGTATACTATTTGCATGGTAATGCTTTTTTGTGAATGGTAAGTGATAAGTGATTTAACCAGATTTTTATTATTATTTATGTTTAATGTATTGTATTTCACTTCATTTAGCATGTCCTTTGATGACAGCATTTTGACTGTGTAATTTGTATTCACTGAAGAATTATGTCATCATATGTATTTAATCCTTATAATTCATTTGACTGTTGAATTTTAAAAGGACACAGGGGATAAATAGCAATAGCTGAGTGATAGCATAGAATGAGAGATTGATTGATGACCTTGTGTGCCTTTTGTTTAATTCCTACTGCATATATAGTACGCTGGATTTTAGACAGGTTACCATTATAAGCAAATATCCTTGCATTCTAATTTAAATGACTTCTCAAAGCATCCATGAGCAACTCATTTAGCATTCCAATTACAATTTCGTCAGAATGATGGGCACTAATGAAATTGGTGGTTAACGCTGAACACTCCAGTTTTGTCAGTGATGTTAATAAAGATGGACAGCGCTATCATTTAGGTGGAAAGATTTGATTTGTGGGTGTGTTATGTCATCGAATGATGGATACATGCCAGGACTGAGTTCACTATGTGTCATTAACATAGATTTCACTAGCCAGATGGTCAGTGTTAAAAAAGTAAACTGTCAAGAGAGTGCAGGTTTACAAAACAAAACAAAACTATGATTTACAGGTAGCCTAAATTAATGTCTAAGCCTAGTCGTTCTGTACTTTATTATATCTGGAATAGGTCTTATAAGACTTTTTTAAAATGAGCTTATATCTAAAAGAAAAAATTCAAGGAAGAACCAGATGGTAATTGAAAAGCAAAGGAAAAAGAAATGCAAATATAAAAAGAATTATTGTAATATTCTTGAAGTGTGATAAATTTTGATAGCTTAATGCACAGGTTTTGCCTGAATCCTTTCGTTTTATGTTGGCCACAGCATGCATGAGTAAACCTTCTGAGTTTTGGTTTAGCACGCTTTTAACCTCAGAACCCAAAGTCAACCTCAGCCAACGATATGTTTTACCTGGCTTCAGGTACAAATAACAGATGTTTGTAATATTTTTAACTGATTCTCTAGGTGACACAGAATGACTCAAAACAACTCATTTAACACACCTGGGCACTTTGGTTTTGAAAATTTCTTGTAGCTTGATTGTTTTCTTGCTTATACCAAGAACTATTCCTGTTTGTACTAGTATAAGTGATTTAACATTGGATCCTATACCTGTACTTTGTGATAAGTTGGTATCATAAGTAAGATGCAAGCCTATCACCCATGGGGTATATTTCTTCAGTTTGCTCATGCAAAATGCTTTCTGCATAATCCATATATTGTGTGCCTGAAGGGGGAGGAGGAGGCCTGGAATTTTAATGTATTCCTTTTCTGCTAATCAAATTTTAGACAGGCAGAGTTATACTGTAGCTCTGGACACTGAGCGCAAGTGTAAAAATGAAGTGTACTCAACAACCAGCTCTGTATTACAATTAAGCTTTAGTTCTGTGTGAATTTCAATAAGAAGCTTCCTGAAAATTTACAGCAAAATAGTTTTTCTGGAGGTAGAACTCTAGTCATTTCTAGAAGCAAAATCATTACTTTGTTGGATATGTTGTAAAACACAAAGCAAGGCAGTTATACAAGGTGACATTTTGCAGCAAAATTAGACTGTTTTTCCAGCTATTGTTTTTTCCATGGCTGGGCTTTGTTTTTAAAGGTTTCTGAGAAAAAAAAATATTGTGTCAGCCTACAAAATCTTTCCTTTTTTCACTAGTAGTAAAATATTATCTGATGTCCTTGCTATTTAAAAAAAAAAAAAAAAGGCTTACTTTTTATGCCATCATTAGTGACATCTATCTCTCTTCAGAAGTCTTTTAAAGTGCATCTTTAATTTCAACTCTAAATCCTTCCAGAACATCATGCTGTACTGACTAGAAACGTGTGCTTTATTTTACCTTTGGTGTTTTTAGTAGAAATAATCATTTTTACAGGTAGTTAAACATACAGACTTGAAAGAAAGCCTGTGGTGTCTCATTTTCTCTTCCTTTCGTATTTGAATCACTTTATACTAATGTTGCTAGAAATAGTATGTACAGTAACTAAAAAAAATCACAGATCCCTCCGCATTCTCTAATCCCTACGGTGATGCTCTAATTATTTTGTGATCTATTAATATTCATTTGCTTTTAATTTTTGACACTTACTGCTTAATGGGCCTACCTCTTCACCTCTTTTTCATCAAAGGCCATCTTCTTC
The DNA here is from genome assembly GCA_030014935.1 of Caiman crocodilus. Classification (NCBI taxonomy): domain Eukaryota; kingdom Metazoa; phylum Chordata; order Crocodylia; family Alligatoridae; genus Caiman; species Caiman crocodilus. Next base: position 128,646,181 of record JAGPOW010000261.1, read on the forward strand.
CCAGTTCCACTGGACAATCTCACTCTGTTAATTGAACAGCTTATTCTTTGTCACTAATACTTTGTTCCAGTCTGTTCTGCCTGAACAGCACAACATGTCTTTTCCCTCAAATTGCAGCCCCTTTCAGGTTTTCTCTCACTTGTCATTTAATTTCTCCCATTCTTTCTCTAAGTTCTGCTCCTATTTGTTATTTGGTGCTAAACCTGCATTTAGATATCAAAAACTATCTGGCATAGATTTGCATGGGGTTTCCCCTTTTCTGCCAGCTACACTAAAATGTCATATCTGCAGAGCCACCAGGAGTTCTTTCACATAAGTAAATGCCATATTATTTGTTTAGGTCCTAACACATCTCCTATTATTATAGGATCTGACAGAAAGCCGAGCATATATGGATAGTCTACATTCCTGTGAATTAGAAATTTTACCATCTCTTTTAGAAAGGAAAAATTAACACACTGATCCATTAAGTGACTTGCTAAAATGTCATATAGGAAGCCTGTGGTAGAACTGAGCACTGAACCCTGATCTCGAAAATTCAAGTCAAGTCCTAGAGCCACAAAATGATTCCTCCTAATTACCTTACTTTGTCAGCATGGCTAACCATGACTCACCGGTGAAAGAACGAGGCCAGTAAATTCAGTTACCCTTTATAACAACAGTACCAGTAAGTTGGGACTTTAAAATATATATCTGTCCCCTTCCAAAACTCTATTTCTTTTCTGTTATGTGTGATCTGCTCCTAGATACACTGGCATACAGGGTGCTGTATAGTAATATAACTACTGCTATCCTAAGATCAGATTCCAATACCCTTCTTCATACTGAGTAGCACCTTATTCCCTATAATACACTTAAAGACATGCGTGACCTTAGTTTTCATGGTGGTCCTATGTCAGGCCCTTTTTATATCTATCTATCTCTATGACTCTTTAGCTCATATATTTAATCATAACCTTTCTATAAGCCATTTAACACTCTTCCTCCTATGTTCTAGGGTTGCTGTTGTGGCGCACCTCACTGCCCCGCTCCTAGGGAGAGGAAGACTGCTGGGGAAAGCCCCAGCAGTGTGATAACGAGCACAGCTGCAAGTTGCCAGGGCAACTAATGCGAGTCAGCTGACCTGGAGGGGCAGGGCCTGGCTCCTTTAAAGCCCAGAGCCAGGGCTAAGCTGGCACTTCTCTGCCAGCAGCCAGAGGGACAGACTGTGAGTGCAGCTCATGAGAGCTCCAGAGACTGGAGCAATGATGCTCAGTTGTAGCCAGGAGGCTTATGTTGTTACGGCCGGGTGCCTTATGTCCTGGTTACAGCCAGGAAGCTTGTGTTTGCTTTAGTGTTTGGATTATACTGGTGGTTTGGGTGAGGCTATTAGGGGAAGGAGGAGGCTTCATAGTGACCCACAGGGTGTGGGGCCCTAGCACCAAGGAAGGTGCAGTCTAGCACCAGAGAGGGTGCAGCAGTACAGGGTGTGGAGACCCCAGCCCAAGAGGGGCAAAATTGAAGGAGCGCAAGCATGGGCACGATGAGCCCGAGAGGGGACAGCATTTGAGGAGCCTATGAGGGGCATAGCGAGCCCGGCAGCAGGCTAGTGCTGTAGGAAAACCCACGGGAGGGACAGGGTTGGGGTGCTGTGGTGGGCCCCAAGAAAGGGGTTAGCAGTACAACGTCCCGGGAGAAGGACAGGGTGCCGCGGTGGTCCCCCAAAAGGGGATAGCAACACAGCATCCAGTGAAAGGGGAAGCAGTGCAATGGGCCTAAAGGGGCCAGTAGTTCAATAGGAAGTCCCAGAGTGGGACTCAGTTATTTTAGAGAAGGCCCAGAAAGGGAACGTGAGACCCCAGAGAGAAGGGTGACGCTTTGGACAAGGCCCAGAGCGGGCATCGAGAGCCCCAAGGGAGGGGCAGTACAGTAGAGAGAGCCCGGAGAGGGCATGGAGAGAGCCCAGGAGGGGCTGTAGGATGGAAAAGTACCGAGAAAGCCTGAGAGAGCGGGCATGTATTATACTTTGACTAGACAACGTCTTTTCACATCTGCGAGGCTTGGGGCGTGATATTAGGGGTTGGTTGGAGCCATGCATAGCCCTTAAGGCTCGGGTGCCTAGGGAGCACCCAGTAGACAGGAAGATCACGGGGACAGGAGGTCCCAAGCAGCCGTCCCTAAGGAGGTATAAGGCAGCATCCCAACTATATTTGAGACCAAGACGTGGTGGGTGAAAACTTGAGGGTGCCTTGGGCTGGCCCTGATGTGGTGAGAGGGACCTCAGGGAGATCACGGCCCTCCATGCAGGCACTGTCGTGACAGTTGCATAATGCTTTTCACAAGGAGCATGTCCTGAAGGTCTTTTTGAGAATATTATCTTTTTATCAGCCTGTGGTTTGTTTTTTTTTCCCCATGCGTGGTAGCATGGTTAGAACTAAGGACCTCCAATCATTAGCACCTAGAGAAGTATGGTCTTCATCTATGATAGTACCGACCCAATAGCAAAAGTACAAAATTACCCAAGATTCCATGTTTGCCCCCAGCATGGAGATTTAAGATTGGCACAAGTTAATTTTGCCTGCCAGTTTGCATCAGCTTGTAACGAGCAGATGTGTTAAATAGTAGAGACATTTAGGAATGCACAGGCATTATCTGTCAATAACAGAACAGATTAACAGCCTAACAGCTTAACTGGATTGATTTCTCCATGCAACAAATACCCACTGACATGCACAGATACACACACTGAAGAAATGTATATTGATAAAGATTGCACACAAATTAATATTTTGTTTTAGTCATGTCAGACTAAAAGCAATAACCTCCAGAGTTTAGCTATGTACACCAATTGTACATGTAGACACACCCACAGACTGCTAAATCAGAGATTCGTAAGAGTTTTATAAGCAGCAGTTCCTTCAGCAGACTCTATGAAGGGAGTGCAGGAAGCAGACCTTTGACATAGAAAGCAGCCATTAGAATACAAATGGAGGAAAAAAGAGGGGCCACTGCTGGCAGAGGTGAGATGGTCAGAAGGAAGAAAAAAAAAAGCACTTAACCTACTGAAGGACTTGGGGCTTATAAAAAAAAATAATCCAGATAATGGGATAAAAATCTTGATTTAGACCATACTTAACATAATCTGCTCTGTGAATGATTTCTTGTTCCACAGACAAGCAAATGCTTTTCTGGAGTTAAGGCATACAAAAATCTAGAACTCTTGGTTCCCAAATGATATCTCTGGGGTTAAAGGATGTAACTACGTCAAAAACTGACACTGTGAATGAAATATAAATATTCTCTGATAGCTACAGAAATTTGCACATATCTGGTTTAATAATTTGTATTTCATGGAATCATAGAAAATTAAGGTTGGAAGGGACCCCAGGAGGTCTTTTAGACCAACCCCCTGCAGGGGGGGACTATCCCCAACTAGATCATTCCCCTCAGGGCTTGGTCGAGCTGGGCCTTAAAAACCTCCAAGGAAGGATAATCCACCACGTGTAGGTAACCCATTCCAGTGTTTTACCACCCTCTTAGTAAGAAAGTTTTTCCTAATCTCCAACTTAAACTTCCCTTGCTGCAACTTGAGACCATTGCTCCTTGCTCTGTCATCTGCCACCACCTAGAACAGTCTAACTCCAGCCTCCCGGGAACCACCCTTTAGGTAGCTAAAGACTGATATCAAATCTCCTCTCAGTCTTCTCTTCTCCAGACTAAATAAGACCAATTCCCTCTGCCTATCCTCAGAAGTCATGTGTTTAGCCCCTTCACCATTTTTAGTCCTTTCATCATTTTCATTTCCTCCACTGGACTAAGATTTCAATATTTCATCAATACTGTGTATTATAATGTAATATACATTTTTTCAAACCATTTTGAACCAAGTTCTAAACTTTACATTTTGAAGCAAATAACGTCTATATGAACAACTCATTTTATAAAAAAATATTTTGAAAACATAGCTTTCAAAGTGCTTTCATAATGCCTTCATAATTCTAATTGCTTTAAAATTATATCCCTTCTACTAATTAAAATGATATAGAATGGTCAAAATGATTAAAGTCAGAATATGCTGGTAAGTACTGTAGAATGGTTGAACACCATATTCAATGATTATTATTACATTGGGTTTTTCCATATGAATTAGTTCTTTTCATCTGGCGGAATATAATAATTTGAAAATGATAGACAAATCACACAAACATTGGGGGGGGAAGATTTTCACATTTTTAAAATTCTGTAATCTGCCAATTTTCTTTTTAAATATTGTACTCAACCACACTTTTATTCTAGGTAAGACCATCATCCTTCCAAATAAAATCCATATTGACACCTTCATGTATTCCATCAATAAATGATTATCCAGTTTTTTCTTATTTCCTTTAGTCTTTGAATTTGTAAGCAAACTTTTGACCTGATCAGATCAATGATCAATCTATTCTAGTCTACTTTTGCCAGTGGCCAGTGCCACATACTTCAGAGAAAGGCAAAAAAAATTCAAATAGTAGATGATAATGAATATAACTATCCGTAAAGACTGTTCTTTATTGGCCGCCTCGTCAATTAAAGGTTGGAATATTTCTTGAAGCATGAAGGGTTACACCCTTTTTTTTATCCTAGCTGATATAAATGTAAATGTTCTCATTTTTATAAATGTCTAATCCTTTTTTTACAGTCCTAATAAGCTCTTGACTTCAAACTTATCTAATGACAATCTACTCCAGAATTCATAATGTATTTCATATTCTTCACCTTTTATTACAGAATATCTCCTCTTAAAGTATATTCCTACATTAGAACTAAGCCAGAAAATCCTTCTCAAATCTCTCTTGCCTGTTTTTTTTTTTTTTAAGCCAGCCTAATGATCCCTGTCAATTTTGATTCTAAGATATCGATACCCTATCTCCTTTAATGAAGTCCACTTGATCCTCCTAGCCCCTTCATCACTAAACTGCTTTCCCTTTCTCCAAGAAATTGGCATTGGAAAAGGAGGCCTCAATTCAGCAATGTACTTTAGTACAACTTGCATTCATTATACTAACTTACATGTTTAAATCTAGGCATGTGATTAGCTATTGACTGAATCATAGTCCTGGCCTCTCAAATTCTTTTTTGGTGTATGAAAGATCTCTGATGTTAACGGGTTTGACCTTGTCTGCAATTCTGTTGTATCCTTGTACACCTAGATATCCCTATCTATTTGCTTAAGATCAGGGTTTGGGGGGGGAAGGGGGGAATTGCTGTTGTTTTTTTAATTCTTTCTCTCTGCAGAAGAAGGGCATGTGTAAATGAAATGGGGGTCCTAAATTGAAGCACTGGGTCTTTAAAAACACCGCTTCAATTTTGGGGGAAGTAAACCCCTGTGTTGTGTACACCTGTGTCTTACCTGCCTCCGGTGGCAGGGAGGGGAGGGAAAGCTGCCAGCGGGAAGAGCAGTTCCTGAGCTGCAAAGTGTGCGTGGGGACTGGTGCTTCCCTCTGTGGCAGCAGCCACACACCTGCAGATGGCACACACCTGTAGGCACCTGGCTCTGGCAGTCCTAGGGGGCACTGCAGCTGCAGAAAGAAGGACTGGGTCCCCATGCAGCTCATGCAAACAGTCAGGCTCCAGGGGGCAGGGGAAATCGGGCTCCCCACTTGTTTTTTTTTCCTTCAGTGGAGCCTGGCTTCCTGGGCCGCTGCCGGGCTGCCTGCAGAGTCCGAGCCACACAGAGCCTGGTGCTTCACTTTGCAGTTGTGGGACAGCAAATTAAATCTCCTCAGAGTTGTTTTAGTTTGCTGCACCCCAAAGTCATTTAAGGCACATTACACAGCTGAACGTGCTACAGCTCTTGGCATTAATGCACTGCCGATGCATGCAAACACCAACCCCATTAAAGCGGTGCAAAAGCATTTAACCTATTTTAAAGTGTTGTGCACACATGCCCCTTCTTCTGTTTGCACAGGCCCATAGACATTAATGTACCCAATAGTTGAATGCCCTAACAAATAATCATTTTTTTTTACAATTGTTATGCTGCAGCATTAACATGAATCTAAAAATAAATTCAAGAGCCGGTAGTCTTGAACAATCTAACTGAAATGCCTCCAATAGTCAACAAAAAATATGCGTTCCATAGGAACCTGTGATGCTTTTAGCTGTTGTCATGAATTAAGGGTTCATGGGGTATTAAATATATATTTTTGAGTGTATTTTGCCCGCATGGTATGTATAGTCTCCATGTAGAGGTAACATCGAGCTATGTTCAGCCATATTGTTCTTGTTTGTCTAGATTGTGATATGTTACAAATTATTCTGATATGTGTATTATATCCAGGACTGTTTTAGTGAGGCAGTGATTAACTTTAACTGGCCTTCCCCAATTCTCACTTAGAAGAGAGAATCTGAAAATTAGCATCTGGCAGGAGTTTGCTGACTCATCACCCTTGAGTACTTGTTGTGAGGCACGATGCCTGACTATGACCAGGCAATGGTGACTTTACATTTTAAAAGGAAAAACTCTAGCACAAGAGAACCCCTTGAAACAGGAAGAACATTTTCCATGGAGGGGAAATTAAGGAAGAGACGGTTGTGTTAGTGAATCTATGTGCCTGAAAAGATGCACACGTTTCCCTTCTTTTAACAGGATCAGGAAAACCTTGCAGTCTGGTAAACATGCACCTTTGGGGCAGGAAGTTTCTGGCATAGCTTGAGCCTCCCCTAGACCTGAGAAGATGATGTATGTAAATAGTCAGATAGGCAACTGTACTTCAGCCTGGTCTTGAGAGCTTGGCTTTGTATTTAGGCACGGTACAGGTGCCTGAGGTACAATCCATCTAAGTTATGTGATTTTTCTATAAGCAGCACGGATTAGATCGGTAGCGAACAAAACATACTCTCACTCTTTGTTGGAGGGGGAGACAAACCTTAGACAGGGTTCTGCATTTTTAAATCAGTCTGTGTGTGCTGAACTTCTGTTCTGTTATGGGTGTGGACTAGTTCCCACTAACTTATACCAATAAAAGTGTAATATTTGTGCATGGCCTTAGTCTTTCTAGGTAAAGAGCAGACTGAAGTCCCTTAGCCTGAGCAAAGCAGGTAGAGTAAAGAAGCCGGCAGAAGAAACTACAGGAAACTTCAGTGATGAAAAGAAAAGTACCTTTTTAACTCACTGACGCTGGTTAGTGACTATATCCTTGGATTTAAGTGGGGTGGAAAGGGGTAAGAACAGAGGGGTGCAGATTAAGAATGAAGGGCACTGGCAGGGCTGGGGGGGGGCTGAGGCTTCTGAGTAAAGGGGGGTGGTGTGGCTTGCGAGCGAGGAACAGAATGGGTAGGGGCAGGGCACTGCCGTATCAGTGCCCCCCCACAGTCTGCCCCTCCCTGGGTGCAACAGTTTTTTGGAACTGGAAATGTGGCAACCTTAGCATCTTAGCATATGATTACTGATTTGTTATGCTGCTGCTTATTTATTTATGTTTTATAATACAGCCTTTTGGTTATCTTTTGTACCCACTTAGTTTTAACTGTGATTCCAGATACAGATGTCATAGAGAAGGGGCTACGTCTGCCCTTAAAGGAGCAGGCACACCTTAGTGCCCTGCGATGACAGCCTTTTTCATGCTCTGGAAAAACGTATTTGTCTTTTCTAAGCAGATGGCCAGATGATAATGTGAGCTTTCTAACTGTAAAAATTCCATCTGCTAAGGGTTGGCAAGGCCTGAGTGAGACGGGTATGGGTGAGGCACCACAGGCCAAGCAGCTACCCTGTGGCACATCTCAGCTGGGTCTCAGTGGTCAATCAGCAAACAGCAGAGAAGGGTTTGGAGCAGCAGGGCGACCCAAAGATGTGTGAGCACCCCAAATTGCTAACACGCACACCCGGGTTGCACTTGGAGCCAGGGCACATTATCCACGTCCACCTCTCAGAATCATATCAATCAAATAATAAAATTATCTCCAAACACACAATTCTCTCCAAATACACCCTTGCTTATTAACTTTTTATTTGACCAATTTTTTTCGTCATATCCTAATGGAAGATAACTTCAAGACCTTGTGTTACTACATCCTTTGGATAGGTATCCAAAAAGGGTAGGTGTTCTACCACACCTTATCCAAGACATCTGGACTTAAATGAGCCTACAGAATTTGGCTAGAATTTTGTAAGAACAGGGAATTGGAAGCTTTCTAGTATTTCCTTCCTTTTATTTTCCAGGGTATTAATACAGTCCTTATCGTAGCACACATGCTAAATGCAGTCCATCATCCTATAAAAAGGAAGTACAAAAACAGGCAAAATAAATGCTGGTAAGGGCAGGCGGGGTGGGGGTAGGGACAATGAGAAAGAGGATCCATATTATCCCAAGCCTCAGGAAAAACAATGTTTTATAAAAGGAACGTTTTGAGCATTTTATCCACATTTTTATGCCCCTCCCTATTTTGAAATATGTTGGATCCTTTTAAAGTGATAGGAACAATCTGGTACAGAGCTGAAAAGGAACTGCAATTCACCTTAATGCACGATCATGGATGAACTACAAAATAATTTAACTGCCTACATAAAATGCAGTCTGGAGTGCTCTAGTGCCGCACTGATTAAATGCCACAACAAACATCCATAGCTTTTAGAATTGGTATTATCAATGACCTTAGCAAATCTACAAATATCTCCACTGGGGAAACGGGTTAATCAGTTGATTGTATATAGCCTGTATGAGTCATATTTACATCCTCCATAAAAGAGAAAGACCTCTGTGACTCTGCTAGATCTGACTGCCTAATAACACTTTGATTAGCTCAAAACTACACCAAGCTTATTGGGGTAACTAACTAGCATCCCTGTCAAAATCAGACTGGCTAATGATAGCATTTATAATGAGACCCAAAAGGGCAATTTATCCTGATTGTGGTTTATTTCCTCCTGACTCATTCTGTCCTTTAGCACAACAACAAACCTTTCCCCCCACCCCGCTCTTATTGTTTTATTTGGCTTGTGTACCCATACACAGTCTAGAAATGATTAGCAAAAGTTGTCATGATTTCTCTCAGGGGAAGCACTGCTGTTCCTCCAACATGTTTTCCCTTTGACTGAACATCTTTGAAGTCACTTCCGTAGGGCTACCTTTGCCTCCAAATATTCACTTCTAATAACAGAACTTACTATAGCAAGGCTCCATGTCTCTCCCACCGGCGTGATTTTATTCCAAGGACATATCTGATAGCATTTTTCCCCACCAGCATCTTTAAAATTCTGCAGTGTGCTATAACCTCGCAGACTTGAAACTCGTTCAATATTAACTGCTATATTTAAAACACTAGCAAATGTCATGAACTGTTTAATGTTGCTTTAAATTTTGAATAGATTTCTGTAAATGTATATGGTTATAAGCCACATTGCATTTAAGAGCCCCATAGAAATGCCTGGAGTTTACAACAGTATATTTTTAATGTCATCAGATTTTAGAGAGATTAATATAGTTTAAATACAAAGCATCCATCTCAAGATGTTCTATAGCATGCGGAACAGTCAAATGCAAGAGCTTGTCAGATGAATTAAAAAAGACTGGAGAGGGCCATAGTGAACTTCATCAAATCTTCAGTTCCCCCCCCCACCCAATTTTAAGAAGCTCTTATGTTCTACTATCATATATACAATATTGTATTTTGTATATATGTACACATGTAATGTAACTTTGTGTCATCTGCCTCCATATATGTATACATGCACCCACACACACACACTGTTCTGCAAAATGAAGATGATAGTCTTCATTTCTCCAATATACATCTGCCTTTTTTTTAGATTATAAACTCTTCCATCAGAGGAAGCACCTTAGTCTGTATTTTTACAGTCTGAAGTCAAGTAGAGGCCTGTGAGTGGGTTACTGTAATACAAATCATTAATGATAGCAATAATACCATCAAAATAGAGAGTCCCCAGCATGATCCAAAATAGTTCACATTTTGGCTATTACATTTCATTCTTCCAAGTACCTGAACTGTGAGTTTCTATTTTCAGCATCTGTATACTACTTTGTGGGTGTCTAAACTGGAAGCAACTAGCAAAGCTAGTGCAAGATGCAACAGCTTCTAATGTACTTGCTTATAAACCAGGTCCTCACCAGTTGGTGCCAGTGGACTTCAGAAAGTAGACTGAAAGAACAAGAAGAATATGGCCACTTGAGATTGGTCCATTGAAACAGGCTGGCGTCTCCTCTAAGCACTAAAAAGGAGAAGCAACTCCTTTGGGGCTCCATAAATAAGAACCTCTAAAGGTCAATCTCATATTACCACTATTCAAGTCCTTCTTCACAGGAATTACCAGGAGATATTTTGAAGGATTGCTCAATATGCTCAGGCTATGTCATGGAAATAGACAAGTGGCAGCTTTGGTAAACTGCAAAGTATGAGCTACTACTGATAACTTAATAGCACTGAATTATGACCTCTGTTACTATGAGAAGGTAATATTTGCATATTCCTATAGATATCTTCAACCTGTGCTCCGATATAAAAATGAAATGTGAAGAGTCCAAGATGTTAGCGGGTATTGCTATGTGTGACAAAAGCCAGCTTGGGGCACAGCCTCTGTTCAGACTATCCTCCCCAAGGTGGGGTGCATTTCTTTCTGAGGCCCTTGCTCACTATGACTTTGATGGAAAAGAAAAAAGGAGAATTGTCCTCTGCAACAGGCAATGCTTCAACTAGCTTAGGTATCTCTCCTGTTAGGCTTTTTCTTGTCCCCAAAGGCCCACAGGCATGATCTTTGCAAGGTCCAGATTGGGAGCTCCTCCACCTCATACTCTATTGCTCTAGGCCTCTATATGACCGACCACAACAAGAACCCAAGTATGGTCATAGTATCTGCTGGACACTGGCTCACTAAACTGGCCTGGGAAGATCCTTAGTTGAGAGTCCCTGGCTTCATACTGGGAATTCCTGATACTCTATCCTCCATGAAAATAAAGAAATACGAACAGCTTGGCTGCCTCTTACCTGTGTCCAAGCATGGGTCCTGTAGTCCATCATCCAGGGCCCCTTCTCTTCACTTCCCTCATCTTATATCTGCTCTCTGAGGGTTCTAGCCAGTCAGGGACACCACTCTCTGACCAGCTGCTGCTCATCTTCCCTAAGGAACAGAGGTGGGATAAATTGCAGGAGGGCTCTTGGAAACCCAGAACAGGGGAGTCCCCTTGCTCTATCCCATGGTCAGAGGGACTTTCATCCCTGACTAGGGCTTCTTCCACTGATGGCTGGGTGTCTCTGACTTTTGATTCTGAACTGTGTGGCATGAAGAGCAAGGCTAGTTTTGTGGCGCTATGTAATCCGACTGAATTGGCAGCTGCTGGGGAGGACTTATACCACCACACGGGTAAGGGTGGGCCTCTCTTCTTCTACCCCCCTTCACTATTACATATCCCCATCTTAAGCTGCAAGTACCCCTGTCTCTCTCACTTTTTTTGAGGGGGGGCTGCCGTGTATGAGCAGACACCTTTGTAACTCCTTTGATTTCCTGGGGTACGGTCCAGCGCATGTTGGTAGGGAAGGAAGTCCTCTACTACATTCTTCCTTCCTGGCCAGTACTCTATTTTAAAATGGTATGACTGCAATGCTAATGCCCATTTTATAATCTGTGCATTAATTGATTTGCTGGACTGTAGTCACTTGAGAGGTGTGTGGTCAATAATAAGCATGAATTCGTGACTTAATAGTACCAAAAGTGTTCCATGCCTCACATGATGTCTAAACACGCATGTCCCATGGTGGCATAACAGGTTTCATGGTCCAGGAGTCTTTGAATTGGATAGGCCACTGGTCTATTTTCACCATCAACACACTGTGTTGGCACAGTCCCTAGAGCAGTTCCTGAGGTATGATTTTCCAGGATGAATGGCTTACTGAAATCGGGTGTAAAGAGCATAGGCTCTCTGCACTGTGATTTCTCGATGTTTTTGAAGGCCCTTTGAGCCCCTTGTGTCCATCTTTTTGCCCTCATATATCTTTTACTAAATCAAGGAGTGGAGATACCACCTCGGAAAAAAGAGGGATAAATTTCCAGTAACAGTTGACCAGGCCCACAAAAGACCGGACCTATTTTTTGGTTTTCATAAAAACACGAGGGCAAACAGACTAAATCACAATGTAAGATTTTAATAGTTATATAGAATAGTTATAAAGAAAAATAAAATACACATTGTCATACTTAAAGCCTCCTCCAAACACAATAAATATTTTACTCTCAATCCTCATTTTTTTCCAGATCATATTTTAAATAAATACATATACATGTCTCCTTTTGGATTTGTATCAAGAATTTTACATTTGATTTGTCTAGACCTACAAAGTCTAGACAAATGACTGACCACAATATGACAGGATCAATGTTTATATAAATAGTACCTGGTAGGAAGATTTCAAAGTAGATCTGGGTAATAGCAATCTGCCTTAGCCTCATCTGTTCTCATGGAACCGTAACCATTGTTGTTCTCAGGGAGTAACTTGTTACCCCGCCCGCATGAAGAAAATGGAGCCAGTGACAACAGTATAAGTGTCCCAAAACCTATTTATTAAACATGCAGATTGCTTGAAAGAGTATTTATGATTACTTGAACCAAAATATTATTTAACTAAAACCATGAACAAAATGTAAATTTTGTTTAGAGTTTCAAAATGTGAATGAAAAGTTTGCTAAGTCTGTGGTTCACACAGTTTTCAAACTAACGATTACTTCCAAAAACATTTCCTGTTTTAATTAAATGTTTCATTCTTCACAAACCAGAAGTGATGTATTGTACTGTGCACAAGCAAATTGCTTAATCTTTTTGCATTGTTTCCAGGTTTTGCAGTCATCTGTCCCTGGCCAAAAAACACAACGTTCACTCATGCTTGCACAAGGTTCTGCTGGGGTGCATTGTGGCAATTCATAATATAGGACAGTCATTCCAGACTGAATGACCTAGACAGATTATGTGTATCCATCATTCTTCATTGTATTTGTCCATCAATCAACTTCTCCAAGCTCCCGCAAAAAAAAGCACCATCTTCTTAAACGTGACCTTTGCTTCCATGTTGTATTGTGGCCTAGCCAAATGATGAGGCGGGCAATGGAAGCTACATCCAGCATATTGAAAAATAGTGTCATTGGCCACCTGTTGATTTTCTGTCTGCAAGTGATCACATGGACTAAGTCTTCAAGGTTATCCACCCCACCTTTGTTTTTATTTTAGTCATGGATGATGTCTGGCTGGCTTTGCTCTCCACTTACTGACAGGTCATGGTGCAAGTGTGACATCAACAGCACAACTTTGGACTTCTTTGGAATAAAGGAAATGAGGGTAAGTTCCCCATCAAAAGCATAAATGGATGAAAAAGTTTCCCTTCTTCAATTTGTTTGCATTTCATTTGGGATATTGGCTTTGTTTTTCCAAATCATACCCATGTAGGTCAAGCCCCGCTGTAGCAGCCTTTCTGCTAGGTCAGTACTTGTGAAGAAATTGTCACCCACAATATTCCTTGCCATCTGGTACCAGGGATAAACCCATTTTTCAGCAACCTGGTTACCAAGATTACCTTGGCATGAAGCTTTTGTTTGCTTGCCCATCAAATTTGCAAGCCATATTTGGCAGGCTTGCTGTGTATATATTGTCTGAATGAAAAGCAACCCCTGAATGCAATGAGCTGCTTATTAACCATCAGGTGTATTCCTGAACCATTTCCTGAACTGCTCCTCAAATTGGGTCTAAATATCTGTCCACCACTCTACTTTCCCCACATGTCAGTTTTTGTTGTCAAATCTCAGGTAGTTGGTGATTTGACAGAATTGTTTTAAGTTCATGGTGGTATGAAAGCAAGGACACCCGATGCATTGCTTCCCCTACTCCCCCAGTACCTCATTACTACTGCAGTATGACCACTCAGTGGTATGAGTCCAATGTAGGCTTTCAGCGCTGTTTCTTCCAACTTTTCTTCCTTTCTATTTTCAGGATGGCTATCATTGCACTCCTTGAATTTTCTTTCCTCCTCTCTGTTTGTTTCTCTTACGGTAACAATCAGGATATCTTGTGAGAGAAATGGGTGGAACATTTCTACCACTGTGTCTTTATTACTTTCTCTTGTTGGCCCAGCGCTTTCATGGGCTATGCCCTTGGCCTTCTCTGATGTATTAGCTGTGGACTTTTTTTCCCCACACTCTGCCATTTCTTCTTCTAATGGTATCATTATCTGCAATTTTTTGCCTTGGGGTGATGACAGTGGTTCTGCTCCACATCCTGTTGCACCTCTCCTGAGTCATCCATAGTGACCCTGAGCTGGTCCTCTTTCCTTTCCCACTGGAAGTATTGGCATCACTTCTGCTGGTGGCACCAACTCATCCTCATCTGAGTTGGATGAAGCTTCCATAGACACATGGTCTTCTTGCTCTGAGCAATTTCCCATGTCTGGAACAAAGTCAGCATCCTCACTGCCTTGGGATAAGGTTTCATCAGTGGAAGTATTGTTGTCATCCCTGGTTACCTGTGCAAGACAGGTTTCAGCACTAAATATGTGCTGCCTTCTCATCCTGGACTGCAGGGGAAAAAATGATTACTGATGAATGCATATAAGTAACAATTAAAGACAAGTCTCTCCACCTATGCTGTGACAGAAGCAATTCCACCCTGCCCTATGGTGGCGCAGGTAGAACCCTCTCCTATTGGGCATAGAAATGAGAGACCAGGATTCACCCTTTGAAGGCAAACCAAATGTGGGTGGATTCTGCTTGGAAACCACACATGCAGGGGCTTATTGAGAGCAGGTAAAAAGGGCACCAGGGGTGTCAAGCCCTTACCTTTGAAGGGGACTTCATAGTGTATGCTGTATTATAGTATGATGTTTCTCTTTCTTCTCTGCTGTCCCTCTGTTCCCTGTCCTCACTTTCAACAAAGGCAGGGCAAACTAGCTTGTATGTTATGAAAGGGGTAGGTGAGGTGGACTTTTACCATGAGAAAAGAGGGCAAAGGTGGATTTGGGTGTGCCAAAGTGTTTTTTGTTCTTTTGTTTTTAGCAAAGGTCAGGGTTTTTTGATGACCTTTCAGCCTGCAAACGAAGTGGTTAGCAAAATGGATTACCACATCTTCTGCAAAAGCAAAGTGGAAGATGGCCATCCATTAGTTACCATGGATACCTGAAGTGGACATGAATGAAGTGTGAATGAATGTTGGCCTTTCAGATGCATCCACCCAAAGCAGCCAAGCAGATCTAGGCCTGTCATTTATACTGAAATTGCATCGGGGTAACAAGTTACCCCAATGCGTTAGCGTGGGCCTGTGGTAAGTTGTTACCCTGTACGGAAAAACACATTTATGCCTGGGGTAATATGTTTCTCTGGACAGCTTTTCATCCACAGAGAGCAACCATTCATGTAAGTTGGCTGTTCTTTGGGGATATTTGCACTGTGGTGCCAGTGACAATGTCCTAAAAAGAAAATTATTTAGAATTATTCAACCTTAAGATACTGCACAAAATATGTGTCTGGGGTAGGAAATTACCCCTTGGGAATATATGAAGGTTAAATACTGCTTTTAGTTTATGAAAAAGTGCAAGAACTCAGTTATTAATACTGGGACTTCTATCAGGGTATTTCAACCCTTTTCTAAGAAAAAAAACAGTAACCAATGGTATCATTTTGGGATTTCAGCTCAGAATTTGATCATTTGCCTTGTCAAGAATGACTTATTTAAATAATGCAATCATAGAAAATTAGGGTTGGAAAGTACCTCATGAGGCCATCAAGTCCAACCCCCTGCTCAAAGCAGAAATATTCCCAACTAGATCATTCCAGCCAGAGCTATGTCAAGCCAGGTCTTAAAAACCTCCAAGGATGGGGATTCCATGACCTCTCTAGGTAGCTTGTTCCACTGCTTCACTACCCTTGTAGTTAGAGAGTTTTTCATAATATCCAACCTAAACCTTCCTTGCTGAAGCTTGAGACCATTGCTCCTTTGTGTCACCTACCACCACTAAGAGCAGTCTAGCTCCATCCTTTTTAAAACCACCCTTCAGGTAGCTAAAGGCTGCTACCAAATTTTCTCTCAGTCTTCTCTTCTGCAGACTAAATAAACTTACTTCCTTCAACCTCTCTTCATAAGTCATGTGCCTCTGCCCTCATACCATTTTCATTTCTCTCTACTGGACTCTCAACTTGTCCACATCCTTTCTATAGTGTGTGTGGGGGAGGGTGGACAAAACTGGACACCATGATGTAGATGAGGTCTCACCAGTACAGAATAATTGGAATAATCCAATGATGATGATTACTGACCTTCTGACAATGCTCCTACTACTGCAGCCCAGTATGTTGTTAGCCTTCTTGGTTACAAGGGGCTTTAAACTAAACCTGCCTGGAGTTGGGGGGATTATTACCACTATAACATAGTCAGTGACCTAAGAATCAGTGGAAAGCTGGGTGATCGTGACCATGAGCTGATCACCTTTATTATCCATGAATTGCCCTTAATGAATCAATGCTGACTGTTCTTAATCACCTTCTCCTCCAAGTGCTTAGAAATGGATTCCTTGAGGACCTAATCCATGATTTCTTCTGGGGACGAAGGTGAAGTTGACTGATCTGTAGTTCCCTGGATTCTCTTTCTTCCCTTTCTTAAAGATGTGCACAATGTTTGCCCTTTTCCATGGTCTGGAACATCCCCTGATTACCATTATCTTTCAAAGATAAGGGCCAGCAGCCCTGCAATCACATCAGCCAATTCCCACAGCACCCTCGGACGTATTGCATCTGGCCCTATGGAACTTCTACGTGTTCAGCTTCTATAAACAGTCTGTAAGATGTTCTTTCACCACTGAGGGCTGCTCACCTGCTCCCTAAACTATGCTGCCCAGTACGGTGGTCTAGGAGCAGACCTTGCTTGTGAAGACTGAGGTGAAAAACATTGAGTAGTTTAGTTCAGCCTTTTCTTCCTCATTTGTCACTAGGTTGCCTCCCTCATTCAGTAAGGGACCCACACTTTCCCTGACCTTCCTTTTGGAATAATAATTTACCTCAATGGAAATAATTTACTTTACATGAGATCAAGTTATTAAAACAGAACAAAAATAAAATAAAACACTTTACAGATTTGAATTTTGTGGTAATTGCATGAAGGAGAAAAATGCTTATGCACATGTAGACCTAGATTCTGTATACTATAAACAGGCATCAGAAATCCATGAGCAGAGCTGACCTGCTATATAAGAAGATCAGGAAAAGATAGTCCTACAATGAGAGAGTGCAAGGCTTCAATAGATGGAACTGTAAAATATCCTCCCTCCTCCCAGGTCTCTGGTGCATTAATGGGGGGTCTTCAAAAATGGGTGGGAACTGAACTATATATTTTTCCCCTTACTTTGAGGCAGTGTTTGTGAACAGGGATTTGCAGAAGAATCAGTCTATGCGCTCTCCCAACGACCAAAATTGCAACTGTCTTTGTCCATTGGCAAAGATACGCATGCATACAGAGAAAGGATGTCCTCTCTCTTCATACCCATGTAATATCTATTGACTATAATTTTTCATTTCATATTTTCTTTCTTCCTCCTTCACCCCCACACACTCTTTTCTAGCTTTTCTTATTTGTGCAACACAAGGCCATAGAACCCTGATGACTTCATTCATTTGAGTCACATATCAATTATGTTTGCCTTGTCCTCTCAATTATTCCAACATGCGAATGGTGTGCAATCTTTACACACTCTTTAGAATTTCTTAGTTCTGGACATGAGCCTTTCAGGTGCTTGCTTTTTTGTTTTCTCTTTTCTTCATGCAAAAATTAGCTTTGCTTAAAAACAAACAAACAAACAAACCCCAAACCACAATGAGATAAGGATTAGTACTGTAGCTTTCAAATCAGTGATGTAGACCCATACAGGTAATTACACATCTTACAAAACTCAGGAGGAATGAATGAAAGGTACTTTTAAATGCAAATTATTATTAATTACTTGCTATAACTATATACTAATGAATAAAGTGTATAAAATACACTAATCTGCATCTGACAAGCCTGACTCAGGATCCCAGACCTTGGACTAGGACAGAGAGCATGTAGTGAGCGTGTGTTGATGCTTACTGAGCATGTGCAAGGAGATGCCTTAATTTGACTATCATTGGAAGTGTAAATGTTTGGGGTGGAGGGCAGAGGCTGACAGTGACAAATGGTATTAGATAGGATTGTCTGAATCATTTGGTAACATGCCCATTCACTACTACTCTTGCAGACTGCTTAGTTTCTAAAATGTGAGGAACTGAGACACTATAACACTGAGCATCTTAATTCCTGACCTTTGGGTCCCTGATGCCTTGGCATCCTACAAAATACATAGAGTGCCTGCATTAGGTGGATTTCCAGCAGCCAGCGTACTGAGCAGGGCCTATATGAAATGTTGAGAATAAATTATATAAATTTTTCCTCTCTTTGGAACGTAGGCACCTCTGACCATGTGTGATCCACATCTCTGAACCTCTCTCAAGGATGTCTTAACCTTTTCTTTCCTGGATAGAGATCAATTCTTTTAATTTAGAAAGTCATCAGGAGAAGGTGAAGGTGTTTTCATACAAAATAACCTAGTTGTTAGTGCAGTATCTCAGGAGAACCTAGGTATATTTTCTTCCATAGGCAGTGAAAGGCTGGGGCTAATGGGTCGTAGCCTCCCCAAACTAATTTTGCAGTGGTCTGAGACAGTTACGGAAGTGCAGTCCATACCACCCACTCCCCCCAAGTAATATTTTCTCTTGCCACTTATGTTTTCTTCCCCTGCATATGAAGATTCAAGTCCACATTTCCCGCTCCCCTAAATAGTGTCCTGTCCAGCAGGCTTTAGCCTGTACTGGGCTCTACCTCTCCTCTTGAAGCTGTTCAACTGTACATTAAAGAAATTAATGCTCATTGAGACAGAAAGGGCATCTCCAGATGAGTGTGCACATTAGTTTCCCTGGGGACAAGTAGCAGCAGCATCGTTTGTGCCATTGTTATTTGTTCCTGGGCAATGCCAATACCTTGCATTCTCTAGCACGTGGCACCTTACCTTGTGGGATAGGGGAAGCTAGGGCCAGCAACTGTGCTTTGACTAGCCAGGCTCCAGTTTTGGGTGGTGCATATTGCTGCCACATGTGCTATCCCACTTTTTTCAGCATGGGGTTTTCTCACCCCAGGATCTTCAAGGTAGCAGGGAACATCTCCATGTGTGGTGCCACAGGCCGGCTTGACGTGTCATATGCCACCTGTCTGCACTCATGTGGATGCAGCCAAAGAGGGCAAGCTTTCGAATTCTCTAGCCTAGCAGTTAGGGCGTTGTTGGAGGGGAGGAACACTTGGGGTTGGGTCCCAGTTCAAAGGACTGATAGGTATAGATATAGATCCAATGAGTATTTTATCCAATGTGTGCTTTATGTAAAATACATAACTAGTCCTTTGAATAAACTAGTTCTATGTGCATGTCATTTTATGAACATTTTATGAAAAAGGATGAGCAAGCAAATGTGGACTTAAGATAGTCCTAAACAAATTAAAGACAGAACAATGTGATAATTAAATTAAAGCCACAATTAAGATGAAATAAATAGGTTCAACTTATTCAATTACCAAATTAGTGCAACAGGTAATCAAATTGTATTTAAGAGGCTGACACTAAAAGGAATTGCTTTGAATTCGGTTTGTCTTGGAAAAAATAAGGAGGAAATTATTTCTT
The DNA here is from genome assembly GCA_030014935.1 of Caiman crocodilus. Lineage (NCBI taxonomy): Eukaryota > Metazoa > Chordata > Crocodylia > Alligatoridae > Caiman > Caiman crocodilus. The sequence goes on from JAGPOW010000261.1 coordinate 128,665,864, forward strand.
ATCTCAACCCCAGGCAATGTTGTTAGGCAATACAGTGTGATGACCTAGCTCATAGGCATGAAGGACTTGGACATTCAAAAATGCAGTGTCTGTAGAACTGAAGCGTGTGTTCAGGACATAGCCCCTCCACAGGCTAAACTGCCCAAGCAAGAAATGTTTGTATTCTGGCTCAGCATAAAGAACTAACGCAGCATAAATGCCACTTTAATATTCCTTCCTTAAATCTCATCATAACATATTGTCATGATTGTTTTAATTTTCACTCCCATTCAGACAACAACTCAGTATCTTCTCTCAGACGTAACCTAAAAATAATCACTAAATCATATGAGGCCGCAGTTTTTGAAAAACAATATTTTTTACCTGGAAGAACTGTTGCCCTGTGTGGTCAGGCCAACTCTCAGGATCTCAATATGGCACTGTTAGACAGGAGGATGTGACACAATTGCACATATGCAGGCACACAAATCAATTAGGTGTGTGTGCGTGCACACACATACGCTACCAGCTCAGGCACATACACATCCAAACCAGCCTAGGCACATGCATACTTCTCACCAATTCAAGCATATACACTATCCACCCCAAAAGTAAGACACAGATCACTAATTTGTATATCATGCACACATTGACATATAGATACACACACACACACACTCACCACTTCACACACATACAACCCACCTACACATACACATAGGTATGTTCCTACCTTGGATGGTACAGTGTGTATGTGTGTGCTTGGGGTACCTGGGATACTTGGGGGGAAGGTTCAGGTGAGAGAGAGAATGAGTTAAAGTGTAGGGAGTAAAAGTTGCCAGAACCAAGGTTAGAACCAGGGGACTACAGGGAATCTGGCTGAGGAACTGAGGCTTGGGTTTACTTAAGGTAGACTGGGGCTAGAAACTGAGGCAGACAGCTGAGATATTGGGGTGGGGGAAAGATAAGTGGTGGCAAGGAGGAGAGAGCCAGGAAAGAAATTGAGGCAGAAACCTGCGTTGCTCAGGGGAAAAGGAAAAGGCAGTGGGGATAAGAGCGTGGCAAAGAAACAGGGGGTTTGGAGGCAGAGAGGAGCTCAGGACAGGTGTTGGAGGTGGCAGTGAGCCAGAAGGAGGAGACAGAGAAATGAGACAGAAGTTAGAGGGGTGAGGAGCAGTGATTGGAGCAGGGTCAAACCATAGTAAAGCAAAACCCAACTTAGGGGTCCAAATAACAGTTTTATTAAACAGACAACACACTACACAGCCCCTTAAAGTTATTGCTTCACACACACACACACACACACAAGCAGTCACACTGAAAGCAGGAGAAAGAAACTCAGTGTGTTATGCTCCAGCCCAAGTCTGAATTCGTTGCCCGGTATGTGTGAGCCAATATACGAATACCAGTTGGAAGTTTGAAAGAAAAAAAAAGCTTTTATTGCTAGCAATAAAGGTGCAAGGTAGCAAGCACCCCAAACAATAT
>JAGPOW010000261.1:128667427-128743815 GCA_030014935.1 Caiman crocodilus
CAAAACAACCTTCCAGTCTCGCCGTGTATTCTGTCTCGGGAGGATGGCTCAAGGCCATTTATTAGGCCTTTAGAAAAAATGGCTCAGTTATTCACAACAAGTGGAAGAGTTGGAGTCCAGGTAGAAGAGAGAAGCGGAGTCCAAGTCCTTGGTTGAAGAGGGGGTGGGAGGCGATAGCTACCTGTCCAGGCTGAAAACGGGTCCTTGTCCAGTAGATGTTGTCCAGAGGAGGGGTTGCCAGCAGGGCCTCTGGGTGGATAGGTGGTGTGGCGTGGTGCTGGTCCAGATGGAGAGGGTGTCCCACTGGGTCTGTCTTCACTGCCCCTTTTCATAGAGGCAGATCTTGCGTGTCCCTAGTGACAGGAGTCATGCCCAGGCAAGGGTCAGCCCCTGGTGTACTGAGCATGTGTGCTCCATGCAGGGACGACCAGTTTTGCATGTCTGAAATGGTGGGGTACAATGGTAGAGTTGCTGGTTCTGCAGCGTCTTTTATTTTTCAAATGCTGGGTTCTTGTCCCTGTTCCTGGGTGAGGTCCATGGTTCCTGGATGAATCCATGTGAGGTGATGGCCTGGTCATTATAGGCCATTCAGTAGAGGCCTCCTACCATTGAATTTCAGTCATTCCCATTCACTCTCACTCATCCAGGAACCAATTTACATGGGAGGGGTACATGAATCATACAGTTGCAAAACAGGGGATGCCTGGGCAGAGGACACAAGATGGAGGCTTGACATACAAAATAGAAACTTGACATGATTCACGCTAACTTACATATATAGGCCTAAAACAGTAATCACACAATATAAAAGCAGTACAAACATAGTAATTGTCACTTATAAAACAGTGAGTATCAATATCAAAATAGCAGGGAATTTATTTGCAAAGAGGGGAGAGAAATAAAACTTACTACCTAAAATAAAATGTTAAAGCTTATCCTACATCTTAGCTTACTTATACTTATCTATAGGGAATACAGGCATTAACAAAAATTAGAGTAGAAAATGCCCCTTCATGGGGACCAAAGAGGGGAAAGGAATAGTTTAATACAATTGTTTGCGATCTTTCAGTCACACACTGGTTGGTATTATCTGAAACCTGGTGATTTGGAAATAATGATGCCTGTAAGACCTGTCTCTAATCACTTCACAGATGCGACAGACTGGTCTAACCAGTGGCTCAAGTCATTCACTACTTCTTGCTCTAGAGGGTCTGTCCCTATAACATAGAGGAAAGACACAAAGCTACACTGGTTTTGACGGCATGAGAACAGTTTGTCTTCTGCTTGGTTTTTGCTTGTATAGGCAGTGCTTCCCATTTACTCTGTGTCAGAGAATTACCATTAATGGTCGCATAGCCAGAAAGTTTAATCCAAATACTTTGGCCACTGTAGTCCAGTCCTCTCACAGTAAATTATCTTATATCATGGTGAGAGATCCATCACCCAAATGACTCTTTGTTTTCTGCAAAGTCAGGAAGGGTGACCGGGGTTCAGCTACTGTCCCAGAGATAATTGTGAGGTGTTTCCTGGGAAAACTGGTCTCAACCTTCTAACTGAGGTAATGAACGTAAAGGCCGACAATCAGCAAAAATACCCTTGTAAAAATAACTAATGATCTAATTAACACATTCTCTCTGTGTATGCATTCTTCTTGTAGTGGTTACTTTAGTGTTATCAGCATTTAAAAAAAAATATTTTGGGTGTTTTTACCGAAAAACAACAACAACAAGGATCTTGTTTGAGCATATTACTTATTCGAAAGGCTTTAAACCCCAAGAAACAAGCTGATTTTACAATATATTTGAGTAAACTCTACCCATAATGAAATCATTAAAAGTATTTGGGGGACCATTTGCAACAGTTCTCTCACAAGATTTTCCTTCTCTTTTTTTAGGAGATATGTTCTAACCAAGCTACCAGAGCCACAGAATACTAGCTGGAAGTCTGTATAAGCTACAGTATGCAAGAAATCAGACTAGAAGTTTATAGTGGTCCCTTCTTGCCTTAAAATGCTTGAAATAAGTCTCTGGTAGCATTATTCTGAAGTTAAGGCTTTAATCCACTAACATCCCCATTGAAGTTTGTCCAGGGGAATTGCCTGAGTAAAGATTTCCATTATGGTGATGGATTCATAGAGTTTACGGCTAGAAGGAACCATTAGATCATGTTGTCTAACCTTCTGTACATCACCGACCATTACGTTTCCCCCAGTTGTCCCTCTAACGAACCCATCAGTTGTGATTGGGTAAGGAATTCTAGAAAGGCATCCAATTTTGATTTGAAGGCAATGAGACTCAAGAAAATGCACATCTTTTCCTGGAGCTTGTTTGAACAATTAATCATTCCAGTTGAATGTCTGCCTTCAGATTCTAGCTGTTGGCTCTTGTTATTCCTTTTTTGCAAGTTTAAAGAGATTTGTACTACCTTATATTCCCTCCTTGAGAAGGTATGTATATTTCCATAACCAGACTGCCTCTCAGTCTTCTATTTGAGAAGCTAATCAGATTGAGCACCTTGTCTCACTGCATACCACTATTTCGTTTTGGCTCTTTTCTGAAGCTTCTTTTGTTTCTTAACATGCCTTTACAATGTAGACACCAGAATTGTAGGCGGTATTCCTAAATGGGCCTAAAAAATTTCACCTACAGAGGTTAAAAAAAACCCCCACCTTCTACTGCTATTCCACTGTTTGTATCTTCAGATATCTCATTAGCATTTTTCACCACAGGGCTGTGGCAAGTTACATTTAGTTGCTCATTAACTGTGACTCATATCCTTTTCAGTGTAGCAGCTTTCTAGCATACATTCTCTATTCTGCAGATATGTTCTGCATGTCTTGTTCCTAAATGTACAGTTTTATATTTGGCTATGTAATAGGGCATTTTTTTTAATACATGATCCTTATTCACCATTCCACCAAACTTTGTGTCCTTTGGGCCCAGTGCCTGGGGCAAAGCTGAAGTGGCAAGTTTGAATTAATTATTATGAATGTGAATGTGAACACACATGTGCACATGCAGCTGGAGGCAGCAGTCCCTTTTTCTTTTTTTTGCTTCCCACCATCACCTACACCCCAAGCTTGCATCCAGGGCAATTGCCCTTATTACCTCCCTTTCCAGTTATACCACTGTTTCAGTAAGATCCTATTTCACTTGACATGCCCAAATGGGATTTACCCATATGCTTTTGGCACATGCATACAACTTGTACTTCTATTCTAGATGCAGTATGTGTGCACGAGAATCCACATATCTCCTGATCATTCTCAGTAGGGATTAGATCTGTCTGGGAAGTTTTGGAGTGCTATACAATTATCCAGTTGATTGTGTACGTCCTAAAATGCTAGCTAGATAATGTAGCACTTAGAAAGCAGGTTTTTAAACCTAGTGCTCTGAAAATTGACACAACACTCGGTTAATGAAAAGCAGAAGGTCTTATTTTAATAACTACCAACAAGCTACGAAGACTCCTTCCCAATACAAAACAAGCTATTAATCCTTAGTATTATCTTAGCTTCACAGAGATCTTTACCCAATGCAGGCAGGAAGCAGTTCTTGTACAGCCCCATTGTGCGACTCCCTTGCTTGTTGGCTGGGAGGCAGGAGGGCTTCTTGGACTGCACACACCTTGCTGGCAAATATGCTTAGTTCTTATATTGTTTAATTATATAGCTTCAAAGCATTTGTCCTTGTTGGTTGGAGGATTAGAGTCTGAACAAACAGGGTGGAAAAGGCTGATCATATCACAGCTGTTAATTCCCTGGCTCCTGTTCCAGATTTGTCTAGGTGTAAAGACTGTGTTTTTCTGCAGTCCCTGTAATTATAAGTCAATTTACAGGTGATAGCCCTTGAGTGGTCAGATAGGATGCTCAGGTATCATCAAACCTGTTTGGGGGTATTTGTTTATCAGTGGGGCACATTTGCAGTAGCTTGTATGGGTGATGGCCTATTTACCAAACTCCAGACAAAGATTTAATGGTTCAGACATTTTAACACCTTGTACACTGGATGCTTGTTGTGAGATATGTGAGCAGGATGTGTTTGTCACATGCAGGGCATCTTTCCTGTATCTTTTACAAGTTTCTCTTGAAATGCATATTTAATCTTTTGTTTTATTTCCCTGCTAGATCCATTGAAATGCATATGCAGTTGACTTGCCTTCACTGGCTCAGCCTTTCCTTTGGCTCTCTTAGCTTGGAAATACAGTTGGGATGAACGTGCCAGGATTCTGCTAATACTTTTAATCATCACATCTCAGGTCTGGTAGAAAGTTGAGGACTGTTATTATGACCATCACTATCTTATGTCATGGGTATGGTATTGGGTACTGCAAGTACTCCACGGTCTTGATGTGTAATGGGTTACAAGCCATTAGCAGAGTTTGATTTTTCTCATGACAGTCTTGTTGCCACAAACCAGTCTTTCCCCAGTCTTGTACTGCTCTGGATGGGAAGGTCCGGCCTAGACCCTTCCTCCCAAATGGGCAAAAACATTCTCACCAGTCTCCACCCATTTTATCCTGTAACTATTGGATGGAAGGTGAAGTGGCTAAACTTCAAGAGAAGGGTTAGAGAGCCAGTAAGATAATGCCTAACCTGTGGCTTACTGGTTTGAAGACTATGCTGGGAAATAGAAGGTAGAAGTTCAAATCCCCTCTAGGTAAGCAGAGCCTATAACTTGTTCTTCTGATTTTGGGGCAATTGCCCTAACCATTAGCCTCTTGAGCTATATGGAAGGGGCTTCTTCCTCCTTCCTTCTCACTTCTGAAAGGTATGTGCAGGCATCTAGGATACAGTCTAGCACTGATACCTGAAGAATAAATTTAAAAATATCCCCATTTTATAATGATTTCCCATTGACACTATTTCCTGAGATGTGTCAATTAGGCAGTTTTTAATCCATTTAGCATATGTTTTGTTTTTGTTTGTTTTTTTAGCAGTATGCAGAGTTAATTTTTAATCTGAATGTAAAATGGCACCAAATCATACATATTACAAAACTTAACTGTGTTACATTATACTATCTATTTTGTTACCCACTCTAAAACAATGAAACTCAGAGTGAAATCAGGTTGGCCAAGACCTACTTTCTATAAAATCATGTTGACTTGTAGTAGTTATATTCCTAGCCTTGAATTCTTTACTGCCTGGTTCCTGCATCTGCTTTTCCATTATTTTGCCCAGAACTGTTGCTGAGCTGATTACCTTACAGTTACACAAGTCTGTTGACTATCTCGTTTTGGACAATTGGCATACTATCATTGCTCTTCCCAATTTTTCTGAAATTTCTCCAACTAAAAGCCTTCCCTGTTTCCAGGGGATGACCACAGGTCCAGGATTAAAAATAATTGCCTAGGGAAACAGGCGGGATGGGAAACAGGAAAGAAAGTACAGGTCACAGATATAGGAAAAGGGATCAAGGGGGATCATCGGAGAACATCTGGCAGTGCCTGTTGTTCCAGAAAGGCATTCAGGAAGTCAATGAATTCCACAAAGAAGTATTGTGCCTGAAGGTAAGAGGTAGCTTTGGAGCAAAAGTAGGCCTCACAGCTGTAGAACCTGCCACCACTGAGCTGCTTGTTCCTAGTGAAGCTGCCCACCCAGGAGAGCTCATTAGGTTGAAGAGCAGACACTTAACCTTTACGATCTGCTTGTTGCTCCTGTTCACAGCTAAATAATGTAGCTGTACAAGACAATAAATAGGGTTCTACTAAGTTAAAGTTTTAGGCTACACCCCAAATAATGACTGTAAAGATTATTTTTTTCAGTATATACACACAACATTTCATATACGTGATTTAGACATTTCTATCTGTTTAATCTATTTTATATAATTTCTGATTTTTACTTTTTATTTCAAAATAGCTGATTCAAAACTAAAATCTGTCAAGTGATGCAAGACATATTACTCTAAGTCACTTTCAAAGTTAAATATTTATAATCCTATTGTAACAGGGCCCTGCCCTGTTACTAGGGGCTTGGGGGAAATCTGAACAGCCCCATACCCCAGAAGCACCTCTGAACATGGTCAACTGGTGCTGCCTTAGTCAAGGGGGCATGTGCCCCCCAGTGACCAGTCAGTGACCCCCAGTGACTGGGGAGGGGTCCCCTGCAGCTGATCCCGCTGGTCAGGGGGGTTCCCCCTGCAGCCAATCATGAGGCAGGCGATAGCTCCGGACGATTGCTGCATGTGCTTCTGGGAATGCAATGGCATTCCACTCCTTGGCCAGAGATTGCAGAGGTTTGGGGGAGGAGGGGGAGGGAATCTGCACTCCTGCCTGCCCCCCCCATTGCCTAAACAGTAAGCGCAGTGGGCCAGGGTGCACCAGCACTCTCAGGGGATGCATATGTACCCCTGTGCACCCTCTATGAACCACCGCTGCCTCTGCACACTCAACCCAGACCTGGAAGAACTCACTGGAGGCTGAGGAAAAAGCTCCTGGGATGTAGCGAGTCACTCAGCAAGGGAGCTGACACAGGTGTGGGGACTGAGAGAGAGTGGCAAGGATAAAAGACACTGAAAGCAGCCTCAAGGGGCTGCAACTGGTCAGAGAGCAGGCTGCCTGGACCTACCAGGGGTTAAGCAGCCACCGGAGAGCCCCAGAGCAAGGCTCTTCTGTTTGTTTGCTTGCTTGCTTGATTATTTGCTTTGCTGCACAAGCTTGCAGGCTCTACAAGGCCTCTGAAAGATCAGAGGCAACCGGAAGATGAAGCCTGGAAGAACCTCCGGAAGACAATTGAGTCATAGTTAATTTGTTTAACTTCTTTTGCTAGTTTTGCATTGCTAACAAGTCTAGGGTGGCCTCCAGCTGTTATCTACTAGCCTGGCTGCAGGAGAGGCAAGAGATCTGAACAGTGGGTCCTTGGCCCAAGCCAGCAGCAAAAGTAAATCTGGTCAGCTCAACTAGCTTGACCAATCCTTGACATACTCTGCTGTGATCTGCCCAGACTCTGCCCATAGCAACCTATACTCAGGTTATGCTGATTTGCCATATAAGAGAGAGTTTTTCTTCTGGCCATCACAAACAAATAAAAGCCCCTTACTATCCTAAGTTGAAATCAGTAGCCAAAATAATTGAAAAATAGGGTTTAAGAAAAGAAAGTATAATTAGAGCTAACTGAACTGAATTTGTACCTGGAGACATTCATAGTTTTCAACTACTGGATCTCAAATTATAGAAATTCTTTAACTGTATGTAATTGAAATAACAAGTCTCTTAAAATAATAAGCTGGAGGACCCTTGGGCACTTAAAACAACTAAATAGAATAAGTACTTTTTCCAATGAAAGAATTTTCCATTTCACACAAAATCCAATGACTGATTAATAGGGCAGGAGTACAGCATACTCTATTTAGGATGGGAAGTAAAGAGTCTTAGTCTATCCAATCCAATCCAAACCACTTCTCATGGGTAAAGCAGGGTTAGGACATGTTTCAACAACCAGTCCTATACTGATGTTTTTCCATTATTCTGCTCAGATTGGCAAATCACAACAACAATGGGCCCCTGTGGCTTCTTACTTGTGTCCTCCCAGAACACAGGCTTGGTTAGTTTGTATCCAGCATTTTCAGAACATGGCACAGGTGCCTTCTGCTTTTGTACGGTTTGTGCATCTCTTGGCAATTGGGGCTGTTCCAAGATCCCAGTGTTCCTGATCATGCCTGAATACTTTATTTTGAATATCAAGCTTCTGTACCCTATTCATACCTCAAGAAAGGGTTTTTAATAGGTAAAAGTAAATTATCCAAATTCAAATGTGACCTGCTCATGGGGATTACCATAGGATCTTTAAAGACCACAGTAGCTGAGTGTACATCACTATTGCATTAATGTCCTTGTTCTTGTTTACTCCGAACACTTTTGAACCATTACTTTTCCAAGGTTTTCATCAGCACTTCTGTGCACTCTAAACAAGCTGGTTGAAATCAAAGACTGCTCTTAACCATTGCCTTTCCACTGTTATTGAACCAAGGCAGACATTAGTCAGCAAATTACTTTTCATGGCTCTTTCTAAACAATAGCATATCCAGCAGTGCAGTTACCCCAATATCAAACTGGAGTGAGGAATCAATAGTGGCATAGGGCAAAAAATGATATCTATTCATCAAAACCACTTGTTAAGTGATCATTGAAGATTACCTGTCCTAAGTCACAGAGGCAAAGATCAGGCATCCTGAATTCTGTCATTCCAAAATGTAACTGCTATTTAGTGAATATACTAATGTGACTTGAAAGAAGAGTGCTTTATGTCTGCTTCCACTATTTTTTACATAAAGTAAAATAATTTCCCCTTAACCATTTCTACTGATAGTGTAAAAACACTTTAGTACTGTATGAGTTCTCTGAAGGGCTGTACGTCAGATTTTATATTGTTGATTATTCTCTCGCCGTCTGATCTCATTTATTTTATATTATTTTTTTGGTGTGTGTGGCCGGGTGGGGGTGAATAATGAAATCTCTCTCCCTGGGACTCGCCTGCCATGCTTTGGAATGATGAAAGAATAAGAGAGAGGGTGTAGTAAGTCCCCCTAGAAGCAGGATAAAAGAAAATTGGTTTATTAGCAACTTCCCTACAGGTTGTGGAGCACCCTGGCTCTTCCCACAGCTCATGGTCTCTATTTTCTCCACCACTCTGCAGCCCACTCCCACAAGTCAGTCAACTCCACTCTAGTCCCACTCTCTTTTCTGCAGTACCAGTGGATCCTTTCGCATGGGACCTTCTCTTAAACAATAAGTTTATCCTCTCTTTCTCACCTTCTTACTTCACCGGTCACTGTAGTTGCCTACACCCAGTCGGCCAGTCTTATCTGCAAGCTGCTCCAATACTGGGTTTGCCACTCCTGGCATGCCTGCTGAATCTCTCCACGCCGTGCCCCAAGGGGCAAAGGAAAGCTCCTTGCTGTGGACTTAAGTAGCTGCTGGCTCCCAATCAGTTAATATTCACCCCAGGTGAGATCCCCTTCCCACCTGTGTTTACTGAGTAATTAACTTTGCCCTGTCCCTGACCTGACTACTTGCAACTTAGCAATATTAAAGGAAAAGGGCTGTCTTTGCCCTGTTACAGTGTGGTAAGGGAAAGTCAATGGAAACATTTCCATCTTCTACCTATCTTCATGTCACTGATATCCTCTTTCCAGGAACTACACTAATTGCTTCTTGGCCTCCTTAAGGCTCAGATCAAGTGTAGTGGATGTGATCATGGACGTCACCATCCCCTTCAATAACTGGCAGCAAGCCTTCACTGATTCCAGGGCTCTCAAGACAGAGAAGCATGTCCCACTGGCCAACTTCTTGAGGGGCCACAGCTATGATGTGACAGTCGATGTACTCATCGTGGGAATGCTCGGAGGCTGGGGTCCCCAGCGATGAGAGCATCCTAAATACCTGCCACATCTCCCGCCACTATGCCAAGCTGATGTGCTGCCTCATGGTGTCTGACACCATCTGCTGGTCCCACGACATCTACATCAAAACATCAACATCACGGGCCACCTCCAGTACACTGACCCCAGGAGACCGAATGCCACTAGACCGGACCCAGAGGGTATTGCCTGAACCCCCCTCTGTACATGATGGACTCAGAGGACTATTAAACAATGGACCACTCCACTCCACCCAAAGAGGACCCTTGCGACAAGACTTTTTATAGCCTGAGAAACTTTCTTCAGTCTACACAGTCCACCATCGCAGACCATTGTATGGGTTTGTGTGCATCTATTTCTCTCTCAGCATTGTGATCACCCTCCCTCCCCCACCCCAGGCTTAGCTGACTAATATTGTACTTCCTGTAACCTAGCTGCATTCTCCTCCTTATGCCCATCCCTCTTATCTTGGTCCCTCGCTTGGGCACTCTGTATTTCCCTTCTGGCTTTGTCATCTTTTTGGTTCATGATTCTTAACATCTACTAATAAAATTAAATCTATGGATCTATGCTTTTGTTAGCTTGAATAGGAAAGGAAAAGCTAAAAGTTTATAAAATATGACATTTAGTATACACTGGGGTGGGCAATTATTTAGACTGGAGGGCTGCTTAATGAGTTTTGGTGTGCTGTTGAGACCTACAAGGGTACATCCTTCATTAAACTGCTAGGTGCTTCCCCTTGACAGGTGCCCAGCCTCCTTGTTACCATCTTGGGCCTGAAAGTCCTGCCCCAACCCCTGATATTTGCCACTAGAAAAAGGAAGTCCTTCCCTTTTCCCTGAAACTACTACTTCTGGGAGGGGGTTGCTTGTCTGGAAACCATAAATCCTGCCCTGTTGCATGGTCCAGGACATATGAAGGCCCAAATACCCAACAGCAAACTTTGCTGCACTCAACACCATGTTGGTCCCAGGTCTGCCCTCATCACACGGTCCCTGGCATCAGAAGGCCCACCCCTTGACTAGGAAACACTGCCCCTCCACAGGGCCTACTCTTATGGTGCATGGCCTGTCCCTGGGGCCCCAGAAATTCAGCTTTTTAGATCATTCCTGTGCCTCATGGCCTATCAGTCCATTACACCCCCCCAAGAGATGCCAAACCAATCAGATCAAGAGCCACACATACAAAATCATTCAGAAGAAATCATTTTAATGAAGTAAAGATTAAAAAAAATCATATAACAAAAAGCAAACCTCTACTATAACATACTTTAATGTTATTTCAAAAACATGTTTTTGTCCCGATTTGCATGTGTTTGAGTAGTGTGTACAGAGACAATTTCATAATAGCTCAAAATAAAGGCTTACTTTTGTATATGGTGTTGCAGAGGTGTGTAGGTGAGTGTGTGGCTGGGGTGTGGGTGTATGGGCTGCCCAAGTGCTAGATCCTTGGAGCTAGCCAGGGGTGGAGAGGGAGTGGCAGGGGATGCATGCAGCAGACCTTGTCGAGATGGTGCAGGTGTACTCCATCTCCTCTCCCCTTCAACCTGCAGCTGGCCCTACTGCATTTTGCATGGGGCTGTGCGCTGCCTATTCCCTTGGGGCAGCCCAATTTGTGCTTCTACTTGTACCCATCCCAAAGTTCCCACTTTCACTCACCACACACTCCCAACTGCCCTCGAGCCCAGCCCCAGTTCTGGCCCCAGCCAGTGCACACAGCTTCCTGGCAGGGCTGCCTTCCACCCACATGCCAGCATGCAGGTGGCTGCTGATTATGCCAGGTGGACAAAGTGGGTAAAAGGCAAGTGGGATCTGGAACCCTGCACACTGGGACAGAAGCCTCCAGCTGTAGCTTGTCCTCTACCCACCACCATTTCCCTCCTGTCCACTGTTGCTTTCTATCCCTACCTGCTTCCTAAAGCACTGCCACAGGGACAGGAGGAAGAGCCACTGGAGGCACAGGGAGCTGAGTATTTTCCCAGGTGGCTGAAGCAGTTGCAGCAGCAGCCCTGTTGGGAAGCTTTGCATGCTGTTCAGGGATGGGGTGGCATTGTGATTGCAGTGCAGTCCACAGCACCTTGGGTGCAAGTGGACAGGGCACAGCCCCATGCAAAGTGGGTCTCTGCCCACAGGCTGGATCAAAATAGATGGCAGGCCAAATCAAGCCTAAAGACCATATTTTTCCTACCCCTGGTATATACTGAGGGGGGGAAATTTTAGGAAGGAAAATGAATTGCTTGTTACAATGGTCTTGGAAGTCAAAGAGTCTTTCCATGGACTTCAGTGGGTTTGGATTGGGCCATATAGATAAAAAAAACCCAAAAAACAGACACCTGGTTTGATGCAGCCTTGATTAAACTGGGATATTACATTCATCCAGATGGGGTACAGCCATTTACACACTAAGATAAATGGCAATTAAATAAAATTAGCCAGCGTTGTTTCAAAGCAATGTGTTAATTTGAATAATTCACAGGCAGGACATGGAGCTTGGCTGTTTCCAATGTCTGGATTTCATGTGGCACAAAATGTTCTGTTACAGGTAAAACTGGCTGTCTGTTTCATAGACATTAGGGACCTTGGAAGATCATTGAGTCCAGCCCCCTGCCCCAGGGGTAGGAAGTCAGCACGGGTCATAGGATCCCAGCAAAATAGGCATCCAGATTTCTTTTCAAGGTGTTCAACGTAGGTGCTTAAACCACCTCTGGTGGCAGTCTATTGTTGTTAGCCTAGAGGTAGGCAGGCCCTGGCATGGGTGCCAAAGCAAGTCACCCAAAGACATTTTGCTTGGCCACATGCCTCAGGGCAGGCAGGAGGGAAGGGGCCAGGGCTGTGCTACCACAACAAGGAGCAGGCCCCTCATGGCTGTTCCACTGTTCACCCCTGCCATGCCAACAACTTACAAGTTGAGGTTGTAGGTGTTTTTGGCCTTCTGCCAACAACAGTAAAAGATGTAAATTGAGGAGTCAGTGGGTGAGAGAGAGGCTGAGGGAGCAGGGGTGGGGCGGGTTGAAAAAAAGGGGATTAATGTAGCAGTTAAATAGTGGAGAGGTACCTGGGGAGTCAGACGTCAGGCAGGTTATAATGCAGCGTAAATCCAGTGTCTATATTTAGTCCATGGTTTTTTATATCCAGGAGGTTGAAGAGAAATTCATAGGCTCATCCCTGAGAAGTGTTTTGTAAGTTCCCTTTGAGGATTAGAATCGACAGATTGTAGAGAAAGAGCAGGTCTCTTGTGAGAAACGTGCCCCTACAGGTAATTCTTATCTTCGATGGATTTCCGGTGTGCATGCTTTCTGGTGCACAGTTGTTGTTTGGTCTCTCCTGTGTATTTTCCAGAAGGGCATTTGCTGCACTGGATGAGAGAGATTAAATTTCTGGGGGTGCAGCTATAACACCCAGGAATGCTCATGGCTCTGTTGTGGGGTGTAGTAATTGTGTGGGTGGTGGAGATGTGTTGGTAGGTTTTTCAGTTCTTATCATGGCACGGTCTGGATCCATTCCATGCCACCAAATGGACTTCACTTCATCAACCTCCTGGATACAAGAAGTCATGGACTAAATTTACATCTTCACTGACTGCCTGTCTTGCATGCATACCAGCCCAGCCTCTGGCTTCTTTACTATTCATTCCATCCAGGAAGAGCACACACCAACTGCAGAGGCTTCTTGAGCCTGATGAAGGATTTGCTAAAAACTCAAAAGCATACTCATTTTTTTTTTTTTTACAACTATTTAAGTTGGTTTGAATGACTAAAAGGAACTGGTAGTGATGAAAGAGCACAGAGGAAAGATAAAAGATATGTACGGACACTAGTAAAAAGGATATTGTGTTTGTTTTAAACAAGTCACCATTCCACAAACCAAACCAGCCCCTCTATACACTATTCCCTGGAAACATCCACAAGGTAGACAATTTCAGTAGTTAAAAGGCAGTTTTCTTTTAACTTAACACATACACATAGGTTTCAAGAACATTATCTCTTAAGTGCAGAGACTTCCAGCTGAGACAGTTTTTATATTAAAAAAAGCTTGATTTAGGAAATTTCAGCCCACACTTATTTTGGGATGAAAGAGCTGAAAGTTACAACTGGAAATATGATTTAAGGTAAAACTATTCCAATAAAATAAGGCTATCAATTACAAAGTAATTGGTCCCATCACTTCTATAAAAAAAAGTGTTTTCTTTTTGACTGCTATTGTTTCCGGCATATTTGTGCTTGAAACTTCCTTAAAGCTCCTTATTATAGGTGACCATTAAACATCTACAACAATTTTCTGAGCAATATTTCACTACATGTATATTTTTGCCTTCCTAGAATTCCTCCTCTAGTTTTGAGTGGAAAAAATAGTAGTCTGCATTTCCTATTGTATATACCAGATTTTGATATACGATGCTGTTGTGTTAAAGAGTTCTCCCAAAGTGGCTGCAAGTCAGTTTTATGCAAGGCAGTATCTGCATGTCAAAAATGTCTGCATGTCAAACTCCCCTCACATCCTGTGGACTCTGTGGAGCAAGTGGAGGCTGCAGTGAAGCCAGCAGGAATGGAGACTGTAGCAGGGCTAGCATCAGAAGCAATTGCCCATGTGACCATGAGCCAAATGGCCACTTAACGAGGCTGAGGTAGTGGAATTGAGAGTAGCAGGAGGCCAAGTTGTGGTAGGGTGAGCAGGATTGTATCAACAGCCCTTGCTGTTCCACCTGCTGCTAACACCCATGTCAAATGGGGTCTCAGAGCCTTGGATCCCATGGCAGGCACTGCCTCCTGTCTAGCAATGTCCCCCAAATTTCCTGGCCCATTAATTGCTCGATAGGACAGATAGAAAGGCTGCACAGGCTGAATTTGATACATGGGCCATATATTGGGCACCTCAATTGCATGTAATTTGTCTTCTAAAAAGAGAGAACCCTATAGCACAAGAATTACCACGACAATCAGAAGGAAATTGTACCCCATTGACTTGGGCTGCAGTTGCATAAATAAGGGTGGGCAACCAGGGCATCCGTCCCAGGCACCAATTTAGACGGGCTACAAGAATGGCAAACAAACACTCCTAGTGCCTCCCAGGGCACAGGTGCAGAACCTGCTTCTTACAGCTCTATTGCATTGTTTGCCCAGGCACAGGTGATGGAAAAAGTTAGCTTTGTACCTTGAAAGCTTTGCTTTTTTTGGATCTTTAACAATCAAAATTACTGAATCTAGTGAATACTGACCCTTTTCATGTGACAAAGGGAACTAATTTTGAAATTAATCGGGTCTTAGAACAAGTTAGGTTGACTTGTTATAACTCTATTAAAACTAATGAAATATTCCCAATTTGCACAGTTTCAGCAGAAACCAAATACATATCTATAATATTCCAGATTTCTAATCCCCATGGTGTAAGTGCAGCAAAGTATCAAAATACTTATTAAGCATTTTGGCATCCATCACTATGGGAAAAAAAAAACCCACTAGAGAAATGCCAAGGTATTTTAATACAATCATTCTCTTTATTATAAAATACAGATTATAAAACTGTTTATAAATTTAAGATGTCTTTATCATTTCTATTCAATTTTTTTTTTATATTTACAGAAGGTTTCTCATTTTTTCAAACTAAATGATATAGATGTTAACTAAAATCATAACATTAATGCCACCAAACATTAAACAGGTCTTTTTCCATCATAGAATCAAAGGTAGTAGAATCAGGGCTGAAATGGACCTCAGAAGGGCTTCTGGTCCAACCCCTTGCTCAGGGGTTTATTTGTGATTATTGCAGCACAGATAAAATTGCCAAACTTTGAGACAATAGTGAGAATGAAATGAAGAAATACTTGAACATTTTTTGCACAAGGGAAAGGAGATCAAGTGGTGCATAAAAGTAGATTTGGGATACATTTATGGATAGATTTTCTGGGGTCAGTTATTGATTCTTTTAATCATTTCCTAAATGTGCTATATTTCTCCTGTGCACCTAATTAAAATATTTTTTGAGCAGCCCTCAAGGACAATCATTTTCACCTTGATGAGGTCTAGTAATGAGAGAGAATGTACATTGGAACAAAAAACTAGAGGATCAGCCACACAGGAACATTGGTAAGAAATAGGAACTTTATTTCCTGTCCAACAAAATCAAGATTTGTGAAGTGAGGTCGTATCTTTTGTTGGTTCAATAAAGATATTACTTCCATGCATAAATCTTGTTCCTGGTACCTTGGAGAGTCCAGTGAATATACAACAACAACGTTACAGATTCTACAGAAAGCCATATGACCCGACTTAATTGCAAAATTATTTACCTTTGTCACATGAAAAGGGTCAGTATTCACTAGATTTAGTAATTTTGATTGTTAAAGATTCAAAAGAAGCAAAGATTTCAAGGTACAAAGCTAACTTCTTCCATCACCTGTGCCTGGGCAAACAATGCAATAGAGCTGTAAGAAGCAGGTTCTGCACCTGTGCCCTGGGAGGCACTAGCAGTGTTTGTTTGCCATTCTTGTAGCCCGTCTAAATTGGTGCCTGGGACGGATGCCCTGGTTGCCCACCCTTATTTATGCAACTGCAGCCCAAGTTAATGGGGTACAATTTCCTTCTGATTGTCGTGGTAATGCTTGTGCTATAGGGTTCTCTCTTTTTCATTGTTTGTGGTATTTAATAAAGGAACAACAAAATTGTGTAGACATATTATTACGCATTACATTTTGATCCATGAATTTCAGTATTAATTTTTGTTTTATTTTTTGTAAAATCAATTTTTACAAAGTAATAGTTTCTGAATTAGGGTTTTTAAAAATTGGAAGAAGAATGTCTTCTATAATGGATCTTTAAAAGAAAAATAAATGAAAATACAAAGAAATAAGTAGAAAGATGGAAAGAAAAAAAAATATAAGAAATAGCCCATTCACATAAAAATGTAATGCAAGCACTTAATCTTTGAAAGGTAATGCATGAAAAAAGTGCATGGCCAATTTATGGGAATTTTAGCGCAATTCATAGATGGAACTTAATAGACTACTTGTCTCACATTGCACAAACCAGTATAAATTGCCCTATCAAAAACTGCTAGAGATTTAAGAGAAAATAGACAGGAAATAAAAGGCAGTGCAAGTCTTCTGGGTTCTCTAGGAGCCTGTATCATCTTGGGACTGATCTTGTGAAGTGCCAGATACCTCCCGTGAAGCAATGAAATTCTCAGGTCTTATTTATATTACTCTAGGTGAGAGTAAATGACACTTTGTAGGGGACACTCAGTGTTTATAGGAACTAGGCACTACTGCTGACAGACTAGAAGCCATGAAATGCAAGTAGATTAGAGAACTGGTCCAAAGGAAAGCACGCCAATGACAAATGTCACAACATATAATATTTTATACTGCTGTTAGTAAAGAAAAATATACAGGAGAGGAACATATTGTTCCTTATTAATGAAACAGACTGGCATTCCTGGTACTACTACTAATACCCCCCAACGAGGCCAGATCTTTCCAAAGTAAATAATAAAACAATAATAATAAAAAAATAGTAATAATGAGCTTTGCACTCCTAATTAACATTTTGTGAGAAGATAGGAGATCATCCTCTGAATATGCAGAGAAAAAAAAAGGGAAGGCGGACACAAAGATTTCATTTTATGGAAAAAAGAGAAGAATGAAGATGGAACCACTGAAAAAGGCCCTTAGAGATTACTGAGAGAGGTAGGAGGAGAATAATAGATGTTAGATTTGCAAAGGCCAAGGTGAAGTCAGGATGTCAAGAGGAAGGGTGTGTTCAGCGCTGATGAAAGCAATGAAAAGGCCAAGAACATACTGGCGAAGTAAACAGATGAAGTAAATGCCATGAAATTTGGCCTAAAAGAAATTGATAGTGCATTTCCAGTTGATTGGAGAGGCTAAAAGCTGAAGTGGAGTGATCTGGGTGTTGAAAGAAGCGAATAAAATTGGTTCCTTCAAATGTTTAGAAATGGAAGAAATACATTGTGACAGTAGAAAAGTCAGGAGTGGGGAGGTGGCAAAAGTCAGGTAGAAAAGAGGAAAGGCTTCTCCGAATCGCTGATATGGGAACATGACTCTTTCTATAAAATTAATTACCTACGTTTGTACATGCAGACTGAAAGTCTGCTTTTCTAACCATGTTTCCACTTTGTAAGTACATTATTATGAATATTACAGTGAATGACCAATAAATTATATTCATAATGCACTTTAAGCTTTTAAAATAAAGCAGCAGCAGCAGCAATAGGTTTCCCCTTAAATAAGCCAGCATTGTTTATTGCCAGTCAATATTGCTCTTTTAGAAAAGTTTTGTTTTATTTTTTTTGATTTGGTCTGTACACTTCAAGGGGTATCACTTGGAACTGGACCATAGTATGATATGCCATTTCTTGATTATTTGCTTATTTGTAATGAATCAGTTCATAAACCCATTTCTTTGTAAAGACTGTAAAAAAGTGGCTGAAATGTGAGTATGTTTGATCTACAACTGATTAATACAGTGAGGTAATGAGACTCTTTCTGATTGATTTAAACGGATCTTGAAGATGCATGGCAACTTATGGATTGATCGGTTAGTGAACGTTCAACAAAATAAATGAGTGACCACCCTATTAAAAAGTAAAAATTCCAGTAAATATTTTCATTATTAATTCGAAATACTCTAGTAAGAGTGACATTTAAGAATAAATATACGGTTGGCTTCTACTTATTTTTATGGTGATATATTATGTCCTTTAATGTTACATTATGTGCATTAAATAATTCATTTAAAAATTAATACAATATTGGCCCCACTAAAGATGCAGGAATTTAAAATGAAATGGGTTCATTTGAACTAGCTCCAAGATTTTACTAGTTTACATGTCTATCACCTTCTTAAAAATGCCAGGAAGTGAATGTGGTGCACATCCTGCAGTTTGGAAACTCTTGGTCTGTAGCAGAAGAGCTAAATTCTGCCTTCAAGTGCACATGAGAAACCTTACAACAAGCTTTGTGTACAATCTGCCTTGAGCCCCAATTCAGCAAAATGCTCACGTATATGTTTCAGTGCTCTGTGGGGGGAGCTAGCATCTTAGTTAACATTTAGGAAGCTTAACATTTTATATTTTCCTAAGGGAGATGGTGTATGAGGCTCATTCCTCTACATTAATGTTAGTTGTGTTTTGCTATCTTTGTTTTAAGAGAGAAAGCTGCCATCTTTTGAGCAGCTGATACAAAGAATGCCTGATGTTCTGTCTAGACAAAGATAAACTTGGGACAGTTTCACAGTTGATTAAATAATTGGCTAATTGAACAACTAATGTTTGTAAATGTTTGTAAAGAGAATATGAAATCCTAAGTAAATTACCCTATGTATTATTATGCTATAAAGCATGTTAATATTGATTGATTTGTGAATATACATGCCTTAATATATAGGAATATACATGCCTAATAGTTTGCCTTAATAGTTAAATATATTAAGTAGCCAAGTAAATATTTACTTAGTGGAAGGTTCAATGTAATATTGTCATTCATTTGCTCTATTTTTCTTTCTTTCTTTATTTCTTTCTTTCTTTCTTTCTTTCTTTATTATTATTACTTTTAAATAAGCCTTTGCTTGGCAAAGCATTTTCCATTATCACTTGATTTTGGTGTATAGAAGGTTTCTCACAAAAGAAACAAAACAAAGCAAAGCAAAACAAGGAAACAACCCCCTCTACTCCCCAAACCTCCCCCCACCAAAAAAACCCAGGAAAGTCAGATCAATACTATGAATCTGCTGGGTTTTAAAATGTGTTACGTAGCAGGGTATTTTTTTTTTAATTTGAGTTTCCTCCATGATATGCAATGTTGACTTCAGATGTATTTTAATTTAAAAATGTAGGTCTAGCTATATATGAATTTAAAACTTCCTTCCTTAAATTGTTCCCATTCAATCTGCTCTCTAGGCACAACAGTTGTGCTGCCTATATGCTAACCTGTACTACACACACAACTGCAAAATCCCATCCCTGTGCCTATTATTACACTCATTCAGCAAATGTTCATGTAAATAAATATAGCCTTTGGATGCTACCATAGTGCTATACAGTTATCTAATAGAATGACAATCAGAGGCCAGATATTCAGTCAATATTATTAATAGTTCATTATAGCTGGAGTGACTCCAGTGAAGCTATATAGAAAGATACTAGCTTGGGATTTGCCCTCAAATGTACACTGAACACTTCCAGACTACAGCAGACAAAGCAAAGCGCAGCATGGCATAAGCACGGCAAAGAACAGTGTTATTTTAGCCATTCTGCTTATTTTTCATGGCTTTGTATGGACATAACTTTGCTTGTAGAAGTGTTGCTCAGTATTTCAAGGGTTTGGGATTTTTGGTAGTCTTTTCTGTCCTCTCTCTTCTTTATAGGAAAATGTGTCAAATTTTACAAATGTTAGCTCTGTAAAAGAGCTGTAATTGGTTTGGATGCCTTCTTCGTTATCAATTTCTGCTTGGCTGAATTCTGCAACACCTATAAACATTTTTTTCCCTTTGCCACATAAGGTCTCATCCTATAAAGTGCTGGGCACTTACTATAAAATGTTACTTCCGCATAACTGGTAGTAAAACCAGTAAGGTTCAGGACATCCCACTTTTTGTGTGATGAGCTGCATTGGAGCTTAACTGTCCCTTATAAATGCATTAGAAGTCATAAATATCTTCACGTAGAAAAATCAGAACTCAAATATGTTATGACTACCTGAGGGATATAAAATTAATTCTCAAAGTATTAACCATTTAAAAATGCTTTCATTAAATGGGACAGCTTTATACAAGTTGTCTGAATCCTGAAGTATTACAATGGCATATGTATAACAGCAACCAGCAACAGACGATTCTGCAATGCTCTTTGAGATGTATGCCTCTGGCTAGTTAAGGTTAGCCTGTGGCTTAGTCACATAACAAACTACAGTAATGAATTTTACACATCCTCCCTACCAAGGAAACCTACAGGCCTGCTTCATGATGTATTTTACAACTGACTGCCAAATGATTTCCATATTACAATTCACAGCAGCAGCAGCAGCAAAAAAAAATCTACCGACCAAATTAAGAAAGCAATAATTACTCATTCCCTCTGCTGTGGTTTTGTTTACGTGTAACATAACTTTGTGGCTGAGAATCAGATAAACATTATAAGCACAAGTGCTTTAATGTTCATCTTCAGTGTCATACTTTCAAGTTAGCAGAGACAGCAGTTGTTTAGGATTGGGACTGCTATTATAAACCATCCCCATAAGTCGCATAGTGGAAACACACAAAGCCGTAGGTAGTTTTTTAAGCTCTAAATATCATTACTTTATTAACAGGTTTTTTTATTATACTTTTATAAGCTAAGTCTTTACTCTATTTTACAGAAGGATGAACTTAGAGAAAATAAGCAAATCACCAAAGATAACATTGGTATTTAGAATATATGTACCTTAAGACATTAACAGACATTAAAAAAGGAGGCACAATGGGATTGGTGTGTGATCTCAACAAGTATTCTTCCTGAAGTGCCACATATATATGGCAGGAGATACAACTGAAGGATCAAGAATCAGATCCTGCTATACCATATTGCTTATGCACGGGGAGCTAGGATCATGATCCTGGCACCAAGAACAAAGCATGCCTGACCAGTCTGACTGCCTTCTGTGATGAGGTGACGGTCTCTGTGGCTATGGTATACCTTGACTTCAGCAAGGCTTTTGCTACAGTCTCCCACAACATTCTCACAGGCAAGCTAAAGAAGTATGGTTGGATTAATGAACTTTAAGGTGAATAGAAAACCAGCTGGATCATCAGACTTAGAGAGTAGTAATCAAGTACTTGATTGTGATCAGTGCTCAATGGCTAGTTGCCATCTAGTATCAAGTGGCCCAGGTTGACCACAGGGGTTGGTCCTGTTTTGTTCAATAACTTCATAAGTGATCTGAAAGAGTGGATTGGACCCTCAGCAAGTTTACAGATGGCACCAAGCTAAGGGGAGTAGTAGATGTGCTGGAAAGTAGGGCTAAGATTCAGGGAGACCTAGACAAATGAGAAGGTTGGACCAAAAGAAGTGTCATGAGGGTTCAATAAGGACAAGTGCTTAGGGCAGAAAAAGCCCCTGCCCAGGTACAGGCTGGGGACTGGCTGGCTGGGCAGCAGCTCCGCAGAAAAGGACCTGGGGGTTACAGTGGACAGCAATCTGAATATGAGGTAAAAATGTGTCTGAAGAAAACTGAAACTTGTTCTGAAGAAAGCTAATCGCATACAGGGCTTCATTAATGGCATTGCCAACAGATTGAGGGTATTTCCAGGCTTAATATTAGATTTTAGGTAGTGGCACTGAATTCATAAATGTTTGAGCAAGAATAGCCGACTCTCAGAAGACTGCATTTTTTAAGCACTGCACATTGCAACTTCATACACATGACAAAGAGCAACAGAAAATCTTTGCCTAAACCAAGAGACAGCCCTGTAAGACACAATAATAACACATACAACTTAGCCTAAATTAAAATGCAACACAATACACCAAAAAGACAACAGAAAACCTTGCATAGGTCTTACACAATCTTAAGGACAGAGTGATTTCTGGCAGCCAGAAAGTCCTTGCCGGGAGGGAGGGGGAGGAGGTCTGCAAGTCTTCTGAGATGATGATGAGGGGCTCCTATAGGACTAATTTTTGCCTGGGTTTTTATAGGCTAATCTGCACCTCCTTCTCCCCATTGGGTGCCTTGACCGTAACGTGCTTTTCTCCCTCCCTCATGTAGTGCATACCCGTCATGACTTCCACGTATTTAGTGTCTCTGTCTCTTCTTAGGTTTTCCAGACTCTCACGCAATACAGGTTCTGCTTTGAAATGTAAATGCAGTTTGCTTTCTTTGGTCACACTAGATCAAGCAGTCTAGGCCCCTCCCCTGATACCTTAGGTCTGTCACGTAGCCACAGACCACATTTGTGATAAGTGTACCAGGTCTTTGCCAACAAGTGAAGTAATTTTTTTCCCTATATTCTGGACTGGTGAGGCCACACCTGGAGTACGGTGTCCAGTTTTGAGTCCCCCAGAACAGAAAGGATGTGGACAAGTTGGAGAGAGTCCGGTGGAGGGCAATGGGAATGGTTAGGGCACATGACTTCTGATGAGAGGCTGAGGGAACGGGGCTTATTAGTCTGCAGAAGAGGAGACCAAGGAGGCATTTGATGGCAACCTTTAACAGCCGGAAAGATGGTTCCAAAGAGGAGCTAGATTGTTCTCAACAGTGGCAGACGACAAAACAAGAACAAGTGGTCTCGAGTTGTAGAAAGAGTTTTTCCTGCCATCTAATCCAAACATCCCTTGCTCACTAGGAGGATAATGAAGCACTGCAACAGGTTACTCAGGGAGGGTGTGGAATCTCCATTCTTGGAGGTTTTTAAGACCCTGCTAGACAAAGGCTTGGCTGGGAGGATCTAGTTGAGGGCAGCCCCGCTTTGAGCAAGGGTTTCAATTAGATCATCTCCTAAGGTCCCTTCTAACCACAATTTTCTATGATTCTATTATATGACTATTATATGACATGATATGCTGTATATATATTCTGTGTAAAAATATATTATACAACAGGCCAAACACAGTATAAGTGTATAAAGTGTTTGGGTTTTTTTTAAAATAAAAAAGTATTCTATTATGTATAATTAACAACCCACTTACCCTGTCATTTAAGCATCAGTAAAAGTATTTAAGCTTTGAGAACTGCAGCTCTCACTGATAACACTTGAGCTACAGAATCTGACAGCAGTGGAAGCTTCTGATGGCTTAGATGCATTTAATTTAGGAAGTATTATTCACTGCATCCTCCTCCATCACCTACCAGTTGAGGAAACTCCTTCCTCATGTGGTTCCCCAAAAAGATAAGGAGTACAATAATAGGTTCCATATATCATGTCTGGGAAGGTATGGTCATAGGGGAAGAGGTTGCTCAGCCTGGCCTCAACCTCTCATTCCTCTAGAGCTACTTCTAGTTCAGTGAGCTACAAAGATCCTTTAAAACTGTTCATGTTCAATTATAATTTTGGCAAGTTGCCACATTTGCCAAATGCATACAAATGAGAGAAAAGAATGACGATACTTAACCAGTTACACCTCAGCTAAACTGAAACTTTACTTCAGGGGAAAAAGTAAGACATTTCTCTAAAGCCAAAAAGGAGGAGCTGGGGAGCTATAGACTAGCTATTCTCACCTTAATACCTGCGAATTTACTGGAACATATCCTAAAGAAGACCATTTGCAAGTGTCTGGAGAGGAAAAGTCATCAGCCGACATGAATTTATGAAGTAGACAACGTAGATTTATGAAAAACAAATCACGTCAAACAAACTTGATCTCCTTTGACAAAGTAACTGCTTTGATGGAAGAAGGAAATGCTGGGGATGTAGTGCATCTGAACTTCAGCAAGGCTTTTGATAAGGTCCTTATCATAAACAAATTGGAAAATAAGAGCTAGATAAAACTATCACAAGGTAACTGACAAGCAAAGGATAATTATTGACAGAATGGCATGAAGTTTTGAGTGGAGTATTGCAGGGGTCTGTCCTGGGCTTGGTGCTGTTCAATGTGTTTAATAAAACAGTTTGGATGCCAGCATAAAAAAGAAAAAGCTTCTTGAGCCAAATTGCAGATGACAAACCTAGAAAGGATTGGAGGGTGTGAGGACAATTCAGGTGGACAGATTGGAAAGTTGGGCTAGAGCTAGCAGGATGAAGTTCAGTGTGGACAAACATAAGGTTCTGCATCTCAGAAGGAATAATCAAAAAACACAAATATAAAATGGGTGACACCTAGCTGGATGGCAGCACTATGGAAAAGGATTTGCAGGTCTCGGTAGATCCCTCAGTATGAATCGGTAGTATGATACAGCTGCACAAAAAGTGATTTTGAGATTCATCAGTAGAATCATTAGGTGCAAGACACAGGAGACGATAGTTCTGCTTTACTTGGCACAAGTTAGGCCTTACCTGGAGTACTGTGTGCAGTTATAGACTCCATATTTTAAAAAAGGACCTTTCCCCACCTTTTGCTACATGTGTCAGTATGTTTTTAAACCTTCCTCAGACACGTTGGGTGTTAGCTACAGTCAAGGCTGGGAGCTTTGACTGGAGTGTGCCAATGCTTGTGGCTAGGACCAAAGTCAGGTTCCTGGTTAGAGGGTCTTGCCCTTCACTTGGGGTCAGACCAATTGCCATATTTGGAGTCCAAAAAGAATTTTATCCTATGATCAGATTGGTACAGACTAAAGGGGTTTTTGCATTCCTCTGTAGAAGAGGATGCAGCCTTCTACCCAGGATTTTGGAGCATATATTGAAAACAATTCATTGAAAGAATGACATTGGCTGCTGCGTTTGCCCTGAAATACCCATGGCAGGTAAAGGTGCCAGTTCTTGGTGGTGTTGGTGTTGATAATAGTCTCATGTAAAGTTTAGATTATGGTTTGTATAGCACGGGTGGAATAGGGATCAGGTGCAGCTGGAGAGCTCAGACTGGTGGGGTACGTGGAGCAGTACACAGGAGCCGGGTGGGGTTTGCAGCTAGCTGGGGGGGGCGGGGGAGAAATTGCTTCCTCCCCACTCTCAGAAGGAATGCCTGGCTGGATGCAAACCCCACTCCTCCCATCCACCCCACCGGTCTGCGTTCACCACCAGAGCTCTTAGGGGTGATCCTGCCACAGGCAAGGGCGAGGCTAGACAACCTCTGGAGGCTAGATAACCTTCCAGGCATACTTCTATATTATTCTGTTTCCAGAGGATTTCTCTTTTCTGCTAAATTTCACAGGCCTGCTTCGAGCTTCTCAAAAGTCACAAGAATGTTTTAAAGTATTATAATCAAACCAGTCTGGATATTAGATAACCAGAACGTCCCCCAACAGATCCTGCAAAGGTCCCCTAACTGCTAAAACAATATTAACTAAAATATAAAGAAGTGCAGTTAAAGCTGAACTAATTTTCAGCTCTAATGTAATATCTGAATAGTCTCTAGGTTTGTAAAAAAATCAGCTTACAAATGTGAATTAAATGCAAATTTTAATATTTTTGTCATAAAATATTTAAATACTGTGGCAGAGGAAGAAGGGCATTTTTCAACTTTTAGTTTTGTTTTCATTGAAATTCTACTTGTTTTCAGTCTGTTGATTTCCACTTGCTAACAAACCCATCTTGGACCAAGGAACTGTACAAATTATTTCTCATTTCACAGCCATAAGCTACTTTTCACATTCTACCTTTACACCTACACAAGGAGTTTCAGTAATTTTCTCAGATAATGCAAATCTTCCATCCATGAGCAAATAGAAATTTGCATACTTACTTACTGTACTTACTCAGATAATGTTACTTGAGCTAGCTGAGGTAAGAGTTGAGACTCTGCATTTGAATGTGATCTGAAGTAACCAGGTGCATGTAGCAGGATTTAGCCAACCTAAATTTAGCCAACCTAAAAACCTTTTAAAACTTGACAATCCATTATATTTTAATGAGGTATATTTTAATGTGAATGCATCCCTTTTGCCAGATCCTGAATAGCAGTAACAAGGGCTACGTTCAAACTTAGGGGTTTAATACCAATTTTCTAAACCTGGGTCAAACCCTAACCCAGAAAGCTGGGAAATAAATGTTGAGTGTTCTAACATGAACAAACTTCCTCATTCACAAGCAACATTCAACTACAACAGGAGTTATTAAAGAGGTGAAAGGGAGAAACATAACCTGAGGAAAAGCCTTATCCATTAAACATTAAGTAACGTCCAAACAGTTAATAGATTCTGTCAGTAGTAAACCAACCCAGGGGAGCTAGTGTCCATCTCAATTTGTTGACAAGGGAAACTCACCCAAGAGGGTGATGGAGAGTTTCTACCACCTATGGCAGTCCAAAGCAACTCCCAAACAGACCAGGCCCACAAACAGTAAGACAGGCATGCGTAGTGCCCCAAACCTCTACACTTTGCAAACTAATGAAAGTTTTCAACGAAGAAATAAATATACAGTACAGTATAGCCATACCTGAACTTATATTATATAAGCAAGGACATTATCAGGGCTACTGATCAGGCAGAACTGCCTGGATCCAGTGCGGTCAGGAGTCTGAGCAGGCAGGCCAGCCTCAGCCAAGTACCACACCTTCACCAAGACCCAGGTAATGAGCTCTGCCCAAATTTAGGAGCATCAAGCACCACTGATGCATTTACAACCAGCTGGGCCCTGGGCTGCCCTGGATTTGCAGAGTAGTTAAGGGGTCTTTTGTGGCACAGTACTTGGCTCCTGATCCTGTTTTCCATCTTATTTATAGATTTCAGCTTTGGATTTCCCTGTAGTTCTGTTTCCTGGCTCCTGACCCTGGTTTTTGGACTTCAGCCTCGGGATTACCATCCCCATCCCAGATCGGTACTCAGCATTTAACTTCTGGATCCTGACCCTGCACCATGTGGTGGATTTTGCTTTTGGATCTCCCTTTGGCTTTGGTATAGGGCTCCTGTCCTTGGACCTAGTCCCAGGCTCTCTTTCCCTCAGTGGCCTAACCATCAGGCGAGACTGCCTACACTGTAGTCTCTTATAGACATCAAGAAGTAAAAAATACACACAGATAAGAATTGCAACTAAGAATGTTTTAACTCTTTTAATTTAACTCCGAATCCTTCTGTTTGTGAGAAACATAAACATTGTCAACAACTGTAGCAGTAAGTTGTCTATATCCACTTCTAACAGTCAGTAAGATCTCCAGAAATTGAGTGGATAGTTTGTTTGTATAATTTATTTTCATCAAATTAACAGCTGAAAAACTCGATCAAGTTCTCAGTCCCATGTAGTAGGGCTAACTGTCTTCTCATGTCTGTATACCATATTAACTTGGATTTCCTTGTCTTTCTGGTTTGATTTTAGTTCCTGAGTTATAATGTGCTCAAAGTCCTTTTACCTATAAGTTAATAAGATGTTTACAATATTTAAATTCAATTTATGGAAGTATTTTGTTTGTTAACTTTATGACTACCATGTGAGCTGAACAAAAGAGTCTGCGAAGCACAGTTGAAACCAGTTTCAGTGTTAAGCAACTACTACAAAATATCAGTTTAGATGGCTCTCATACCATGGGATGTCTACCAGAAAAGCGGAAGCTGGTAGAAGCGGCAGATTGGGAGAAGGATAGAGGGTTTATAATAGTAAATACCACCTTGGGTCACTGGATGGCATTGCTACTTTTAGGCATTGCTCTTTAGTGGTTGGTTTTGAAAGATGCTATTAGAAAGACAAAAAAATGATGCTTCAGGGAGCTGGGGCAGGAATGTTATTTATCTTGAGCAAAACGATGAATAAGTTCTGAGAGAAAGGAGACTGGTATAGTGAGGAAAGGAGAGTGTGAGGAAAGAGGTGGCCAGATTTGATGATGAAACCAGGGGGTGGGCCAGGGGAGGTGGGGGAAAGAGGAGGGTGAAAGAGAACTTTATATAGATGAATAAACAACCTTGCAACAGTTAACTAAGCCTGCAGAGTGACAGGGTCAGTCAAAAATGTAAATACTCCATCCACGCAAGAATAGTTTTCAGGGGAGCACAACTGATAAAATCCCTACACCAGAGCAAGTCTCTCTTCTAGGAGTAAAGGAAAAATAAAACTACTTTTATTGAAACTATTAGTGCTACTTTCAATAGCTTGTCATACAAGTTTTGAGATCACACCAGAGCAGTAGCTATTAGGGAATTTTTGAGTCCCGAAGGCTATGGACAGACATTATACATAAAACAGTTTAAGTGATCAGAAACCTCTTCAAATGTGTGACAGACCAGGTGTTCAATGCGCATAAACCAGTTTGAAAATGACTAAAACAGGTTCGAGATAGAGCTGGCTGATCGAGTACCAGATTTAACCGATTTGGCTCAAACTGGTTTATGCAATATCTGCCCCAGACCCAAAGCAATTAAGAATTAAGTCACCCCCACTTCTCATGGCACTCATTTCCCCTCCACTAAAGGCCTCTCCCTTCCCCTCCCCGTGCCCCACTCCTCCTTTTCCAGCAGGGTTTGCCTTTGGGCACAAAAAGGGGGGACCTGCTCTCTGCCACCTCCGTCTTCAGCTGACCCAGGAATGAAGAAAGCCTCACGGCTGCTCCTGCCCTGATTCAGCCAGGGACTTCTGGGAAAGAGAGCGTGGGATGTTGGGCTTAGTCAGGGAAAGCAGCTGTGAGCGGGTCCCCGTCTCCTGACAGTGCTGCTCCATACTCAGTTCCCCCGGTATTTCTGTGCTGCCCACAAGCCGTCCTTTACTCATCCTGAACTCTGATGTCCCCAATGACACCTCACACTTTTCTGCCCCGAGCCCAACCTGACTCCCACAAGCTTCATTCCCTTAGTCCTAGCATGGACCCTATCTGCCATTCCCACCCCTTCGGCCCTCCCTCCCCTCTCCCCGCTCTGTCCTGGCTGCACCACCCACCTTTTTGCCCAGCCCAGGGCCATGCACATCTGCCTACCTGCTCACTTGCAAGGCGTGCAGCCACTACAAGCAGGCAATGGCAGAACATGTTGGGAAGGGGAAAGGAGGGAGCTACAGACTCTCCTGCAGACCCAAAACCCTGACAAAAAGTTCCCTTTAAGGGGTTGAACTGTACTCCTGCTCAACAGTTCTCCCCATCAACACTTGCAGTTCAGCAGCCTTTCAACAACGGATCTTCAATCACGCTCCCTGTTTCTTAGTTTTTTCAAGGATGGCTCAGTTTGGGTTTTTTTTATGGGCAACTGTGTTTATTCCTTTTTTATAGACTATCCATAAACATACGGGCAATTGGCAACCCTGGTATGCAGTTTAGTTGATTAGATGTTGGAGCAACAAAGGATTGAGTTGGGAAAGCGGTGAGTTGATTATTCATTATTTTGCTGCCTGTGGATTTCTGTAGATTTTACTATAATTTTTACCTGATAAGCGACAAAATCTAATCTAGAATAATTTTTTTTACTCTTTCTAGACTTTCCCGTTGGTAGAATTTTCGGGCTGGCAGGGGTAGGTAATCCGCAACTTCTATAGGAGTGCGATGAGTGAAATGTTCATATGTTCAGATAAATTGTTAAGATTCAATCCATTAGCTGTATGTATCGCAATAAGAAGCAGTGACAGTAGTTCCTTAAACCGGCTTTTAATATGCTGCTCTATAGCAGCTAAGCCTGCCTGAAAAACCTAGCACACTCAACTCGGTATAAACAATGTGAGGCCCTTGGCATTGAAATCTAAGGGTTAGTGGCTAGTATTATTTACCTGATATACTTGACGGCCTGCATTAGCCATGGACATTTGTAATAGTGAAGACTGTACTAGTAGTAAATCGAACTAGAACTTTGTTTATGAAAGAAAACCCGACCAACAGAATCGTATCTTTTGTGTCATAAACAGTAAGGCATAAAAAGATTGCATTGTTTCTTGCTTCTGTTATGAAGTATTGAACCCTGAGCTTCTGCGAATGCATTACCTGAAAAGCAAAGCTGTTGACACAGACTGTGAAAGCTGTGCAAGAGGAAAACATTACTTGGAAACATCCTGAGAATATCTCTAACAAAGGTTAATTACTTTCAGTGTTATTTGATCTTTGTAGAACATAAAAACAGTCTGAACTGATGAAAATGATAATGATTAACAGTTGATGTTTCAGTTCTACTTATGACTAAAAGCAAAGCTATGTTATTACTTTTAAAAGGGCATTTAAAGCTGTCCTTTTTATTTAAAAAGGTGTGCATTTTCCCTTTAAACCAGGTTTTTTAATCCATGCTGTTAAAACTAATTAATAACTGGGTAAATTAAAATTTCGCTCTGTATGGTGAGTTCATATAGGTCACAAAGCCAACAAAATTCCTCCAAAGCTAAACAGTGTTTTGTATTCTATGGTGTTCTGTAATCAAAATTCCTTTCACTTGATACATGCTAACATAACAATGGAGTTTATTTTTGAGGACAGTTACTGCTCAGGAAAGTGAGATCTTTTGATAGTGACACTAACATTTCGCCCCCCCAGATTCTATTCCCCTCCTTTCTTATTAAGAAAAAGAAAAGCTTTTTTTAGTTGCACACAGAACTGCAGAGATATAATCAGCAGTGGAGAAACAACAGGTATAGTTACTTTGGCTTCCTTCCTCAATTTCCAAATAGACATTTAATTAAGCTGCAGTTATCAAATATAACATATCCCTTCTCTATGTTGTAAGAAAAAGTGTTACACAAGCAATTATTGCACCCGAGTTTCAATGAAAAGAAGTAAAAATAAGACTATCAAACCATATAAGGCCAAACACAAAGGTATTAAGCAAACTAACAAAACTGCATTAGCCATAGCCAGTAGCATAGAAGATGATCAGAATTCTATAATACTCAACTCATTCCATCTCTAAAAATGAAAGTGCTTCCTGTAATAAAATGGTAATTAAATAATATGTTCAAAATTAATCAAAACACATTGAGAATTGATATAGATAGCAAACTTTAAGATTTTTTATCACGAATTTGAATTATTTTAAGAAACACGTAGCACTGGTGAGATACACCTAAACAGCACGGCTCAAGAAAAATGTCTATGTGCTAAGTTGTCAAGTAAACTGAAATTTCAATTTATACCCTGCTTTTTCTCCTTCCCTACTCAGAAACTGAAGAATGCTGCAAACTAGCTCAATCCATTACCTATGTGTCATTCCTGGACAGATGTTAAAGTACTGCAATAGAAAATGTTTTCTAAATCTATAATATTGTCCTACACAAGGCTAATAAGGGATACGATAGAGGAATGAAGAGATAGAGAGACTTTCTATGGGAAATAAACAAATCACTTGGAGTTCTAACTTACCATATCTTAAGTAATATCAGAAATGCAGGGCAAACATTTGAGAAGAAACTGATTAGACAAGAAATTATCCCAATCCACAAGAAACTACATTCACAATAAAATGTTTGCGTTTTGGGAAATTTGTTTTCAGCTAGTGTTTCTTTTTTAGCACCCTTTACATTACAGGCACCGTATTTTCCATAAAATATAACAAACTATAAATCTTATCCAAACTGTGTTCAGTAAAAGAGCAATTTTGTTAGCAGAACACCTAACATAGAGCTCTTTCACCACTATTTTTTCAGTTTACTCATTAACTTTTGTATGTGTTACTGAATGATCCATATGTCTTCTGGGTGGCAAGCTGAAATAATATCAGAAGCATATCTAGATCCCAGCCACTCAGCTTTAGTACAGAGACTGCACACTGCAGAGAAATATAGACAGTGACAAAAGTATACTACTTCAGTGCAAAACCCAAGCATTAATACCACTGTAGAAAGAAGATCTGGAGACTCTGAAGACTGGTGGATGGTCCTGATAGGTGCCTGATTTCAGAGACCTAAGTTCATTGGCATACAGGGAGTCCATCTACATGAGATGTTTACTGTGAAGCTGACTAATTAGCTCAGCAGTAACCATCTCAGCATTTACATGTGCTCCCTTATTAGAGCACAGGAAACTAATCAGCTCCACAGCAGGGTAGTGCTTGTACATACAAGTACTACCCTGCTGTGAAGGGTTTTTTTGTGTGCAGTAGCACACCTGTAGATGCTGACCCAGCTATCTGGAGCATGAGGGTGAGTCAGTACAAGGGCTGTCTGCCAGCTAGCTCCATACTGAAGCACCCTCATGCCCCAGAGCACCTCTGCAGCACATTGAGCCAGGTTGGTCTTTATACCTGATGAAGACCTTTCTTTTCAAAATCTTATTTAAGAGCCCTGTTACACACTCAGTTTAGGTGACTCCTGGAGCTCTTAATCCTTGGATTGTCAACACATTAATACCTGAAACTGGTTTTAAGCATACTTGAGCTGGCTTGAAGTATGGTAAAAGCTCTGTTATCCAGCGTCCCCCGGGAATGGGAAATGTCGGTTAATCAAATATTCCGGTTAATCAAATGTGCACCGTCTGGCGCATTCCCTGGCATCAGTGTGCCATGGGTCAGGTTGCTTTGGCCTGGGCTGCAGGTCAAAAAAAGTGGTGAAGAAAAATTCAGCTCACAACGGTGAAACGGGAAGTCCCCTGGAAGTGCTACTCCTGGTTTCGCTTTTGCCGTGTCCCTCGAATGCTGGTTAATAGAGTTTTCCAGCTAATAAAGTTCTGGTTAACACAGCTTTTGCAGTAACACCACCCCAGGGCAGGTTTATCTCTAATCCAGTGGCATTTGTAGATGACACACGATTGCCCATTTATGCCATCACAACGGCATTTATGTTTGCACAAACGGGATTTCCCACTGCTTTTAAAGTCTTTTCAGTGCATTAAACTAACCCTGCTTGGGTATGTTTTATTCTGCGGCGATTTCCACTTATGTCACCCTATCTATGGGACCTGTCTTTATGTTGTTTAAAGAAAAACTGTCCAAGTCCCCCAAGGTCTGGAACAGCCTGCTATTGGAGGTAGTTCAAGCACCTACATTGAACACCTTCAGGACTAAAGTGGATGCTTATCTTGCTGGGATCCAATGACCCCAGCTGACTTCCTGCCCTTCGGGCAGGGGGCTGGACTCGATGATCTTCTGAGGTCCCTTCCATCCCTAATGTCTATGAAAAAGTAAGTGACTCAAAGACTTGTAATTATTTTCCTTTGCCACCAAGTGGCACTGTGCTATTTCTGTAGTGGCCAGTAGGTGCTGCTGCTATTTTCTTTTTTTCCTGCCCATCCATCCCTCCCTTCCCCTGCTCCCACTGCAGGCAGCCAGGGCATGGTGTGGGGGCACAGAATACTTAATAAAGGTAAATGGAGGAGCAACCTATTATATGGTGAAGTTCTGTTACTGTTATTATCCCCTGGCTGTTTTGTCCCTACCTCCACCGGGGGTAGGATATTTGATCCCACTTAGGCATGTTGGGTATGCAAGACAGTTTCACAAAAGACAGGAGGTCACATGACTCGTTCTGTGTTAACAATCCTATGATTATTTTTATTTACCTTTTTGCTTTCAATACTGAGACGAACTGAGTATTGAAAAAAAAAGTTGGAAAAAAAAAGTTCTTGGTGAGCTATTGGGAGCAGTCACCATTCTGCAGGCGTAGGGAATCTCTGCTGCTCTGTGACTCCCAGAAATGAGAGAAGCTAAAAATGTAGCAGGATGTCAGTAAAAATGTAAATAGTTAGCAATTAGAAAGACAAAAGATGAAGCAGAGAGGTAAAAGTAGAGAGGGAAGGGGAAAGGGAAAGAGAGCAGGGAAATAGAAAAAGGCTGCAAGGTGACAATACGTTACTAGAATACAAGGTAGGGAAGAGGCTGTCAGGGGAAAAGAAAATAGCTGGAGACCCAGAAAGCAGGACTGAGAGAAGTTAAAGTGTGAGTGTATGTAGTGAAGAAGGAAAACAAACCCATTCAATCAGGGTGCAGAGAAGAAGCTGCATCAGTGACTCAAAGCCATTCTTGGCTAATTTTCTTTTTGCTGACTTTAAATTATTCGAATAATTTCCCTTGCCTCTGTTCACCCAGAGACAAGCATTTTTGCTCCTTCACAAAAAAAAAAGAAGAAGGCAGGCAGACAAAGACAAGGGGACATGCAGTTTTATTGCACTGAAGTGACTTCTAAGAAGTGCACACACCAGTGTTATTGCTGACAACAACTAGCAGTGCTTGTTCTTTATTTGGATTAGGTTACAATAAATTATGTTACAATTTACAGCATAAAAACCATCTGTGTCTGGCTGCAGGGGTGTGTGGGGGAAGATAGTGGATGGGGGTGTTGCAAAGAAAATTGAATCTGGTCATGTCAGTTTGACCAAACTCCCAGAAGTCTTTTCAAGATTGCTCAGAATTGGCAGTGATTGTGGCCTAAAGTTAACCTCAGTAAAATGCCAGGGAACACAGAACATTTAAAACAGTGGAACAGAAAAAACATAAAATAAAATGATAATGTAATTTCAGGAAGTAATTCATTTGGGGATGGGAAAAAAGGAAAATATTCTCAAGGTGCAAAGCTGCATTCTTGTATTTTTAGAATCTATGAACCAAAATATTATAACAAGCTTGGGCAAAATATTATAACAGGCTTGGATAGCATTGATAATGGTGACATCACTAAAGAGTTAAATAACCTAAGCAAATGAGATCAGTGTTTGCTTTTCACTGTTCCTTGTATAGCTTTCTGAGGGAGACATCTGCATGGATCTCTAAAGGAGGACCAAGCCTTTGGACTTTGAACAAGAGCTCAACCCAGAAAGTTTTCCCAGAACAGCTGACTGAGGGAAGCAGCTCCTGTATAACAGCTCTAGACAGCCTGTGAAGCAGTGAAGAGTCGCATCAATGTGCTCAGTCTTTGGTAACTGTCTGCTTATATTCTGGCAACTCTAGTAAAGTTGACTACTTGTATTCTGGCAAGCCCAGTTGATTAATTGCTTTGTGCTTGGTAGATGTTTTGTAGCCAATAAAGCTTCTGACTGTTTGTCGGATGAGCGCTGGTGGTTAATCAGAGTTCTCCTTGCCCACAGAGAAGTAGGGCTTGGATAAATTTCAGCCCAACGAGGGGGAAGGGGGGTTGGAGAGAAGGATGAACAAGACGGTGGGGGATGTGGACTGGGGTAGGGTGTTGCTGCCCTGAGGCTGGCAGTGGTTGGAGGGAGAAGGGGGGGCCCATTACACACAGGCACCTAGCCAGCTTCAATCATGGCCTGTGGGTGGAAGGGTTAAGTATACCTCTCACTGGCCAGCTGGGGGGTGGGGGGGGTGAGGAGTGCGTGAACAGCCTCCAGCTTAGGAGAGTATGTGTGTGTGTGGGGGGGGGGGCATATTCCACCCCAAATCCAAAAACAATCCACCATTTCAAAATCATTTCATAACACCCCTCCAAAAAGCTGCATGTCACACTGAACAAGCAGATTCAAAGGGAAGGGGAGGGGGGAAGCAGCCCCTTTCATGCGTCCCCATGGAAACTGTTCCAAGCCCTGGAATCTTGGGAACGTTGGAAAACGTAGTCCTAAAAACCCATAAAAGTAAGAGTTTGCCACCCCCATCAGCTGGCATCACCAACCAACCCAATCATCAGCCAATACCCACCCACTATTCTCAACCCTGTTCATTTCTGATATCATATAAGTTACACAGTAAATGAAAAATAAGTTCCTGTATATAAATTCTCATTACTTTGTAACATGGGAGGAGGGGAAGGGATGGGAAGGGATGATTCATACAGCTTGTTGTTGGGATCACCATGGGGTCACCTATTGGGAGACTAGCCTGAGTTTCAGTGAGTGCACGTGGCCAGGTTTTGGGGTGACTGTGCTTGGATGGGGGGGGGAGGGCGTGCTTAGCTGGAGACTTCCAGCAGGGGATGGGGACTGGAGTGGCCAGTTTACATGCACCTCCTGCTGTAATTCATTAGGAAAGACATTACTGGAGGCAGATTGGTATTTGCCTTCCCCTGCTGGAATGACACATGGGACTTAAGTCATTCAAAAGCACGTGTCATGAAAACACAAATATAACGCACCAAAGCAAGCTGGCTTAAAAATTTTGAGTCACAGTAAATTAATGAGGATTAAATGTCATGCCGTGTACAAATGCCCTGTGTTACTAAAGTCATGCTCTATACATAGCTATTTCCCACAGATAAGCTGCTCAAGTTGCAGTTCTCCAGCATGCCGGGTTGCAGTGTGCTCTTCCCAACCCTCCCGTTCTGTGCGTACAAACTTTCCACCCCCTAAACTCTACTGCCAAGAGGGCAGTTTTAGGACCAAGCCAGCTCCTGCCCCTGGGATGTGACATTACCATCCCCATGGGTGCAACTCCATGAAAAAAACCTTCAGAGCACATGCCATCTAGCCAGGTCACAGGGCACAGACAGGTCTAGAAGTGGGATCTGGTAGGGTGTGGGAAACAAGGTAGAGGGCTGGATTGGGCCCCCAATAGCTGAGGCTTCCTTCCCAGGGCAGGTGAGACAGCTCCTCCAAAAGCACTTTGCATCGCTGCTCCCACCTCCCCGCCATCCTGGAAATCATGACCCGCAATCCCCACAACACACAATTCCAAATCCCATTTGATTAAAACATGACAGCTTCTTTAATTTAATTCCTCTTTATTTCTTTTTAATTATTTATTCCTTTTTTTAAATGTTATCCTTCAGTGGCTGACTTCCTTCATTTCATTTCACTCTTCTCCCACCCCCATTTTCTTTCTACCTTTCATTTCGTTACCTACCCACATCCTATTAACTCTCTGCCTCCCAGCTTCATGCTCCTGCCCCTCCCCCCAACCCATCTCTCACATGCCCCACCTACAGCAGGGATAGAAGCCTGCCCTGGGTCACCAGGGCCATGAATAGATGAAACGAGAGGCACATGTGCATGCCACTTTAAAGTTGGTTAAATGGTTTTGCACCACTTTAGTGGTGTGAGTGTTTGCATCCTTCAGTGGTGTATTGCACATGTATTCCAGCTGCTGTAGGAAATTTGGTGGTGTAATGTGCCATGGGTGCAACTCCATGAAAAAAACCTTCAGAGCACATGCCATGGCGTGAAGCACCAGGCTCTGTGCAGCTCCACAGCTCTGCAGGAAGTCCTGCATGCAGCCTGACAGCAGCCTGGTAAAGCAGCTGTACCCAAGAAAAGCAATGAACCTGATCTCCCCCGACTTCCCCCCTGGAGCCTGCCTGAGCTGTGCGGGGTCCTGCTGCAGTGCCCCCTGGGACTGCCCAAGCCCAATGCCTGCAGGCAGGTTCTGCCTGGTGGAAGGGGAGGCAACACTGCTATGAAGGAAAGCACCAGTTCCCATCCCCTCCACAGCCCAGGGACCTCTCTGCACACTGGCAACTCCCCCTTCCCTCTCTGCCAGAGAGGCAAGTAAGTCAGCGGGGTGTGTGCATGACATGGGAGTTTCGTCAGCCCTAAATTGAAGCAGTGTTTTTTTTAAACTTACCACTTAAATTGAGGGCCCCCATTTCATCTACACATGCCCCAAGACTCCCTGCAGTGGCAAGTCACTCTTTTGGTACCTATAGCTTGTCTGCCATCTTAACTTCCATAAAGTCTTCTAGAACGGTCTGATCGCCTGTGTTAGGATAATCATTGATCAAGGCAGGCAAATAAAACCCAGTAGGATTAAGTAATTAAAACAAGTCATAATGTAGGCATTTATACTGTAATTCCCATGCCATATTAATTCCATTCTGCTCTATTCCCTCATATTGTAAATTTAACAGCCTCTCCTACTGTTTATGAAAGAAAGTAACTTGCACTGTCAACAATTCTGTTTAACTTTAATAAAATTAGTAACTAAATACACACCCAGCGACACTATTTTTACCAGAGTGCATTATGTTTTAGAAAGCTACAGCCATATGTTCCAGTCCTCGTTATGTCAAAAGTATATGCCAACACCCAAAAAAAATAAATCAGTTTGGCAACTGCCTGAAGTCAGTGAAAAAAAAAATCAGGGCAAAACATTGAAGTATATGAAGTTAAAATGTCAAATTGCTGGCATCTTTTGAGTTTAAGGCACAGACATCTATGGTGAACACATGTACAAGCCCACACTGAGTTCATAGTCTAAATCTGCTTATATGAATCTTTCAAGAAAATTGAACCCACTTACAAAAATTTAACATTTGAAGATTTTTTTTGGTTTGTTTATACATCAAAGCCCTGATGATGCATCGGGGGCACAGCCTCCTATACAAAGAGCACCATGGAAGATCTGGTTCCAAGTTTATTGGCGTGAATCTGACCTTGAAAGCAGCAACAGGATCATGAATGGCAGATGGAATATAATCTTCTGAGGTCGTCTTTTTCCCCACTGCAGGTAGAAGTAAACGTTCAATCTTGGAGACACTGTGTTATCACTTTTTTTTGTAACACAAGATTTTCTGTAGGACAGATTCTGGGGATGGAATTGTTAGTGGCAAATAGACTTACTCTCTACCTCATACTTTGATTTGAGGGCAGTTGCTCCATGGGAACAGGTTGCTAGAATTGGACATGGATTTCTGCAACAAAGGATAGGCTTCATATTGTTCAGCCATCTGTGATGTGTAAATAATGGGATTTACAGTTAAACTTGCCAATACTTCACTGGGAAGCTACCATGGAAGGCCCTAGAAATCTGCTGCTGTCTAGCAAATGAGAAGCAGAGGCACCACAGAGGTGACATTGTGTCTTAGATATACAAAGAACAGTGTAAATAGTTTTGGTCTTCAATTTCTATCAGAAATTAATAAAAGAACATAAGCTAAAGTTCAGAACCTTTCATGAGTTCAAAGTACATGAATTTGCCCATCCCTCCTGCATTTCTCACTATAAATTTAATTTTGAAATGACCTGCAGAAGTACATCCAATATGACTTTTTAAATTCAAAAGGTGAACAATGATATTATGATGACTGTTCAGAACCTCTGAAAGCCATGGCTGCAAAACATAAGGAAAAATTAGGACATCTCCCTGACAGTGTATTTAACTACATCCATGAGGGTTTTTTTAACTTACTAAAAACATTTCTCACGACATATTCCAGTCTTATTACATAAGCAAGCTGTACTTTATAATCTTTGGCATTTCAACTAAAAGAAAAAACTATCAGATTTTTATAAAGTCCAAACTATTGGTTAAAAACAAAATCCACTGTTTAAAGTAAACTGTATAGCTTTTAAGATAACTTACATATATGCAAAGCTGCTTTCATGTATATGTGAAATAAGTATAGCACTATAGACAATATTAACTCAGATGTATAGACCAAGAGCTAGTTCAGGCAATGTGGCAATAGTACTTGTTTTCATGAAGTTATAGGGTTTGAAGGGTCATCTGGTCCAATACTCTGCACACTTACACGATACATAGTTTCTAAATTATCTGACACAAATGTCTAACCAGCTTCCACTTGAAAATCTTCTTAAAGCTTTTTCCAATTCTCCAGGCAGTTTTTTTTTTTCCATTGTCCTATTAATCTTATATTTATTTGTTTTCATAAAATGTAATCTCAGTTTGCTTTGCTGTAGTTTAAACACATAGCTTACTGTCTCATCATGCTTAGTGTGGCAAGAAATAGTATTTCTCTATCTTTTTTTTTTTTATGGAAGCTTTTCAAATATTGGAAATGTATCATGTCCTCAGGATTTAAACTTTTCTCCAAGCTGAATGCACCTAGTTTTTCCAACCCATACTCATACGGTTGACATTTTAAGACTTTTATTTCAGAATATCACCTGTGTTTTCATTCAGGCTTTTGCTTAATTTGTTGCATTACAAGAAACATTCATTTTTTGCTCCCTAAGAACATTTATTGTGAGATATTTCCTATGGACTAGGTGTAGCCAGTATTATCTGTTTTAATGTGTGTATCCAATTGCAACTGGATCCAGCAGTTCCAAAGCACCTGGAAACTCAGGAATGTAGCACGTCAGCTCAGACCCAAGTTTAGTCTTCATTTTTTTCTACTGAGTTTCATAAATATTAATAAACTATTTTATTATATTCATGCTGTGAAGCAGGGGTGTCCAATTTGGGCTGGGTCTGGATCATTAGGAACCTTACACCACCTGCAGCAGTAGTGTAGAGGTGGGCAAGTGGCATTATGTCAGGAAGATACAGGGTTTAATGAATCTGTCATTCACCCTGCCACCACTGACATGTGTCCCTAATGGTGCTCTGTAGCCCAGAATTTGGTGGCATGCCTTATCCCAGTTCACCCTCCCCCCAAATTCCCAACTCCTCTAGGGGCTCCTGGAATCTGTTTTTGACACCCTGTGACAGAGTACCTTTGGTGCCTGTCACTTTAAGGGAATTGAGTGGCAGCAGGGCAGCGAGCAGGTGCAGGCCAGTCCTGATGAGGAAGTCACATGACCCTGTGAGGGCTATATGATTGGAGGAGAGAGGGAAGCAGACTCCATTTTAGATCAGGCTCCCAAGGCTGAGCCAGCAGAATGATATCCAGCTGAGTAGTTGCTCAGGAAAATCTTGGACATAAAGGAAGGAGCTATGAGGATGGTAGGAGGCTCATGGTCGTGAGTACGACTTGGAAGTGAACTCTGTTGGCGAAGGATGGCCTGGTAGGGCAACCTGTGGTGTGATAGCTTCCCATAAATGCCAGGCTAGTTATCTCCCCATTGAAAGGTGGGTAGAGGTGCCTAAAGGGAGGAACATGATTCCCTATGGGTGTAAGATCGCAGGCCCAGGAAGGGAGCAGAAAGCAGCCCTGGGGTGGGGTGCAGAGAAGAGCTAATGGCCAGAGTCAACCTAGTGTTAGGCAAAAGCACCATTGCCTGTAGGCTGCATGAAGCACACAAAGGTTTTTGGGCAAGCCAAAGTTTAATACACTTTTGGGATCACCCAAAGTGTATTTAGGCAAGCCCGATGGCCCAAAGGGGGTCACTCAATGGAGCAGGGTGGGTTGGGAGAGGCCCAGTGAAGGGCAGCATAAAATAAGCCCTGTGAGAGGGGACAGAGTGAATGAGGTCCTGTAAGAGGGAGCAGAATGTATGAGGTGAGTGTGAGACCCAGCAAGGGACAGAGTTTTGCCCAGAGCAACTACAATTTTGGATGCTGTCTGCAAGGCATAGGAAATGGTAAGGGAAGTTTGGAGCAGTGTGTAGACTCTATGGCATGGGGGCATTAAATGGGCAGCCCCCTGCTAATTTCCTCTTGTATTGTTGAACAGCAAGTCATGGCAGGAAAGACAGGGCAGACTGCTTTAGATAGAGGGGTGGGCCGGCACTGCAACTGGCCATGTGATCTTCTTCCAGTCACACACCCCTGCTGAAAGCCATGCCTATCCAAGTCTGAACAGGGTGACCAGAGACTTTCTTTGGGTTTTTTTCTACATAACTGACATCCTGCAGATATTCTTCCTCTTCCAATCATCATTTTACCTGCTAGAATAGTACTTATTTTTACTATATGAAAACATTCAAAAATATCCCAATGCAATGTGTAGCTTGGAACCAGAATGGCCAGGTATTCCATGCTGTGTTCTGTGACTTGAGGGAGGATTGTGCTGTAATACCAAAACAGACAGAGAAGTAGGATGTGACAAAGCCACAGTGGAGGTTACACATAAAGAACAAGGAAAATACAAAGGAAGAGAGGGAAATAAATGGAAATTATTTGGACCAGAAACAATGCGTGGAAATTGGGGGGGGAAAAAGAGTGCCTGAGACCAAATACTACATCTGACATGAGGGGGAATGAAAGTGTTAGATATTAATAAAGAGAAAGAAGAGCTGAAAGCAACCTGGGGGTGGGAAGCAGGGGGGAGGAAAAAAGAGAGAAAGATGTATGTAAAAGAAAAAAGGAGCAATTCAGTTGTTATGTGACTACGCAACTGTTGACTTTGTATTAAAGATTGAGCATATAGTTTTAAAGGGAGCTGTATCAGTTTGGTCTCCTGTGAAATGGGAAACCTGCTTGTGAACTTATCACTTCAGACGAATGATATACATTCCTTATTAGAGATTGGAAAGTTTTGCTTTGTATTGTTTGGGGGTTTTTTTGCTGGAGCTTGATGATTCAAGAAAAATCAAGTGTAGTCTTCTAAAATCAAGTCTTCCAATATTTTTTCCTTCCTGGAAGATATATTATGTGGACTGAAATGTGACTGTTAGGCACTGTGTCAAATCTGAAATTAAAACTATATTGGAGAGTTTTTAAATGCAGGGATTCTATATTGGACACCTTATATACTCACACTTCGCAACACAGAGATCTTAAGTATCTTTGTGGAATCTTCTTCAGATGTAATTTAGACAGCATCAGTTTATTGCAGAATCTAGAAAAGGCTTTAGTGGCCAGCACTATACATATAGATTTATTATTGCCGGAGATGAATGCAGACATTTTGCCATTGACAGAATGGTCCTCAAAGACAATTTATGAAGATCCACTAATGCACTTCTACAGATTGTGTTTCTTCTTCCTTCTGATGTACAAAACAGTTCGATGTCAAGGCATTGCTGTGTGTTGGGGAGAAAAGCATTGTGAAAATGGAAGCAGGCAAAAATGCTTGTCTTGTCTGAAGTTCTTCTGTTAAACAATTATGAAGTGTAACTGGTACTCTATTAGCTGCAGACCTGGAACAGGTGAGTAACAACATTCAAAGACCTCTTGTTCTTGATTGTGCCATAGCCTTGCATTTGGTATGAATCACCGAGGATGAGGAAAAAAAAAGTGAGAATGGGGAAAGAATAAACAGGCTGCATTTTGCAGGGATGCTGATGTGAAACCTCAAGATGTCCAGTTGGCAAAATGAGGCCTGAAGTTTTACTAATAAGATCACATTTGTTGGGGACTGTATGGCTACATATGACCATGGAGCTTTCAAAGCTAGTGCCTGCTAGAATGGATTTTGCTTCATTATCCTCATCCAGGGGTCCCATACGCAGAACCCATATGCACAACTTTTTGCCACTCCCTTTCTTTCCACTACCACCGTAGAACATCCCCTTTTACTGGAACTGCTAGGACAATATTTGTTAACCACTTTTTATGTTGTCAGTTGTGCTTAGAGGGTTAATGCAGTGCTTTCTGCATATTACTGAACACATCACATGGGTATAACAGAGATATCTGGCATGCAGTATTTACAGCATGTTTCTCCTTCTTCTATCAGCTACTTAAAAGTAATAACATTAAAATAAACCCCGATTAGCTGTCTTCTTCCTTAAAGAACTCTGCAATATAACCAAACATAAAAAAAAAAAAGATAAGATAGACAAAGAACTCAGAGGAAGGTGTCCTGCCTATTCACTAGTGGA
This sequence comes from Caiman crocodilus, assembly GCA_030014935.1. Classification (NCBI taxonomy): domain Eukaryota; kingdom Metazoa; phylum Chordata; order Crocodylia; family Alligatoridae; genus Caiman; species Caiman crocodilus. Next base: position 128,710,515 of record JAGPOW010000261.1, read on the forward strand.
GAAGATGCTCCTGCATCCATGAAGGAAGTTGTACCAGACAGGACATCTCTAAGTGACCACCCAATGAAAAACCAAGCCAATAGGTCTGAGTTCCAAAATATCCTTAACAGCAGCAATATATATACAGAGGCCAAGAGTAGTCATTCCCTAAAACACAGCACTTCACGGGAGCCCATGATCAGTGAAAACACAAAATGAAGCCATTCTTTGTTCTTATTCTTTAAGTAAATTATCGCTTTTTAATGGCAACCATTGGAATTCCTCATCTTTTGCATTATGTGAGTTGATTCTAAGAGCTCATTCAAAATGAGGAGCAAGCCCATTACCATTAAATGTATAACTACTTCTAATTAATTACCAGGATAGTCTTCTGTCTCTGTCAGGCAACAGCCTGGTTTTGAATTAAGATATTAATTGCTGGCAGTCACCAATGAAAAGAAATTCACAACACTGACCAATAGCCAGAACACTAGGAGCATGATGGCAGATAACAGACCACTGCCAAGGAGGAAATATTTTCTTACTGCCATTCTTTGCAGCTGTATTTCTTAATGAATAACAACAATAAAAAACCAGAACATTAGTATGCATGAACATACTCATGAAGTAAGTGAAACTTAGTATTTTTTTTTGTACAAAAGATTAATTTGAATATTTTAAAAAGGGAGAAGTAAAAACATCTTAAAAAAAAAACAACTTAATGTGAACCACCTAAATAAAAAGCCAACTACTATTGTAAAAGGAAATATACTTGAAATATAAGTGTTTACTGCCTTAAATATCTACATGATAATAGGTATAACACTTTTGTAACTACTCTAAGGCAGTTAATAGTCATTACCGAACAAGAGAACCACAAATTTCTTAGGTCCTATAGAATTTGTGAAATTAGCCCCTTAACTGAAATTGTTCCATCTACCTGAATGTTTACAAGGTAATTAATTACCAATTACTTCTGGCTGTATTTTCATTTAGAAATCTCAATATCACTTTCAAATGATGCAAGAAAAATGATTAGCTTCTTTTCTTTCCTGAGATGAGATGACACTAAGATACTTAATTGCATTAATGGCATGGAATCATAAAAGTGGTATTGATTTTTTTTTTTTTTTTTTTTTTTTTGTAACCATCATTACCTAACAGCTGGATTCTGGTCCAATAAAGCCAATGGCAAAATTTCCATTAATTTTAATGAAGAAATGATCAAGACCTTAAAAGTGTTTCATTTAGAAATAATCATATGTTACAGATGATATTGAAATTCTGCCCATTCCACATGTCAATGAGAGTCCTGAATCAAGATCTTGCTCACCATTTGTAATCTGATGTTATTGATCATTTATATTGATAATTTGATTTTATTGTCATTCTGAAATCACCAGTTCAAGGAGGTATTTATATTTGGCTACAACTGTTTTTATTTGGAAAGCTCAGTGACAGCCTAGTTTTCACCTTTATTGTAAAGAACAAACTAAAGAAGTATCTCTTGTATAGACGAGTGACTACTAGGGGTGTGCAAAGTGGGCCTTGTTTGATTTGGATTCAGATTCAGCTTGAATCAGGGACAGTGACTTGATTTGTTAATTCAGATCACTCTCCCTGCTAAGATTTGGCTGAATGCGAATCTGAAAATCCAATGCTGATAGACACGGCTTTAAATGTTTTTTCTACATATCTTGAGGTACCAGGATGGCTTGTGAATGCTGCAATACTGGGATGTATGGAGTGTCCTACAGGAATGCTGGGAGGACCCTCCACGTGCTCTGCAGCACACCTAGAAGAGGACCAGAAGTGCTTCCCCAGCATCACAGCATTCACAGCCACCTGCTACATAGACATATGTAGAAAAAAAACACTTAAAGCTGTGTTTATGTCCAAATCGCCAAACCTCTCCAAATTAGTTGAGGGTTCCATTTCAATTTAGAAAGATTAAAGTGTCCTCTGATTTGATTCAGAGATTGGGCCACTGAATTGGGCTGAATCTCTGCCGAATTGAATCAGGGATCAAAGTTTTGCACAGCCATACGTGGTAATGGACTTTGGTAATCTGTCTGTCAGTCCCTCTGCAGATGCTCATTCCCAACACATGACCTCTTGCAAAAATACCTGCATAAATGGCCTTTGTACATCATTTGTGAAACTCTAGTATTCTTTAGAATAAATAACATTTTTTTAAACACAAGAATAATACAAATAGTTTTTAATGCCCAGTATATAAAATGCCTGTACATTACTATTTTATTAGGAAAGTCTTAGTTTTTTATGTATGATATCCTAATGCTCCAAGAATTATATAATGTCTGTTTCCTTTTTATTTTTTAAATAACTACAATATATATATATATACACATAAAACATAGTGCTATACTAAGGAAACAAATGATCTGGTAGTGACAAGCATTTTTAGTGAAAATTCACATGAAAAGAATTCCAATCAAAGATTTCTATTTCTGCCTCGAACTACATGTTAATACTTTTTCAGTGTTTCATGATAAGCTCATTTGGAAGCCAAAATTACTGGAAAAAGTCCTTGAATCTGAGAAATGAGCACATGTTGCTGTTGAGTCAGAAGCTAGCAGTAATTCTGTCATCCTAGACCTAAGGAAGGTGAACTTTTTTAAAAAAATACATTTTCTCACATACAACACACTCCCTCTCCCACCCTCCAAAAAACACAAACTAAACAAAACCAGCTCCTAGAAATTAGAGTGCATATTACATGCGTGGAATACAGAAGCAAAAGTTTTTGGCAGCTGTGGCCAAAAGAATAAAAAAAAAATCTGTATGCTAAAACAATGAGCAGACCCATCTCTCATTCTCCCTTTCAAAAACAAGGAGTATATCATCTTGCAGGGATATTGTATGTGAGCACAAGGTGTGCTCTGTTAATTGCAGGGGCCTGAGTAGCAGCAGCACAGCCTGCAGCTGGCTGCAATCACAATTGGGCACAACTGCCTAATTGGGAACAGAGCCCAGCTGTGCCCTGTAAGAACAGGGGCTCTGAACAGCACAGCAGCAGTAGTTGGTTGCTAGTGGCTGGGAAGAGTAACAACCCTGCTGGGGCTGCTGCTTGTGACACCTTGGAAGTAAGGGCAGGAGCTACAGGGATGGCAGGAGGCTCCTGGTCCTGGGGTATGACCTAAAACTACGTCCTGCTGGGGTTGAATGGTGTAATGGCCTGCTTGTGGCAGGGCAACTTCCAGGAAATGCTACACATAGGGCCTCTCCGGTGAAGGGCAAGTGTGGAGCATCAGAAAGCCTCAGCCACTGCTGCCTTTCAGGCTACCCCATGGAGGAGAAAAGCTAGGGGAGCACACCCTGAATAATGAAGCAAAAGCTCGGACTCACGGTGAGCTGTGAAGCAGGACCCCAGGTTAGGAAGGGACCTGGGGCAGCACCCATACTCACCGTGAGTTCTGAGGCTGCACATAGGAGCCAGGAATGAGTGTCCAGGGACATGGGGCCCTGAGCCTTCAGGGAACTATACAAGAAGCTCCTGGGGCAAAAGTACTAGGGATTGTTGAGGCCCATTGTAGGGCAGGGGATAAGCTTGGGGATACTAGGAAGCCCAGTATGGGGCTTGGATCCATGAAAAGGAACGGGGCTTGGAGGCCAGAGTTAGGGGCAGGGGAGGTTTGAAACCCTGAATTGATAGGGGGCTGGGAGCCCAAGTGATTGAGTGGCCAGGGTTTAGGACAGACAATCAGGCCACATGCTATGCCAAACAGACTAAGCCTGGCTGTGAGGTCATGGATGTCATCTGCGAGGCATGGGGCATGGTACAGGAGTGGTCAGAGCTGTGTGTATCAGCCCTTGACATCAGGGAAAGTAAATGGGCAGCCTCCCAGTTTGTTAATCTATCAGTCATTACCATCAAGGCATGGCAGATGAGGTAGGCGGACAGTTTGCCCAGAGACAAGTGGTTGGGCCTATGTTTAGACTGGCCCTAGGATGCCTGAGAAAACACAGTATCATCACAAAAATGTCCAAGTTTACAATTTGAAAAAAAAAGGGCCACCTTTCCTTAATATTACTAGTGATAGGCAATTATCAGGTTTGAAGACGCAGTTTACATACCTACCCAGGTACCATTGATATGTCTTAAGAATGCATGCCAGAAATACTTTTTAAAGGTTTCCTTGTTTTTTGTCTCCTAATAGACTAAAATACCATGAGGCAGTAACCATTTCACAGTATTTTAAAACTTGCATTTCTGACAATGATTGAAACCAGAGAAGAGTAAAAATCAGGAGGAAAAAAAAAGAATTAAGAAACTAGTTGTTCTGTATAAATGATTATTTTTTGGTTTGAATCAGGTATTGGACATTCATCTGTTCTTGTTTTATCTAAGCAGTATTAATTATTCCAAATGTAGTAGTTGAGACCCATCAGACTATTGTTTTTTGTTCTTGGTACCTTATAGACAAAAACAAAAGAAAAGAATACAGAAATCTATCTGTTTATCCTTATTTATGACTTAGTGTATAGACTCCATAATGAGTGGTTGCATCTTGGACAGAGGCTGGACATCCACATATGCTTAAAGATATACATTTTTTGCATCGTAGACAAGTTTAATTTCATCACTTCAATACTGATTTCTTTAAGCTAATTCCATCAATCTATAATAAATTCAAAGTATTCATCCTTCAATTTTGTCATGATCTAATGACTAAATTGTACTGTAGTTCTTCATTGTGCTCTATTTTGTATTTTGGCCTATAATGTCATTAGCAACACTGGTCCTCTTTCATCCAGTCGATGTTTCCAAACAGTTGAAGCTTTGTCCTTCTTGCCATATAATAGTCACTTTCACGGAAATCTTTTTACTAATAATTTCATTTCTGACACGGTCTTGCAAGCTAACTGCAACCATCCATAAGATTTAATTTCAAAGGCTTTTCTGTGTCTGGGTTTTTTTTTGTTTTAAGCTTCATGCTTGCATCACAAGAAACAGGACTGAGAACATGCAGATCCTCAGTAGCTGGAAGGGAGATTCCCTTGAATCTCAATCATCTTCATATCACCCTGGCTTGAGCATTCCAGCTCGTCCTCCTGGAACACTCCCTTGGTACAATGATTGTATCATGTGATGATATGTGCAACATAGGCCAAGGTATAGTTCTTTATCTTGCTGCTATCTTTTTTGATAGCTCCATGGTTCTCTTCCTTTTTAGGGGAAAATACCATTATCTTTGTCAAATTATGAAGCAGTTACTCTTTTTAAATTGACAAACAGCCTGAATTGTCTGTTGGAGGAATGCAACCTGGCTCTGAAGCCCTCACTTTCCAGGAACAGAGTGACATTTTTAGTGAACTTCAGCTTGTTTGTTTATCATGCACCTTTATATTGAGGCATTTAGCCATCACGATGCTTTCCATTGGTCTATCCAGGGAAATCAGAAAGTTGTTGGACAGTATATTACCATTAATACATAACAATATTATTTTATCTTCCTTTATTCCAAGTATATAAGCATTAGTGCATGACATTTTCCACAATTAATTCACATATTAATTTACATTTATATAATCTATTAAACAATACTTAACTTTTTACCTATTTTAGGTATGGGATACTGTCATATTGAAGGAGTACTAAAGTGATAGAACTTCTCACTTGTCCCATAATACAAAGAAAATGTTCACTCACCTATATTTTTAAAATACATTCCGAGTAACATCTTAGCAAAAATGATACTTCTGCTTAAATTCTCCAAATCCAGTAAATAAATAGTATGAGATATGAACAAATAAATAATATTAATAAAAATGGTTGATTAATGATATGCAATACTTTTTCTGAGTTTCAGGGAAAAAAAATGGTGAACTGCTTGTATCTTACATTCTTTATTCCAAAGACTGAAGGGTTAAGTCATCGTAGATATTTTTGCTTTCAAGAATAGCACAATTTTAACTAAATTCCTCTTACCATTCAGCAGCCGCTATCTGATCTCCCATCATACCTTTAATTAACAGTTCCAGAAAGAATATTAATTGTCATTAATGCTATGCACAGAATATTAAACAAATCTGAATGGCAACAAATGTAGATCTTTCCCTGAGATATTTATTTAATACAGATAACTATAACTATTCCTACTGGGATTCACTTTGGCACCAAGATAACAAATAGGCTTCACAAATAAAATAACAACGTGCTCTTTTATAATACATACACTGAATTACGATATGGAAGTACTCGGTACTATCAGTTGAAATGCAAAAACAAGAATAACTTTTTCTTTATAAATGACTCAATTAATTTTGGGGGTCGGGGGTGGGAATGTTGGGTTTTTTTTCTGGTTTCCAAGGAATGTACATTGAAAAATAACTTAAAGCATATCAAATACTTTCAAACTTACGTTTTCATATTAGCGAATGCTATGATTGCAGGAATGGATAGTTGAAGCAGCCTAAGAAAATCTCAGCATTCTTAGTTTCAGAAACCCTCAGCACATTTGAAAACTAAACCAGTTCGACTATTCTTTCTCTTCATCCCAGCAGCATGAGGAAGTTACTTGCTGTCACTGTTTAAAATGTTTTAAATTATTTTATATGGTTTATAAGTTTTTAATGTAAATATTTCATAGCTAGTTTCTTCAGCAAGATACCAAGTCTCTTCTGCTATTGGGAGAGTATTTATCAAGCTCACTTCAGACGGCGTTGCCTGCTCAAAGAGTGAAAGATAATCTGTTACTTAAAGCAGGAATTCCTCCTGCCTTCATGTAAGCTTTCAGCAAGAGAACCCTCTGGGGCTGTTGTGAATTCTAAGGAAGACTCTCCAGACAGATGAAATCAGCTGAAGAAAATAAAATGAAACCTACATTGCAGAGGTACCTTGGGATTTGAATTGGGTAATGAAGTGAAATATCTACCTGCTGTTTTTTGTTTGTGTGTGTGAATGTCTACACAGAGCATAAACTGTGATGGCAGCGAAGGTAGACATACCCAAGTAAGATTTAATGTAGCTAGCAAGGTAACAATAGCAGTGAGGATATAGTAGCTTCAGTTTCAGAGACCCAAGCATATAGCCAGTATGTTCAACAGCTCTGAGCAGCCCATTCTGACGCCTATGCATGGCCTATGTTTCAGTGAGGTGCTGTTGCCAGCTGAGAAAATAGCCCAGAGCCACTGCCATCATCAGCTGGCAGCAGCAGCCTACTGTCGTCCAGCATCATCTGGGGGCCTGTGCCCCCTTGGAGGAGGTGGGAGAAGTGATCAGAGAGCTGGGAGAAAAAGGGGGGAGCTGGAGAATCAAACCAGGACCTGGAGGAGTGTTCAGCCCCCAGTTCAATTCCCCCAGCTTTATGATCGCTTCCCTTAGCTCTTCCTGGTGATTCGGCAGGTTCTATCAAAACTACACAATGCGCTTTCTGTAACCATAATAGTGTAACAGAGCAGTAGTAAAATAAGCATCTGCCACTCTTGAAAGAGTAGGATACTGTGATGAACTATGCCATCTGCAACTGCAAGCTTCTGTAAGAAGATACCTATGAAGTATAGTAATAGAATAGAAAAGCTTGTTAATTTGAATATTTCATAGCTTTTTATACTGTTAGCAGTTCTCCTGTTCAAGAATTTTAGTTTGTGAGTTCTAGTAATGAAGTCAGGCTCCCAGATCTGTGCACCAGAGGCTTCTGGGAAATGGAGTCTGTAGTGGGCCTGATCTGGCCCATGGTCTGCAGCTTACCCACGTTTGGCATAGAGACTTAGACTGGCCCTGACTCTGCAATAGGAAGGAGCTCTGCTGGACTTCTCAGAGTGCCAAGAAGGTTTGTGTTACAGAGCTGTCTTTTTGTAGAGTTGTGTTAAACAAAGTGCCAGAGTGTGATTATGGTGGAATTTTGGAGGCCACACAATGGGGTGCCAAAGGGGCATACTGTGTTGAGCCTTATATAGAGCAGGGACACAGAGAGGCTGGGACCTAGGAACCAAGACCTGAGACAATCAGCCAGGGACTGTAATGTGCCTGCCACTTTAATGGGCAAAACCACCTGAGACACCTTCCAGGTGGTGTGGGAGATGACTGCAAGCTCCCTTGACTGGCAGAGGGCCAGGCTGGGGCTAGATAAGCCCAGTACGTGATCTGATCAAGCATCCTATCCCCAAGAGCCTGAGAAGAGGAGTTTGCTGCAGCAGGGCAGAAGACTCCTGGAGGGCCCAAGAAGGTAGGAGCAATAGAATGACTCTGCAGGCATGGGAACTAGATACTACTACCCAGAGCAGAGGAGAAGGGGTTTATACAGGCAAAGGACCTTCATTTTATGTTGGTATTATTTTATGAGTTACAAGTCTTCAGCCCAGCTAGATACAGACTTAAAGCCTATAAAGAATTCCCCAGCCCAGAGAAGGGGCTGAGCAAGGGAATAGAGCCCATCAGCCCAAAGAAGGGGTTGACTAGGGACACAGAGGATCCCCAACCCAGTATATGGGCTGAGGGGGGAATAGAGCCCACCAGTCCAGAGAAGTGGCTTAGTGGGGTACAGAGAGTTCCCCAACCCAGAGAGATTACTGAACCAAGAAACTTAACAGAGGATCTACCAGCCAGGGACAGCTGGATCAAGGGAATAGATGGCCTCCAGTCACCAAGAGAGACTGGAGGTCTGAGGACCCAGAGAAAGATGGTGGAGAGACCCAGAGAGCCTAAGAGTTCCAAGAGGTGCTAAGAGAAACTAATATCTGAAGTGATAATACCCACAAGGCTTGGGATGTCGGGGTGCCCTTCAGGCTGCTTATTGCTGTGCTGGCAATCCTCCTCTAGACAACACCTAGTGGACAAGGACTCCTTCCATCCTGGATACATAGATATTACCTGCACACTTCCTCCTACAATTTGTACAGTCTTTCTCTCTCTCTCTGTCTCTCTCTTCCCCTCCCTCCCCCAGCCTTCAGTGGACTTCACCCCCTGCACCAAACTTCTCTAACCCCTGCTGCCATTGTGTGTGTATGTGGGTACAAGGGAACCAACTTGACATTGTGTCACCATCTCCCCTGTTGAAGAAAACCACTGTCATTTACAACCCCAAGTTGGGTAATTTTTTTATTGAATCCCATGTTTTACTTAAATTCCAGTCTCTCTCTCTCTCTCAGTTTCAGTTCCCACCTTCTCTGCTAGTTTCCTGCTTTCCTCCCAACTCCATCTCCCCCTTTTTGCCAGCTCTCAGCCTCCTCAGCGTTTACCGTCTTTTCCCTGTGACTTTCTGCTGTGTTTCTCTGCTTTCTTGCTGCCCTGCAGACTGCTGCTTTTCTTGTGATTTTTCTGTTGTCTGTCTCTCTGTTTTCAGGCTTCCCCTGCACCTTCTGTAATCCTCCCTCCCCCCCACCCCACCCCACCCCACCCCACCCCTTCCCTGCAGCTTCCTGGGTCCTATTAGCCAGCAGCTGGAGCCTTGCTCCAGCTTCCAGCTCCTTGCAACTTCTCTAGATGCCCTGGAGCCATCCTCTGGCTCCCTACACCCAGAGCCCCTCTTTAACACCCACACTTTCCTGTAATCCCATTTTCCCCTCTCCCCACCCATCTTTTCAGCTCTTCCTTAGCTCTAGCTCAGTCCTAGACTCTGTGCCAGCATGCTTCCCTGTTCTGCAGGCTTTGGGCATTGTCTTTTAATCAATTAAAATCAATTAATCTAAAGTTACCCCCGAGCCTCTGTTCTTCAGCCCAAACCCCTCTGGTCTACCAGTTCTAATCCTGGTCTTGGTAACTTCAACTCCCTACACTTCTACTTTATTACCTTAACCTTTCCCCAGGTATCCCAAATACACCAAGCACATGCATACATGCACATCACAACAGCCAACTTAGAAACTCACCTTGTGTATGTGTAGGTGGGTGGTATGCATGTGAACTAGTGAATACCCATATATAGATATCAGTGTGTATGTGGGGGGTATATACATTAGTAATACATGTATGTGTATTAGATGTGCAGGTGTTGGTAACTGGCAACTGATTCTGTCTAAATCTGGGGTGCGTAGCATGTATGGGCTTAAACTGGTGATAGATGTGCATAAACCTAGACTGGTTATTTTGAACATGTGTTGCTAGTGTGAGCGTGTTTGCATATATACGAATTAGTGATCTGTGTTGGACTTTTGGGGTGTATAGTGTATGTGAGCTGATTGAAAATTTCTAATAAGTCTGAATTAAATAAAAGTTCAAAGAAAGATGAAGTAACAAAAAGGTCTGAGGTATGGAAGAGGAGGTTTGTTACATATATCTGCAAACATACTCTGCAGAGCATTCATTGTGTTCCACACTGTGAAAATGTGTGCAAAACTCTTCAGAGAACATCTGTCCCATCAACCAAACCCAAAGAAACAACTTGTCTATCACAAAATAGCTCTATCTCAGTATAGATGTAATAAATTGTGATAGATAAGCTGTTTATTTGGGTTTGGTTAATGGGACAGACTTGTGTATATTTACACACACATATATAAACGTATATACACACATCTATATATAAATATCTTAATTATCACTACCCATTTTTAGAAACCAGTTATTTTGATGGTACCTTGATGTACTCTGAATCAGAATGAAAATAAGCACAGATATTCTTTTATTTTTTTTATTGCCAAGGAAAAAAAATGAAATCTGATGTAGAATATAATACCTAGTGTGTTTGGTAATCTCTGTTCTATGAATATTTTGTTTTCTGAAGAGATTCTCCTACATTTATCCCAGTGTCATTTCCCCACCTCCAAGACGCACACAAGTAAATGTCATAACAGTTTAAAAAGTTGAACACACACACAGACACACACACACACACACACAAAAACAAACCAATATTTCTATTTATCATAGCACATGTTCTGAGAAAATGGATTCTTCTATTGAAATTCTAATGTTTTATTAGCAAAATAGCCTCAGCTATAGGAAACATGTCTTTGCAACTTAACCTAATTGTGGCTTTTCATTGTTCCATCACTCAGGAAAGCTCACAAGATTTTTTGCCTTGAAGTTCCAAACCTTAGATTGGTCATTGTAAAAATTCATTATTGTAATACCATGTCCAAAAGACTTCCATGGTGGATTTCTCTGCATTGATCATAACTTGTACAGGATTCAGCAGCTAGGGTTCTTGCCTTTGCCAGGCATTTTCAACACCAGTGCTTTTTCTGTGATACAAGAATAATCAGTTCTGACCTACTGTGCTGAAAATTGCTCTTTTAACATACAAAGCACTGTATCAAATCAATCTGGCCTATCCCACTAACCTTTTTATTCCCTCAAGCTCTGTATTACACCTTGAGGTCAAGTAGTGCCAGCCTTCAACCTGTACAAGGCTTCCTAGCTAGCAGCGTAAAGACATCTGAGTTTAAACCCTTTCAGCTTAGAGCCTGTAGCTGCTGCGCTCATTTAATTTGGAGCTCCCTGTGTTGTTTTGTTCATTTTTCAAACCTAGGCTTAAGCTAGATTTAATTAATTTGGCTTATATTTGATTCTCCACTGCCAATGGCCTGCAGTGCCTGCGTTGAAAGGGACTACAATATGCTGCTGATATCTAAACCAAAAAGGTGTATAAGACAGCAATTGATCCAAGCCCACAAGAGAGAAATGGAATAATATTTCTCTAGGAACTGCATATTATGTCTATGGAACATGTTGCAATGAGGTCTTCATCTTTCACTGTCTGCCTGTCAAAGACTTGGAATACTTCAGTAAGTAAAAATTTGAGATGGTTGGGCAAAAGGAATTTTAGTAATAATCTTGAACTGCTTCTTTGGCCAGTTTAGCAATAGGAAATGCAATACCCTAGGGTAGCTACTTCCAGCTCAGCATATACAGCAAGACAGATTTGATGGTGACCATTTGACGGAGAAGATCCCACTTTCCAGAAAGAGAAAATGTATGCACACTGTATTTACCAAAATCCAAAAAGACTTCAAATTTAAGATGACTTCCCTAATAATTATGTCCTATACATGAAAAATTATAAATTTGTTATAATGCTTCATGTATAAATTCTAATTACTGTAGAGTTGTCTTAAACTGCATCCCTCCCTACCACTGTGGTGGAGAAATTAGTGGGAGGGGGCAAAGGAGTTAGAGTTGTGCCCCCCTGCCACCTACGCCTCCTCACCCTTTCTCCCCTGCCTATGCCTGCTTGCCTTTCAGCTGCCACTTATTTCTCACCCCTGCCACTCTGTTCCCCTGCCACATGCCTCACTGCCCTTTGCCTCCCTACCCCATACCCCACCCATGTCTCTGCCTGTTCTCCTGCTGCCTATCTCTGGTGTCTGCCCCACCCCCATCTTCCCACCCTGTACACCCCTCATACTTGTGCCTACCCCACTGCTGCCTGTCCTCATCCTGGCACCCATCTGTGGTCAAAGCCAGAGGAGCTGCCACCTAAGGGGATGCAATCACTTACTCTGGACTTCTTTAAGAGACATTTGAATGTTTATCTTGCTGGGATCCTTTGACCCCAGCTGACTTCCTGCCCCCAGGGCAGGGGTCTGGACTCAATGATCTTCTGAGGTCCCTTCCAGCCCTAATATCTATGAAATCTATAAGACATGGCTTCCCCCACCCCGTTTGCCCATGTTTACTGGGGGGGACTTCATCTCCAATTTAAGTAAATATGGTATTTTTATGGCAAAACATATATAAAGATATATGTGTGAGCATATACCCCATATTCCAGAACAAGAGGTGCCTTGCTGTTTGCCAGCCATTCTGCCCTGGCTTGGCCCCCTCTTTGCTCAGGATGCCAAGGCACATTGAGCAATATGTCCACACAAAGTTTCCCCTCAGTTCTCCCACCATGCCTTGATCTTAAGCAGAAATGAGGATCCTGGGATGGTACAGACAACCCGTGAGTTCGCTCTTATCATTCATGTTTTTTGGGGGACTTCTGCCCTACACCCTGTCCACTCACCATACCAAGACCTCATTTTCACCAATATTCCTGCCCATAGGCAGACACGATCATCATGTCCCTGACCCATTTAGAGTTGAGGAATGCCAGACCTCTAAGTGATTCTGGGGTTCACTTTTGAGGGCATTTGGTTTGGCTAGCCTTAACCCAGGCACTATGCAGGGTTTTCTAAATTAACATGGTTTGTAATTAATTTGTGGGTGTTCTTAAATTCTCAAAGTTCCACAGTGATTGATAGGTTCACATAAATAAATAAAGTAATTTATAAATAAAACACATAATTAATTCACCAGCTTTCTTAATCAGGTTCAGAATTAATTTGGAGTGGGTAACCATCAGGCACGTCTCCCCAGTCAATTCTGTTCAACCATCCTGGCTCCAATTAAATCTCTTATCTGAATCAAATATTCAGAGTCCCACTCTCCTCTGGAGCTGGGCCTCCTTATTCACAACAAATGCTCACCAGCCTTCCAAGTCACCATTGACTGATTCATTTTTGAACAACAAAAGAAAATGTAAAGCATTGACCATGATTTAGCAGTGCCCAGGTGGTGGGCTCCAGCCACTGCTGCACCCAGGTGATGTCTATTTCAGTGTCGGGGTGCCAGGGTCCATGAAGAGCCCTCCTCTGGGCAGCCCGGGATTGCTGGATGGCTGAAGACTCCCATGAGTTTCCAGACTGAGGAAGAAGTGCAGTTTCTTGCCCCACTCATCCTTGAGGAGTTGGATGCAGGTGTGTTACTCTGCTTGCCTCCACTACTCAGCTCTACTTACATTTTCCTTACCAGCCCCAAACATAGATCTATGATGTCATGTCCTGCATGCCTTTTCTTCCTCAACAAACAGGTGATTATAAATTATGGCAATGGTGCTGCTTGCCACTCCTCTTCCACCAGCTCTGTACCTGCAGGTAAGCACCAGCCATATCCCACCGTTACCAGGCAATCTATTATGTTTCTCTGCAATCCTGCTGTGGCTCCTGGAGTCCTCCACAAGACCACCATCAAGTATTCTGTATAGACCCTATGTACCACAGGAAGTAGTTCAGAGGTTTTACAAAAAACAGATATTGTTGCTCTGTTTCCTATCCATTCTTCTGTAGACTCATAAGGTGCATCCACATATGCAAGCACATGCACTTGCAGCAGCTCAAATAGAAGCGGTGCAAATTTGAGCCAGGGTTTTTTTGCCTCAGCGCACATGCTCAGACATGCACTTTGTTGTGGAGCAAATTGTGTAACGTGAGGCAAAATAACCCTGCTTGGCTCCTCCTGGATCTGCAGCTAGGGGGAGCTAAAGCCCAGGGCCAGCACCTGGGGTGCTGTCCCCAGCAGTATAAAAGGCTGACCTGTCAAGTAGCTCAGGGCTACTAGCTCTCAGGAGCTTCTGGGACCCAGCCAACTGGTACGTACCTGGGGACACTACCCCTTGTGCCAGATGGACTGCTGAAGCAGCCCTGAGAGAGCCCTGCACCCTCTACCCACTGCAGTAGTCTGGCAGTGGGGGCTGCTGCCTGTCTGTGACCTGCTATGCACCTGCCAGACCCAGATGGGGCCTGCGGAGCTAGTAGAAGCATCTGCCCCTCTGGGCCAGCTGCCAGTGGACTGTGGTTGCAGGGTTGGCCTCTGTGTGGCATTACTGCCATGCGTGCTCTCCACCCAGCCATCTAGGCAGCTATTGCCTGGAAGATTTTCTGGGTGTAGTGGCCTGCTATGAACTGTCAAAACATGTCCTTCTGGCCCCATTTGGCCAGGAGATCAGCCACAGCCAGATGGGTCCAAGGTGCCAGCATGGAGCAGGCAGGGTCCTGCCACTGGCCAACCTAGCAGGAATTCTGGTATTCCTTATGGGAAAACTGAAAAATCCCTGATTAAAAAAAAAAAATCCCAGGGTCACTCTATAAAATACCTTCAAATTCATGTTCCTCCACAAGTAAAACAAAAGACCACTAGAGAGAGAGAGACAGCACTATCAGTTGGACAATGTTTTATTGATATAGCTACAGTGTTAAAGAACATCTTTTATCATAATAAAAAAAAAGTGAACTCTAAATACATGTTTCATGTATATATATTTTGCTGCCCTTCCACAGGGATGATGGCCTCCACACAGGGGTTACAGCCCACCAACAGGGGATTACGACCCCGCTTCAAGGCCCACATGCCCCACCCCAGATTCTCAATTGCTGCACTACCTGGCTTCATCCCCTACCAGTTGCTGCAGCCGCCCTGACTGTTTCCACACCCAGCTCCCCCCTCACTCTCCCAGACTCCCCAGTGGCTGCCCCACCCAGCCGCACCCACCAACATGCATTCCCCAGGCCCCCATGGCTACTCTCACAACCCCAGGCCCCATCACTTAAAATGAAAAAAAAACAGAAAAAAATCCAGAAAAATAAGCCTCTGCTTACCTTAAAAGCAGGGGTGGGTGGGCCCCAGGGTCTCCTGCAAGAGCCCCCCAGGGCAGCACAGGACAGCAGGGGGGCAAGAAGGCCTGGGCTGGGGCTGTTGGGGCTGTCACCATACCCTGCACTGTGCAGGCTGGGCCCAGTCAGCCAGATGGAGCCAGGCAGTTAGAGCTGCCGGTAAGTGCCACGGGGGGGTGGGGATTGTTTGTTTTAACTATGAGGTGAGGGGGCAGGGGCCTGGCAGGAAAGAGTTTTGGGGAGGGCTAAGGAGCTGGTGGGGGGATTGATGGGGGGGAGAGGCCGGGTCAGCAGGGTTCCCCGTGTGGCCCCCTCACCCAGCCCCCTGACCCCTTATTCAAGGGCACTGGAGCCCTGGTGCTGAAACACATGGCCTAGGCAGTGATGTGTTTCAGCACTAGGTTGAGGAGCCAAACAAAAGATGCTCTGGCAGCCAGAGCATCTCCATGGAGGATCCAGCCTCCAGTTGCCTCAGGGGACCGTGCCCTGCTCCGCTTTTTTAATCTTCAATTTTTTTAGACCCCCTAGATATCCAGCAGTCTAATTTTCTCCCTGCACTGTAAACTTGCAGTGCGGGGAACATTTTTTTGTTCTCACATGTGCCTGTTTCTCTGTCTCAAAGAGGTTAGAGATGGGGCAAGAGGCACGTGTGCGCTCATCTGGACATGCCCATAGGCTTTAATTGCCATCAATTCAACTGACAAAGGTGAGAGGAAAAAAGGCATACTATTTAATTCCTGAACTCTATCATTATTGCTTTATTGACCTGTCCTTAAAAATAAACAAACATAAGTATATGCATTATTTACTAAATATGTACCTAATTCAACCATTCTTGGCCTTCCAAGGCTAGAAGTTTTCATCTCCCTGAGAAGCTAGAAATGTCTCTTTTCCAATATGATAAAGTTTCAGTTCTCATGACTGAAAATCTTCCACCAGTGCCTGTCATCAGTCCTGAACCTCAGCACAATTTAGTTTAGGTGGAAGTATGAGCATCTTATTGCCACAAAACAACAGTGTTCTACAACTATTCAGAACTTGGGCTGTTTAATACTACATTTATTTGAATCCAAGATGAGGTCTTTTTCCCCAAAAACAACATGGGGGTGGGGACAGAAAGTGAGGTGGGAATAAAATCTCATATTATGTTTGAGTACCAGCCTGAGGCAGGCAGTGGTTCAGCTTCAGCTTTGGCCCCAGGCTCATGGCTGAAGCTGAAGCTGAGCTACTGCCTGTTCCAGGACGGAATGGCTTGTCTGGAAGGGAAGGGAGCACATGGCTGTGGGGAGTGTTGGGGAGACCACCACTGGTGCCTCTCCTGCCACAGCAGTGGGGAGGGGAAAATTTAAGATGTACCTCCACTAACAAGTTTATAATTTTTACGTATAGTATCTAATTATGGTGGTGAGAGATAATCTTAAATTCAAAGCTGTCTTGGATTTGGGTAAATACAGAATCCCCAGTCAACTTGGAATGGTGAACTGGCCAACTTATGATTCCATCTAATGACCATCAGTAAGACACATACTTACATAACATAACGCACATATAACACACATTGGAGGTAGAGAGGAGGCATTTCTGTAGTCCTCTGAACTTTTGCCCATCTTCTTCAAAACCTATTTTCCTGAAAATTTGGGTCTTATAAAGCAAAATATCTTCTAGTTAAACCACCACAAATATTTCACTTCACAAACCCCACTCCCCACAAAAAAATCAAAAAAACAAAAACTTTACTTTAACAGCCATTAGCTTACAAGAAATTTTACTCAAGTATTTTAGTATAGTGCGTTATTATATAATGAAAATGTTGAGTAGCTGTCTGACAGGGGGCCATATCAAGGCAAATCACAGTGTTGGCCCTCCCACCAGTCTAGGGTAGTCCACCCACCTGCCTTATCCACCACACCTTTGATGAAACCAATTAGAAGTTGTTAACAAGGTGGGAGGCTGCCCATTTTATGCCACAATGCTTGGGGCATTATATATGGCTCTGAAACTTCCCTTATACCATGTCCAATGCTTTGCAGATGGCATGCAATTTCACTATTACTCCCCTGACCCCTTAACTGGGCCACACTTGGCCTATGGCCCAACTTGGCCTCAGTTGTCCTCAGATGTCTCTGGATGTCCTGCCTCCTTACTGGGACCTCAACTTATGCCCCCTCACTTGGGCTTCAACTCTTGTTACTTCAGTCATCCCATGGGCAGTCCTTCAGGCCCCCTAAGGCCTTACTCCACATGACCACTTGCCACTACTTTGCCCCTTCACTAGAGCTACAGGGCCTTATGCCCCTTAGACCTCAGGTGTCTATCAATGTGCCTGAACCTCACTCTTGGCCTATAGCTTCCTCAGGTGTCTGTCAACATACATGAACTCTACCTCAGGCCCCACTCAATGGACCTAGGTCCTGCCTCAGGTCCCACTCACTGGGCCTTGGCCCCTATGCTTTTCTGTTGGAGTGTGCACCCCTAACCTTTCCCCTCCATGGGGTACCTGTAAGGGAGCAGGGGCTGAGGATTTCTGGCCTCCCATTCTTACCTTTCACTAGGGAGACACAGGTGTGGCATTTCCTGGAAGCTGCCCTGCTATGATCAGGCCCACAACACCATCAAACCCCAGATAATTACCCAGGACCAGGAGCCTCCTGACATCCCCATAGTTCTTGCCCTTGAACTCCAGGTGTTCTAAGAGCAACAGCTCTAGACAGATGATGTTCCCCCTCCAACTGCTTACAGCAACTGTTGTCTTTACTGCTCAGAGCTGTCTCTTATTCTCTAGAAGCTAAGCCCATCTTCCCATCAGGCAGCCTCCTGCTGACCATGTTGACACTCCTGATTGGCAGTGCAGTCACTTACAGGCTGCTCTGCTGCCTGCTCAGACCCTTAAATTGGCAGGAACCAAAAGTGCCCTGCCACAGCCTGAACAGCCAATAGCAGGTACAAAAACTGCTTTCAGATTAAAATAGTTCCTTTGGTCATAGGTATAGCTCCCAGGCCATGGGTTTGGAAAATCTATAAAATTATCAATATTTTTTTTTTCACCCATGGACAAGAATCTGATGGTGTTCAATGCCGATAAATGCAAGGTTCTCCAACTTGGGAAGGAAAACCGGCAGCATGCTTATAGGCTCGGCAGTGCTACGCTGGCTAGCACTATGGAAGAAAGAGACTTGGGGGTCATCATTGACCACAAGATGAAAATGAGCCTACAATGCAATGCTGCATCTAGTAAAGCAACCAAAATGCTGGCTTGCATCCATAGATGCTTCTCAAGCAAATCCCAGGATGTCATTCTCCCCTTGTACTTGGCCTTGGTGAGGCCACAGCTGGAGTATTGCGTCCAGTTTTGGGCTTCACAATTAAAAAAGGATGTGGAGAAGCTTGAGAGAGTCCAGAGAAGAGCCACGTGCATGATCAGAGGTCAGGGAAGCAGACCCTACAATGACAGGCTGAGAACCATGGGGCTCTTTAGCCTGGAAAAGCGCAGGCTCAGGGGTGATCTGATGGCCACCTATAAACCTATTGGGGTGACCACCAGTATCTGAGGGAACGTTTGTTCACCAGAGTGCCCCAAGGGATGACGACTAGGTCGAACGGTCATAAAATACTACAAAACCATTTCGGGCTGGACATAAGGAAGAATTTCTTTACTGTCCAAGCCGCCTAGGTCTGGAACAGCCTGCCACCGGAGGTGGTTCAGGTGCCTACATTGAACACCTTCAAGAGCAAACTGGATGCTTATCTTGCTGGGATCCTATGACCCCAGGTAACTTCCTGCCCTTTGGGCAGGGGGCTGGACTCGATGATCTTCCAAGGTCCCTTCCAGCCCTAATGTCTATGAATCTATGAATAGTTCATTATAGTTCTCGCTTTATTTGTTACTTATAAATATTTTGCTTCTGAATTAAGTGTTTGTGAAAAGGGAACATCTTAACTCCTCCATTTCTTTGAATAGGATCAGTCTTTCAAGAGAAAGGCTGCAGAATAATCTCTCCAATCCAGAAGGTGACTATAGACATGTAGGGGACATTGCTTGGACACACTGTAATTACAGTGTATTGGAGCAGAATTGATTAATTGGATCTTCTGAAGCATGCTATTAAGCGCGCTTCAGTAGTCTCCATGTCTCATGTGTTCACCATCCCCCATGTTTCAAAATGGCATTGAGGTCTCTTTAACTAAAGCTCATTTGATGGACCTCCAATGTCATTTTGAAGTGCAGGATTCTGAATATACAAGATATGGTAAGTGCTTTAATTAAAGCAGCTCTTGGAGCCACTCTAATTAAAGTACTACCTCTCACCCCGCACCCCCCTGGAGTACTTGTAAAGATGCCCAGAAGGACTACTCTTTGGAGAATAAAAGTGAGGAACTAAGGAAGGGAGAAATGACAATCCACATTTTGAAATTTCGTTATCTTCCTATGATCTGTGAAGAACACTTTTGATGAATAGGGAGGGCACAATTAATGTAGCTGGCTTGCAGATAGATAGTTCTGGGCAGTGGGAGGAGCAACACAATCTTACCAATTTCTGATTGTATTATTTTGTTTTCCCTCTGTTTGGACAAAGTTTATATTAGGAAATAGATGGGAGGTGGGATTAGGACCATGAACTGATTAAACATTTTAAACTTGAATAATTGAGTGATTTAAGAAATAGTTGCAATTAATCGCAATTTTAATTGCATAGCTAAACACTCAAAATTATATGCAGATAACCTCAAAATTATGACAAATTATGCAGGTATTTTGTATGATTGGGGAGATGTGGGGGGGTGTAATTTGTGAAGGTGTGGGGGGGGTGGTCTATGTGTGTGTGTGTGTGGGGGTTGGAGCCTGAGATGAGAGAACCACCACATATCCTGGCCAGATGAAGAGTACTGTATTTCAGGAGTGAGGGGCAGCAGCATGGCTAGGGGACTGTGGTTTAGGAGCGAAGGGCAGGGGCAGGGAACAGGCAAGTAAATTCCCCACCCCACAATCATATCCACCTACAGGTGTCCTCTTTTTTGAAACTGGAAGTATAGTAATCATACAGGAATGTAACTCAGCAGTGTATAGAGCAGTGGCCTGCAGGTAAGTCTGTGGCGGGGAAGGGATGGGGGCAGCTCCAAGCCCTCATAGTGAAGGAGGGAGTGGGGTGGGGCAGGGATAGGGGTAGAGACTGGGATGAATGAGATCCTGGGGTCAGGGTGGGTCATGTGGCTCCTGGAACAAAGGCAGGAGGGCACAGAGTGGGTAGCCTACCTCCATCCCACACACAAATCTGTGGAGACACATGCCCTCCATGCCTACCTTGGAGGTGCATGCAGCAGCATAGAGCCACATCCCCCACCACACCCCTGGGTAAACCTCCCTCTGCTCCATCCTATGACCCACTCTGACCCTGGGATCCCACCCACCCCAATCTCTGCCCCTTTCCTACTCCCTTCTTTACTGTGGGGGCCTTGATCTGCAGCCCCACCACTTCCCTCTCCTCTTCCTGCCCCTTTCCCTTCACAGACTTACCTGCAGGACACTGCTCTACACACCACCAGGCTGCATTCCTTACTATGTGCATGCCGTGGTTCTGCGCCTGCATGTAGTGTCCTGATATGGCACCGATATATCAGTGTGTAACCGCCGGGCCTCAAACATCTTACCTCGGGCTTCTTTGCTCCGAGGGGTTGCTGATATCCGGCTTGCAGTCTCAGGTAGCCTTCAAGGCAACCTGCCCCTTTCTCACCTGTCAGGACTTTGATCTTTCAGTGGGTGGGGCTTTGTGTAGCGCAATTACCCTTTTCAGCTACCTGCGTAGTAGATGTCTTCTGTGAGGCTTCTCCTCCCCTGCACCTCGCCCTTACCCTGCCTGGCGGATCTTGGGTATTTCTGTTGGTGCTTGCGTACTCTCTCAGACACGCCACTAATGAGCTCACCCTTCGCTCAATCTCCCTATTGATACGCCTCAGCCCCTTCTGACCCAGGGTAACACAAAAGAAACAAAACTCTTTCGAACTTAACTACGGCTCACTGAGCTTAATGTGGGACATGCCCAGCCCCTGTAAACTCCCTGACAGGGTCCGTCGCCCCGCCACCCCTCAGTTTATCAACTGGGTCACTGCCTGTGACCTGGTATGCTAGCCGTCTCTTCCTGTGCCAACTACGCGCCACTCTTTGCCCAATATCTCCTGGAGCAACCCCCTCTCTGGGTTTTCCCTAACTTGTAGCCCTCTCTCTGGGCCTATACTGGTTTGCAGCCTTCCTTCCGGGTCTTCCCCAGACCACAGCCCTCTCTCCGGGTCTTCCTCGGGTTGCTGGCCCCTCCATGCCACCGAGGCTCTTACCCCACTCTTCCCTGGCTCACCCACAGCAGCCATGCTGTCCTCTTGAGTTGGTTCGTCCCCAGGCTCTTTCACTTTCACACTCTGCACTCCAGCAGTCAGCTCCGGCATTTCGCGCTTCTAGCCAGTTTCCCCAGCCCGGCTTTCTCCCGGCAGCCATGTGTGCACCCCCTTCCTCGCCACAGTCGGATTTTTTATCCCTGCCGGCCGGTATTGGCAATGACGTCACCCGCCATCCGCAGGTGAGTTGAGGTGTCGTCCCAACCATGCACGGGCTTCTCTGGCCGGCTGTGCTCCTCTTCACATCCTGAAGTGAGTAATTCGTTTTTTTTCCCTTTTCTTTTCCCTCCATTCTGCCCTCTGTCTCTGGGGCTCCCTCCATGAGCTCAGGAATTTCCTCAGTCTTTCTCTGCCTGTGACACAGTGCACCTCTAGTTTGTGGGTGGGTAGGTGTGTCCGTCTCACTTGCCTTCCTGCTGCAGCTGCCTGGAGCCTGCATCTATGTTGCCCTGTGGCTCCATTCATTACCACCACTGCCCCACTAGGCAGCCCAGATGCAGTGGTGATGGTGGCTAAGAGAAGCTACAAGGCAGCCTGAGCACAGGCTCCAAAACCACATGTGCAGTTAATGATTTAAAAAAAATAATAATGTGTTGATTAGTTCTTGCATTAACTGTGCACATTAATGGTGATTAAAATTGGCAGCCTTAGTTTTTGAGGGGCGGGGGTTAGTGGGGTGGGAGGGTTAACTACCTATTTTAAGTTGTGTTTTTGCACCTATCCCCTCTGTCAGCCTGACTTAACTAAAGATAGCTTCAGCCCTGGTGATGTGGCCTCCTCCAAGAGCTGTTGTTTTGAGAATGTAGGTCCAATTGGTTTGAAGCTGCTAACTGAAAAGCATTTAATTCCAAGCAAGTCTTCCAACTGGCATATATCCACAATGTACATAGTCATTGGAATCCTCATTTTAAACCAGCAAGATAGCAAAAAATATCAAAGGTTTAGCAAATGCAGTGGAGACCAGAGAACTTCCTACTGCTTGGCCACCATGATGAACCAGGAGTATTGCCCAAATGTGATTTTAATTCAGGAAACTTCTTTAAAATGTATCTATTTTCTCCCTTCTGCAATACAATTTTTATGGATTTAGCTCATGTGATAAGCTGCTTGATATAGGCCACTTAGGCATTGTTTACTGCTGAACTGTGTTCAGTAAATATATAAATAATTTGCTTGCTTTAGTATATATAAATGATTTGTTTGCTTAATGTGTTGGAAATAATTTGATGCATTATATTCACTGCTGTTGCTGTCACCAGATCACTACAATGAGCAAGATCTATATCTCATTTGGTCTTTGGGAGGCAATTTTTTAAGTAAACGCAGGTGTTTTGCCTCATTTCTGTCTTTAAGCTAATGGTACTCTTATAGTTTTCACACTAATTTATATACAGTCATGTTACATGAAGCGACAGGGGACTCCATTAAAACAAACAAACAAAACAAACAAACAAACAAAAACTTTGCTTAATTCGTAAAAGAAATCCATTATGTCTACCCAAAACAATTTGGTGCAATATAATTCAGTCTGTGTCCTATTTCATATAAAAATTGTAATTTTCAGCTATTTGAAATAAGTAAATAAAACTATGAACAAAAATTTGATTTCAAAATCATATACTATAACATTTCTATAATTTCCTTTCACCTTCATCAAATTATAAAATGTGACTAAATAGACACATACTGTCTATTTGGCTTCTAATAAAGATCAATTTTACATCTACCAGTTTTCTGGAATTGATTTTCATATTAAAATTGTGCAGGAGGAGAGGCATCTCTTACATACCCAAATTCTGTTGACCTAACTCTTACTTTGCCTCCAGAAGAAAAGGCTGTCCTCTGTTAGTCAGACCCCAAGACCTTCCCAGACTGTTAGAACATACACATTACATAGCATCTTTATATCCTCTCCTTCAGAATATACAAAATAACTAAAATGACATATAACTTTTTCAACCATTATACAATGATGGTTTATAATTGTCTGTGCTGAGTGATTAAAAGTGCCTCGGCACAGCAGAGTTCTCAGCACAATGCGAGCATTTGGTGCAGGGATTCCCTCCGTGTGGCGGGAAAACCCCTTGGTGCAATGATCAGATCCCGCCAAAGCTTGCATCTGCACTGTTTGCAGGCATGCTTTCAATTGGCTTACCATAAATTATCCATACGTGGCGGCTGACAATTAGCTTGTTAGCCGTATAAAAGTTAGGACAAGTTTCCGCCCAAGTTGGAGAACCCCACATGCTCATTGGAAGAGACTTCCACGCGTATCATGGAGCGAACTTGGAGACCTGATCAACTACCAATGACTCCCCATCGCCATTTATCCTGACGTACCCCATGCCCTGCATGCTCGGACTACATCGGGGTGCCACCCAGTTTCTGCTTTTCGACTTATTTTGCAACTTTACGGAGAGTGCCTGCACTGTACTCCGGTTTGTAAGTAAAGTTCTTTTTTAATTCAATCGACAAGCTTTTTTCCCTAATTCCACTCCATCACGTGGCCCCATCTGGCTACTCTCGGCCCCCACAATAATATGCCATGCTATTGACCTCTTCTTTAGCCAGTTTTGTATGTATAAATATTCATCGACATCAAAGTTTCTCTCAAACCGCAGCCCATTACACTAGTGGGGTTAAAACATGTTCACTTCTATAGATGATAATACTCAGAGTGATATGATTAGCATTACATCATAGCCTTCTTTGATTTCCCAGCCTATATGACTAAAACCCCATTTACAGTTCAATCAATTGGTAGTTGTCTTCAGCATAAGTCCAGGGCAGGGTTTTCTCTCATTTCTCTAGATTAGTAGCTCTCAAACTTTTTAGATAAGGCTCCCTTCATACACACAAGGCACCCCTTGGAAAATGACAGATCTTAGCTTTCACTTGTTTCTTTACTGTAGAAAAATAATAGAGCACTTCATCTTTTGCAAAGAACTTGGAAAGATCACAACAGGTCAGAATATTTTTGGCACATTGGATTCCTATGTGAAATGTCTAGGTTTATTTTGTGAATCATGTGTAGGCGTTTGCCTACCTAACAGTGCTCTTATTGTGTGGTGCTTAAAAGGATCTCCCAGCGCGCCAAGGTACTATAACACCCTGGTTGAGAACCACTATTTTAGATCTACAGTAAGATGCTTACATCCCTCCATCACTACACACTAACGTCTATATATAAGGGGATGTGTTTACAAACCATTAACAAAAAATCACAATATATTATGAAGTCAAGAATACAAAAGTCATGAATATAAGAGATTTGAAGTTGCTTGTGCAATTTCGGTTTGTCCTCCTTGTGTACATGCAGATTGATGAAGTCTTTACTTACATAATGATATATACTATTTTCCCCTTTGCTGCATACAATACATTGCATGGTCAATAGCCAATTAATAAGCTGCCTTTTAATATTTAGTTTCATCTTCATTGTTCAATGTATAGCCCAAGGCAGTTTACTCCACACTTTTCAAGCCTTCCTACAAACACAGAATAATTCATCTCTCTGTGGACTTTTTATGGAGCTCATCACTATAATATTTAAATGCCTCACAAATACTAATTTTTCTTAACCCCTCTCCCTCTCCTCCCCTGCTGCTCCCCTATGATTGAGTTATGTTATCCCCATTTAACATATTTGAAAGCCTTAATTTTTCAGAGTACTTAAGTTATGTGGACATATTACTTTTGTAGCTCTATATGCATGCTTATAGGGCTATAAGAAAGGAGTACAGCATATTTTCAGGTTGTTTGTAACATTATGAAAATGGCAGATCCACAACAAAAATAGTAGCTATATCACAAAAATAATGTTCCAATTACAGACGGGAACTTCTTTGTAGCTCCACTTTTTGTAGCACCACATATCGTATGTGGATAGTTATGAAAAGTGCTACAGAGGTTCTCACTGACCCCTGGCACCTAGTCGTGCTCCATTCTCCCTCCCCTGTTGCAGCAGCAACAGGATATTGTAGTAACACAAAAAGTATCTCATCACTTTGTAGTGCTACGAATGAACACGTGTACATAGATCAAGTGTTGTAGGGGAACAGTTACTGGCTTAGAGCACAGCTCCCATTGATTTCAGTAGCAGAAAGAGTTTAAGATCTCAGTCTCAGGTAAGACACAAGAAAATAAGGAACACACAGATTACCTTCTGTCAAAAGATAAGTGACTCTGCCTCTATAGTAAAGGCAGGGATAAAATCTGATGTTCCAAGAAGGGATTTGGTTCCATAACCATGAAACCAACTTTTTACTTCTTGCAGACTTCAGTCTCATTCACCACCCCACTTATAAATTTCTGCAGCAACTGAAGTAGAAGTCTTACTGCAGGGTCACATCTCCAGAACAAACAATGCACTATAGCAAAGTTCAAATCCCTCCTTCAAAGCAAAGCAATTTAAAAAAAAATCTAGCAAAATCAATTATTTTCCCCTAGCATGGATTTTTGGAAAGAGGTGATCTGTTTCAGCTGAAATAAAAAAAAAAAAAAAAAAAAAAGCTGCTCATGTCAGATATCCAATGTCTATAATTTAAGCCCACTTCTAACCATTTGGTCAAAAATGAAAACAGACATTTAAAATGGTAAGTCAGCCAATGTTAATAAGCAATACTATCAGTACTACCTATAATAAGCATTCAGACCACATAGTTTGCTTAATACTAATATAGCATATGAGGTTATGGTACAAGGATTCATTATCCTTTGTAATCAGAAATAATTTTTTTTTTTAACATCATCACTGGTTTTTACTATTCATATTACAGAAGCGCCTGAAGATTTCAAAGAAAGAACCAGTGTGCCAGGCATTGAATCATACTACAGCTCTGTTCTCTAAAGAGTTTATAAGCTGGATAGATAAGAAAGACAAAGGATGGGAGAGATGAACCGCAGAGAGATTAAGTGACTTGACCAAAATCTAATAGGTCCGTAGCAGTGTAGAACTGAACTTTGCTCTTTTGAGTCCCAATGCTAGACCTTAGCCATAAAAACTTTGTTATTCAGAAATCACTTAGACCAGAGAATCTGATAGAAATCTAATTAATCCATGTCTGAGTTTTGACCCAACATCATTGTTTAACATAACGCTCAATACAACTGATCCAATGACTCATAAGTGTCTTCAAGTTATAGCTCCCAACAGTTCTAAATATACATTAACAACCTACTTTCTGAATAGAATCCAGTTTGGATATGAAGTGTACTAAACTATCACGTAGACCAGATTATCTCCCCAGAGACAAATGTAGTCTTGTCACACTATAATGAATTCATTATTACTAGTAGTTTTGTGTCCTTTGAGTCAGCTGTGCTGTTCCTGTTACATGTGTTAGGGTGTCTTCTGCATGTCTCTGTATATGGTGGCACAGGTGCAGCCTGTGCCACATGGAGAGAGATCTTAAGCCCCTAAAATGATGACTGTTTGGGATTGACAGTTTGACATTTTGCACATCCCACTCCTCAGAGTAGACCCTCCTCTCTTCTGCCATGCCTTGTTCTTATTTGTTGTTGTGCGGGTTCCTGATCGACAGCAGGACTCACTTTTTTTGTCATATGTAAAGGCACTCTGTGGGGCTCTGCCTCCCCTTACATCCTATCCACACACCAACCAGGTATGATGACATCAGGCAACCATTCTAACTCTGCAGCCAAAATGCTACCAGGTATTGACCCTCTGCATGTTATTAATAAGACCTTAGAATGATGGTCATTAACTAGAATCACAGTCTGGATTATTGCTGGCTTTGCTTATCTACTTAACTGATTGTAAATAAATAAAGTTGAAGCAATTAAAGTTCCACAAAATCATGATCAATTAGGGATCTTCATCCATGCAGTCACTTTTAATAACTAAGAGATTCATTCCATATAATTATTTTGAATATGCCATCTCCTTAATTCAGGTACTCCATTAATCCAGTTGATTTCATGGAATAATCATACATCTGCAATTCATTCTCCAGTTCATTCCATTGACTCCTTCAATCTCACTCAGCATACCTCAGTGCTCTTCCTTCCTCCACCTTCCAGCTCTCCCACTCCAATTCCTCTCGACCAGTGTTCAGGATGTTAGAGTCGTACCTTTTTGTGAGGAGCATCAGCTTTTTGTCCCATGGTCAGGTGAGGAATGGCAGGTCCTCACACTCTGGGTCAATCCTGCAGGGGCTTCCTGAGGTCTTCTCTTTCCCCCAGAAGGCCCAGGGTTTAAGGACCTGTTGTCAGATGTTCCTCCAAACACCTGGTTCATGGAAATTCTTTCCACACCAGCTTCAGCTCTGTCTGTTTGCCTCTCACAGCCATGCATCTCCCTGTCCCTTCCTTCAGTTCCTCTCACTACCTCCCCCAGCCATGCCAGACATACAGGTTTATGCCCGGCTCCTGAGCATCCACCAATATAGAGAGAGCAGGAAGTTATGAATTGCGGCTCCTGTGCCCGTTGCTGATCAGCCACTGCTGCTGCTGTCACTGTGGGAACACAGGAAGAGTCTCCAGCCCTTACTGGGCATTGCCATCTCACCAGGTATGAGAAAGTGGGTTTCTCAGGGCTTGTACGCCTGAGTTCCCACCTGAGTACTGCCTCCTGCTTCTACAGTCTCCTATCTTCTGGGATTTGAAAACAGTGCTGCCTATTCTTGGCAGTATATGTCCATATGGGGTGACTACCTCCTTTGCCTGTGGGGTTACCCCTTGTGATAACATACCTATTTGTAAACAGTATTCTTCACACTTCCTCTGCCTGAGTTTATTGAAAACTATTAAACGTGCTTCAGAAGTAATCATTGTCAGAAATTAATATACCTTCTGACAGTCTTCTTTTTTTTTTTTGGCACCCATTTTATAGCTACACAGAGAAACACTATTTGAAATTCCTCCAGTTGTCCTTCTACATTTCTGGAAAGGATCAGCTCTGGCGGGGCTTTCAAGTACTGCATTCTCCCACTCAGGGTAGTCGCTTCATTTGTTTTTTTTTCCTGGTACATAGTATACCATATGGTGCATATGTTGTTCAGTAATCAGTGACAGCCAAAAAATCTACCAAAGGTCTGCTCATATAGTATCTGCATTCTAGTTTTCAGCCTGGTTTAACATGAGCCTCTGCATGGCATGATAAACAGTTATAAATGACTCATTTAAGAGTCTCTTTAAAGGTATAGTGCCCACAAAACCATCTGTTCCTCCTTCACCTTAAGGTGGTGCAACACTGTCAAGTTAACACTTACTAAATGCAGTTTAAATGCAAGTAGATACATGTTGAGTATTTTAGCAGGTGTTAAATGCCCTCCTGGTGTTGCAAAATTGTTCCCTTTCAGGTAAGCATTATCTCCTAGCACATGCTAACTTTAATACATCACAACAGTCTGATGATCTGCAACTGTTGCAAGTGAATGCATGTGACAGGGCCCTTAGACGGGTGAAAACTTTTCTTATTCTGCTTTTGTCCAGGAGTCCTATTCCACATACAATCCGTGCCTAATCATGGAGGTCTGTGTTCAAAAGAATTAGGGAGGTATAAGCATTTAGATATGCAAGTGGTAATAAATGTTGAATATGCATACTGATAGATTTTGATGCTGAAGTCTACCATGACCCTTTCTTAATGTTGACTGAAAATCATGTATAACAAAAAATTATGTGGATTAATCAGTTAATGGTTCTTTTTGGATGAGTTTAGGAATAAATCTGTATTGCAGGGGAATAGCAAGAAAAGGGTGTGTCTGCTCTGAAAGTCTAAATATCAAACTTAGGACCAATAGTTAGATTTCTAATATTCTATCTTTCAAGGTGGTTTTCCTAAATATGATCTCCAAAACAGATGAAAAGAATGACTGCATAAGAAATTTAGTGCAAGATAAAGAGGAAGTTAATTTCTGTTAGGAGTATGGCTATGAGAGAAGCATTAAAAACACACACAACATCAGGTATTGTGGGTGGATGGAGGTGGCAAACTCTGTAGCAAGGTCCTTCCAATACCCCATTCTCATCACTTTCAGTGACTCGGTAGTGGGTGACATATGGATAGGAGGTAGAAATTTCCTCTGAATAGTTCAGCCTCTGAATAGGCTGAGTTGACTCAAAATCAGCCAGCACCACCTCCCAGGGAATGTATGCTCCATATTATAGTCTCTTTTGGAGAAATGAATGTATAAAGTTTTGGGTTTTTTTTCCTAATCTGATCCATTTTGTCCTTTTATGCTCCCTTGGTGTCTTAATGTATTATAAATATCAGTCATATGACCCTACTATTGTAAGAAGCATTGCTCCCTTTTTGTCAGATTTTTCACTTGCAGCAGCTGCTGTGAGACAGAGCAAAAAACCTTTGCTTAAATATTGTCTAATAACTGCCCATATTTCTTGTTATTTATACTAGCATAGGAGGTTTAATTGCCTCCATAGTAACATAGGAGCCTGAACTCTTTTGTCACACCTGTGTAACTTTGCTAGCTTTTTTTTTTTTCCCTTAGGAGTCAGGAATTCTGGCACCATGGATACAAAAAAGAATAAGCACAGCCACGTTAGCTAGAGCACCTGAAAGGGACATCTTTTTAAAAGTCCTCAAACCCACTCTTGATTTTTGTATCCTCAATCAGCTGCAATTGCAACTCCACACACTTTGTAGCAGGAGCAAATGTGCTTGTACCCATAACTCAGATAGTTATACACTATACCAAAAGAGTCTGGATGCCATCTTATTTTTTCAAGGGGATAAATAATATAACAAAAACACTTTAAAAATAAAATGGATCAAAAATATTTTGTTAAAACATTATTATTGCATTATCTTCATCCCCTGGGAAAGTGAAATTGGAGCCTAGATCCCCTGAACCAGATTTTTCTTTTCACTTCCCACTCCCAGCAGGAGATGAGGAGCTAAGGAAGTGAACGGTTAACCAGCCCCAGGCACTAACTTAGCCTCTACAAGATTGCTACCACTGCTGGGAACCTGGCCACTGCTTCTGCCCTTGGGGTGCATAACTTCTCAGCTCTGCCTCTGAATTCCTGGACCAATAATTTCACTCAGGAGAGTCAGCTAAGAATTTATCTTGAAGGACAATAGATTGTGATATTCACCAAAGCAAAATATTTCAAGATATATAGTGATATCTGTTTTCTCAATATAACAACTTCAAATATCTAGACATTTCCTTACTTTGTCCATGTTACAAAGTTTGGAAGTATAACAGGTTTGTTTGGTTGGGCTTGTTTCAACTAATAGGTAAAAGGGATAGTAAAGTTAAAAGTGTATTAATGCTATTAACAATCACAGACAGAAAAATAAACCACAATTCAGTTGGAAGGAACCTCAAGAAATAATCTAGTCCAATCCCCTTCTCAAGGCAGGATCATTTCTGACTAAATTAGACCAGTTAAAGATATGTCTAACTTCCAGTGACAGAGATTCCCCAACCTCTCTAGCTAATCTTTTCCTAATCGTAACTGTCAGACCGAGATTTTTTTTTCTGATATCTAACCTAAATCTCCCCATATTGTAATTTAAACCCATTACTTTAAGTCTGTTATCCAGTCAAGAAAGATTTATAAAAGTTAACTTAATGAGAACAAAACATTTTTCACTGAACTCATCTGCAGCCAGTCTGAGATGCACCAATCTACATTTGTACCATGACTGGTTAAAAGTAATGTTTCTAGACTTCCACATTTTTAATGAACAAGAAGAAAACAACATACACTTTCGGACTGTATACAGATATTTGAGGAAGGTAAGGGAAGACAAATTGCATTAAAAATAGCTACACAATCTAAGGATGAGGGTGCTAGTAGGAGGAGTTAGGGAGACTGGGTGGCAGGTGGGGCTGTGGGAGGTATTGGGGGCAGGCAGTCTCTGCAAGGGGGTTGCTGGGATTGGGGAGGGTTTAGCAGGATGAGGGTAGCTCACAGGGTCTGCAGGCAGGGCTTGTGATGATGATGATGGTGATGATGATAATGAAACAAGTGTTGCCATGTTTGTACGTTGGAAGCACGAGGGCCAGAAAGCCAGAGACAATTAGAATGGTCAATGTGATGATGGGGAGGGTGCTGGCTGGTCCATGGAGGAGTTATCCATCTGGGAGTTTGGGGGCAGGAGCTGAGGGATTAAAAATAGCTTCAATGTCAGGGAGGGGATAGGAAAAGTGCGACACCAGGGCTGTGGCCGATGGCTGGCCTTTCCCAGTCCTGGGGCTGTGCTGGAAACTACACAGAAGTTCAGTTAGATTGGTTCTGCCAGACCCACGGTAAATTAGAG
The DNA here is from genome assembly GCA_030014935.1 of Caiman crocodilus. NCBI lineage: Eukaryota > Metazoa > Chordata > Crocodylia > Alligatoridae > Caiman > Caiman crocodilus. The sequence goes on from JAGPOW010000261.1 coordinate 128,742,469, forward strand.
TGTCTCAGAATTATGCATAATTTAGATTTAATTAGCCATTTTTAGACAGATCTAACTGTTCTGAACTTCTACATACAGTTCATATGTAGATCCTTCAAATTAGTGTAAGGTTCAAAGCTGGGAAAACTCACCACCCTGAATGTCTGTACACAGCCTCTGACTCAAAGCTGCTTTCAACCAGTCAGGAGGCATTTGTAAAATTGTTGGTTGTTATTCAGAAGTCCAGAATAAGGATTTCTTACCTATCTTTAATCCTTCAGGCAGTTGCAGGAAATATCAGCATTTTAACAGTACATGGTCCTAAAAATCTGTCATTTTACAACAGTATCACCCTCTGATGCTAGATGCTTCAAAACAAGACAAGCTATAGTCATTCAAATTAAACAGAAGTGTGTGTTCGTAAGTACACACAGAGTGCTTCTTGAATGCTTACATCAGCAACAGAAAAGAGGAAAAGAGAAACAGTAATGGCTGCATTTCAAGTGAAGAAGACATGAACTGGCTATTAGTGATTTCACCTGCAAACTAGAAAAATGTGAACAATTAATCAGAGTGCCAGCAGTAGTTATGGTTAAGCATCACTTTCTGTGTAAAGGCACAGTATTCTAAGGGCTTTCATTTCCACATACTACTGGGTATTGCCTGGAACACTATTGTGCCTCTTCTAGGTGTTGGATTGTATTAGTAATTCAGGTCATTTAAGCAGTGTTTTTCGGTACACATATGGCATTCGACTTTTAGCTCTAGGCCTCCCATATTTGGACTTTATCACATCACAATATCATTTTTCTTTTGGGACAGCATATTTGAAAAAAAATGTTAAGGGGATCATGTGCAACTGCAGATTTGCACATGACGAATGTATATTCTTAAATTAATTATTTGGGCTCTGTTACAGCAAGAAGATTTTCAAGCAGTCTTCTACCTCAGTAGTTGAGTAGTGCATGATCCCTGAAACATGCTTTATCCAGCCATGTGGTGCCTGTAGATGTGCTCTGGAACTGCTCTAGCACTCCATAGTTATAGTGTGTCAGAGTAGACTTGATTAATCAAGTCTGCTGGAGTATGGAAATTACCAGGAATCCTGGTTTTCTCTCATTAAAAAACATCACCAATTTTTAGTTTTAAAAAAGGAACCCCAAATCCACATTTTTCTGTCATTAAAATGAAACACCACTAATATAGGAGCTGGAAGGCTGTAGGAAACAGGGGAAAATTAGAGCTGGAAGAGTAAAACAAACATAAAAGGGAAATAATAGTTTGAAACAGGCAAAGGAAGGGAGATAAACAGGTCTAAGGGTGGAATATATGGTGGAGGGGGAAACAGAGGAAGCTAAGGCAGGATGA
>JAGPOW010000261.1:128760468-128774252 GCA_030014935.1 Caiman crocodilus
TCAGGCATGATCTACCTGCTACAAATCCATTCTGGTTTCCCTGCTGCATTATTTTTCCTGCTGGACTCCCACAAATATGATCCTTCATAATCTTTTCAAAGATCTTTCCAAGGACGGAGGTGAGACTGACTGGTTTATAGGGAACAGACTTGCCCTTATACAGTATGTTTTCTTCTGTGATATGGAGACAGATAAAAACAAATATGAGACGTACAGGTGTCAAACAGGTGTAATACTAAAACTAATTTTAATGATGTAGCATTTAATTCTTAACTATGCTGTGTTAATGTTTTACTTTCCTGTTTTTTGGCTTTTTGATTTTAAAGAGAAATATATATTTTAAAGACACTCTGATTTAGAATTCAGTTCACTCCTACTTAAGTATCAAAAGCACATTAGGATCCACTGTGGACATGTTTAGAAGTGGAAAATATTCAGGTTTTGTTTTGCTCTCATAAAATTGCTCTTCTGAGTTTATTTTCTTAATGACATTGTAAATGGTAACAAAGGAAGTGGTGATGCAACCATGTAGCTGAATCTTAGTTAATTAATGCTAGTTAGACAGCATATCATACACTAATAAGGGAGGAGGAGAAAAGCCAAGCTCTTGTCCTTCTTTAGCTGAAAACCAGAACAATCACAGGTGAAATAGCCAATCTGAGAAAGCCCTTGACAACCAAACAAAACACCAAATTCTTTTACCAAGAAGCTCTAGCAGTCCACACATTATGCTATAGCAACAATTATCATTTTATGACAATCAGGGAAGTTGCACTGGAAAAGCCATTCTCACCAACCAATAAAGCAATCACAGTTCTCAAAAAAGGAAAAAAAAGAAAAAGAAGTAAGAGTAGAGTATTAAGGTATATAAAGAGACTGCATACGCTGCCAAAAAAGAAAATAATAAAGGTGAAAAACCTCAGCTTGGATAGCTCACCTGTGATTGTTCTGGTTTTCAGTTAAATTAGGAAAAAAGCTTGGCCTTCCTCCTCCTCCCCTATTATTGTAAGATATACAGTCTCTCTAGCATTAATTAAATGGTTGTGCCACTACTTCCTTTGCTACCATTTGCAATGTCATTAAGAAAATAGACTCAGAAGAGCAATTTTATGAGAGCAGAACAAAAAAGTGGAAAACAAAACCTGAATATTTTCCACTTCTAAACATGTCCACAGTAGATCATGACAGTCATGGCACTAAAGTTTAGGTAGGAGTGGACTGAATGTTGAAACTCTATACAAGGTGTTTTAATCCCAATCAGATTCATTATTTTTCCTAAAAGATGTTTATGTTTTGCATGGGATAGGTTTTTAGGAATCACAGGGACCCACCACACTCCTGAGAAACAGAAATTACCAACAGTTTTCACTGCAAGCTGGAATATACAATTATAAGATTACAGTGCTGGAGCACGGGGCAGATAGACTGGAGTTTCCCTCAGGTTGGGAGCTCCAATCCGCACCCCCTCCATTTCCCCACTTCAACGTGGCTGAACTCAGTCCCCCACCATCCCTGCTCCCGTCCTGAGTGAGCACAGGAGCTTAAAGTGGGGGGCAGGACTAGAAGACAGGCACTGCAAACATACATCCTCTCTCTCCCAGGGAGAGCTGGATCACATACCCTCCTGATCCAACAGCGAATGTCTGTTGTATTGGGAGGGTTGGTCTAACTCATGACACTTTTTGTGCACATCTGCAGCACCCCCTATATCTGCCATGGCCAACCTAAGTAACAATCAGATGGTCAGTCTGAATATTGTGGAATATGAATACATATATATTCATATACAGGAAACAAATATAACAATGTGATAGAAATCACTACCCCAAAAAGGATCAGGCAGAATGGTCAAGCCGTGAACACTGTCTGAAATATTGCAAAACTCAACTTAATAGCAATCCTATATTAAGAGAGGTATCTTACACAGTGCACAAGTAATCTGCCCTAAGCCAAAATGTATTTTGAATACTACTATGTATCACTGCCTAAATTATCCAGCCTTCAATAACAATGATTTGGTCACAAGTTCCTATATCTCCATCCTTGAGACAGATAGTCAGTGTTCCTTCTGAATTCAGATGTCAGAAACAGTTTAAAGGAGTTTCCAATACCACGTTCTCAAACAGGTAAGGCTTAGTAATCAATGGATGCATCTACATGTTCATTAATGCGCAGTAGTTACTGGGCATTTAGTTTAGTACTTGCGTAAAGAAGTACTAACTAAATGTACAGTAACTACAGTTACGAGCAGTAGCCCTAGTGCATGTTTTGTTTTGGGGTTTTTTGTGATGCTTACTGAGCGATAGCCTAATAACACTGAACAGTATCTTATTAGCATGGTTTTTGACAAGCGCACTACTGCACAGTGTTGTTAGGCTATTTCGCAGTAAGCATGCACCTTCAAGTAGATGCACCCACTATCTTGAATCTTAATTAAAAGCAAATGAGGTAAAAAGAGAAGAATACACAGGTAATACATCTCATTGACTTGAAGTATCTTAAAGATGGATATACACCCCTTTTCCTAGTAAATTAAAATTCCAAGTGCTGCTTAAGGATAAACCAGGTATAATCCATAGCAGTTACTGAACTCTAGGATTGCATCTGCATCCAGAAAAAAAAAAAAAATTACCAGTCATGTGAAGCTAAAGAATATATGGTATTGTAGAGGGCTAAAAATGAAAAGATAAGTATATAAGAATTGTCACTGACTGGGCCAGACCATAAGTCCATCTTGCTAAGTAGTCTGTCACACAGTGGCAGAGAGTGGAGGCTGAAAGGAAGAGTGAGCTGGGTATGACCAGGCTTATGTTTTTCTCCATTGTTCTTCTTTCACTTGAAGCCTCCAACACATAAGGTCAAGAAACTTCTAAGTCAGAGGCAAACAATAAGATTAGGGCAAACAAATCTATATCTACCAATCCCAGGGTTCACAGCATCAAGGTATGTCTGGCCACTACACGAGCTTCACTCTGAGGTTCTCTCTTGAATGTCAGATATCAGCAGCCTGAATGTTGGAGGCTGCTTCTCCCTGCAGTGGGATGAGTGAGATGGGTTGGTGGTGTGTCCTTGGTCCATGGTGGCCTTAGATTTCCTTCTCAGGGATCCTTTGCTGCTTTGAAATCCCTGATTTTGTATTCTTCTCCCATCCTAATAACTCTTCATCTCTGGGCATCATTGATCACATCATACTGTCCAAATTCTGTCCTGTCATCATATTCCTTTGTTTCACAAAACCATCCTATGCACACATCCTAACTTGGACTTTATTGGTTTCTTTTAATTTGGTCCATCTATCAAAACTGGAAATCCCAAGGGCCCTTCAGTTGGGTGTTGTGACTTGGTTAACAAGGTAGAGTCCCTTATCTCATGTTATGGAACAGTATGGTACCTGTCTTTAATTTCCCAGCCTGTGCTAGACACATTGAGCATTGAAGGAAACTGTCACAATCAGGCTTTTATAAACCAATTAACACTTGCCATTATTCTAATGCATATCTTATTTGACCTACCATCCAATTCCCAAAAGCAAACCTCTATATACAATTTTCTAGCCATCAGATTAACATGATTTGCTGGGAAACATTCAATATGGCTTTGTCAAAGGGTGATCATACCTCACCAACCTATCAGTTCTTTGAGGGTGTCATTAAGCAGGTGGATTGGAGTGATACACTGACAATACATTTGGACTTCCAAAAAGCCTTATACAAGGTCCTCCACTAGAGGCTCTTAACAAAATTAGGTAGTCATGGGATTACAGGGAATGTAACTTTTGGGTTAGAAATTGGCTGGAAGATAGAAAGCAAAGAGCCAGCATAAACAGTCAGTTTTCAGGATGGAAAGAAGTAAACAGCAGAGTTTCCCAGGGATTTGTGTTGAGACCAGTGATTTTTAACATATTTATATGTATGTTTCAGAAAATGAGCTAAGTAGTAAGTGTTGAGATGGCCACATTTACTGATAGAAAATTATTCAAAATGGTAGAAACAAGGAAGACTCTGAAGAACTACAGAAGGATCTCGGGTGGAGGCTCACTTCCCACTCTTTTGCAGGTTCTCTTTCTCCCTCGAGCGAAAGGCAACCGCTCAAAACTCTTCCACCCATTCCACCCACTTGATGGTAAGCGATGTGCGCTTCCAACTCTGCAGCGTCTAGCACGTGGCATTTTCCACCGTGCCAGAAGCAACCCTCAACCAATTCCAGCTCCATCGCGTCTTCCCGGCATACTGATCCTGTTCGTGACGCCATGTGGGAGCTGAGAAACGCTGGCAGAAGGGGCCGTTGATGGAGCAGAATTGAGGCGCTAGACACGCAGGTTGTTGGAAGCCAAAAAAACTTTACTTACAGTCCATAGGCGGTAGGCACGTTCCTTGAAGTTATAAAACTTAAACAGGAACACAGGCACACAGAAGCTCACACTCACGCAGGGTATGGGGCGTCGGATGATTCCGGTGGGGAGTCGTTGTCAGTTGATCAGGCCTCCTTCGTGGCTTGGAAGCGTACGCGGGGATCTCTCCTCATGTGTGTCCGAGCTCTCCTCCGGTTTGGGCGGGCATCGCCCAAGCCTTTTATTCAGTCAGCGAGCCAATTGCCGACTGACACATATGCATAATTTATCGCCAGCCAATTGCAAGCATGTGCTCAGTGATGCAGCTGCAAGGCTTTGGTGGGCTCTGACCATGCACCAAAATGTTTTCTGTGCTACAGGAGAAAATCCCTGCATCCGTGCTTGCAATGTGCTCAACACAGCTGTGCTGAGGCATCTTGTTAACTGTTTTGCACAGACAGGAATCTCTTCATATTTTCAGATTTTTCATAATAACAATGTATAATTGGGGAGAAAGATTTGCTTTGCTAACAAATTACAGATGGTATTCCAATAGGACCACATGCTTTGTTGTTCTTCATTTGCTTAATGGCTTTCAAGGCAAGTGGATTTGCAAGGAATGACTTCAATGATACTGCTGCACAAGCAAGTCAAAACCCAGGTGCCTACAGGGCTGAAGTCGGAGCTAATAATTGTTAGTTCCTGGCACCAAGAAGAGGCTAAGATCTCAAACTGGTATTCAGCTGATTGTTGGCCTATGTGGCACACAAACCACACACTGAGACACCAATGTGGCCCCATGGCCAGGACTAAAAGTTAGCTGATTGTCACCCTGCCCCATACCTAACACATTCAATTTAGGGTTACATACAAACCAGTTATAAATATATTCTACATTGTAAGTGGAATATTGCATTAAATGTTCTATATATCAATTATATGTAGGACATTTGATGGTTGGTCTGTATGTGTACCATGCTTGACACTTATGCCTTAATTAACACTTTAATTATAGCAAAAATGTAACATGTAGAGGAGACCTTATATTCAAATATTCACAGAAAACTAATTCAGAGTTCCAGACCCATTCATATGTGTATTTATGAGCCAAACATGACTTGATACAAAAGATAATGAAGTTGTTAAAAAAGAGAAAAGAAAATGTTCCCCTCTCCTCACTATTTCCAGCGTTAGAGCAAAATCAGTTTATGCAGGCCATTAACCTGCTGCACCTATGTCATCTATTCCTTGATAGTATTGCAAATACTAAACCCCTGCTTTCTTTCATCTCTTTCACCCCATGCATACTATTCATTACCTTGAGCACTGAAAAGTGCAGCAGGAAAAAAGGGCCCTGCTGTCATGAACAAAAACCTATAATAATCCCAATGCCTGAAAATACAATTTAACGTCAGTTTATTAGCTATGTCTTCTTCCAGGGAACTGTATTATTTTCTTACACGATAAAGTTAGCTTCTTCATATTCAAAATAAATATTGATTAAGATGATGAGGTAGCCTTCTCAAACTTAAGAATTTTCCATCACATAACTTGCTGTTTCAAATGTTATTATTTTGAAAGTCATCCCTTTAGTTTTAAGAACTTAGTACAGTGAGAAAATTTTGTTAGACAAAAGTGTTAAAGTGAGTTTGATTTCTGAATAACCTTCTCCTAGTGTATGACCATGTGTTTGCATATTGAACTTGTACACTTCATTTTTTCTGGTAAATACCTGCACATGGATCAGTATTGAACACCACAATCATTAAGTCCCTCTCTACTGAATTATAAATACACTAATAGAAGATTCTTAATGTAAAAGGAGGTACAATTCCAACCTTGAAAATGTACATGAAACACACTCGTTAAACTCATTTGAACTCTAAATTGATTTCTGTTAAACATCACTCAAGGCTAAGTGAATTTCAGTTAAAAAGTTACTGTTGCATCATATGTCCCTATAACAAGGATGTCAAAAATAGCCTCTGGTCTACCTCCAACTGAGCTCTTCTTATCTTTTCCAGAAACCCATCTGCTGTAGCACAATGAAGACATTTTTCCCTGAATATATTTTAAATGAATTGACATTTATTTTAGATACATTAATATGTGTGTGTATTAAATCTGTTTGTCACTTTATATTTGAAAGTATATACAAACCGCAAAAAGTCTGTCTTCTTGTTTTGGTCCATGAAGTTCATTTAAGGAAGATTTGTAAAACAAAGTCTTTCAAAATGCATAATTTATTTGCTAATTCTACTTCTGAAATGAGTAACTGTGATGGCTGTATGTGTTGTAGGGCTTGCTACCACTGCCCTGAGCTCATCTGCCTACAGGCAGCAACAGGGTGGACCTCGGCTTTGGATCATCTGGTCTGCCAGGAAGTTGGTCTTACGTTTTCTCACCGGTCTTGACTTTGATGAAATATATTCCCAGGAGGCACTGCCCATGGTGACTCTGCCTGGTCTCAATCCCTGTTTCTTCTGTGGGGCTCCAACCCCTCCCTTTACCCCAGCCCAGCCTCTCCAGGTGGTACTCACAAAATTCTTCTGCAGCCAGGTTGCAGTGCTGCCTGTTGTGGTGTTATTTGGCCCTCTACAGCAGGATGACCTTTGGTTTTGATTAGGTACAGCCCTTCCAGGGCTAGTCTTGGCCTGTGCTCAAATATCAAAAGAAAAGGCAGAAAAAGGCAAAGAAAAATGTGGCTGCTCTCAGCCTTCTTGTCAGACTCTGTCCATGTCCCCTTTACCCAGGATCAAGTTTTCAAAATCCCATTCGCTGTGATCAAGACAAATCCCTTAGTCCCGTCTTTGTTATGCACCAGCCTTCCCCGCACCACTATGAACATTCCCAGTCTCCTTGGAGTCTCCCTTACATGCAGGAAGGCTCTACCTGTAACTGGAGCTTTCTGTCAGGCCCTCCTCCAGATCCTGCGTTGAAAATTGCACTTTGGAGATTATCACAGGCCTTGTGGACTCCCTCACTCTGGATTCTCAGCTGCAGCCTTGTTCCAGAGATTACCACCAGCCATGTGTGTGCAGGCCTCTGCCTGCCACCTGCTCGGGGTCACTCCTTCTACACTCCTCGGGCAGGTTCTGGAGCCCTTGACCGCAGAGATGCTCAGCTGCTCCTCTGTCTCTGTGGCCTGCAGGGAACTGACCCCTCTCCATGCCTGGAAATACCTTTGGGCAGCCTCCCTCCTCCAATCCCGAGTGAGATGCTGCTCCGGAAGTGGGGTGGGTATTTTCCCTCCCTTCCAGTGTCCAGCTGCAGCCCTTTCAGCCCTCCATGTTGTGAGTTTTGTCTCACTCCTTCACAGTCATTTTTCTGTAATGCAGATGATATGGGAGGGAAGAGGATCTCCTGGATATTCTAGGTTAAATGCAGTCCAAGCCTAAGCAAATTTGACAGAATCCACTTTCACCAGAACAGAATGAGGTCCTTATTTATTGGCTATGCTGGTTGATTACAAACGTTATGAAGAATGTAACCAGGTATTTGTCTGTGTGTCTTATGCAAATTATATAATTTCATTATGAGACTCTTCTACTATCTAGCATTCATTTCACTTGTGCAATTGGGAAACCTATTTAATGTCACAGATCTCAGAACACTTTCTTTATCAATATGAAATAATTTGCCTTATCCCATCATGTTATCCTTCCCATATCTAGTATGTCATGGTCTCTGATCCCGATGTACTAAACATCACCTTTATCCATCAAGGATGAAATGTTTCCTGATGTGGCTTAAATGCTATGGAGCGACAGATGAAAAACAAAGTCATTACATTGGTGTTCTTCCTTTGAGAAGAGTAAGACGTTAAGATGAATATATTAACAGTTGTAATGAATAGTTCCATAATTATTTGGGTTAAATCAAATGTATGTTGAAATGCCCACATAAGCTGTTATTAGCAGAGAGTTCCAAATGCAATATCGGTTTGAGTTTGGGCACTGAGAAAATTAACATTTTTTCTGATACTGCTGTGACATCCATTGGGAGGACAGGCATTATCTAGAGCAGGGGTGTCCAACCTTCTTGAATGTGGGGCCAGATCATGAACTTTATCCCTCAGTGGTCCTACGAGCCATATTCAAAGACCTCACAGGAAGCGATACCACATCACTCCCCCTAAACAAAAGCACAGTGTTTACTTTTTTTTCCCACCACAGCACCTCAGGCCTCAGAAAATGGCTTGGAGGGCCGCATGGTGGCCCATGGGCTGTAAGTAGGACAAGCTGAACTAGAGCATCAATTTGGCAGATATCTTAAGCTAAGACAAGCTAGTTAATTTTAAGGGTCGTCCCAAGCCAACACTGGATTTGAATGTCAAATCCAGATATGGATTCTTACTACCTATCTTAAAAAATGAGCCTAATCAACATTTCAGTTTCAAACTCTTTGAATCGAAGGGGTCAAACACCAGATCCAAACTCTGGACTTCTCAAATTTCAAAGAACTGATGTTCACAGTTAATGTTTGCCACATTAAAAAAGTTTAAGCAGTGAAAGATGCTATTAAGATAATAGTACGGTTTTTTTCCTCTAGGGATTTTAGTTCAGGCTTATCTCTAATCAGCAATGATAAGAGAGATCACTGAAGACTAAAATTGTGAAGTGGTAAAAAGTACAAGTGATTTTTTCCAGTATACTAGTCACAATGAGGGACAATGAAAGGAAGATGTAGCATATTGGTTAACCAAACAGAAGGAGACAGTAACATGTCTAAAGGTTATATCACTAGAAATCCAGTGATCTAGAATTTAATTCTGTATACACCAATAACTTCCTTCTCAACTTTTAGCAAAACAGTCTATTTCAAAATATCCTTTTAAAGAAGGGAAATAATATTTACTCCTCTCACTGCTATGCTGACTAGCAAAGCTACTAGTATACCGGGATGTATTAACAGGGATGTTGTAACCAATTTATGGAAAGTCATTCTTCTACTCTGTTCAGCAACAGTGAGACCTCATATTAAATACCATGTCCAGTTTTGCTCAGAATCATTCAGCAAAGATGTGAACAAACTGGAAAAAGTTCAGAGGGGAACAACAAAAATTAGTGAGATCAATAGTTAAGGAAAGCTTAAGAAGATTCGGAGGGTGGTATGGGAGAAGTTTGATAACAGTCTTCAAATACTAAAGTTGGAGAGTTAAGGCAAAGTAATTCTATGAAAAGTATTGTTGTATATTGCACTGATAGATTGCCTAGCAAAAAGCAACAGCTGGAACCGGAAGAACGGAAAATAATTAATTAGGACAACTGAGCACAGTGAGACTCAGGTGAGGAGAAGGGATTAGCAATTGGGACTTTCAGTGAAGATGACTGTACTGGACTGCCTGAGGCTAAGCAGGACTCTCCCTACAGTAATTGCACTAGGCTGCTGCAGAGTAGGCCAGAGACAGACAGAGAAACAAATCACAGAGCCAGTCTTTCCCATCATCTCAACAACCCATTATCCCTTTTTTAGTAACAAGGCAATTTAGAAGAGGAATATGATTCAAAAGTAAATGGATAAATAGGGGTAGGGTACACTTTGAATCAAGGCCCTATTTTGAAAGGAAAGGAGAGAGCGGTGTGGGGGGGGAGGGAGACAGACCCTCCTTCCTTCCAACTCTAGCTCCACTCCCCGTGAGTGGGTACAATGTTGGGAGGAAACAGGACTAGTGACACATTCGATGGGAAGACTGGAGATGAGAACAGGGAGCTATTAGGATGGGCAGGGCATTGGACATAAAAAGAAACACAGGAAGGAGCAGCAGCAAATATTTATTTATTCAGTCTTTCAAAGACAGGGAAAAGGGTTTGAAGAACTGTGTAAAATTTTTAGTGCTATCACAGGCTTAAAGTGTATTTGAAAATTCACTCAATCTATAAAAGTGAAGATAGTCATTGCATTTTTCTTGCCTACCTAGATTTAAGCTCTTCAAGACTGGCACTGTCTATTGCTTTGCACTTGCACAGTGCTTTTACTTTTATTACTAGCTCCAACTGTTATTAAAAATAGAAAAAAATATTAATACTCAAAGAATCTGTTTGCACTTAGTCATTTCTGAAAAGCAGCAGCTTTCATTGCATATGTGAGATATTTGGCAAATAAGAGTCAAAGCTGAACAAAAAATTGATGAACAGAGTCCTCATTTCATAAATGTCAATGAGAAGCAGAACATTTCTTGTTTACATATGCATGGTTATTTTTTATCTCCATTTAACAGAATTATTTTTTAAATAATTTAATTTGATCTTGGCTTTCACCTTAAATATACCACCACTGGAGGCATTCTTGCTAAAATAAATTGAGATGAATGACACTGCTTGATATGTTTTAATTAGTAAATTATACTTCTAGACTCTTTTAAACAATCAAGTGAATGTAATGCACTGAAGCCATACTACTGTGGACCAAAGGTGCAGCCATGTCATGTAGGTCCTTGCAGAGATAGGCTTTGCTTCTGCTGGATCCGCAGAATTTCTGGGTGAAAAACATAGATTATGCCACACTGAGGAAAATCTCACACTCTCAGGGCACAAAAGAGGCAATCTGGGCCAATATATTTACTTAAACAGAAAATAACCCTGATTATAAGATGACTCCCTGATAATTAGATTCTATATATGGAAAAGAAAAACTATACATTTGTTATAATGTTCCAGGTATAGAATCTAATTATTGGAGTTTTGCCTTGAATTTGTCCCCCTCCAACTGCTATAGCAGGGGAAATAAATCTGGAGGGTCTCTGCTTCCCCCAGCCTTATCCCTTGGCAGCCCCTTCCCTCTCTCCTCATTGTCAGACCCTACTCTCCCTGAGCACATGGAAGGAAGGAAAACATTTGAAAACAACCTTGAAATTAAATATGCCTGTACCAATATACATATAGTACTCATGTACTTGGTTTATTCAGAATTGATGCATGCTACCTTTCTTTTGAAACTGCTTCACATTTTACACACATACTCCATAAACACACTATTGAGCAGCACTTTGGCACTTGCTCATATGTAGTACAAACTATGCATGCTATTAGTCCAAAGCCAAAGGCTTATGGTTTCCCACATAGTTCATTGGGCTGCACCCCACCAGAGTCAACAGCATTTCAAGCCATAGTGACCCCATAGCCCAGCACTGTTCAGTATGCGTATATACTCCAGATAACCACCACAAAGGTGCATGTGCTAATTAGTCCCTACTCATGATTGGAACCAGGTGTATTCTTGTCACAAGAACTGTGACCCTCCAAAAATGTATATGCAGATAAGATACAGGGTAACCTGGCCTGGCTTCACATCATGGAACGTGGTGCCATAATAACCATATTCACCAGGCTGAGACATAGGCTGACAGAGGGTTTCTGCATGAACTGTGTGCAATGTTGTGGCTCACTATGACTTAAAAAAGAGTTAGTGGTGAGAGAGAACTGCACTTAATGGGAATTACTATGTGTCTTATTCAGATGAACTACTGTGGCAGGGAACCAGTGGTGCCTGCCACTTTAAGGGCTAGATCAAGCAGCCAGCAGATATTTGATTATGGTGGCCATTTTAGAACTCTGGCTGTCTACATAAACAAGAGCAGTTTGCTGTTGGGAGCCAGGCAAGAAACATTGCCTGGCTGAACTGCTGCATGGGAACACCTTGCAGGTAGGAGCAGGAGGCTCTGGTCCTGGGCATGACATAAAATTGGACCTTGCCAGGAGTGGGTGGTCTGGTGGGGCTCCCAGTGGCGTGGAAACCCCAGGAGAATGCCAGGCCAGTGAAAGATGGATAAGAGAGCCTTAATCCCAGCCCTCACCTTCAGGTGGGTTATATGATCCATCTAATCCAGGGCAGGACAGGTAATCTTGGTAGGAACCCAACTAGTAAGTGCTGGGGCCAGAAGCCAGATAGGGGTCAAAAGGACCAGGGCCCACCACAAGAGATGCCCATATAGAGAAAAGAAACATGGGCTCCTGACTGGCCTGAGATAGGGCCAGGGCTTAAGGGGAAGCCAAAGGTCCCAGGGAAGGGATCAGAGCTAATGGTCAAAAAGGGATGGTTGAGTTGGCTGCCTGAGATGTCATCTGAGAGGCTTGGGCCATGGTGTAGGGGTGGAACGGAACTGCAGATAGCACCCGACCCCCAATTTCGGGGTGTATAATGGACAGCCTCCCATCTAATTATCATGTCAATAATATTATATCAAGGTGTGGTGGGAGAGTGAAGTGGCTGGCTGACCGATAGATGGGGGTCAGGCTAGTGCTTTAACAGGGCATGAAAGCTTGCCCCTGTCACAAGTACACTAAACTATTCTTGTGGTAGTTTCCATCAGCAGCATGGCTTCTTGACTTCTTGGCTAAGATCAAGTGTAACGGCTGGGCAGGGGCCTGGCTTACTGTCTGGATTGATGCCATGAGCATCGGAGGATGTAATTTTTTTTAATATAAAAGTGGAACATTTTGATAACCTTGTTGCTTTTCCTAAGCCAAAGTCTTGGTAAATGTTGGTCCTGGAGCCGAGAAAATTATGAGAATTTTTGGAAGATGTATGTGGCAGTAGGTGAGAGAGAATAATTAAAGGGGATAAGACTTACAGAGGAAAAAAAGACAAGAAAAGGACAAGAATTATTCAAGTGCATACAGATATTTTTGAGCTAGAAAGACAGAAAAATGCTTGGAGTATTATGTACAAAAAGTTGTCTCTTGAAAAGATGCACAATAAATACAGTATATGGACAGGATCATGGAGCGCTTGAGTGGCAATGAAGGCAGATGAGAGGAGTCCTTGTGGGATAGTGCACTTACCATCAGTAATCCAAGTAGGGCCACACGGAGGGTTTACAATGTATTTCAGACATCCCAAACTCTGTAGCAAGTTTGGGCAGGAAGACATCTGGCTGCTTGCCTCTAGTACACGATATGCTACATAGGTTAAGGGAAATGGCACAGGGTGGCAGAACACCAAGAAGTACTGAACTATGTTATTTGTGGCAAAGAGGGACACTTGCAGCGCTGATGCCTCTGGTCCTTCTCAAATAAAGCTAAAACTACACAGGAGCAGCAGAAACGGGAAAGAAAAAGTGGGGAAAAAGAAGATGTTGACTCAGAATGTATGACACAAGAGGAGATGCCACAAGAAGGAAGATCTGAGGAGGAAGAGCATGAAATTTCAGTAATCAAAGCAGCACAGCTGGTGACAGAAGAGGCAAGAGAAGAAAAGATAAGTGGAACAATAGAGAAGAGAGAAGGGAAAAAAGAGAGAATGCTACAAGAAGGAGAAGGAGGAGTGGGGACAAAGGAGGAGAATGAAGAGATCCAATTTGGGAAAAAGAAAAATATCACATGGGAGTAAGCTTAGAAAGAATAAGGTCAAAATTCATGGGTTCATCAGTGGCAGGTCTTGTCAGACCAACCTGGTGGCCTTTTATGATCAGGTCACCAAATCGTTAGACGCAGGGGTTGCTGTGGATGTGGTC
>JAGPOW010000261.1:128787679-128801759 GCA_030014935.1 Caiman crocodilus
GATCCTTTTCTGCCTCTGCACTGACAAGAAAGGAGTTCCCCAGCCTGTAGGTATGCTGCTGGTTCTTCCTCCCCAGGTGCAGCACCTTGCACTTGTCAGGGTTAAAATCCATCCTGTTCTCATCTGCCCACCCCTGTAACCTGTCTAGGTCCAATTGCAGCCTATTCCTCCCTTCTAGCATGCCCACATCCCCCCCACACACACATATCTTAGTGTCGTCAGCAAATTTGAACATGGTGGTTTTTACCCCTTTCTTCCAAGTCACTGATGAAGATGTTGAACAGTGCAGGTCCGAAGACTGAGCTCTGGGGGACCTCACTGCCCACAACCCTCCAGGTCGAAAATGACCCATCCACCACCACTCTCTGGGTGCAGCCCTCCAGCCATTTAGTGACCCATTTGACTGTGTAGGTGTCAATGCCACGGTCCCCAAGTGTTTTTAATGAGAATGGGGTGAGAGACAGTGTTGAAGCCCTTCATGAAGTCCAGAAAGACTATATCTACTGCTACCTCTACATCTAAGAATTTTGTGACCTGGTCATAGAAGGCCACCAGGTTGGTCTGACAGGACCTGCCTCTAATGAACCTGTGTTGGTTGCCCTTAAGCATAACCTTCCCTGCTGGCCCCTTGTGGACATGCACCAGGATAATTCTCTCAAAAAGCCTACCCAGGATCGAGGCAAGACTAACTGGCCTATAGTTTCCTGGGTCCTCCTTCCTTCTTTTTTGAAAATGGGAAACACATTGGCCCTTTTCCAGTCCTCTGGCACCACACCAGAGCACCAAGAGTGCTCATAAAGCCATGCCAGTGGTCCCGTAATGACCTCTGCTAATTCCCTCAGCACTCTGGGATGTAGGTCATCAGGACCAGCTGATTTAAATATGTCCAGTCCCTCCAGAAGTTCCCTAACTAGGTCCTCACTGACCCTAGGCCTGGGTGTGCCTTCCCTGGGGCCTGACGGGGTCCAGAGGATGGTCTGACCTGATCTCTGTTGAGAAAAATGGAGGTAAAGAAATCATTAAATAGATTTTTCCTGATGAGGAGGGGAAACAACTTCCCTTTGGTAGTTGAGAGAAACATAGGCCCCGCTGTTTATTAAGGGTGGTTTTGATGGTTACAGGGCCCATCCTAGCCATGGCTTAGGGGACAGTGATGGTGGGTTTTTTTTAAGATAGTGGGTTCCTTTGTATCCTTTGGATTGTAAGCTAGTCTATTTATCCTGCTAGTGCAACCCCTACTCTATACCTGAATTTATTGTATTAGTTACCTTAATGTGTTGGTATTCCATTTGATGTTGGCCTCTTGAAGGCTACTTCTTTGCCTCTTTCTTCTTTGACTTCTGTGTTGTGTTAATATGAACCTCTGACTTCTTCTGTGTTGTGTTAATCTGAATTTCTATCTGATTTCTGTGTTGTTTGTAGCCTGACTTATAACTATAACTGATAATAACAGTTGAGTTAGGGTCGGGGGAGGGGGTGGTGAGAGACGCATGGGTGAAAGCCCATTGTGCCCCTGTACCTCAAAGACCCCCAGTAGCTGTGGCAGGCCCTGTCTGACCCCCAGCAGAGCCAGAGGTGAGCAGGGTCCATGGTGAGAGGGTAGTAGCACAGTTGAGAGAAGATAAGGAAGTTCTCACCCTGTCCCAGCTCCAATTTGGTCAGCTCCCCAGGACATGAGAGGAGAGGGATAGGGTACTTACCAGTCCCTCTCTGTTGGGTAAGGTCCCCGCTAGCCTGGGAGCAGAACCCACCAATGGAAAAAAAAAAAACAAACCCTTCAGTTAGGGTCAGGGAGTGGTGACAGATGCATGGGTGAAAGCCTGTGGTGCCTCCCCCATCCAAAGACACCCCCACAGTGACCCCTATCAGTTTCAATGTACCCTGTCTGACCCCCAGAAGAGCCAGAAGTGAGTGGGGCCCATGGTGGGAAGGGAGTAGCAAGCTGAAGGGAGGAAGCTGAGAGGAGTCAAGCAGGGTCTCACCCCATCCCAGCTCCTACTTTGCCCAGCCCCCCAGGGAGCTATGTGAACAACCCATGCAAACAGGCACACTTCTGGGCCCAGCACCTGAGTTTGTGGAGGAGGGTGAGCAGGAGGGAACAAGGATCCAGGCACTGAGCCATAGCTAAGTGTCTACACAGTAGTAGCCAGAATACTACAAGGAGCATGGTGGGTGGGACATGTCACACCCTGAGGCACTGCCCTACACCTGGACTCCCATTCTCTAACACCACTGCAGTCTCCACCAAAACAGAGCCCATGGTTCTGGCCTCTACCCAAATGGAACTTGTGGTCCTGGCCCCCACCTGGGTAGGACCCATGGCCGCCCTGGAGTGCCAGATTAGGGAATTCCAGGCGATGGTCCAGTGGCTGCGCTCCATTAGAAATGCAAAGCAGGAACTGG
This sequence comes from Caiman crocodilus, assembly GCA_030014935.1. Lineage (NCBI taxonomy): Eukaryota > Metazoa > Chordata > Crocodylia > Alligatoridae > Caiman > Caiman crocodilus. Next base: position 128,790,083 of record JAGPOW010000261.1, read on the forward strand.
ACTCTTACTTTCAGGCTGTCCACCTGATAGCTGATGACAGCATGGCAGAACCAAGAACCACCATGAAATCCAACATGGGGTTGCCTGGATGATGGTTATCTCCATCCCAAAGTGGCATAGCACCAGGGTTACCACTCCCCTGGAGCTGCACTACTGTTATGCATCTCTCACATCTCCTGAGGCAGTCATTCCACTTGCTCCAGCATGTGAAGATGGAGGTCCACCAGCACCTGTGCCTAGAAGAAGATGCAAAGTTATCGTGGTGGGTGACTCCCTCCTTAAGGGAACAGAGGGAGTGATCTGTCACCCTAACCCCCTAGCCTGTGAGGTCTGCTGCCTTCCTGGGGCTCATGCCTAGGATGTGACAGAGATTCTTCCCAAACCCATCCAGCCTTCCAACCACAGTCCCATGCTACTCATCCATGTGGGCATGAATGATATGGTGTGGAGCAGTTTGGGCTGGGGCATGCATGACTTCAGGGCTCTGAGGGATGGACTCAGGGGCATGGGGGCACAGATATTTTTTTTTCTTCAATCTTCCCAGTCACAGGGCATGGGCAGAGGGAAAGGTACATTGGTGAGGTAAATAGAAGACTCCAGTGATGGTGTCATCATGAGGGGTTTGGCTTCCTTGACTATGGTCTGCACTTCAAAGAGTGGACTGTTGGAAAGGGATGGCTTCCACCTCACCTGGAAAGGGAAGAAGCTCTTCTCAGCCAGAATGGCTGACCCTCTTAACAGGGTTTTAAACTAATTCTGCTGGGTGACGGGTGATCTATTAACAGTTCTAGCTTTAGATCATGTCATAGTTTCATAGTAGCTAGGGTCAGGAGGGACCTGAACAGATCATCTAGCCTGACCCCTTGCCACAGGCAGGAATAAATGCTGGGTTCACAAGACCCCAGACAGGTGACCATCCAACCTCCTCTTGAATTTGGCCAAGGTAGGGGCAAGGATCACCTTCCTGGGAAGTTGGTTCCAGATATTGGCCACCCCGACTGTAAAATATTGCCTTCTGATCTACAACCTAAAACTATTCTCCATTACCTTAAGACCATTGTTCCTCATCACCCCAGGTGGTGCTGGGGAGAAAAGAGCTCTGCCTATTTGCTGTTAATCCACCCTGATGAGCTTGTAGGCAGCCACCAGATCCCCCCTCAGCCACCTCTTGCTGAGGCTGAACGGGTTCAAGTCCCTTAGTTTCTCCTTTTAGGGCCTGTCTTGCTGCCCTGTCACCAAGTGGGTGGCCCTCCTCTGAATCTTCTCCAGGCTGGCCACATCCCCTTTGAAGTGTGGTGCCCAGTACTGGATGCAGTACTTCAACTGCGGCCTGACCAAAGTCGCATAGAGGGGGAGTATCACCTCTCTGGACTGGCTTGAGATGCACCTTTGGATATATGACAAGGTATGGCTGGCCGTGCTGGCTATGGTCTAGCATTGGCAGCTCATGTTCATCTTGGAGTCAATAATGACTCTGAGATCCCTTCCCTCAATGCTGTGGCTGGCAAAGCAAATCAGACTCGTGTGCATCCACCAATGCATCTCAAGCAAAATTGGGGATGTCACTCTCCTGCTTTACTTGCCACTGGTGAGATTACAACTGGAGTACTGCATCCAGTTTTGGGCCTCCCACTTCAGGAGGGATGTGGAAGAGATTGAGAGAGTCCAGAGAAGATCCACTCACATGATCCAAGGCCTGGAGAGCAGGCCATATAAGGAGAGGCTGAGGACCTTGGGACTCTTCAGTTTGGAAAAGAGAAGACTCGGGGGGACTTAGTAGCAACCTACAACTATATAAGAGGGATACATCAAGATCTGGGAACAGCTGTTCACCAGAGCTCCTCAGGGGATAACAAGGTCTAATGGCCATAAACTCCAGGAAGCACAATTTTGACTAGACATAAGAAAAAATGTTCTTTGCAGTGTGAGTGTCCAGGGTCTAGAACAGTCTCCTCCTAGGGGTGGTGCATGCACTTACTCTGGACTCTTTCAAAAACCATGTGGAAGATTTTCTTGCTTTGGACACTTTATCCCAGCTGACTTTTTGCTATGGCAGGGGGCTAGACTCTATGATCTCACAATGAAATAACTATATATAATCTGATCTCTTCTCTTTCTATGATTCTCTGACTTCCGTGTTGCTTTAGTTTGAATCTCTGACTTCTTCTGTGTTGTGTTTACTGTTGTGTGTAAGTAAAATAATCTCTTCTTTTTCTTATTCTTCTAGACCTGAGTGTCTGACATCTGTGTTCTGCTAATCTGAAACACTATCTCGCTTCTTCTGTTTTCTCTTTAGCCTGTAACTATAACTAATAATATTAATAACTATATTTAATCTCTTCTTCTTCTTCTATGAACATCTGACTTCTTTTGTGTTGTAATATTATCTGACATTTTCTTCTATGATACATGTGTCTGAGTGTGTGTAATGTATGCGTTTCCCTGCACAGTGATGGATCACATTGCCAGGGAAAACACAGCTTTCTTTTTTAAAAGTGTTGGACCCCCGCCCCCGAACAAATATAAATTGAAAGAAATTGATTGCATAGGGATAAGTAGAGGGATTCTAGTTAGTAAGCTATATCCAGTCCTTTTCAAGAACAAAAAGAAGTAGGAGACTGACTAGGTTGGAAGCCAAGCCATTCCAGTACCCTTTAGATGCTGTTACTCAAGCAGAAACAGCTCACAAAAGGCACAGAACACCTGCAGACAGAGGCTTATATGCTGTTTCTACATCCCTCCCCCAGAGCACTGTGATTGGACAGGGACTCGGGGAAAGATCACAGTCACTGGCCAGCTACAGATGCCAGCCTCCAACCTCCCCCTTCCCCTCACTCCCCATCCCTCTTCTCAGTTTCTGTTCCACTGAAAGACTGCTTTCTGAACATCCAATCTTTTTCTGAATTGATTTTGAGCCTCTAAATCAATTCACAGGGGTTTTTTGCACAGCCCTTTAGCTGAGCTTATTCTTCAGATAGATAGATAGACAGATAGATAATGTAGGAGAAAAAACGCTAGGGTTTTGGTTTCCGGAACTATAAGCAAAGTTGAATTTTCTAACTACCTGAATAACTTTGCAATATTTTATTCTTTCCTGTTTCACTTGACTACATACCCTAATCTGACTATATATTCTCCATTTTTCTTTAAAAATTCATTAATTAGTAAATAGGAAAACTAAATAAAATACTGTGTACATGCTTCTCAAAATGATGGTGAGTACGTAAGGGCCCTCTACATGTTCAGGTAAAAGTCCAATGGGATGTAATGCACCATCTACACAATTGTACCTCCCACCATGACACATGGTTATGACAGGAGGAATGACTGTGAGATAGCACATTAGACCCCATCATAGCTTACTGCTGCTCCAGGTGGAGCCCAATCCTGGGTTCCCCCTGCACTGGCGAGAAGCAAGTTCCCATGGCTGGGAGTGGCCTCAACTTCTGCAGTCTCCCAGCTATAAGGATACCCCATGCATCCCTATGGTTGGGAGACCACAGCAACTGATCTCGCAGCCATGAGAATATGAGGGATGCCCCTGAAGATATGGGGAGGTGTGAGGCCCACTGTAGCTTGGAGCCTTGTCAGCTGGGAACTCCCAGGCTTGGACATGCATATGAATTCCCCACAGGTAGGACCTCTGAACTGGTGACAGGGCTCCCAGCCACAGGGTCCTTTAGCCACACACACCAAATACAGACTTTTACCACTACAAGTGTTTGAAAGCTGGTCTATGCCCATAACACAACTGGTTGATTATCATAACTGGTTGATTATCATATAGATGGGACCTCATTCACAACATTTCAGAATTTGTTCAATAGCTACATTTATCAAGGCTATGTACAGTGTTTAGAAACGTGTTTAAGCTGAGGACTTAGTTGATAATAAAAGTAGAGTTGCGAGTACCATACTGACAACAACATCTCAAGAACCACAATTATCAGATAATTAGAAATAATTTATTCTTCATATATATGTCAATGTGGATCTCTCAATAGATGATTGATATTCAGTAGTGAAAGAACAGGGTAGGGACTGCTCAGAAAAGCTGGATTTGTACAAGTCCATGGGATTGGCTGCAATGCATCCATGGGTGCTGGGGAGTTGTTTGCAGAACTGTTTACCATTATTAATGAAAACTCATGGTGACAAGGGGAAGGTCCCAGATGATTGTAAAAGGGCAAACATAGTATTCATCTTTAGAAAAGGGAAAAAGGAGGATCCAGGGAACTAAAGACCAGTCAGCCTTACATCAGTCCCCAAAAGGAATCCATTTCTAAGCACTTGGAGGAAAAGAAAGTGATCAGGAACAATCAAGATGGATTCACCATGAGCAAGTCATGCCAGACCAACCTGATTGCCTTCTATGATGAGATAAGTGGCTCTGTGCGTTCAGGGAAAGCAGAGGATGTGATATGCCTTGATTTAACTAGGCTTTTGATACAGTTTCCCAAAGCATTCTTGCAGGCAAGCAGAGGAAGTATGGGTTGGATGAATGAATGGTAAGGTGGATAGAAAGCTAGCTGAGTTGTTGGTCCCAACAGGTAGTAATCAATGGTTCACGGTCTAGTTGGCAGCCAGTATCAAGTGGAGTGTCCGGGTAGTTGATCCTTTGGCTGTTTTTGTTCAATATCTTCATTAACAACCTGAAAGATTGGGTGGAGCGCACCCTAAGCAAGTTTGTGGATGATTCTGCCATGGACAGAATAGATATTCTGGAGGGTAGAGCTAGGATTCAGAGTGACCTAGACAGATTACAGGACTGGTCCAAAATAAATGTCATAAGGTTCAGTAATGACAAATGAAAAGTCCTGAATTTAGGACAAAAAAGCCCAATACTACATACTTGGGACCAATTGGCTAAGCAGTAACTCTGCAGAAAAGGACGGGAGTTACAGTGAACAATAAGCTGAATATGAATCAACAGAGTGTCCTGGTTGTGAAGAAGGCAAATAATAGTGTTGGGAACGGCCTCGAAGCATCTTCCCAAAAATATGATAAAAAAGGAGACGGTGAGATGGTTATGTGAAGAATGCCCATCTGCAGTGATAGGGAGGAGATGGCTGTACCAGGCAAGGGGCCTCGAAGGAAAATAAAAGATACACAGGACAGTAGGTGAAAGTGCTCATTATAATACTAAAAAACACACCCCTAGGTGGAGAAAAAGTATGCTAATGAAACATACATGTATGGAAATGAGGTACATGGCTAAAACACAGGTACAGGGACATGCTCAGTAGAGAACTTCTTGCATCACTCACCTGCAACCAATCACCAAACAGTATACTTACTAATCTTTGAAAGTTTCTGTATAAAAGATGTTTAGAAATAGTGTTTGGGGTGCTTGTTACCTTGCACCCTTATTGCTAGCAATAAAAACTTTTTTTTAAACTTCCACCCCTGGTATTCGTATTGGCGTTTGCATACTGGGTACGGACCCAGATTTGGGCTGGGGCTCAACAGTAGGAGTGCTGGCACCAGATTGAGGAAAGTAATTATTCCCCTCTGTTCTGCACTGGTTAGGCAACATCTGGAGTACTGTGTTCAGTTTTGGGCAACCACTACAGAAAGGGTGCAACAAGTTGGAGCAAAGTTTAGCAGAGGGCTGTGAAAATTGTTAGTGGGCTGGGGCACATAAGTTGCTGAGGAGAGGCCGAGGGAACTGGGTTCACTTAGTCCGCAGAAGAGAAGTCTAAGGGGGTGTGGGGATTTGATAGCATCTTTTAACAACCTGAAGAGTAGTTCCAAAGATGATGGAGCTAGACTGTTGTCAGTGGTGGTGAAGCACTTGAACAGGTTACCTAGAGAGATGCTAGAATCCCCAATCTTGGAGCTTTATAAGGTGTAGCTCAACAAAGCCCTGGCTGGAATGTTCTACTTGGGAATGGTCCTGCTTTGAGAAGAGAGTTAAACTAGATCTTTTGAGATCCTTCCCCTACTTAGCAGCCCTAATTTTCTATGATTCTATGAACAGCAAGATCCTTGTTAGAATGCTGAGGGAAGCTTTATCAATCAGAGTATCAGCATTATTTTACTTCCCCAAATTTGGCATTGAATCTAATAGTCAAATACAAACAATAAAGTTTTGTGAGGAGAAGGAGATTGCTTCAGATAGTAGTCTTGCAAATATTCCAGTATAGGACTATTTAGGGAAAAGCTTCTTTGAAGCAGAAATAGAAGCACTATGTGAAGTCTTTTGTAATCTAGTACCAGATGGAATATGATGAGTTTCTTTAGTGATTATGGTACTTTTTGGCTGGTGATAGTTGTTAGCTCCAAAAGTTTTCTAAGTTGTTGGTAACAAGCGCAGGGTTAGCAAGATGACTGTGTAAGCAGCCCCAATTCCTCAGCTTGATTATTTGCCATGGGTATGAATGTGCACACTCCCATGTTTCTTTACATAGTGCATTGCCTGCCTTCTCCTTCAATGTATGTAATAGATTCCTGGAGGTTTGGGAGAGATGTCTTCACAGTTTTAGACAGGAAGTGGTTTAAAGGTGTGTCGTTCAAAAAAATCATCCAGTGTGACAACAACAACAACATGCAACTTGGTTAGCAAATTGCACTTGTGTGAATACTGAACAATTAGTCAAAGTAAACAGTTCACAAAGAGGCTGTATGCTGAATATGACCTATCTTCTTACAAATGCAAGACTTGGTAGCAAAAACTAAATGCTGCAAATTTTCAAAACAACATTATTAATTCTGAAATCTTGTATTGCTAAGATGTGATGGAAAAGTCATTAGGACATCTTGCTATGGCTCCATAGGGAATGACTCTGAGCTCTCCTTCATATTTATGTTGCAAGCTACTTATAAAAACAGAGTGTTAAATAGATACCTGCTTCTTTAGGTGGAAAGTCACAGTTGGTTGGATGTGATGCTAGCCGTATCACTTGTTTATTTGCCAGTGTCTGGCATGCTTAATTGCACTAGCCTGATGGGTTGTTCAGCTTTAACTTAGTTGGTCAACCTTTAGTTCTGAAAGCAGTTAACTTACCAGGATTAAAAATAATGAAATTTAGGGAAGGTGCATACAATCTCATTTCAGTAGCATAAGGTATGATGTGCTCTGAAGCTATTTGAGATCTGTGCCTTTTAAACTATTTTTGAATTGCAGAACATTGCATAAGCAATTACTAAAGCTTAAAAATGCTCTCTCCTGTCTTCAGTTTTGTAAATGTGTTAATTGTCTAAACTGTAATGTAGTTACTTTGACTATTACAGTATGAATGTTGGAGACTCAAGATAAAGTGTTGAAAATGAACATTATTAAAAAGAAAGAAAAGACTTATAAGAACTACATACTTACTATTAGGCCAATGCCACATCATAGCAGGTTAGACTATAGAGATACCTCGACTAAATGTCCTCAGAAAAATAGGGGGAAGTTAAGGTTAATAATCAAAAAAGAAGTTATCGTTCTAACAGGTTATGAGCCAAAATAAGCCAAATTTGCCCATCTTCTCCTGGCAAAACAAGAGATATCCTAGTGATGTGATGAGTCACAGACTTATCTTCTGCAAACACCTTTGGCAGTCAGTCGGTGTTACTCATCAGCAAAAGGCGAAATGGACAGAATAGACAGAGTCAGAACAAATACATTTCCTGATGAGTCAAAAATCTAAATCTAAATCTAAATGACCTATTCCATGGGTACCACCATCTCTCCTTCCTTGTGAATGTGCCCTGACCATAAGGCATGTCTTTAGGAGTGCAATTTTCATTCTCCTATACTTGCTAGAGTTAATTTAATTTCCAGGTTGTAAGCAGACTTTGTTGAAAATTTACCTTTACGTGTGATAGAAAAATGGGCTTATGAGCAAAAGAAACAATTTTATGAACTCTTTCTGCAGGTAGTTGACGTTGTGGGGGCAGGGAGCAGAATTTAAAGCATGAAAACTGAAGTATAAGTAGACATGTGCTGTCACAAGGGTTATTGGGAGTTGTAGCTTGTTTTAGATAAACTTAATTTCTTATATTACATTGTGGCCACTAGGTTCCTTGACTCACCATTGATATCTCCTCTTTGTGAGAGGAGGTGTTGTACCATCAAAGATGAAGTCTAACTAGAGAGCCTGAGCTATTGAGAAGACTATAAACATAAAGCACCAAGACACCTTTTCTTAATGTTTAGATATTGGTACAGTAGAGTGCTGGTTATCTGAACTATCAAGTTATCTAATCTTTTACATGTATCACCAGCCTGTGTGATGTCTCCTGTAAGTAAGAGCACTGAGAACTCAAAGAATAAGAAATGTTTTAATGATTGAGAATAAAATTTAAATAATCAACAAAGTGAAAAAGAGACAAATCTGTTACCAAACTTATTTTAGAATATGGCATTGGAACATGCTCATTTTAAAAACATTTAATTAACTGAGAACCTCCATTTTATGAATGGTCTTTGGTCCTGATTATTTTGGATAGCCAATGCCTCACTCCTTGGTTCTGTGCATTTCTTTCATTTTTGTTGCCTAAAAACTCTAAATGTTATATTTTGTGAAACATGTTAGTTTCCACTGAACTTTACAAGTCAGGTCTGAATTTGGCCCATAGTTTCCTGTTAGCTAGCAGAGTACTACACACACACACACACACACACACACACACACACACACACACACACACACACAATATACACATATATATATATGCACATACACATACGCACACATATATGTATATTAGGGCTGTGCAAAGCTTCAGTCCATGATTCAATTAGGAGAAGATTTGATGTGAATCAGTGGCTGAATCACCAAATCCTAATCAAATCAGGAGAAGCCAATAAACCTCCGCATTGATTAGGAGACTCTGAATTAATTTGGAAAAGATTTGGAAGGAAGACACTCATAGAAGAAGAGATTATTTTAGTTACACACACAACAATAAGCACAACACAGAAGAAGCCAGAGATTCAGATTAACACAACACTGAAGTCAGAGAAGAGGAGGAGAAGAAGGAGAAACAGGAGAAGTATTATTTTATTTACACACACCAACAGTAAACACAACACAGAAGAAGTCATACATCAGAGAAGAAGAAGAAGAAGACATATATTATTAGTTAGTTACACAGAGACACATTTTTCAGCACAGGAAAGATGAATATGAAACATGTTGGTGTCATAACCAAATCAGTTGAGTGCCCCTGTCACAATAGAACTGCCCTAAGCAACTGCAGTTATTTTTAAATTTGGTACATTCTGCCTCATTAGCTATTCCCACCTGGCGGTTTGTCATTGGCTCCTCTAAAAGTATAAAGGTCCGTGCAGTTTCTGCCCAAGTCAGAGAGCTCTGAGCACGTGGTAGAGTATGGAGATCTTTGCCACGTGGCAGAGAAAAGCTGGTGGACTGATCACCCACCAACATCTCCCCGTCACTGATAACTCCTGACGTATCCTTCATCCTGCATGCTTGTTTCTGTCTACAAACTCGCCGGCTCATTCTGTTGCCAGTTATCTGTAACTACGCAAGCAACTCATCACCTGTAACTATGTAAGCAACCTTACCACCTGTGTCGCGACCACCAGAGGCGTAAGTGAAGTTAAAGTTATTTTTGCAACCAATACACTGTGTCATGCCTCTTCACCACCGGCCCGCCTCACGTCTGATTAAATTAGTGATCCTCTGGACATCTCCGGCCACCCGAGACAGCTGGAAAGGCAGGTGCCAGGTCTTCTGGCGGAGGAGGGAGAGGGGGCAGAGGGAGAGCTGCAAGATGCTCCCACCCCAAACATAGAAGTTCATAGGCCTGGGTATGAAAAGTGGTTTGTAAAATCCCTTTCAAGATCAGGCCTGAGAGACTGGAGTCAGAGTGGGCTTTTTTGTGAAAAATATGTTCCCATAGATAATTGGGTATCCTTGTCTGTGATAGGTTGTAGTGTGCAGTTTGTGGGGGTACCGGAGATTGTTGGCAGATTTTATGTTTTGAGCTGTAGGAAGTTGGCTTCTGGTGATGAGCTTAGGTTAGCAAAGCTCAGTGCTTGTTTGAATTTATAAACCACTTTCCACAGCTGGGCTATGAACTGCACTTCATCGGCCTCCTAAGTAATAGTTACAGAAACTCACAGACTCAGTACAGACATTGGAATTCTGACACACTACAACCTGCCAGACATCTGACTCCCCAGGTACCTCTCCACTTTTACCTGTACTGCTAATCACCCCTCCCTCCCCAGCCTGTCCCTCACCCCCTGATAGCTTCATTTCCATTTTCACTGGCTTACTTTCTTGTCTGCATTCCATGTCAGCCTCTGGCTCCTTTACTAGTCCTTCTATCCAGGAACAGCACACATACACCAACTGCAGGTGCTTCCTCAGCCTGATGAGGGTTTTTTTCAATCTGAAAACTTGCTAAGATACATTTCTCTATTCAGCTGGTCTACTAAAACATGACAAATTAACCCAAAGGATCTTCTCTACCAGTGCCATGTCCTTAGACAAACACCACAAGCACCTGTTCCTGGTCAGCTGACTGCAGTGATTTAGAGTCCTGGGCGCATCTGAGCCCCAGGGCTGGGGCTGGCAGGGAGATTTGTCTGGCAACTGCTGGTGAACAAGCTTCCGCAGGGAAAAGAAAGAAAGACTTTGTGAAAATTTGGCTGCCTGAGGTGCTGTTGATGCTACTGTGCTGCAGTGCACTGCTTATTATCTGTTGTTATTTAAAGTGGTGGACCAGGCTGAGGCTGTAGGGGGGGATCTCATTGGGGCATACTACTGTGTCCTGTAGAGGCACCAGCACCAGTGAGGATGAGACTTAACAAAAACATACAGTGTTATCTATGTCTTGAGTTTTGTTTGTCAGTAGCCTGAGGTGCAGCTTCCCCAAACCCCCTGTACCTATCTCCTTCAAACTTGGCAGGCTTTGTACCCTCAGAAAGGACTACCATCCTTGCAATTTCAATCTGCATCTGCCAAAAAATAACAGTTACAGACGTTTCAGTGATTTCCCATTATATTCTATGGACAATTCTCCAAATGTCTCTGAATAAGTGCCAAATCTTCCAAATCCAATTTGGACAGTGATCTGAATCTCTGAACTGAATCACTGTACTCTGAATTGGCTGAATCCAAATCAAATACTTTCCTAGTCGCATAGGCCTAATAGGTATAGATGTAGAGATAGATATTGATCTATATGAATAATGTTAGGTTAGATATTAGACCTGTGTGAAGCAGCAAGTATTCGATTCAAATTTGGATTCAGCCAATTTGGAGGGACAGTGATTCAATTTGGTGATTTGAGTTACTGTCTCAATTCAATTCAGTTGAATCGAATTCAGAGATTTGGTGCAGGTTCCAAGATTCGGTCATAGATTATAATGGAGTATCACTAAAATGCCTATAACTTTTTCATTTTTTTGCTGATTCAGACAAAGACAGCAGAGATGGTAGCCCCTTCTGAGGGCATGAAGCCTGCCAAGTTTTAAGGAGATTGGTTTAGGAGTTTCTGTGAAAGTATCCCTCAAACTGTTAAAAGCAAATATCACTTGCATGCGTTCAAAGGGTGTAGGTTGTTAGCTGTAGGTAGGTGTCGTCTAAGGACATAGGTAGACCAGGTTCTTTGAGTCATCATAGTATCATAGTATCTAGGGTCAGAAGGGGCCTAAAGCAGGCCATCTAGTCTGACCCCCCGCCAATGGCAGGAACGAGTGCCAGGGTCACAGGAC
>JAGPOW010000261.1:128808239-128819806 GCA_030014935.1 Caiman crocodilus
GTTAGGCAGGAGGGTGTGACACAATTGCACATATACAAACATACAAATCAATTAGGTGCACACACACACATTCTACCAACTCAGGCACATACACATCTAAACCAGCCCATGCATACCTATCATCAAGTCAAGCACATACACACTATACACCAAAAATTAGGTAACAATCAGTTGTCAATACCCAGACACTCTGTACACATACATGGATCACTAATTTGTATATCACACACATGATGACATGTGTGTGTGTGTGTGTATATTCACTTCACACACACACCACCCACCTACACATATACACAGGTAAGTTCCTAACTTGGGTGGTATAGTATGTATGTGTGTGTTTGGAGTACTTGGGATACCTGAGGGAAGGTTAAGGTGAGGGAGAAAGTGTAAGGAGTGAAAGTTGCTGGAACTGGGATTAGAACAAGTAGACTAGAGAGAAGCTGAACTGAGGAACTGAGGCTTGGGGTTACTTAAGGTCAAGATGAGATGAGATGGGGAAGGAGAAGGTACAGAAGAGATGGAGGAAAGAAGAATGAAGGTATTTCTTACAACAGGACAAAGGGATGAAGTTAAATCTGTTGCTTCCTCCTGGTTTGGTTGTGGTTGTGTGAGGTTAGTGCGTTACCAGTAGAAGGGGCATAATAAGAGCAAGGTATTGTTATAGAGGAGGTTGTCAAGTTTTGTGTCAATGTTGTTTCTTTTAGTTGTCTTGTAATTAAAATAAGATTCCAATCAGCATTTATGGCACTAGCAGAGGATGTTGAAGCTCGATCAAGCTTCTCTGAGTGTCAGTCTGTCATTGTAGTACTTCCAGACACTGTGCCCATTCCTTCCTGGGAAAGAAACGGGCCATTATTTTATGGGCCAAAAAAAATTGTTTTCATAAACATTTCCACCAGCATATTTGCCCAATATGGGCTTTGTGTTTTATAGTCATAATCAAAGTTGACTGTATTTAATCAACCTCAAAGCTGTTTTTTATTACTAAGCACATGCCAATTTTGGCAATAGTTTAATGTAGACTATGTATTTAGTGAGGTTTCCTTGTATTGCGATTATAAGACCCCCATGTCAATTGGGGGGAAAAAAAACTCATCTTGTATTTGATTAAATATGGTAGTTATGTATATTTTCTTTTGTATATGTATGCCCTTAACAGATGCTTTTGCTTTGTTTTCACTGTATTGTATCTAGATCTCGAATGATTTTCAATACTGAATCATCTAAAACAGAAAATACTGAAATATTCATCAGGTTGCCAAATATTTTTGAAAAAAAAGGAGGATTTCATTGATATTTGATCCGGTAGAAAAGAAAATCTTTGAATATATAGCCAGAAAATAATTAGTCCTGATGTCTCAAAAACAAAGTTTATAAAATAAACTTAGATGTCACAAACGCAACTCTCCAGGCTACCTAAAAAACAACAGATGATGGTATCAGCTTCTAATCATCCAGGGTGCTATGAGAAAAGAGGGAACGTCTGCCATATCAGCTCCCGCTCCTCTCACAGCTGGGATGGACAAAAGGATGGGGGAACTAAAACTGTGTACTCAATTCGAACGGAAGTGCCTAGAGGTATCCAAAGAGGGGAGACTCTCATCTGTCATTTAAAATAAGATTCTAGCCTTCACAGTTGCAGGTAAATACCCAGACCTCCCTCCCTCTCCCCCACACGCATACCCACTCTGAGTTTGGAGCCTAGCTCATTACTCTTTAATACTTGGTGCTGTCAAAACTATATTTCACAAGCTAAAATCTACCACTGTTTATACAGTTTTCACTGGGGACATTAGTACCTTGATTTTCCTTTAGGAAGAAGTCACTATGCCATCCTGACTTACAAAATCTTCGTGATGTCTGTGTAATGGCCTCGAGTAGAGTGAATAATTTACAATGAATAATTTTTTTCTTGCATACAGCTGTTGTCTGCAAATGTATTACAATGTTCTCCAATCTGATATTTGGAGGGAAAAAAATCTCTTTGCCTACTATCCACATTTTTACACTGTCTATTTTTTTTCAGTCTTTGGGTTCCTTTCAGTCTTTACATATGTCAGATTGTGACTGTTACAATCAAATTAAACATTTGCAACTTGTGCTGTAAATTAGCTAAACTAATTTATAAACCGGTTAGCTATCTTAAAAAGAAGAGGAAGACCTATATTGGGAAGCTGCATGTTACACGCACAGAATATCTATAAATGAATAGATTGTCTTAAATACCTTTCCTGATGATATTCGAACATCAAACTAAAAGAATCATTTCACTGAGCACTCACTAGAACGGGGTGTCCACCCTTTTTGAATGTGGGGGTGGATCATGAACTTTTTATCACCCAGTGGGACAGCGAGCCATATTCAAGGACCACGCATGAAGCGGTGTCACATCACCACCCCCAAAACAACAGTATGGTGTTTACCTTTGTTTCCTGTGGCAGCTCCTCGGGTCTCAGAAAACAACTTGAAGGGCTGCCTGGTGGCTTGTGGGCCGTATGTTGGACAAGCCTGCACTAGAAGGACTGGAACAGGCCTCCTAGAGCAGCCTTTCTCAACCTGTGGGATTCAACTGTAAAGTGAATTGCAAGAATAAATGAACGGGTCACAAGAAACCCCTTTAAAAACGGATCAACAAACTTCAAAAATGGATTTTCCTTCAAAGGAGACACATGTGGGAAACCAAGGCTTTCCCCTTGCAGGTGGGCAGAGTTCCAGTCTGCAAGTGTCTGCTTGTGACCTCCCCTGCCCCACACACTGCGGGGCTGGGACCTGGGGCCACGGGGGGAGGGAGGCTGTGGGTCAGGAGTGAAGTGAACTAGTTTGGGACTGGCCATCAATGTTTATAAATGGGTCCTGGTACAAAAAATGTTGAGAACCACTGTCCTAGAGCATGGTATTCAGTGCCTTCCTTTCGCAGTTAAATCACTTAATTGCTTGAAGTTTTATCAGGCTCTATTTTTAAACCATCTTGCATTTTTTTTTGTCCCCTCTGCTCCCATTGGGAGGCTCATCCAGCACCTCACTTCTCTGGTGCCTAGAATTCGTCTTCCAATTTTCACCTTAAATGCATTCATACCCTGCTTAAGGGAATTTATTCTTGTGCTAAAATTGTCCTTTAGCTTAACCAGTTTTCCTTCTTTTTTGGTTCCTATCCTTCTTCCCTTCCCCCACTCACCTTCATGTTTTGAAAGAGACCATCATACTCCTAGTCACTCTTCAATTTTGCTTTCGTATTAGGGGTGAAAATGACTGGCTTTCTCAATGACAAAAATAGAGTTTCTAACATGTATATGTGTTTCAAAATCGACACAGGTTATTTGACATTGAAGTGTAAGCAAGCACAGGGAGCATAGAGAGGATTCTTTGCTTTAGATTACAGTGACATTTTCAACACCTTTCCCTTGTGATCACACTCATCCTTGTGATCGAAACCCTCTGAAACACTGCTGTAGATTAAGAACGTGCATTTGGGAGTGTTGATTAATTATAGCCAAAAACATGATAGGATGGGACATATTGCAACATAGTTTAAAATCAGGTGATGACTTACCACACTTTTTGATCATAGCTGCAACTGATGCTATGCAAATATTAAAGACTGACCATCAACAAGTAAGACCTAATTGACAGTGGTTTAATATTGTTCCAGTCTTTCACCAGCATGGATACTGTAACACTGAACATTGTGTACCATTTCCATTTTGAAACACCTGCAGACTATGGATCAGAAGGCTGAAAGTACTTCAGTTCTGGCTCAGCTGTACAGAAAAGCTGTTTACTTAGCTCATATTTTTGTGGAATGAAGGTTAAATTTAGAAGCAGTTCAGGTTAATCACAAATAATTATATTGCACATCTGCCCCCATGCTTGCATGCTTCTAAAATGTCATGCTTGAAATCTGCTTGTTCTCTGATGACAAAATAGGTATTAAAAACCACACGCTTTCAAGAGGTTTCTTCCAGTCAGCACAATGGAAGTTGCACATCATGGCAAGTCATTAGGAAAGACAAAGGTGCTCTTAATTTTTCTCTGTACTAAAAAGCCTGTCAGTGTTTCTTTGGAACAGAAATGTCAAACTGCAAATATGCCACACCTTCAAAGCAAGAGTGGTTAAAATGAACCACTTGACAACTTCTAAATGGATAGAGAAACGAAATTAATATTTTTCTTATGAACTCACTATTACATTTTGGAGCAAATACTTTATTTCAACCCCTAGCTTCCTACTGATGTTTCTTGAAACTGCTGTAGCAGTAGCAGAAATTCCATTACTAGCTGTCCCAACTGGTCTTTCCCACCTCTCATATCTATGGAGCTATTAATTACTGTGTAGAGCTTTACCCTTATTCCAGCATATGAACTTCCAAATCTTTAAAATTTCCCCTCATCAACAGGAAATAATGTTTTGCCCTGTGAGGCGGTCAAGCCTGAAAAGCACCAAGTGAAAGGGAAAAAAGTAATCCTCCCAAAATGCAGTACAGATGAACTTTCAAAGCTCTGGGGATATAAATTCTGTCTGTTGCTTTATGATTTAAATTTTCTAACATGGACAGTCTTCTTTAGTAAGGATGACCAAGTAATTCTATATGGGAAGATCCTATAACATAGCTGTTTTGCTTAATAATAATCTTTTTGCCCTTTGCAATGTTCAGTGTTAACCGTTGTTCAAAACTACTTGCTAATATTTTGTGACTAACTCCTGGTCTATTGAGTATGTTGTTGTTCCTGGTGGGAAGTATTTTCTATCTGAAATCAGAAATGTTTTAATCAGTTCTAATTAGAAAAACACGCTACATACTATCATTTCTGTTGGGCGATAAAATAAGTAACTTAGAATATTGGTTATGAAAACTTTTATGAATAGAAATTCATTTTTCAAGACTGCTTCCTGAATTTTTGTTTCAGTTTTTCCCTTTTTCAGTCCTGGAGACATGCGAGTTTGGAGACAAATTTACCAACAACATTAATGGAATTGTAGCCATTTATGTCAGTAATGACTCTGGCCCCTAGAAGCTTATGAGACCTTTATGTTTAGTTGATTGTCAGGAGAAATATTTTAATTAACTCTGGTGAAGGAGTTGATCCACTGAACTTTTACATTTCAAAGAACATTTTTCTATACATGTTTACATGTCAGAATAATGGGTTTCCATCTATGTCACCATGACAGCCCTTCTTCCCCCTAGTGCAGCCCAGGTTCCCATAGTTAGAGAAACATCCATCAAAATACCATTGTACTTTGAAAATGTTTGCTGGTTAATACCAACCATGCCCTTCAGGAATGTCACACTAACAGACAAGACACACAAAGAGGGATAAGTAGAGAGATCATGTCTATATAGTCCAATAAGTCTTAGCTTAGCACAACTATTTTGTCAAGTTTTTATTTTTTCTCTTTTTCCCTGAATTAATTATCAGTGGTTAAGTTTATATTTCTATTAATGAGAACATGACTCAACTTATATCAACAGAAACTTTTAAGGAAAAATGTATGTTTTATTTATGCCTTTCTTTAGAATCCAATTGCATTATTTATACTTTTGACTCAATGTTTGTTGAAAATGGATACACTTCCTTTCAGTGCCTATGAATTTGAAAGATGTATCTATTGTTAATCAACACCCCCCCATTCCCCTCTCTCCCACACACATACGCAACCTGCAACAAACATCAAAATTATGCAGCTCCATCACTGTTACCAAATTCATCTTTTTGACAATAATTTGTAAAGCAAGAACCTTGTAAAATGTGTATGTTGCGGCTGTGTTCTTAAATGGCCTGAAGAAGTGCTTTCTAGCATGAAAAGAGAAGTCTTCTTTAATCAAGAAGTAACATATACCAAAGGAGACAAGACAAATGACCAAGTGAAAAATGGGACAATCTAAATATCTTTGGAAAATACCAAACAGGCTAGAAATAGGACTTTTTCTATGGTGTTTTGCTATTAAAATGTATATTATAGCTAAAGTCATGATTGTTATTGAATGAAGACAAGCAGGCCTCTTACTCAGAAAGAAAAGGATCTTCTTAATGTAATTGCAGTGGGAAAATTACAAGACTAATACATACACAGAATGATACCACCCACAAATAATTTTATACTTAATTTTTCAAAACATAAATAAAAGATGCTTGGATTACAAAGCTTATTTAACTAAGTAAATCTAACGTTGTTTCTGCTTATAAATCAAACACTACACTTTGAGTCTGGAAACTGAGTTAACCAAGCATCTTGGATAATTATAACCTCTACATGCACATAACCTGTAAATATAAATCCCAAACTTTTCATCTGCATTTATTGTATTCCATCATTGTATTTTACCATGAAAACAAATTTGGAAAACTCATAACATGACAATAATTTAGAAAGAGGAAAACATTCCCAAGACGAGACAAAATTTTGCTTGTTTCTCACTATTAAATTATTCTTATGTATTCATTCAATACACTTTCATTACTTTATAAATAAATAGCCAAGCACCTGAAAATTTCTGTCACTAGAACACACAAAAAAGTAAAAATAAAATCTCTTTGTAAGACTAAGAGGGCTTATCTCCAAATACTTGTGCTTATATGAATTAATTCAAGTGAAAATACCATTTAATCTTTTATTCCCTAACACATCAACATTATGAATCAAGTCTTAGTAAACCAACAAGCGCCCAAACAGTAAATACATACTAGGACCAGTGAAATAATCCTGTTTTTATTCATCTTTTAGAAGAAGAATACAGAAAATAAAGTTATGCATCTAATATAGGTTAGACATTTGAGTAATGTTTTTACGTACCAGGGTTTTCTACTGTCTACTTCCTGGTGATATACCTTCCAATATATTCTCATCAGCATGCAAAAAAAAAACCATTTACATCATCAAATTTGATCTCATTTCGAATTTCAGTCTTAGCTGTAGACACACCAGCTGAAATGTTGTAATTTTCTCAGACTACTGACTACTTACCCAGGACACAATCATGCACCTATTGAATCAAAGCGATGCAGATGTCCACCACCTTGGAAGAGCTGACATCCTTGTGCCCTACTCACCTTTCAAGATTACTCACATTAGATGAAGGTGACAACTACCATAATTACTCAAACCTATGTTGTCCCTTGATAGAAGACAACTCCCCAGTAATTGAATTCTGTGTAAGGAAAAAAATACTTTTGCCCTAGAAGTTGTTAAGGGTTTGTTTGTTTTTTTAAGAAAAGGGTTTTTTTTCTCCCTTTGCTATGTTCCATAGGTTGTACTGTTCTATAAATATGTTTCAGAAAGAAAAAAATAATTCTTAGTGTGATTTTGTTGGGTTTGTCTGTAGTTGGGTCACAGTTTAAAAAATTTAATTATTTCTGAAAACAACTGTGTTAATATCATGGAGGTTATGAGAGAGTTTACACAAGCATTTACTACAAAGGTGTGTTTATGAGGAAAAGAGTTTTTTGTTACTTCACAGCATTCCTTTGCTAAACTATTTTTACATACCTACTATTTTTGCTTACATGCACTCTTAAATAATTCATGTGAGCAAAAGGAAAGGAAGAAAAGGTGGGAAAAAGTCATATCTCAGTCCTATTTTGCATTTTATTAAGGAGCAGAAGAAAATTTTAGACCATTTAATAAGCTTTAGGAGATGAGGTGATTGAGAGAATCTCTGCCCTCTTCAGCTACACAGCATGTGACAGGAATTTCACTTTTCAACTTTCAGATCTGCCAATATGACAAATGGTTAACATTGGCCATGACTATATGAGACAGTGACTGTGCAGTATCTCATTACTACTGTGAAGTAGCTTGGTACTACTGTGCGGTAGCATCACGTGGCACAAAGCATGATACAACACTTGTGCAGTAGCAATGAGCTACTGTGCAATCATCATCACCAAGAAGCTGTTCAGGTATAATACCGTGAAGTAATGCTGGCTCCTGTGCAGTCATTTAGTGCTTGTGTATGCAAGTACTAAATGATTGCACAGTAACGACTGATAGTTCATTGGATGTCAAATGCTTGTTTACTTAACTGCATTTTATTTTTAAGACTCTAAACACTGTGTAAAGAAAGATACACTACTGTAATAAACTAATTGAGATGTAATAACTGTTCTTATCTAAGCTACCCGTGTGGACTGGAAGTTTTTGCAGAGGAGCTCTGTTGTAGCTTCTCACAGGACTTCAGGAGGGAGGGGTATTTTATACGGCACAGCCTGGATAGCCACAAAACTAGTTCAGATTCACTCCTCTGAGTTAATTCAGTCACTTCAGTTCCAATTTAACCTGCACCTTATAGTAAGGCTAATATAATATAATGAGTGTCATTCACTTAAGCCTGATACTACCCATCTGTGGGACTTGACAGCTGATGTCCTTGTCTCCTGCTGCTTTGAGCCACACTCCTTTCTGACCTCTTATCTAAGAAACCATAAAAAGGAGTTTGGTCATTGACTTTTATCTATAGAGAAAAATTGCTGTGTAGGGTTGACCTGTTGTGGTTCCCCTAAAATTACCCAAGCCACATAAGCTGCCATTCTCCATGAATATGTTACTTGCTCAAACTGTGCACCAGATACAGAAGAGGCAAGAAGGCAGACAGACTCGAGAAGGGCTTTGCTCTGGCCTTTCTGGGAATGAGTGTGTTCATTTCTTGTCATTTCCTGTTCTTGGCTCTGATTACAGACAGTGAAGGCAGTGGACAAGTGGAAGTCAGGTGATGATAGACTTCAGTGTTTATTGGCCATCAGTCCAGGCAAGTCATGAACACATAGTAGGGAAGGGGTGAGATTAGGAGATGCTTGATCTTGGGGCCTTAATATTCAGGACAAATGTTGTGAGCAAGAAGGAAGATACCCAGAGATCAAACTGCAAAACTTCAATTGTAAATGGTCCATGGATTTTGGGTTGAGGACTGGGGGCAGCCATGGGTAGCAGAGTAGACATATTCACAGAAAGAAGATTAAACTCTGCATTCTTCACAGGGAGCAGGGACAGGAAAGAAAGATACAGATCCTCCCAGCCTAAGAAAACCTGAAAACCCTAAGGACTTTAGAGTGACTCATTGACTTTACTTCCTCTCTTCCCACCTCCAATGATAAAGGTAAAACCTGCTTCCTCCTGTTTCTTCACTAGTCAGAGAAGGAGCAGGGGCCCTCTCTCCCTCCACCCCAGTAATAAATAAAAAGCACACAAAACAAAAGAAATAATCCTGTGGAGAATGAGTAAAGCAAGAACGAGATGGTTGTCGTAAAGCTGCTAGAAGAGAAACTTCTTTTATTTCTTCTACCACTACCAGCTGCTGCCCTGTATCCTGAAGGATCCTGACAGCGTGGTGCAGTGGCAAGGAAGGGAAGGACTCGCTGTAATTGTGAACTTATCACACGGTGATAAGGTCTAAGAACTTATAAGATAAGAACTATGGTGGCAGAAAACCTTTGACTTGAAGAAACAGTAGGGAAAGAATCGGTGAGGTACCTGGACCAGAGCACAAAATAATGTGCAACGTGCCGGCAAGTCCCTTGTTACAGCGGTACAAATTGAGCAATGGTGCTACCTTGGTTCCTGGGGTTATGTTTTCCCAGAGCTCAGCTTGGCAAGCCACAGAGCAGTGTAAAGATAATGCATTTCTAGTCGCCTTTCTTGCATTCTCTGTCTTGTGGATGCTGTTCAGGTGGATAAGCAATTGGCTAAGCCTACAGCTGTTTGCCCTACCCCATTGACATAAGTGCTTCCATCCCTGCTGAATGTCAGTTTCTTATTGCCACTTAACAGAGCATAGGGATACTGAGAAGGAAAGGAAGTATCCACCCCAGTCTGTCAACACAAAGCAGTAGTACCCTGCTGCCTCAGTGTTTAACTCTATGGGATGTGAAGTGTCTGGGGTAGAATTTAAGACTGTAGAGTGATGGCTCCTTCTTTATACTATCTCTTTAATATAACTCTGCGGATGCTTTATCTTCTCATTTGGCTCCCCTATCAGAGTCTAGATGGAGAGCAAAGGAAATAGCAAATAAAGATAACAAGATCATTGGGAGAAGAAATAGTATGTGAGGTGCAGGGAAAAAGGAAAGGAACTACTCCTCTTTCCCTGCACCTCAGGAAGAAGGCAATAAGAAGAACTATAAAGGGGGGGAGGACCTAGACAAAAAGTAAATAAGAAGAAAGGAATTAATAAATAAAAAGCACGGGTTTGTTTAGATCATTTCAATCTTATTTACTTATTTATGATTCTTTAATTTAATGGCAGAAACCTTTAAGTTTATGGGAAGTGGTAGTTTTTATCATAGTTTTGTTGTCTAACTAATCTGTTTTTTGTGATGTTGATTTTTACGTACTTTATTTGTTGTAATATGCTTGAGGCTGCAGCAGCAAGTTCTTCTCTTGTGGCTGCAATCTAGACCCTACCTTGTTACCGCCTCCTCTTCCCCTAGCCTCTCAGAGTTCACTCACCCTGTTATCTTTCCTGCCACACCTTGATGTTAAGATTTCATAAGTGGGGCTCCTCCTAGAAAGCAGAAGAAGGTTTTGGGGTGGTAGACCATTGTCTGGGCTGAAGTGTCCCCAGCCTTGGCCCACTTTAATCTATCTGGGTTTTCCCACCTGAGGTCCACTGAATCGGGGATCTCAGGCTTCCAAGCCCCACCTTACCCATTGTGGGCTCTGACCCCCTTGCCTTGCCCCTCATGGGCTCTGGACTTGCAACCCCCAATCTTTGCCACCAGGTATGGAGTCTTCCCAATAAGCAGCAGTCTTTTTTCTGAAGAGTTTAGCCTTCTGCACCTATGCAGCCCAACAGGCTTCAGGTCCTAGAAATGCTCTTTGTAGGGATTCCTTGCCTCCCTTTCAACCACACCTAATTCTCCAGTTTTGAGAATGTGATCATCCATTCACAAAACAGGTTTTTCTTTTGCCTGGCTGCTGCACTTTGTAGTCCACTGGTCCTACCCTCTTGGTGACCTTATACAGCCCCTACCATGAAGCCATCTATTTTGCTGCCTCATTTGGGAGTCAGATTAGCAGCCAATCTCCTACTTTAAACTGTCAGTCCCACACTTGGCAGTTTTATGCCACAGCTTATTTGACCTGAGAGCCCTGCAGGTTCTCCTTAGCAAATGCCCTGACCAATTTAAGTTGTTCCCTGAGTTCAGTACATGGTTGACTGGATTACTTGGTGACCCCTCCTGTGCTTTAATGAGATCTAACGCTCCCCAAGACTCATACCCATATAGCAGCATAAAAAGGTGAAAACCCAGTTGACTCCTGGGGTGCCTCGTGGCTGGAGAACATTAAGGGTCCAAGAGTCTGTCCCAATATCTGGGATATTTGGCTATGATCTTCCTAAGCATACCCTTCATAGTTTGATTGAACCTTTCCACTACTCTATCAGTCTGAGGGTAGTATACTGATGTCTGCAGTCTTTTCTTTTGATGCATACTGTCTCACATAATTTTCTAACGTCCCTGCTGGCCCGCCCCCCCCCCCCCCCCACACCCAAAAAAAACGACCAACCCCACGGCACAAGTGGGCGATATCTCATTAAAACCAAAAAAAAAAAATAAAGCGGAGGTCTGTT
>JAGPOW010000261.1:128819906-128837248 GCA_030014935.1 Caiman crocodilus
TCTGTGGGTTGTATAATGATGTCTGCAGTATTTTATTTTGTTGCATACTGTCACACAAAATTTTCTAACGGCCCGGCTCCCCCCCCCCCCCCCCACACACACACACACTCTAAAGGGGACTGACCCTGGATATCTTGTGGCTTAGTCCATTAACACCAGAATATACTGGTATCTGGCTGTGCTCTTTTCATGTGGCATAACGCTTTTAACCACCTGCTTGAATGGTTCTGCCGTTAGTGGGGTCAGGACTAACAGGAGTTTCTGGGGCCTCCCAGGGTCTACCCACTTCGACTCTGCGCAAGACTTACAAAACTCCAACACCTCCTGGTGCATCCCTGGCCAGAAAAATTGGGGGAGGAGGTGGTTCCATATCTTGTCACTCCCCAAAAGATGCCCCAGGGGGAGTTTGTATACCACCTTCATGAGAGCCCTCTGATATACTTTTGGGATTAGTAACTGAGTTATATCCTTCCCCTGTGTGGAACCTCCATCCTCCCAGTACAATAGCCTGTTCTTACTTAAAACAGAGGGTACATCTGAACAAGGTCTAGGCATAATTCTTCATTGTCATTCTGTGATATGTTCTTCCTTATACATCCTTTGAAACCAATCTTCTCTGGGCTGCTCAACTCTCACCTGACTATGCTCAGTGATTTTGCTGATACCTACGTCCATGTCTACAGTAGGTTCTCTGACTCCGACTATCTTCTTGGGGTCCCCCCACCCCACACACCAGGTCCTCAGCCAACAATGGAGAATGTACCCCCTTTAGTGGTAGGACCTAGTGCCTCTCCTCCATCACAGCCAGTCCTGGCTCAGCATCCCTAAGTAAGGCACACTGAGAACAATGCACACCAAGAAGATGTAGGTGCTTCCTGTTATAGTCATCAGCATATGCATCCAGTAATATCTTTCTGTCTTGTTATATAGGTACACCAATATGTGTTGATCTATCACCCATGCCACGGTTCCCTTCAACAACCCCTGTCACACCAGGTTTTGCTCAGATCTGAAATCTATGGGAGCTGGGACCCACTTTCCTTCCACCCATACTTTTGCTATGAGGTAGACCCCATCATGTACCTCACCCCCTCTTTCTCTCAGGGGAATGGCCCTATAGCCACATTCCTTCTCCTCTACTGTAATGGATTCTATCTACCTCCTGTATTCCCCACTGGATTCATGGATCTGACCTTCTTTTGCCCACCTCAGAGGCAGCTCTGGGTGAAATGTCCTACATGACCACACCAGCAACTTGCCTAGGTAGGGCTGCTGAGCACAGGTGCCTTTTTATCAACAAGGCAGGCAAACTTATTTGGGTAGATGTGATATCTTTTATTAGACCAACTGAGTAGTTGGTAAAAAGTTCTTTGAAAGCTTTCTGGCACAATCACCCTTCTTCAGGCATAGGGAGTTTTGTTTTTTTTTATCCAGATCTCTTTTTTCCTATGGTTGAGGCCTCCCCCTAGCCTGGCAACCTTGGTTCTCCTGACCTGATTCTTTTTCTGCCACTACAAAGTCTTCCACCAACTGGATTGCTTCCTCAAGGTCTTGGGCTGATGCCTCCTTATCCAGTCCTTGACCCCAACTTCTAGATCACAAACAAATTGTTCCAGGGATACCTGTTCCAGAAACTCTTCTGGTAACCTTTTTTTGGGATGGAGCCATTTGGTAGCCTTGTCCCAGAGAAGGTGGCCTAGTCTGCAAGGGAAGAGGACATCTGTCTCCTTTTTCACCCAAAACTACTGTCCATGGGCCTCCCCAGACACTTCTAATCTTAACAGACGCCTTTACTTTGTCATAGTCAGTGGCTTTCTTTCTAGACAAAGCCCAATTGGGTGACTTGGACTTGCCCTAGTTGTGACATTCCTAGGTGAGGGGCCTATTCCTGTCTTTCCAATTGAGTAGCTATGATGGCTGTCTCGAATTGCCTTTTTACAAAATGCTACAAAATCCATTTGAAACAAGATGTTAATGATGACATAGGTAGTGTGATTCCCCAGTTATAATTAAGACCTTAACCATTTCTGGATCTGCATGCAATGAATATAGTACAGAACAAGCATGTTGCCTTTAGGGAAAAGTATGCATTTCCTAGGCCTTTCCCTAGTTTTCAAAAAAGCCTAATTCTCTAGCATGCAGCAAATGTCTCAGCTCTACTAAATGTGTAATGTGTGTACACATGTATTTTTAAAGGTCAAAGTATAAAAAGTTTTCACAAATGTATCTGATTTAGGTAGTCTGACATATGGTATTGCCTGCCTGCCTGCCTTTATGAGGCAGCATTTTTTTTGTGTGTGTAAATGTGAAAAACAGATGGCTAAATTCTTCACTCCTGTTCTTTTAGTTCATGCACCTCTTGATTTCAGGCCAAAGGAAACGATCATGCATTTCCCACTAAAGTTGTTGGCAAGTGCAGGTGTTGTGCATGGGTGTCCACCAGAAAATTTGCACCTAAGAAGGTAGAACATGAGGCAGAAAATTGGCTGTCCTTATTCTGTTCTCTCCCAGAACTCAGGGCCAGGCCACCAGCCTGAGCTGCAGATGGGCATTTTGGGCTGGAGGAGGGGCCTTGTTATGCTGATATGACAGCTGCTGAGCCAACAATGTCAGCTACTCACAGAAGCTCCCACATATTATGCCTGCTTATGAAAGCAATATGGTGATCAGCAGAGAATGATGGCCTTTCTGCTACTCATAATGAGCTGTGGTTTGCTTTATATGAAGTCATCCTTGTGCAGTTTCAAAATTTGACTCAGTTTTTAATATCTTTTAACAGTGCTTTGTTTCCTGCTGAGTATTTTGCAGAATGCCATTCTAAACAACGTTAGTATTCAAATGATCACTAGAAGAACCAAAGTAGTGATTGGAATGGCTCGTAAATATATTAACAGGGCAAATATGTATTAACTTGCTGCCTTAGGTTATAGCTCTTCATTTAAAAGAGGATAACATTTATGTAGAACAAATGGCGTTATTGAATTTTGACTTCTAGCGTAGTATTGGAGACTGTCAATAAATTACATCATTTTTTTCCTGTGAAGATTATGTTTAGGGAATGACTGTTCGGTTGCAGTAAAGCAGCTGCCAGGAATAAAAGGAACTGGAGACTGAATAAAAGCTACATGTGCTCTTAAAAAAAACCTGATACTAGAGCTCCTTATTTCTGATGTAATCTTTTCCCCCCGATAGCTTGACTTGAAGTAAAACTAGTAAATTTAATAAATATTTGATACACACAAATGTTTCATCAGTTTCTTTCCTCCTTTTCATACAAATATATGCAAACATTAAGGAAAACACAGAGGCTCTGCAAACACCCTGTAATTTTAAACAACATGATTAAATCAACTTGTATCAGAAAAAAACAAGCTAACTTGAAAACTTGAAGATGAATTAAGTTATTCTTGCTTCCTAGATTGATTTTTTTTTTTCTTAGTAGCCTTGGCCTTTCACTGCCAGTACTATAAAATATTCATATATCAGAAATACTTTGGGCCAGGCCTGTGCTGATTTAGAAGTGTGCATATTTTGACATATTTTGAGTGCATTTCCACTAGGTCTACATAAGCATAAAATTTGGTTCATGTAGCTATATGAGTTTTTAGAAGAGAGGTTAGAAGTGGGAATAGCCAGAAACTATACAGCATAAATAGATGTTACGCATATGCTGTCTACTATGACAACAGGAGTTAACTGGCCATGTTGTCTTAAGCTTTCTGAATTTCAGGGCTCTTATTATCTATTCAACACTAAGTCAATTTAATTCAGGGAATAGAAAAATAAACACTGCTAATGTATTTCAAGATCTATTGAACGATACTAATATTTCATTTTACAGGTTCCACAGGGTCATTTATATATTTTAGACACACACACACACACACACACACACACACACACACACACACACACACACACACACACACACACTCCACATATGGCACTCTTGACAGTACTGCAGTGCTGTAGGGTTGGCAGATGGAGCAATTAGACATTTCCTAGCTAGGAAGTAACCTTTAAAAGAGAACTATAATGTAACATAGAATTTGCTATGATTTTAAGAAATTTCTGCTTGAGTTCCCAGTAGGTAATGACTTTCAGTGTTAAATCTGCTGGACTGTTAAAGATAGTTTTCTCTAATTAATATATCTATACAACACTCTTCTGACATTCAGCTCCCACTTATGGGAATATATTTGGGTTGAACTGTTTGATGAACAACAATTATTGCTTTATAGAGCTTGAACTTTTTTTCCATTGAGAAATCAGGAATGCGATCAAAGAAATGCCAGGCATAACATTTGAAAAATGGCAATTTCTAAAATTCAGTTGCCTGGCAATTAGCTAATAGTATCTTTAGGTGCAGTTTGGCAAGCAGGGCAAATGGAAAGCAGCACAGATTTGCACCTTCTAGATTTACCCAAGTGTACATATACATGCACGTATACATATGTAACACAAGCTTTTGTGGGCTGAACATCCCTTCATCAGGGACTTCCAGGACAATTACAGTAATTAAAATAATGTATCCAGAATACCTTGAGGATCATTTGAAATACTGCGTGGGTGAACTAACTCTTCATATACTAGCCCACAAAGTGGCTTTTTCTGTTTTTAAAATAGGCTTTGGTGGCCTGCAGTATTCTTTAATCAACAACTGTATTTGCTGAGATGTTGTTTACAATACCCTTGGGCTTTGTCCTTCACTGACTGTACTTCAGCCTTAACCTTAACAACCTGTGTTCTTTTTTTTTCAACACATAATTCAGGGCAAAGAACAAAGTTGACCATAACAACAAAAGGAGAAAAATGCTACCGAGAGTATATTATCATGAACTTATTTTCAGGTAAAGATTTTGCTCTTTGATTTCACTTCTAATTACCAGAAGATTACTACACAAATAGAATCTTCAAAACCTTAAGGTTGGGGGATGTTTCCAGGCTCACTGTAGCAGAGATACTAAACTGCTGGTGGGTTATATAGATTGCCTTGGATCTAATTTATTTTGTTACATTTGCAGATATGAAAAAAAACCTCTAAATTTACATTTTATTAAATTTCAGCTACCCATAAGCAATGCATTTGTTTTTTTTAGCGGAAGTACTTAAACGAAATCAATAAGAACAAAGTATGAAGAAACCAAACTAAAATAACCATATGAATGTGGACTTCCTGATAAACTGAAAATGTAGGAAAAGAATGCAAATTGTATCTGTGATGAAAACTGCTGCCTGCATTCCCACCTTGTTTTCTTTTCTCCTCCTACCTCTTCTTACTCACACAGTGCATCATTATACAAATAAAGAGAAGAGATTGCTTGATCTCCTCAGCAGATGACCATTTTTGCCTCCTGCAGCTCATTGTTGAGATCTTGAAGCAACATTAATTGAGCCTGTTGGATGTTTTTTTTTTATGACAGGGTGTGTGTCTAAACTAGCACCAAAAACTAGATTGGAGATAGGATAGGGATGGTAGGCAAAAGCTGACTTTCTTAAAACTTCTTCTTGAATGAATAAGGCCAGTTTCTTAAAGCTGAAGTTAAAATCAGCTTGGAAAAAAAATTGTAAATAGAAAAAATATGAATAATGATTCAAAATGGTGTAAAATAATATTTACCTGGAAGTCCAAGACTAACTTAGTTTAAAAAGGAACAGTATAAGAAGTGGCAAAAGAGGAATGGATATAAATGAGAACCTAGACATTCATAAAATGTTAATAAGGGGAAGAAAGAGTAAAAGGAGAAATCCATGATGAGCTGAGTTAAAAGCAATGAGGAGGAGTTTCAATATAATACAGGGATGGTAACTTATTTTGATTGGACAGTCACTTAATGAGTTTTGGTGAGCTATCAAGGGCTGTGAGGCTAGCGCCTCCCTTTGGCAGGTGCTCCGGCCTGGTTTGCAATTTTCTTACCAGAAGTCCTGCCCCTAACTCCTCACCTTTGCCATGAGACGTCCCTCTCCTTGCCCCCCAGAAATACTCTTTTTGGGAGGGAAGAATTTTCATCTTGGAACCAGAAAAAGACAAATCATGTACTAAAAGTCAAACACCTACTATAACTTTTCATGGTATTGCAAAATATATTTGTGTCATGGTTTGTGTTTGCATAGAGTATATAGAGATGATTACATAATAGTTAAAATAGACTCTTACTTTTGTATATTGTGCATGGGAGGTGTGTGGGATGTGGTTGGGGTGGGTGTATGTGTATGCTGGGAGGGGCTGTGGGGGGATGGTGAAGCAGTGTGGCTATGTGTGGAGGGAATAAGGTATGATGGGGTGTGTGTACATGTGGGGAGGTTGTGGAGACATTGAGTGGGTGTGTAGGGTATGAGAGAGGAGTGATGAGACCCCTTGTAACAGGCGCCTCTTTGGGGTCTGTTTACATGTGGCCTCGCCCACCTATTATGGGCCAATCGCCCACCTTCTCGCCTGCCACACCTTGTTGTTAATTGATTAATAGATGTAAATAAGCTGCCCATTTCCTGTCCTGATCCCAGGGTGCACTATGTGCGGCTCTTTTCCTCCCCTGCACTGCAGCCCAAGTCTCACAGATGGAACTGACATTGTTCAGTCTGGGCCTTGTTGTAATGTGGCCCCTGGTCCTCCCTGGGCTCTCTGCAGCCCTGTCTCCCACTGTGCCTTCACTGATGCTCGGGCTCTCTGCAGCCCCTGTCTCACACTGTCTCTCACTGGCACTTGGGCTCGACCCAACACCTGTCTTGTACTGTGCCTCACTGGCTCTCGGGCTCTCCACAGCCCTCACACTGCACCCCACTGGCACTTGGGCTCTCCACAGCCCCTATCTCACACTGTGCTGTCACTGGTGCCTGGGCTTTTCAAAGCCCTGCAAACTACTGTGCCCTCTCTGGTCAGGATCAGTTCACCCCAAATGCTGCACCCTCTCTGCCACTGGGGTCAGTGCAACCTAAAATGCTGCACCCTCTCTGGCACTGGGGTTGGTGCACACCAAAATGCTGTACCCTCTCTGGTGCCAGGATCCCCACACTGCCATGGGTCCCCTATGAGGCGTCCTCCATCCCCTAATAGACTCACCCAAGCCACCAGGACTCCAAGATCCCTTTCCACTTCCGTGCCACCAAGCACTGAGAGTCAGTGTGGAAGGACGTAGACAACTACAAGCTCTGTCCAGGCTGTGCACGTCACTGGCCCACCCCCTGTCTAGAGCAGTCCACCCTGCCTTGGCTGCTATGCCTTTGATGTTACAATAATGCTTGTCAACCTAAGGGAGGTTGCCCATTTGTTGCCCTGATGCCTAGGCTATGAACCTCCCCAAAGACTAGGTCCCATGCCTTGCAGATAGCATCCAAATCACCCATAACTCTCCCAGCCCCCTTTCTGGGCCGCACTTGGCCTATAGCCCAGATTTCACCATAGGACCCACTATGTGCAATTTATCCTTCTGGCCTCTTCTCTAGGCCACTCTCTGCACTTCACTGGACCACTATTCCACCCCTCACTGGGCTCTTGGAACTTATGCCCTTGGGCCTCACACCCCACTCAGTGGGCCTTGGCCCCTGTCTCAGAACCCACTCAATGGGCCTGGACCCTGCCTCAGACCTCCCTCAGTGGACCTGGGTTCAGTACTTTTCTGTTGGAGTGTGCTTCTCTAGGCTTTCTCCTCCATTAGGTACCCACAAGGAAATGAGAAATGAGGCCTTTCACTGGGGAGCCTCAGGTGTGACATTTCCTGGAGACTGCCCAGCCACAGGCAGCCCCACCACATAATCCAACCCCAGCAGGGTGCAGTTTTAGGTCTTACCCAGGACCATCAGGAACATACTCTATCCCCATATTTCCTACCCTAACTTCCAGATGTTTGGGAGCTGTTCTTCACTGGCTCCCTAGATGTAATTACCAGCTCAGCTCCTAGTGCAGGCTTATTATCCTAGCTTCCCAGCCATCATCCAGTCAGGTGTCTCCCTTGCAGTCATGTGACTGCCTAATTGGTCCTGATCACACCTGCTTGCTTCCCTGCAGCCTGCCTAATCCTCTTAAAGTAGCAAGCACAACTTGTGCTCTGTCACAGACAGGTACAAAGAGTCTTTATGAGACAATTTCATTGCAACTTTGAGAATGAGGAGCTTTTTAGTGAGATTGTACATCTGAGCAAGACAGCATGGTTCACATGGACTCGTCTATCCTATATTGATTGGACTACATCATGGAGTGATTGAAGTGTGGATTTGGCTATTGAGGAGACTTACTTTGAGAAGAGGTGAATCTGAGTGACCATCCACTTATCCTACTACTGAAGATTTTCATCCCTGAGGGGAAGAAAGCAGTAACAGGATGAGTTACTACTTTATTCTGAGCTGAAGTTGTTGAAGTTTTGTAGATGTATACTCTTACTGGTTTCTGTTTGTTTGACACTGTTCTTAATATTACTCTGTTACAGGCTGTTCTTTAGACTTTTTCTTAATACAAGTTGTTCAACCTAACTGGTAACTGAATGAATCTTGGTTTATTGCAACTTTGGGTGTGGGTAGGCTGTAGCTTAATGCCCAGGGGAAGGTAATCTTTTAGGGGATGATAATCCTCAGAAGAGGAGCAGTTCAATTGTCATATTGTGGTTGTCTTTCCCTACAATAGGACTCAGAGATGGAACAATAGAACCTGACATAATTTAGGTTTTGCCACAACCCTACTATACAAAAGTAATGCCATTGCTAATTTACTACATCAGAAAACCAGTAATGCACATCCAAACTAATTTGTTACTACTGGATAAACTGGACTGGTTAGCAGACTTGTCTCTCAGAGAATGTGCCATGTGTTATAGTAATGCATGTATTCAAAAGGCTTCCACTGTCTGGTGTCTTTCATAGCAGAATCTTTACTATTAGATGTTTGAAGGATATGGACCCTTCTACATGGAGAGAGAAAACTCAGTGGGTATCTATGTGCAGTTGCCACAACTGTGCCTCCTACCATGCCACACATGCATGGCAGGAGATGTGATTGTGAGATCATAGATTATATTCCATTTCATTTTATTGTCAGTGCAGAAGGGGAGGTCCCCTCCCTTCTCCACCCCCACCCCCGCATCAGCAAGAAGCTGACCCCTGCAATTGGGGCCCCCTTGGCTGATGGTATTCCAAAGTGTGGGGGCATCTCACATATCCTCCCCTTGCAAACTGGAAGATTGTAGCACCTGAGCAATTAATCCCTCTATGGAATGCTGTTGGGACCCAGAGTCTATAGCTGCCCCGCATTGCTGGGGCTGAGAGTCCTGTCAGCTGTAAGACTCCCATCTCCAGCTTTTCTTGGTGTAACCCTCTTGCTAGGAGCCCAGTCAGCTGACAGAGCTCCTAGCTGCACAGGCACACTCAGCTAAATGTGCTAATTCAAGCTGGATAGGAACCAGCTATAAAGTTATTACACACTAGACAAAGGATGACGCGAGGAGTGGGTGGTGACAGAAACCCGTACCCACCGAAATCTCAGCCCACTTTCCCCTTCTCTCCTGCTTGGGGTCCAGGCCCATTCACACATCAGAGTGCTTCCAGCCTGATGCATGGAGAAATGGGCCCAAGGGTGGGGAGAAGCTGGCCTGCTGAGACATGGAGTGAGCGGGGAGCAGTGGGTCCAGGCTGACACTGTGGCAGTGGGAGGATGGGAGGACCAGGCTTGGGGCCAACATGGTGGGGAGGAGTGGGCCTGGGCCGAAGGCTGGGGGAATGGAGACATGCTCCTCCCCTCTCCCTGCCATTGCCATGTCAGGCTGGGCCCTCTGATCCCCCCCAACTTGGTCCTGCTCCTCCTTCCCCCCACAGCTGCATTGGCCTGGGTCCATTCTTCCCCCACCCCTGCTACCTCAGTGTACCTGCTTCTCCCCCCACCACTGCCCCATCAACCCATATTGGTCCTGTAGGCAGCAATGATGCAAGGCGGGGAGGGGAGGGTGGCCGAAGCCATGGCTGGTAGCCTCAAAGCTCCACAGCACCCCAACCCTGCCCTCACCTACACCACCGCCACCACCTCCAAGGAGCCAGGGGAGGGTGAGGCCAGCTCTGGTGGTTTTGCCCCCCCTGCTCAATCATTGCCATCTGCAGGAAGCGGGGCAGGGGAGACGAGGCTAGCAGAGCTGACCTCGCCTCCCCCACTCCATCCCCTGTGTCCCTGACAACATGACAGCACTCCATCATTCTACCACCTCCTGTCCCAACACTGTTTCAGTCAGCCAATCAGAGTGTGAAAAGCAGTATGGATGGGTAGACAGACAGATTAAGGCTTTTATAATATTAGAATTTTCAAGCATTAATTTTATACATGGTTGGACCTTTTTAGGGTGTGATTGTAAATTTACATGTGTAGATGGTTTAAATTAATTGCTCAGATTACCTGGTAATTAATTGTGTCATACAGGTAATGAGTAGAGGGAACTTACAAGTGACTATATGGAGATGGGGTGGAAATGTACTAGCAAGACCTCTGCACACATGCATGAGCACTCTGTTAAAAGTGCAGCAATATAACAAGAACATTTTACTTGTTTTCAATTTCCCATAAACACTATAAGTGATGCATTTTGATTTAGCTATTTATATGGTATAGTTCACTATTATTAGATGTACCCTTTACCCATATTGATCAGACACTCCTCCTTTCTCAGTCTTTAGTATATTTAGATCTAGTTTGTACTTTGATACTTAGTGTAAATATAATGAATCACTTCATGTTGTTTAGAATACCTGACACCTTAGTTCTTTTGGTATGGGGAAGCTACAGAGTATCATTAGGCACATTGATTTGTGTGTGTTATCAAAGAAAGAAAGAAAGACAGCAAAGAGAGAAAAAAAAAGAAAAAAATCTGCTACATAATGTTTTACTGAAAAAGACAGGGGCTTTTATATGACACCTGTCAGGCAATCATAATCACTGTACTTGTTATGCACAATATTGAAACATATCAAATCTTACATTGATTGCTTTTCAAGGATACACTATACAAAATGGGGAGGAGAAAAAGGAAATGGCATAAAGTGATCTCTAATGTTTGGGGATTGTTGTTGTCTTCCTATTGCAATGAATGAGTTTAAAGAAGCGAAAAAGGTTCTTTTAAAGGTAGCATATAAATAGAAAGCTGATCTGTTATGTCAAAGGATCCCTTATTAATGAGGAGGTTTTATAGCTTGGGTGCAAACACATGCCATATTATATTACAAGGTATTGTTTGCTGTACAGCCTTCTGGGTTCAGACATATGTCATTTCATATAATCAAACATAGTGAATCAGTTCAGACAAAACCTTCTGATGCTAGGTATGTGGCCAGGAAGCTAGTTATTAACATACTCTACCAAATATCAATCTGCTTGCATCCCATGCTTGTGAAGACAGACTATTTTCACTTTTAAATGTATGCTCAGCCATGGTAAAATTGGTCATCCTTCCACCTGTGTCTGCTTGGCCTGTATTAAAAGAAACCCTATTAAATTCCTTTAGAGATGTGGCAATCTATGCCAGACTGAAAGAAAGTTGTGATATTATTTCTTACAAATTAAAAATAGAGATGAAAATGGCAGAGGATTATTACCTCCCTGAAAATCAAGGCACAATCTTGGCTCATATTAACAGTGTCAGATGAGTTTTTCCATTGTGTCCAATTACTCATTTGTTTTGGTTTTATGTTTATGTTTATTGGTGTTATTATTGTCATTATCATTCTTCTGTAATCTGACATTTTAATTTTAAGTCAGTGTTTATACTTATTGGCACATTATAAACACTGTTTTGTCTCTTGTGTCTATTTTTCTTTCTTTTCTCTTTACTATTAATGACAGTAAAAGGAGGGAAGCTTCAGGTTAACTTTGCTTTTAATGAGTTTTAATGACAATGTATTTTAGGCCCTTTTGCATTAGGTTGTGCTAACTTTGCATTCTTTTCCTTTTTTTCCAAATTCTAAGAGTTTGTTCTGCTCTGGAGAGGGATTTTTTTTTCTTTCCTCCTTCTCATGTGTGCCTTTAAAATGTTTGAAATCTTTAAACCTTTAGTCTACTTCTCAAGTCGCAGTTAGTGAAAGTTTTAAGGGGTTAGTATTTTTTTTAAGACAGTTTTTTTTTAACGTTCATCTGGCAGATCATCATTCTTCTGTTAGGCTGAAGAAGATGGCTTCCACTTCTAAGCAGATTGGTCATGGAAATGAGAATCACCATGTTGTATAGTGCTGAAATGTGCAAATTACTACTTCTTGTTAGATGTCTTTGTAACAGTTGATCAAGACTTGTCCATTTGCACTAGGTAACACACTTACAGGGGTACTATCAACTCAAGAAATCATACCTTATTTGAATGTTGTTTCTTGTGTTGCAAGTAATACTTCAGATTACTATAAATTAGAGATGTAAAATTTTCACTTCATTTACCTTCTGCATTCAACAACTGTAATATCCTTGTTCTCCTTGCACTTAAGGGCTATGCAGAGACATTTGGGAGTTTAGGGGGAGGTTAGATTGTGTTCAACATAGCCATCCAATCTAAGCAAAGTTGGAATTGGAGGGCTAGTGCTGCGGGGTTCAGGCAGATTGCAGAAGTGGGGGTGGGGAGGGAAGGCTGGCAGAGTCCACACAGAGGACTGATGGTGTAGGCAGGGCCTACAAGGAGGTTGCTGGAGTCTGGGAAGATTTGCCAGGATCAGGTTGGTCTCTCACAAGATCTGTGGGGAGGTTTGGGAGGATAGGAGGACTCTCTCCTCTCACCCCTAGGGAAAAGGGTTATTTTTAGCTCCCCGACTCCCTCTATCCTTCCCACCCTTCCCCCCACCCTGACTTACTTTCTCAGTTCCTGGCATCAGCGAACATGGATAAAACCAACAATGGGAGCGGCTTATAGGATAAAGGGTTGGGTGGACTTGAGGGGGAAGCTGGCTGGTTTATGGGAGTAGGTTACTGGGGCAGGTGGCTAAAAATAGCATAGTGCCAAGAGAGCAGGTAGGAAAAGTGAAGCCCCAGAGTTGGGCCCAGCAGCTGGGTTTCCCAGCTCTGGGAACTGTATGAAAGTTCGGTTAGATCAGTCTCACTGAAACTAAACTAAGTTAGACCACCTCAAATGTGCACTTAACTTAGATCGAGTCAACCATTTTTGTACTGATCTAACTGTTCTGAACTTCTGTACAGTTTGCACATAGATCCAAATAACTAGTATAAGGGCTGTACTTGGGCAAATTAAGTTAGATGGGGTGGCCACTTTTAATCAAATCAATCTAACTTCATGTTAACCTCCTCGAATCATCTTTACATAGCCTCATTTTGTATTTGTGTGTGTCATTTTAAAGTAGTGGCAATGTGGGGAGAGGGAGGGGTTGCATTCTGAAAGCAGTAAAAAGTGATTGTCAGTCCAAATAATTTTGGAGAAAAACTCAGGAAAAGAAGTAGTTACCCAAACCTACTTTTAATACATTTCAATTGACTAATGTTCCCTTAAACATTACATCAAGGATTGATTCTGCATTCTTTGAACACACAAAGATCCTCTTGATATAACTGGGAGTTTCAGTGGTGATTAATGTGGAATTGGGCATGAAACCTGCAATCTGTGCTTTCAGAGCTCTTTAGTACTCTTAGTGTATTTAAATACTTCATCTTTGGGACTTAATCCTGAAGGTCTTGTACCAGGAAAAAAAATCTTTTACACTGGTACTTGCTCATTTCAGATAAGAACATGCAATTTGTGAGACAGCTATTTAGATTAAATGTTTCAGAGTAGCTTGTGGCATCTATTAAACAATATGGTGAGAATAGCTTCACAGACATTTAGTTGGGCTACTCATATAGCTAGGTGTTACAGTAAAGGTCAATTAAAGGTCTTTGGTGTCTGACCTGTGGACTGCCATGTAGAATGGAGACACCTGAACATAACAAGTTTTGGGATAGGATAAATTTGTTATACAGCAGAAAGCTCTGCCCAGGCTGAGTGCCATACCCAGGTTGGTCAAAAACCCCTGGAGGCACCCCAGAGTCCCTCTTTTCTTCAGCTTACTCTGGAAGCAGTCTCTCCTTCACTCACCTGCCACATTTTGATGTTCCTTCTCATTCTGAAAGGGGAGGCTGCCCCAGGTCTTCCCAGATCTCACTCTAAAGAACACCTGTGTTCCTTAAATTGCCAATTGCTTAAATCACAAGCGAGACTGTAAAAGGGGATAAGGCAGAATGCTGCATTTATTGATTAAATGAGTTAGTCATAGAGGTTTGGCCACATCATTTATACAACCACACACAAATCATTATACACAGGCATACACATACACAAAACAACTATTCTATCCACACATACACCAGCTACAGCTACCAGCAATAGTTGCTTAATATCAGCCCAGGGTGGCCAACCCTGGCTTATTGAGCAGATGATAGTGATTTGAAGATAACAGCTGGAGCAGGGTGAACAGATGCATCTGTGCTCTGATGAAACAGCAGTAGAGAAAGAGACTTACCTAACATGGCATTTTCAAAGTGTTATTTAATAGAGATTGGCATCCTTTTTTTTCAGTGCTTTGGGGGTTTTCCATGCCTAGCTTTTGTTTTTGCAGTTGTTCTTTTTTTGTCTTCAGCTTATTTCAGCCTTGGAGTGATCTTGCTGCCTGTCTGGCAGGATGGGTGCATTCTTTCTCTTCGTTATCTTCTTTGTGCGATTTATGAATTAGTTTACTGACTGGTAACTTACATTTGGTGCCTTGTTGGTTACATAAACAGTTAAACCTTATTCTCCCATCTTTATGCCATTCTTTCATCATTCACCCTTTTACACACACTAATACATAAAGGCTATGCAGACTTCATTCACTTATGTCAAGCAGAAGGATACAAAATGGAATTTTCAATTTGCTTACAGGGCAAGACTAACATTTCACTACTATTACACTCTATGTTAACATCAGCTACATTAATTCAGTTCATGCTACACCTGAAGGTGTGGCGCTCCTGCCTAAAGGTGTAATTGCATGGTTTCATACCATCCCTACACCATGCCCCATGCCTCAGATTTCACTTCTCCAAAATGGATCTTCAAGCCACTATAGCCCTTTCTTTTCCCTTGTGTCAGGACTTTAACCTTCTTGACTTAGACCCCTCTACTCTGGTTGATCCTGAAGTCACGACTTACTACTCTAGGTCTGGCTTCTGGGCCCCAGGCCCAGCATAGCTGCTCCCTTCTGATGCCAGGTCCTTGCACTATGACCCCCCCCACCCCTCACCCTCACCCCCTGAGCTCAACAAAAGATCAGGCCTTGACCCTGTCTCTGGCACAGCTGAAGACAATTACATGCTTCTTAGGCACTAATGGGACTTCTGAAACTGCTCCTTATAGTCCCAACCCAAGCCACTGGTTTAAACTGCATCATAAACACTAAGCCCCAGGCTATAACATAACAAGAAAAGCAATAGAGGTGGTATGACTGCTCACCAAACATCTCTTTCTCTCTGGGTCACTCTGTTCTGTCCACTGGTCTGGAAGAAAAAAGCTCTTCAGTTTCCTGGGCATTCGTGATCCCCACACTCCACCACATCCAGGGCTAGCCACCTGCCTTGGCTAGCTCATCCCATGACTTATATAGTTTTGGCCCAATTCCTGGTCATGAGATGGCCTCAGTCAGTTGACTGGCTACCCTTTAACGCCTACTCTACTTACAGGCTGCACTTTGAAAAATCTGTTATTAAACATTCTAATAACAAGGCTACGGTTCCCTGTTACAT
This sequence comes from Caiman crocodilus, assembly GCA_030014935.1. Taxonomy (NCBI): domain Eukaryota; kingdom Metazoa; phylum Chordata; order Crocodylia; family Alligatoridae; genus Caiman; species Caiman crocodilus. The sequence goes on from JAGPOW010000261.1 coordinate 128,835,619, forward strand.
GGTGAAATAATGAGACTGCCCCCAGTATCTGAACTAAGCATAAGTTTTCAGCTAGGTTGGGTATCTCTCCTTTATATTGAGTTTTAAAACCATTAAATAATATAGGATTCATCAGTATGTCATTCACTCTTTGATACCAACAGCTGATACAAGTACTACCAGATCATCTAACTATTCAAGCATATAATTTCAGAGAAGTTTATTAAAATTAACATTGTCCTGTCCAGTTTTGAATCAGATAAAGAATTGATTTTATCAGCTGGTTTAAGAAATCTCTAAGTGTAATTTTTTTTTTTTTTTATATCTATATTTTAGAGAATGGCAAATAACGTGTGTGAGATACACATTTGCCAAATAACTTATTCAAGTTCTGGAGGAAATTTAGCCTCTTTTAATCATTACAGAACATCTATAATGGATCTTTGTTTTCTCAAATTCATTTTGTAGAATTTTTCTCAGATTAATTTTCTCTATAATTCTTGTTTATCCAGTGGGTTTCTATTCACAGTTTGAACTGATGTAATTTAGTTAAGATTGGTCTCCTAAGTTATGTAGTATATTGGTTAGTTCTCTGATTGCATGATGGTAATTCCTGTAATCAGCTTTCCAGTACTTTTTCTTGTATCTAGTCATGCATGAAAAATTTGTGCTCTAAGAACATTCAACAATATTGAGGTATATTGCATTGATTGCAATGAACTCTGAACATGGTCTCATCTCAAATACCGTTGATAGTAGCAGGAGATATCATTGATAGTAGCAGGAGAATTGTTAAACATTTGACAAGTCCAAGATAGGCAAGCCTGACTACAAGCCTTCAAACAGGTCAGTAACAGAAATGTCTGTTTGCTCTCATGTCAATGGAAAAACTTCAGGGCCTTATGTGCATAGATTAATTAATCCAAGCATGCAGTGTCTTTAAAGTGTAAAAGATTGTCATGGGATGGGGTCCTCAAGGATGGCAATGATCTCCTAAGACCACTTGATCATGCCAGTTTGTCCCAATAGGCACCCTCAGTCCTCTCCTGCCATGCCTTTGATGGAAAATATAAAAATAGGGAGGCTGTCTTCAAGTCCTCTTGGACACAGTTTGATGGACTCTCTGAACCCTGTGGGTTTCAGGACCCCTTGTGGGTTTCATTTTACAATGGGTGTTTCAGGGTATCCTAGCCTTATGGGCTACACGTGTGCCTCCAACCACCCCTTTACCATGTCCTAAAGCTCACAGATGGTACTGGTGTTATCTTGCCTAGGCTTCATTCTATTTCATCTCCTTTTCCTCACTGGGCTCTCCACAGCCCTGTCTCTGCACCCTCAGCACTGGCTTTGCACCTCCAAATGCTGTGCCATCTCTAGTGCTGGGGTCTGCGAACCCCAAATCATAGTATCTAGGGTCAGAAGGGGCCATGTGGTCTGACCCCCTGCCAATGGCAAGAACGAGTGCAAGCATCATGGAACCCCAGCCAAGTACCTATCTAATCTACTCTTAAAGATGCCTAAGGTAGAAACAAGAACAACTTCCCTAGGAAGTTGATTCCACATCCTAGCCACCCTAACTGTGAAGTAGTGTTTCCTAATGTCCAACCTAAACCTGCTCTCCAGTAACTTGTGACCATTGGTCCTAGTTACC
>JAGPOW010000261.1:128844203-128857459 GCA_030014935.1 Caiman crocodilus
TATATTTTAATATTGTTTGGTTTTTAATTCAGTGAAAAATGCAGCAAACTTAAAGCAGCTTAACCCTTTGACCTTCTAGGTTAGAGACAGAAATTGCATATAAATTGGTATAAGTGATCAGATCTGGTTCAAATCTGTTACACAACTGAAGTTCAATGCACATAAGCTACTTTCAAAATGGCCATAATTGATTTAAAATAAACCTGAATGGATGTAATATCAGATTTAACTGATATAGGTTAAATCAGTTTTTTGAACTTCTGTCCCAGATCCCCTCCAGATTCAAGTTAACTCACAATCCCCCAGCATCCCAGGATATTTTGCACCTCCCCCGCAACCCCTCCCCTCCGCCACCACAGGGTGGGCAAAATAGCCCTGGCCCACGCTGTCTGCTCCAGCTGAGCAGGGAGGCATGCTCCCAAGCTTGTGGCCTGACCCGCTGCAGGCATGTGGTTGCATTCCCAGAATCAAAAGTGAATTTCTGTTCACTAGCTATCTGTTCAGTGACTCAATTTGGCCTTTGGCTCTTTGACTGTCTGTACTGAGCAAAGTGGAGTTACTCCCGAATTTAACCAAAGGACATTCAGATTCATGTCTTTTAAATTGCTTAGGAGTTAAAGAAAATGAACTTGATTCTGCTGTTTCTAATACTTATGTAAATGAGTTACTCCATTAAAGGCAATGACACTATACTAACAGGGAATCAGTGTTAAGGGAGAGCATGCTCTAGGGAAAAACTATTATATTTACCCTGGGTCTCTAGGTGGGGAATTGGTGCTAAATTAACTATAGTCCAGTATAGAATGTGAAGCTAATCTGAATGAATGTTAATAGCCCTACACTGCCTGAGATTTATAAAGACTTGTAGTAGTCTTGGACATGCAGAGGAAAAAAAAGGCAAGATACAAGTAATGTGATTTAATTAGGTTTCAATGTATTGATTTAACTCATCAGGGAATAATCCAGCAATAGCTTGATCAATGCAGGTCATGGTTCCTTTCTTAATTGTTCCCCATGGTAGAGGTCTGCCATCAAACCTCTCCTTCCACAGCTGGTACATAAACATTTGTTAGCACCCTCTTCCCACTTCAAATGTGGAGGGAGAGGTTGAAGGACTAGGGAGAGAGTTTCCTCACTGTGCCAGACAATTAAAGTCCTGGCCCTGTTTTCCCACTTCTTCAGATTATGTGGTTTTTTTTTCTAAGTCCAGTTCTTGTTTATTAAGGAACCAGAGCTATTTCAGATAGAGTTTTTGCATTGGACATGTGCTATAAATATCTAAGCTGTTTCTCACCTGCTTTATTTGGGTTCTCAGACAGTTAATAACACCCTTCCTAACAATAGCCAAAATTCTATCTGCTCCTAGTGGAATAGCAGTCCCTAAGTAACTTGGGTGCCAATTATCAAAATATAAATGCTAGTTATTGATCCTCCCCATTCTTAGTGACTTGTTCTAAGGCAGCAGTAGTGAGGCACGAGGGGGATCCCACAGCTGTGCACACCCCAGCATGAGCATGGGGGGTAAGTGCCCCCCAGATTTGTGAGCAGGGCAGAGGTGGTCTGTCTGCTGTGCTATGCACCCCGCTGCCACTGCAGCTGCCTCTGGAGCCGTGTGGGACACCATGTACCTGCCACCACTAGGCAGGCAGAGGACGCAGTACAGCCAGCGTATGCCAGGCACGTGCAATCATGCAAGGCTTGCGAGGCACTGGCAGTGGGGCACAGAGCCCAGTGGGCAGCCTGACTCCACCCAACATGCAGATCATGGAAGCATGTACTCCACATGCCTCCCCAGAGTGTGCACAATAGTGGGGACCTCCCCCCTGCACCCATCAATGAGCTGCCTGGGCTCTGACTATCCCACTACCCACCCCAGTGCCCCATTCACCCCAGTCCCACTCCTTTTCTCACTGTGAGGGCCTCGATCTGCCCCTCCTCCCTTCCCCCCAACACACTTGCCTGCTGGGTGCTGCTCCACATGTGGTGCTGTGCTCCTGGCCATGTTCAACAGGCTGTGTGCAGCAGCCTGCTGCTGGGCTCTGGGTGTGTCTAGCCCCTTGCCCCAGCCTTTTGCATACCACTTGAAGGCATGTGCATAACACTGGTGGTACACATACCACAGTTTGAGAATCACTGTTCTAGGGGTTTAGCTCCATAGAAGTAGGCTTCTCGTCACTGGCTCTCAATACTAATTCTTAAATCCCACGAATCCCATATTCTGATTGATTTAAAGAAGTGCCTGTGGCCAACAGAGACCACTTTCTGTTTTCTTTTACTTCATAATCCTTCCCCTTCTCTTGACGTCATTCTGGCAGTTAGTCCTAGACACTAGGATAAGAAAGTTTCCCATCTTCAATGAGCAGTGCTTCAGTAATGGAAGCCCCAGACATAATTCATTCATATAACTTTCAGGCCTTCAAGGATATCCCATTGCACTGACTGAGGGATTATTCTACACTCAATAAAACCTTCATCTATTAATGTGTCCTTAATAATAAATTTAGTATAGGAGGAATGAGGAGGAAACTGACTATCAAGTGCAAAAATTACATCCCAAGGGTACCACCTGGAATGTGAAATTGATGTGTGTTTGCAATTTAAATTGTGCTTGCATGCTCCATACCTATAAACACTCCTATGAAGCCACTCTGGAATTGTCCCCAGCATCTGCTCTCAAGCATACTGGAGGCCATGGCTCTCCAAAGCTGATGCCTGAGAATAACTTTTCTTATCAGTAGCAAACTTCACTATTAATATAAGAGCAAAAGCAGACGACTTAAGCTGTTCATAATTCATGACTTGCCATTTATTCCTATATGAACAGATCTGTTTTGTATTATTTTGTTGGGTTTTTTTTTTTACTTATAAATAGAAAACAAGTTTTGGGTCTTGGGAAAACCTCTTGTCCCCTCCAGCAGGCTATCCTTGACAGTGTATGCATGAAGAGAAAAAAAAAAAAATCCCCATTTTGAAATAATCCAATGTTCTTTCCTAAGAGGTTCTCATTCTGTCTTGCCATCTTGTGCATCTTAAGTCAGAGTCCCTTGACTCCATGGTCATCAACTGAAAAGAACATTATTGTAGGCCATATATCTGCTTTATATATCCTGGAGCTTTTCCTAATCTTGGGTAAGGCTTGGATATAATGTACTGTTCTTTAATAGAACAGTCCCCAACTGCAGTGTCTTTTCTGATCTTTGGGTGATTTCCAACCAGTCCTCACTGGATCCTGCTGGTCACAAGAAATCATTTAAGATTCTATGTCTGCATGTAAGTATGACATGTCCTTCTTCTGCCTTGGTGCCACTACTAATCTGAGCATAAGAGAGAATTCAGGTTGGAGGAACCCAGCCTCAATTACCTTCCCCAGTGCTCAGGGACCTTATCTTAAATCAGTTTAGCTTCCCTTCCTTTCACCCTATAACTTCTTAAAGTACAGAATCCAAAAAGGAGCTAATATCCTTTTTCTCTCAGTCTAGTCAATGGCTTATACCTTTGAGGTTGCTGTGAGATACATTTTTTTCTCTATCTATCCAGATTAATAAAAATAGAGTGTTGAAAATGATAATCACCTTTCAAATTTGCAAGGTAATAAGCATATACATTTGTAGTTTTTTTAAGGAGCTTGGACTGTAAACATTCCCTTTGCTAGTCCAGTGAGCCATTGTAATAAAGTTTTGCTGTCAAAAATATTCAAAAGCAAATAAATAGTTTTCCTTCTAAAATACGTCATTATGCCTTGTTGATGATTTTATTTTATTTTGGTTGCTTAGCCAGAGATCCTATGAGCTGAAAATCAACACTGTGGAAATTAGTTTTATTCAATACTTATCGTATACAAACTTAAATATTTTAATTCAGGTAAAAGAATCCTGAATGTGACAGGCAGTGATTTTTATAATGGTTAAAAAAAAAATCTCACTCAAATCCAGGAAAAGTCTCCATTTTATTCTATTGGAAAGGATTGCAGTGGCCCTTTTTTGAGATTATCATTTCTCCAATAACAATGTCTGAACATGTCTTCTTCGATGCACAATTAGCTGAGAAAGTTAAAGGATATGCTCTAGAGACAGCTTTCTTTTTAAAGAAAAACTTGTAATTATAATGAGGAGTTGACCTATATAAACAGCATTTTTTCTCTACTCCCATAACCAGGCCATTACACAGACAAGTCGTTTTGTAACACTAGGGGTGTATTTACATGAGATGTGGTTATGCACATTAACCTAATTTACTGCACTGTATTCAAGCACGTCTACACATGCGCATCCTTTACTGAGCATTAAAAATGTCCACTAGTGACTATATGTTGATACCTAAAAATGCAGATATCAAAATTAGGCACAATTAGTTAATGAACAGTAATGTACATGTGGACAAGGCCTGACACTAACTTTAGTTCTGGGTCTTCCTAGCCACTAGGGGACTGGACTGAGCCCAGACCCAGGGCTCCTACTTGGCCGTCTCTCCTGCTTCAGGGCTGGACTGCTCTCTGGCAGCCCCTAGCTACAGGGTATAAAAGACTTCAGCCCTTTTGTGCCTTGGGCCCACACTAGCAGAGGGAGCCTGTTCTGTGTCCAGGACCCCAAAAGACCTCACATACCCTCCTGAACAGGCCACAGGCTATTTTTTCCTTGCCTGTCTCCTCTGAAGAGCTGCTGCTTTGCCACAGGTGAGCATTGCAAAAGGCTGCAGATTAATGCGCCCATTGCCCAGCCCTGCAATTCCCCAGGGCTGTGGGCTGGCTGTCTCTGGCACCTGGACAGAAACTGGTCCCTGCTGCTGCTGGCCCTCAGCAGTGTCTCTTTACAGGTGCTATGGTGAATTGCTTCTGCTGCTCAGCTTCCACTACCTGGCTGTGCTAAGTGACCCTAACCCTGTCCAAGGCCGGCCATATACGGACAACTGCACAGAGGCCCAGAAAACTGGCACAGGATGAAAATGTTATCCTCACCATTCTCCCTATTAAGCCTCAGAACCACCCCTGTGTGCATGCTCATGCTGATTGTCCAGGTCCTCAACTGGTCCCAGGAGGAGGTTGGTGACCTGGTCCTCTGGGGACATGCAGATGTGCAGAGGCAGTTTGTACTGGGTGGGTGCTAAAACACCAACTTTTAGAGGTCCTGTTGGGTGGCATGTGAGATTGAGGGCACTCCCAGTCAGTATGGAATGACTTAATTCCATAATGCGGCAATGCCGCATTAAGGTCAAGGCCTTATGGGTACAGTGGATGGTCATGGCCAACTACAGTTACCCATCTAGTTGTGATCATAAGACCATGGTCTTTATGTGGGAACTGACCCATATTTTGGCACTGTGGGAGCCAAGCTTCATCCCTACAAGTGCCAGCAGCATGGGAGGCCTGGTCAAGCACTCACCTCATCTGACCCCTCTAGTGACACATCATCAGAGAAGGGGGCTCTTGGGCCTTCAGTGCCCCACCCCATCCTCCCCTTTGGGTGGTTCATCGACTGGCAGTTTGGGGAGCCCTGTCCAGTGGATGCTTGCCCTCAGTGCAGCCCCAGACCCCACTATGAGAAGCAGCCGGCAATTTACCACTGGCCACCAGCAGCACCAGATCCTTCATGGAGGAGGCCTTGGCCAGATGCCAGCATATCATACACCATGAGCTGCAGATACTGGGTATAGCTAGATATCATCAATGATGGGAAGGTCCGTGCTGAGTCGCCAATAACACTATCCCCGAGCATGGTAAATCCCACATTGGAGGAGGGTTCTTCAAGTTCCCAGCTCTGCCCCTGTCCCTGGTCCAAGCTTCTGCTCCTGACCTGACCCGTGACATCACTCCCTGCCCCTGGCCTGCCTGTGCTTCCTTAGCCCCATGCCTCTCCCCTCCCAGCATAGAGGTGAGATACAGTTCAGAATTTTATTCAGCAGCCTGTCCCCCCACAGCTGGGCAGGGCTTCTCACACACTAAGGAAGACATTGATGCCATCACTGATGTTCTCCTCAGCAGCAGTGGGCAGAGATGTGAGCACAGCAACAGGTAGCTGGTCCCCTCCAGGAAGCAGAAGAGGTGGTGGGGCAGCCCGGGCTTGTCCCCTGTGCCATTGTAGGTCAGGGTCCCAAACCAGGAGCACAGATGTGGCTGGAGCACCAGGAGGATCAGCAGCACCACAGCACAGTAAATGCACAGTAATGCACAGTAAATTTAGTTGCACTTAAATGCACATATAAACATGCCCTAGGAGGATCTTCATGACTGTCTTTTTATTGTTGTTATTTCCCTCACACAAAATATTTAACCAGCAAGCAGTCAATGGTGTTGAAGTTTTCTTCAGTTGCTTTTATTGTGGTCCAAGCATACTTGCCCAACTCTATAAATTTAACACTAATTCTCAAGATAAGTGTTTAATAGGTGGATGAATCTCTATTACTTAAGATGATTCCTGAGAATTTTAAGGGGAGATGTAATAAATGTAATGATTTATAATATTATTTTAATGTAACAAATGTAACATTTTCCAGTTCTCTGAACCAAATTTAGAGGCAAGGTCTTCTCAAAGAAATAAGATACAAATATATTAAATTTTATTAGGCTAAAAACTGTGCTTACCTCCTTAGTTTTTACTCTTTTTCAGACATATTCTATTGATCACTATGATATTTTTTTTTTCTATATTCCTTTCATTCCTGAGTGCCTAAGTATCTTCAAGTGTCTATAAAATGGACAAGGAACATTTTTGGTGAAAACTGGTGAAAATCATCAGTTAACATCTCTGCAATATCTTTATTTTTGTATCATTTCTAGTAATTCACTATGCCCATAATCTTTCACTCTTCCTCCTTTCCATAATAAAAAAGCCTAGCTACTATCATTTTAAATTACATAGCAAATCAGAGAATGGTCCATAAGGGTTGATTCTGTCCATACTTGTGGGGTGCAAACATGATCTGAGAAAAAAGAACTGAAATCATACCTGACATCTGATTTTTATGAAAATGCTAACTTCATGTTACATTGCAACCAGGGAAGAATTTTCTCTGAGCAAAGCCAAGGGAAAATATATAAAACCAGCCACTTCTCTTAAGTGGTATTTGTGACTTTCTTTGTTTAGGGAGATATATGTGAATGATTTTTTTTTTCCTCCAGGAATGCTTACAAAAACAAATATATCATAAATATAGTGAGTCAGCATTTGCAAAATCGCTCAAATTAAGTCCTCTAATTTTTAGTGGTTTTTTTGTATCTTGCTATAAATGGTGTAAAAAGAAGGGTTTAGATTGTTATATCAAAGTAGTTAATATTAGAAAAGAGGCATAGTATAAATCAGGAAAAGAAGCATAGGAATAAAAACAAAAGGTTTAGCCTCATGATACTTAGTGGCTGGAAAGCACTTGAGGCTGAAAAAATATGCTGCTGTTCTAGGCACATTTTAATGTATAGTTCACTCATTTTTAATTTTCCTAGTTAATGGGCTCATTGGGAAGCTGTAATTCATTAGGTTTTTTGAACCTTACATATAAACATATTTCTATATTGGTACAGGAACCCAGGTGCCACTTGCATGCAATTCGCCTCTCCACAAGTAATTGTACTGTCAAGCATCTGTCTGAGGAGAAAAAAAATAAAATAGCCACTCTCTGACTTTTCCTTTAAAGCTGTTAATCTTTGAGATATGTGAGGACATGTACCAAATAAATGAAAATAGAAGGAATCCTGTGACTTAGTAAACCAGCTATGAGGTTTTCCATGTTGTTTTTGTTAAACAAAAGCTACGCTCCCTCTGTTGTTCCTTCAAGGTTTTAGGATTAAGTTAAATGTGAGCCACCAAATGGTACCAGTGAGTTTCACAAAAAAGAACAATTTTGTAGACACTTTGACTTACTGATTCTCAACCAGGCTGCTATTTGCCATTGCACCCTGGGATACTTTGATAACCTTTTAAGGCTGTTTCAGGGTACTGCTCAATATTAGCACTATTAAGTAGACAAACCCCTACTACACAGGAGTCACAGGATAAACCCAAAGGTTTCACAAAATATCAAGACTGATCTGGAGCCTCTTGGGGTATTTCTGAATTCTTTGCAAAAGAATACTTGCTCTGTTGTTTGTTTGTTTTTTTCTGTTGTAAAAAATAAATGAAAGCTAAGAGGTGGCATTTTCCAAGGGGTGCCTTGAGTGTGACAAGGTTAAGAACCACTGCATTAACTAATCTCTTTATTATGATTCAAGAACAAAGTAAATCTGAAGGGCAGCTTAGGGGGAATGCATAGAAATTAGAGAATGGTAGGGCAATGACTAGATATATCACAGAGATCTAACAGGAGCATACACAAAGGACCCTAAGAAGAGTGAGATTTTAATTACCCTCTCAGTGTGAAATAGCTTCTTTTTTTTCAGTTAAGTTCTTCCTGAGTCTTATCGGTGTCTAAAGAGAATCTGACTCTTTGGCATATCTATTTGACTAATTGACTGATGCTGACATTATGCCTGTTTAAAATAGTTCTGTATGGCTTTAAAATTCCATGCTGTACATTGCAAAATAGTTTGATTGGTTTTACAAATAGCATGAAAAATAGAGTAATGCACTTTTTTTCAAAGTCTTTGGTTAGGATGCTGTCCTGTACTATTGTTATCAGAAGGTTGTGCAATCAGTCTGAAGCATGGTGGTTCCAGCACTGGGTGGCAAAGTAATTGGGAGTCCAAGAAGAGTGGTCATTCCTGAAGGAGACGATCCTCCAAGTCCAAAGGGTGGAAATCCCAAGATGGATCAAAGGGGACAAGAGTGCTCAAAAGCCCCCATGGCTCAGCAAAAGTATCCAGGAATGTCTTAAAGCTAAGAAGGAGGCATGCACTCAATGGAAGGGAGGGGCCATCACCAGGGAGGACTATACCTGCATTGCTCAAGATTGTAAATGGACTGTTAGGAAGGCCAAGGCAGAGATGGAACTGAGACTAACAACCCAGATCAAGGATAACAAGAAATTATTTTTTTAAATACATAGGGGGTAAAAAGAAAGTTCTGGGTAACCTGGAGCCTCTGCAGGACATGCTTGGAAATCTAGTGGTCTTACCAGATGACAAAGCTAACCTATTTAACAATTTCTTTGCCTCCATTTTCTTGAGCAGGGACCAGATCATCCCTTCCCACTGGGATCCCCAATGATCCTTGGGGAGGCACAGCCAGGCCCAGGGTCAGTTCCCTAGTCAGGGAACTTCTGGTGGCATTGGACGTGTTCAAATCAGCAGGTCCTCACAATCCCCACCCCAGAGTGCTGAGAGAATTAGCAGCAGTCATTGTGGGACCCCTGGAACAGCTTTATGAGCACTTGTGGTGCTCTGGTGAGGTGCCAGAGGACTGGAAAAGGGCCAGTGTGGTCCCCATTTTCAAAAAAGGGAGGAAGAAGGGCTCAGAAAATTATAAGCCTATTTGTCTTACCTCGGTTCTGCTGAACCTCTTTGAGAAAATTTTCCAGGTGCACATCTATGAGGGGTCACAAAATCCTTGGACTCGGGTATCACAATGGACATAGTCTTTCTTGACTTTAGAAAGGCCTTCGGCACTGTCTCTCACCCCATTCTCATTAAAAAAAAAAATTAGGAGATTGTGGGGTTGATGCCTACACAGTCAGATGAGTCACCAATTGGCTGGAGGGCTGCACTCAGAGAGTGGTGGCAGATGGGTCATTTTTGACCTGGAGGGATGTGGGCAGTAGGTTCTCCCAGGGCTCAGTCCTCAGGCCCGCACTTTTCAACATCTTCATCAGAAACTTGGATGAGGGGGTGAAAAGCACCTTGTTCAAATTCACAGATGACACTAAGATGTGGGGAGAAGTGGGCACACTAGAATGGAGGGACAGGCTGCAACTGGATCTGGACAGGTTACAGGGGTGGATGGATGAGAATTAGATAGGATTCAATACTGACAAATGCAGGGTATTGCACTTAGGGAGAAAGAACCAACAGCATACCTACAGGCTGCAGAACTCCCTTCTCACCAGCACAGAGGCAGAAAGGTATCTTGGAGTCATTATAGACTCCAAGATGAACATGGGCCGCTAATATGGGGATGCAGTCAGGAAGGCTAACCACATCTTGTCACGGATCCACAGATGCATCATGAGCAGGTCCAAGGAGGTGATCCTCCCTGTCTATATGACATTGGCCAGGCCACAGTTGGAGTACTGTGTCCAGTTCTGGGCACCACACTTCAGGATGTGAACAACATGGAGAGGGTCCAGAGGAGGGCCACCCACATGATCGGGGGCAGCAGGGCAGGCCCCACGAGGAGAGGCTACGGGACCTGAACCTGTTCAGCCTCCACAAGAGAAGGCTGAGAGGGGATCTGGTGGACTTCTATAAATTGGCCAAGGGAGAACAGCAGGCAAAGGGAGAGTCCTTGTTCCCCCAAGCACTACTGGGAGTAACAAGGACTAATGGCCATAAGTTGACTGAGGGTAGATTTAGGCTAGATATCAGGAGGCACTACTTCAGTCAGGGCAGCTAGGATCTGGAACCAACTTCCAAGGGAAGTGGTGCTTGCTCCTACCCTGGGGGTCTTCAAAAGAAAGCTAGATAGACATCTCACTGGGGTTGTTTGACCCCAGCATTCTTTCCTGCCCATAGCAGGGGGTCAGACTTGATGATTTGCTCAGGTCCCTTCCAACCCTCCCAACTATGAAATTATGAAACTATAGAAGGGGCAATAGCTCTACTCTTCTCTATCCCCACCTTTATGAGCTGCAGTATTTGTTCTGCCCAGAAGTAATAAGGTCAGTGTTCTGTGTAGGGACGAAAGTGGTTAGAAATTCCAGTTGTAGGCTTTCACCCATTTCTTTGTATTAGTCAATTATGCTTTGAACCAGGCTCAGTTTTCTTGTAGTTACTGCTTCTTCCATTGAAATGTAAATAAATAAGAAAAGACAGGCTGACAAATTCTAATAGTCTATACAGAAATATCCATTGGGATGGGATTAGGCAAAGTAGCATGAACATTTGTATCCTTCATGAGCGCCTCTCTATGCAAGCAGGCTGTCACAAGAGAGAATGACAGGGAGCATAACTCTAGAAATGTATCCATAAGAAAAAAATTATATTATCTGAGCATAAAGACAAGTTTCCCCTGGGAAGAGCTGGCTGTGTCTAGGGATATGAAGTTTTTCCCTGTAGCTATTTGGGAGCTTAAAGATATGGAAACACTGTCCATTTTCTGCTTTCCACCACTAAGCTAGTCTTTCACCTGAGAAGAACATTTCAGAGAAACTACACAAATCTACACCTTTTCTCTCACTACCTCAAACTGCTGCTACAGAAGAATACACTAGTCTTATGAGGACACTCCACATTGGCCCCATTTGAGCAAAACACCTTAGGATATATTTAATTGTAAACACTTCCGTAGTTCCATTGCCTTCAAAATTCATAGTTATAATGTGGCATGTGTTTAAGTATCATGCTGAATCAGGGCCTCAAAGGACATTTAAATACCTCAGAAGCCTGGTTAGCAGGAAGCACTGAAAACATCAATAAATGGCAGTAGATCAGATTATAGCTTAACACTGCATTACACAGTGAAATATTTCTTTAAGTGAACTTGGCCTTCAAAATGCATGAAATAAAGGAAAATTATGTTAAATGGAGAAAAATTGCACACGGTTAAATTCACACTGGGAAGTTGCCACTGTCAGACATGTATTTCTTGGGCAAAATGGGTATATCCTTATTGAGACTAATGTTTAAAATATTACCCACTAATGTGGTTTCATTGCTCATGCAGAATCCAATTTCTATTTATTTTGCACTGAGGTTACAAGAGGCGTCTATTTACTGAAGCCAGTTCAATAACTGAATGCAGAAATGTGTATATTTACATTTATTCACAGTAATCTATCATTTAGCTGCTTGTACTGCACAGAATTCTGTTATTGAAATATATTGCTTTTTCTCTATATAATTTTCTTCTGTCTTGCTGCAATGTAGGTTTTCTATTAAATTTCTTGCATGAGCCCTCTCCACTTTTATAACCACTTCCCTTCCCAGTGTACTCAGTGTTAAGTCTCAGAAGACTCTCCTTCATAAACATCTGATGAAAGGATGTAGTTTTCCCATTTCCTTTTAAAAATCATACACAGGAGGGATGCTTTTTCTTCACGCAAATAGCCGGTACTGCTGAATTTAGGAATGGAAAAAAAATCTATAAAAAGTACTTTGAAATGCAGGAGTTTTTGTTCACTCAGGGCAAGGCTAGGACTGCTCCCCTGCATGGGGACAGAGGTGATAGAGACTGATCATGTCTTCACCATACTTGGATGTCGACATAAGAAATAAGCCTGAACACTGTTGAACAGATCATTCCTTCTTGATCATCTCTGAGGACCCACATTTCCCAAAGGCAGTGAGTGAGATGTAGACATGCTTAACTCTTCTTCTGGCAGACTCTAGATAGGCTTCAAATTTGAATCATCCCCAGATAATGCCTGGAATTTATCTCCAGATTCAAGTGAACTTATATTCCCTCGGCATCCCAGGGTACTTTGCACCTCCCTTGAGACCTGCCCCTCACACAGTCGCAGGCTAGCTTTGGCCCAAGCTGTCTGCTCCAGCTGAGCAGGAAAGCATGTTCTAGCGACCCCTGGCTTCTAGCCTGAGCTATTGCAGGCATGTGGCTGCATTTCTGGAATCAAAAGCGAATGCTGTTCACTTGCTTATTAGTTCAGTCTATGCAGGATTAGACTATCCTGAGAAGATGTAAACAAGTCAGTCTTGGGCTTTTTGACTGTCTGTACTTAGCTTAGGAGAGGCAGCTTCCCTGAAGTCACTGATAATATAGTCTACAGCAGTGTCTACAGCACTATTTAAAATTAGAAATGTAGTAATGTAAAAATGTATCTCTGTTATTTTGCAGATGAAGTAGGGCATCTATTGGAGTTAATATAAATCAGTAGTTATTCCTTAAAAAAAAAAAGTATAAATGTTTATATTATCCTTATGAAAAGATAAGGATAATATAAACTTGCGATTGGCTTATGTTAAATTATGCATACATGTTGGTCGGCAATTGGCTCACTGACCAAATAAAGGGCTTGGGCGATTCCCACCCAAACCAGAGGAGAACTCGGACACGCATGAGGAGAGATCCTGCGTGCGTTTCCAAGCCACGAAGGAGGCCTGATCAACCGACAATGACTCCCCCCCAGATTCATCCGACGCCCCATACCTTGCGTGAGTGTGAGCTTCTGTGTGCCTGAGTTCCTGTTTAAGTTTGTCACTTCAAGGAACGTGCCTACAGCCT
>JAGPOW010000261.1:128857559-128896109 GCA_030014935.1 Caiman crocodilus
AGGCTGTAGGCACGTTCCTTGAAGTGACAAACTTAAACAGGAACTCAGGCACACAGAAGCTCACACTCACGCAAGGTATGGGGCGTCGGATGAATCTGGCGGAGAGTCATTGTCGGTTGATCAGGCCTCCTTCGTGGCTTGGAAACGCACGCAGGATCTCTCCTCATGCGTGTCCGAGTTCTCCTCCGGTTTGGGTGGGAATCGCCCAAGCCCTTTATTCGGTCAGCAAGCCAATTGCCGACCAACACGTATGCATAATTTAACATAAGCCAATCACAAGCATGCACTCGCTGGTACAGCTGCAAGGTTAGGCGGGCTCTGACCGTGCACTGAAACTTTTCCCATGCTACAGGGGAAAATCCCTGCATCCGTGCTCGCAATGTGCTCAACACAGCTGTGCCGAGCCATCCCTTAACTGTTTTGCACAGACACTATGTAAAAAGGGAACAAAGGAGAAGCAACTTGAATCAAAATTCAATCCTAAAACTATAATAAAAAAAACCTAAGTCCTGCAGGTTTGGGGGGTTGTTTTGGTTGTTTTTTTGTTTGGCTTTTTGGTATTGTTAGAAGCTCTTGTATTGATTTCATGCAGAGCTAAAATAGAAACAGAAATTCCTCATGTAATCTTGTTTTAATTCTTTTGAACATGTTCTTAATCTTTTCCCATTGCTGTGGAATCATCTTGTTGCTTCCCTATCTCACCCTACAGGTCTCTGCAACTTAACATAAAAACACACACTGCCTCATGGATACATAGAACCAAAGAAAATTTTCCAGGAGTCATTGCAAGAAGTTGAGCAGTATATTACAGTCCTCAAATGAGCTTCAAAGATTGTTCCCACATGCCACAGAACATGTATCAGCTTATTCCATGACAGCTTCTCTAAAGACCTTGTTATACATTGTACTTTAAGCTGCTCACAAGTTGATCAGTGTTAGTACTAGCTGGATTTTGAAGCAGTCATACCTTAAACCTAAAAACCATTTCTGACAGGCCCTCATCTGCATAGCTGTGATTGTCACTACAGGGCTGGTGAGCCAAGATAGGCTTCTATCTCTGCTATACATGGAGGTGGGTGAGAGATTGGTTGGGGGTGGAGGGCACATGAAGCTGGGAAACAGAGAACTAATGGGTTGGGGGTAGGTAATGAAATAGGCAGTGGAAAGGAAATAGGAGTGGGGGAAGTGTGGTAAAATAAAATAAGTCAGCTAATGAAGGCTAAAACAAAAAAGTAAAATAAAAAAAAGAAATAAAAAGGAATCAAATTAAAGACAGTCTCATGTTTTAATAAATTGGGATTTGGGTGTGATGGGTGCTGGTTATGCTTCCTGGGATAGATGGGAGATGGAAGTGGTGAGGGAAAGTGTTTCTGAGGGTGCTACTGCCCCTGCCCCAGGAAGGAAGCCCCAGCTCATAGAGACCTGATCCAGACCACAATTTTAGTCCATTTGCACCCTTTATAGATCCCACTCCTGAACCCCTCCATGCCCCGTGACCTGGCTAGCTGGCATATGTTCATCAGGCTTTTTGCACATGGTTGCACCCCTAGAGATGAGAATATCACACCTCCAGGATTGGGAGGAGGTGTGACTTGGTGCCAGAACTTCCCCCTGAGCAGTAGTAGATTCACAGATGGCTGGAAGGAACCTCAGAAGATCATTGAGTCCAGCCCCAGGGATAGGAAATCAGTAGGGATCATAGGATCCCAGCAAGGTAAATATCCAAATGTCTCTTGAAGCCATTCAAGGTAGGTGCTTGAACCACCTCCAGCAGCAGTCTATTCCAAACCTTGAGGGCTTAGATAGTAAAGAAGTTTTTCCTTATGTCTAGCCTTAAATGGTCTTAGAGAAGTTTATGACTATTCAATCTTGTCATCCCTTGGGGCACTCTGGTGAACAGATGTTCCCCCAGATCCTGGTAGTCACCCCTGATAAACTTATAGGTGGCCACCAGATAGCCCCTGAGCCTGTGCCTTTTCAGGCTGAAGAGTTCTATGGCTGTCAGCCTCTGATCATAAGGTCTGTATTCCTGACCTCTGATCATGCATGTGGCTCTCCTTCACACTCTCTCAAGCTTCTCTATATCCTTTTTGAATTGTGGAGCCCAAAACTGGATGCAGTACTCCAGCTGCGGCCCCACCAAAGCTGAGTGCAATGGGAGAATGACATCCTGAGATTTACTGGAGAAGCATCTATGGATGCAGGCCAGC
Source organism: Caiman crocodilus (assembly GCA_030014935.1). NCBI lineage: Eukaryota > Metazoa > Chordata > Crocodylia > Alligatoridae > Caiman > Caiman crocodilus. The sequence goes on from JAGPOW010000261.1 coordinate 128,859,770, forward strand.
ATTTTGCTCTCTTTACTAGCCACAGCATCTCACTGAAGGATTATGTTCATCTTGTAGTCAATTATGACTCCCAAATCCCTTTCGTCCGTAGTGCTAACTAGCATAGCACTGTCAAACCTATAAACATGCTGCAGATTTTTCCTCCCAAGGTGGAGAACCTTATATTTGTCAGTGTCAAGGGCCATCAGGTTCTCATCTACCCAATTCCTGAGCCTGTCAAGGTCTGCCTGGATCACCCTTCTGCCCCCAGTGTTCAGGGGATGGAATGTTTGTCCACAGAAGGGACAAACAGAGTGGAGGGATCTGGTGGCCATTTACAAACTAGTTAGGGGGGACCAGCAGGCATTGGGAGAGTCCCCGTTTCCCTGAGCACTACCAGGAGTGACAAGAAATAATGGTCACAAGCTGGTAGAAACAGGCTAGATATCAGGAGGCGTTATTTCACTGTCAGGGCGGCTAGGATCTGGAACCAACTTGCAAGAGAAGTGTGCTGGCTCCTACTCCGGGGGTCTTTGAAAGTATGAACACCTTGCTGGGGTCGTTTGACCCCAGTACTCTTTCCTGCCATGGCAGGGGGTTGGACTTGATGATCTGCTCAGGTCCCTTCCAACCTTACCAACTATGAAACTATGGGGGTGGACACTGCACACTGAGATACTGGAGGACTGAAACTTGGGTGCATTAATGGAACACAAACTTGGTAATACCAATGAGAGATAAACCTACCCTAGAGTGGCATAATTTTAAGCCACCTAAAATGTGCTTAAAATTAGTTGTAGGTGTTAATGTATGGACAATCCAGTGGTTAAGTGCTCCAGGAGCAATCTAAGATTAATATAAGTCTTTGGGTTGGAATGACCTCTGCAGCTCTTGCACTGATTCCCAATGACATCGGTAAGGACCTCCCAGCCCCTTTCTCTGCCATAATGAACCATTTTAGAGGACAACTTAGGGAGACTTTAGGGAGCTAAATTATACATACTGAATGTGGTACATTCACCTCCTCTGCAGTAGAACCCCAGTAATTTTTATATTTCACCTGCCACATCCAAGCAGATTGGTACAGGGTTTGCTAGTAAATGAAAAGATGATCTAATAGTTTATTTCAGGGCAGAGGCAGAGCAAAGCAGACTGAAAGATATTTTAGCTTTTTAGAACCAAGTAAACAAATAAATACACCCCGTCCCCCCAAGCTATTTAATTCACCACATTTTTAAAAATATATATTCTTTCCAGTATTTTAATGCGGAATGGATCCTTTTCCATTGTCTCTCAGATTAACATAATTTAGGGGTAACTACATTTAAATAATGGAGACAGCTGGCGTAAGATAAGAATCAGAACCCCACAAGTCTTTACATTAAGTGGCAGTATTTCAAAGCACCATGTCTAAATTTTATCTTAGCAAAAGGCAAAACATGCTAATAACTGCAAAATGAAAATCCAGAATATAATTAATATAATTTCTTTAAAATGTTTCTGTTTCTGTTGCTGACATTTTGATCTCTCTTAGCAAATTGTTTTGTTGTTAATAAAATTATCATGAAAATTTCAGAGAAGCAGAAATTTTACTGTCACAAATTGCCAGTGCAGTAATGAACTGTCAGGCTGTTCTTAACGTGTTCCCATTTGACTTTCCTTTAGCTATTAAATTAACTAATCACTTTCTTGCATTATGGATTTCAAGCTTGGAGTATGCGTTGATTAAAGATCAGCGTGCATGCTAGCTGGTCACCTGTTTCATAATTACAGCTCTAGGGCTTCTTAGTTGAATGAACATTGAGTCTGCTTCTGAATACAGGAAACTCTTGATTTTTCCTTACAGGAATATGCTGAAAGGTTGCACTGATACCCAGGGCTAGATGCATTTTGCTGCTGGCTAGAGTGCTTGTATAAAAATGAGGTGCTGCATTAGGAAGGGACAAACTCTATATGTAGAGTTTCATATTTGTACTCTAGGTTTTACTGATGAAGGATAACTTGCACTATTGCTATGGCTATTTCATGAAATGTGTGGGCAGTGATTAAAAAAACCCCTTTATTTGTTTTGGGTTTTTTTAACCATCTGTCTGTCCTTGTGCTGCTGTCCCTGTTTACATAATTCCAAATAGAAGTTGCCCGCCTACCCACCTAGTATCATGTCTGTTCCTAATTGCTGTGATAGATACATCATCTCTAGGTCAGCCTGCTTTCAGGACAACTCCATGTAAGGGAGAGATGTACAAGACTTTTCCTTCTTAAATTTCAGTTCTTTAAGTGCCTGTCCACCTGTATTCAACCTCTTTTACTCACAGGCCTTATGCAGAATCTTTTATGTAACTGTTTCTGTAAGGGTCATACATGTCTTGTGTTTCCCTTACAGCTTGCAGCCAAGGGCATTAACGTAGAAGCAAACATGATCAGATATCAGTTCCTTTTCACCCTTGTAAAAAGCAATCTCTGCTTTGCCTTTGTCCCTTCTGTGTGAAGTTCTTCCTCAGATTTATTTTTTCAGATGGTAGATTCCACAAGTGATCTAGTTAGCAAGAAAGAAAAAAGAGAAAAAGATTCAACACAAAGAAAACCATCAAGTCTAAAACTGGCTTTTCAAGACATCTGCTCTCCAAAACTGGTGGATTCAATATCACTAGAATTCAAATTCCATCTCTCCGCAAAGCAGATATTCCGATAAATAAGGAGCATTTTATGTGGATAAGTGGTTTTTTTTTTCTATTTCATCATTTTTCAAAGGATCTTAAAAGTGAAAATATGCCACTTGACATCCTTCTTGACATGTTCAGTTCCTCAGATGCATATGAGGAATATATATTTACTTATTTACATATGTGCACATACACACACAGATGCATACCTTTTTTCCATTACAAGATTTGCCAAGTTTGCATATTTTTTAAACTGGACCTTCAAATCCTGACATTTCAGTTTGACTGACAGCTTAATCGTGCATTGATTGTATTTACAACATGCTTTCTTCTTATGCTGTTTATTGTTTAAACGGTAAAATAACAACTGGAATTGTTTTCAGTATAATTTGAACTGGTGTCTAAAAGTTGAATAAAAACTTCACATCTTATAAACATTCTTTTTAGGCCTTTAAACAAATGTCTGAAGTGTTAGTTTCTTGTCAATCACTCTCACCTTGCCATTTAGTATTGAAATAAATGTTCCAAAGTTCACCAGCTTTTCTTTAATGTCTAGTGGTAATTGTATTTTATAGGGTTTCAAGTGGATTTCCAGAAGCTTTGGTGAGTAAATTAAAATGTGTGGCATTACCTATATGGAGTCCTGTCTCATGCGTCAGCAACAAGATGCAGTATGCAGGTAGGGAAGCTGTGATTTGTTCTAAGCAATCATGACTCCATTTCACATTTCAGCTGGGACATCTGTTATACCAGCTAATGGGAAATAATGAAATGATGCCCTGAAGACAATAAAGTGTTGTTTCTCTCCTGGAAATCTTCAGCTGCTAACAGTAGTTCGACAGCTAGTAATGTCTCTTTTGATTGTTAACTGTGAGTTCCAAGTACATGCTGAAGTGACAAAAAAAGTTAGAATCCCCATTATGGTACAAAGAGGGCCAAACCAGATTGACTAGTATACTCTTTAACATGGCGTTGGAAGCTGCAAAATTATGTTGAATTATTATCATCTGCAAACTTGAACTAGATTTTTACCTCCTAAATGTAACACAATGGTTGTGCCCACGTGTGGTGTGGACGTTTGGTTCCCTGGGAAAAATTAGCAACAGCGCACCTTGCACCACTGCTAGTTTTCCCCAGGGAATGCCCACGCCACACACCCTCTGGTTCATGAAAAGTTACCTTGGGGGCAGTAGGGGATGCTGGAGCCAGCACTGGGCTAGCCCCAGCAGCCTTACCAGGAGTCCTGAGGCCTTCTGGGGATGCTGCAGTATTAATTCTGCTATGTGGAGCCTGGCTGTCAGCCAGAGTGCAGCACCAGGGGGCCTTACTCCAGTTTTGGGCAGTGCATGCTGCCTGTGCATGCACTGCTCCATTTTTTTCTCCGTGGGATTTTTGATCCGTGGGTCCCCTTGGCTATTCAGGGGTCAAAAAATCCCCTGTGCTGCTCCCCTGCAGTACAGAGAAAAACTAAATCTGTGCTATGTGGTGCCATAGATTGGTCTGCTGCACCACATACTGCATGACCATGCTTACCTGGACATAACCAATGGATTTGCATTTGCACTAATTCTTACGATATTCTATTGTTATTTGAATTTAATTGCACCCCTGTATCTAAAGCTTGACTTTTATGGAGTTACTTTCCATTTGCAATGACTTGTGTAGAACAATGGCCCATTATCTCCAATGTATTGTTTCTTACAGCATGAGTCATGAACATAGTGCAGTGAGAGATTTTTGTTTGTTTGTTTGTTTTTTACCAAATCAGTTCCTTGTGAAATTCTAAACTCCACTAGGCTGGTATTTGGTCCACTAAATGAAACAAAACTATGCTTGCTAAATTTAAAAATGGTCATTCCATTACAAATAATGTCCTTGATATTATGTCTCTCTGTCTCAATGCCCTGGGCAAGAAAATAGTACTGCGTACAAATAAATGTTAAATAATTCCTTTTCAAGGGCAAATTACTCCTCCAATATCAACAGTGGTAATAAAGTCAGGCCTAATCTGAGCAAACATTTGAAAATACTGGAAATAGAAGGGGAAAATTCAGAGTGGTACAAGAGTATATTAGTCATTGATAGTTTGCAGCTCTATGGGCATGTCTACGTGAGATTCTACATCACCATAACAGCAAGTTATGATGATGTAACTTGTCCTTCAGTGACATAGCACCAGTGGGCACAAACTATGATGCCAATTATACTGCCCAGTAGCAATGAGCACAGTAGGTCTGAAATACCCATGCCCTACTGGGGCTGCTAAAGCAAGACTAAATGACTGTGCAGTACCAACTACATAGTCAGAGGCATGTGTAGATGTGCTGTATGAGAAGGGAAAAAAAAACAGTAGAAAATAATACTAGTTGGTACTATTTAAGGAAATATTTTCCTGAAAAAAGGTGTGATAGATTAATAGTCTGATTCATCAAATACTGTTCAGATCATCTAGCCTGACCTCCTGTAATATATAGGCCATAGGATTTCCCTGAATTAATTCCTATTTGAAACTTCAATTTAAACGTCAGAGGGGAAAGAAAACAAAATATTCAAACTTTATTTCCAAAATTCCAGTTATGGTAGATTTACTAGAAGCTTTGGTAAGTTGTTCCAATGGCTCTTTATTTTCATGAATAAGCATATGCACCTTAGATTTAGTTAAAATGTTTCTAGTTACAATACACTTCCATTAGATCTTGATATACTTTTGTATTCTAGATTGAACAAGATTCAATAATCAAATTTCTGTTTCCCATGTAGGTCCTTTTGGATTATGGTCAATTGACCCCTTCCATTTCTCGTTGAGTAAACTACTGGAATACCTCTCTATAAGACACATGATAAATTTATTGCACATAGTATCCTCACATATAATCAAGAAGTTATAATATATAAAGATATCCAATCCCAAAATAATGAAATAGACATAGAAAATACTGTGAAGTCTAACTATTCACCATACACTCATAATCTGGCCATTTCCCCTGCCGCTCTGAGATTCACCACCAGATGCATAGATGATGCAGCCAGTGATGCAATGGTTAATGACAGATACCAGTCAACAAACCAGTCACCCCCTGGAAAGCCCCAGTGTACCCAGGCAGAGGAGCATCTAAGGGTGGGGTAGTGGAATCCACTGTCTGAAGGAAATATCCTCAGAAAAGCAGATGTGCCAAAATCCTGTTGGCCAATGGTACCTATACTACTGGGACCACACCAGTTCAGAAAAGGTGCAGTAGCAGATTTGATAAGGTCAGTGCATCCTTCAACTCAGACCTGCAGCAGACCTATCCCAATTGTCTTGACCTATTTTTTTGCCATTGGAGCTCTGCCAAGATAGAAGGTGGAGGACCCATGGCAACCCCTTTCTTCTTTGTTCTGTCTACGCATACTCATCTAAGATCTCTTCTCAGTGGTTGCTTGTCCTGGTGAGGTAGAACCCAGGCACTTGGCAGTGGCTCAGATGTCCAAGCATCCCTATTTAGGGGAGGCCTGATTGTCCCAATCAATTTTTCCTGGCTTTAAATTAATCATTGCTTGTTGGAATGCTCTCACTATGATAACTGGACTTAAGCTGAAGACCCTGAACTCTAGAAAACAGCTATTATTGATAGAGAACTACAACAACTGAGCATTGATACTGCAGCCCTCAACAAGACAAGACTTTTAGAAACTGGATCACTAGATGAAGTAAATTACCTCCTCTGCTAGTGGAAACCTGACAATGAACCAAGGAGATACACGGTGCTGGATTTTCTGTCAAGAAGTCTTTCGTCAGTGCATGTACCCCTCCAGTATCTATCAATGAGAGGATCATGCGAGTGGATGTGAACGTTAACTCAGGAACCTAAGTCTTTTGTTCATCTATGGACCAACACGAATACTTTCCTACCTGAAACAGCAAAAATAGGAGTTATATTCTCTACTGGAACAAATCATTAAGAACATTCTTGCAAGTAAGAAATTTCTGTTCTCAGTGATTTCAATTCCCCTGTCAGTAAGGACTGGGAACACATCATTGGCCAACATGGCATAGGTAGCCTCAGTGAAAATGGCCTTTGTGTGCTTCAGTTTTGTGCCTCTTGTGATCTGATAGTCTCAAACACCTATTTTGCTGGCAGCATCCACAGCAAGGTCACATGGAATCACTGATTGTGATACTGCCCAAGCCCTTTTCATGGTCAAGCTCCAATCATACTCTTAAAGGATCCATCATGCAGATCCAAAAGGCAAATATCACCTCACTTGAACATGAATAACACTTGTGCAAAGTTTCAACGTGTGCCAAGTGTGTTTCTGAAAATGATCAACTTGTTTTCCTTGATTTACCCAGGGACCTGAGACTCTTCCACCTTAAAAAGAGAAGGCTGAGAAGGGGTTTGGTAGCATCTTATCAATACATCAGGGGCATACATCAAGGGCTCAGAGAACAACTGTCCACCAAGGCACTCTTGGGGAAAACCAGGAGTAATGGTCACAAACTCCTAGAAGGCCATTAGGGTCAATGTTAGGAAAAACGTATTCACACTAGGGTGTCCAAACTGTGGAATAAGCTCTCTCCAGAGGTGGTACAATCACCAAAAAATTGGAAATCTTCAAAAGGAGACTGGATGGTCATCTTGTTGGGGTCACCTGAACTCAGTTGTCTTTCTTGCTTGATGCAGAGGGACTGGACTCAATGATCTTTTAAGGTCTCTTTCAGCCTCACAATCTATGAATCTATGATTCTGACACCTTGTGGGACAATTTTAGGAACAAGACATTGGCTACTGCCATAGTTGTCTTTGGAACAACAAAGAAAAAAACACCTGACTGGATGACCATGTCACTCACAGGAAAATAAAAAATCAAGCTTGCTTAACTCTATTTCAACCAACTAAGTACATAACTCATATTCAAAGAGGCCAAGGCTTCAGTCCAGAAAGCCACCAGGGAATGTGCCCAGGACCATTGGCAATACTTGTACAAAAAGATTCGGATTTGCTTCAAATAATGAGACCGTCACGGTACCTATGATGGAATCAAAGAGGCATTTGGTCCAATTTTTAAAAGATTGCAAACCTGAAAGTGAATCATAGTACCCCCTGGCTGTCCAGGCAAGAACAAATTGACTGATGCACCGAGCGTTACAAAGAACTCTGCTCAAAGGATGAGATTATCTATGATACTGTCTTAGCTGCCATTACCTAGCTTCCAATAATGCAGGAGCTAGACCCAACATCAACTCTCAAAGATGGAAAGGAAGTTATCAAAGAGAAAAAGATTGAATTTGGGAAAGCAGCAGGCAACCATCAGATACCTCCAGAGCTCCTAAAGGCAGTGGGGAGAAAACTTGTAAGTGACATACATGCACTTCTTCTCACCCTTTGGAAGGAAAGCTATATACAGAAAACCATATATCCCAGGATCTGAAAGACGCCAAGATAATAACTTCATACAAGAACTAAGAGGACAGAGAAGACTGTAGCAAATACTGAGGGATATCTCTTCTCAGCATGCTTGTCAAAGTGCTTGCAAGGGTCCTGCTGAAAAGAATCCAAGTCCTTGTTGATAAAGTCTACCCTGAGAGCCAGTGTGGGTCAGAGCTCCATGACTGACATGTCCTTCACACTGCACTTGTTGCATGAAACAACACTTGTGTAGCATTTGTTGACCTACAAAAGGTCTTTGATATTATTAGCATGAATGGCATCTACAAGATCCTGCTGAAAACTGACTGTCCCCAAAAGGTATTCTCTCTATTCAAGGAGCTCCATGATGAAATGAAGGCAACCATTGCATATGAAAACATCACCAGAGTTTAAACTTAATTAAAGTTAGGTCAATAAAAATGCCCAATTGTGTAGGTATTCAGAGAGCTTAAATTGACAACAACATGGCACAATCTAAATTTAATACCTAAGTAGGTGTACTAACTTGGATCAAGACTGAGTTAACCTAATGTAGGAAAGGGTCAATGCAATCTCACAAATGCCTGCACTTATTCATAGCACATCCCTGGGCCTGGAAAAGGCCAACTCCTCACCTCAGACCAGGTCTATGCTAATATTACCCCTTCCCCCCACCCCTGAGAATGCTTACTGGGCTATCTTTAGACCCCAACACACTCCCAAACTGGCCGACCCCCCCTCCCCTAGACCCACTAACTTCCTCCCATCCCAGATTACCCATAGGTCCTTGAAGAGGTGACAACCTACACCTACATTACCTACCATTACCACTCCGGTTCTAGGTATAGGCAACCTAAAGTAAGCTGCCTACACTTAGGTACAACAAGTTCTTTTTTCACCCTTATATATTGTAGTGGGGGTATCCTGGGGTCATTTATTCAATTTCTACAGAAATGTCCATTCAGTCACTGTTGTTAGCCTACATTGGTGTTCATTTTCAAATCTGTCAGTGCAAGGGAAAGCACTACTGAGTCCTTTTTAAAATCTTTTTCCTCCAAATGAGCACCAAGATTATCCTTTGCAATCTTCAATTGCATCAAAGATGGAGAGGTCATGTGTCTCACAGGACCCAAAGGCCCACCTGAGTCACTTAAGTTATTTATAGCCTTCTATTACAATGTAATCTGCCAGTGTCTCTTTTTATATGGATCAGTACTCAAAATAGACAGATGCTAACTGTAAATAATTAGTCTTAAATTATCAACGTTTATGTCTGTTCTATTTGTGATCCAACAGTGATCTTATACTTAGTCCAGTTATTGAATTCTCTCCCATATCCCACCCACTAAGGAATTAACTTCCTTTATGTTATGTCTCAGCTGGTGTTGGGCCACCAATAAAGTAATTAAATTTCCTATAATAATGCTTCAGAGTACCAGCTTTGATGTATGAATTGCTCTTCTAAATCTTGTAGTTCTTTATCAGAGGCATCTGGTTCCTGGCAGGGAGTATAGACTTCCTGTTGCAAAGATAAACATTCAGGAACAAATTAATTCTTGGTGTAACTACATTAATTTAAGAAGTGTTTCACCAAGACTGAATTTGGCCTTAAAATAGCACAGGCAACACATTATTTCTGCTGACTATTGAAATAATTTATTTGCTCATTTCTTCTCCTAAAGAGAGATTTCATTGTTCTATTTCTTTTTTAGGTTGCAATTTAGCTAGATGTGACAAGATAAATGTGAACTGGTAAACAGGAGAAACTCAAGACAAGAAGCTATTTTATATGAAAGTTTAAGGACATAGTGGAAAATAATACTGGTGTTAGCAGAAAGAAGAGAACAAAAATGTTAATAATTAGATTTACAAGCTCATTTTTAAATGGCTGTTAAAGCCTGGGATTGCAGCACCAGTGTCAGGACTAATGCAGTTTCTAAGCAAATGTGTTGCTTTAACTTTTGTTACGATTCAACAATTATGAATCCTAGTCTTAATGAAAACTGTTTCTCTGAATGGATAGGGGGTATGTATGAGCCATTGTTCATTCAAGGTTCCAAAATAAAGGCTAGACATCTTCAGTGATGTAAGTCTAATGCTGCAGTATGTTCTCCCAGACATTAGCCATTCCAACATAGATTGATGACCAGACCTCCCTTGATTAGAAAATTACAAGGCAGAACAAAGAGTGTCTTAATTAGACCTGAAGGCCATATTAGTTCATTCCAAAGTGACAAAAGCTCATAAAACAAACTCTACAGTCAGGGCAAAAAGTTTAAGTCTCCTTTAACTACAGCTGTAGCAAATTACACAGACTCAATGCCCTGCCTCTTCTGAACAAGGTATTTGTTTTTACTGAGTGGGGTTGTTGTTAATTTGGAAGGATTGCTGCTGATTTAAAAAAAAAAATGAGGCAATACTTGGAAATACTTGGAACCCCTGTTCCATTTCCTCTGGGTTCTGAGTTCAATGTAGGAGACTCGTTTACATCAGTGGTTGATCTGTGCCTTCTCATTATTAGAAAAAGACATCAATGTCAAAAGAGGGCACATGTTATATGTACTTCTATCCATGTGACCTCAGGAACAGAACTTAGAGTGGGAATAGAACAGAATTTTTGAGCTCCAGTGCATTTAAAATTATTTTCTGTTCCGTCTTTCAGACACAAAAGGAATAGTCCACTCATATAATGTTATGGTGCTCAGCTAGTAAGATAATAAGTACTATGGCTTAATACATTGAACATACCTAAAATGCCCAGGTATCACTCCCCAGGACCCTGTTGTCTCTTCTGTACAGTATGAAAACTTCCTTCTTGAGAAGTATACTGTGAAGAACACCCAATTATCTGCTGGGCAAAGGTACATTACCTTTCAAAATTTCAATCCACCTACACAGCTACAGAACCCATAAGCCTGACAGTTTCTGTAGGAGGGCTGTCATGGAGGTGAGTCACATCTAGATCAAGTCCTAAATTTTACTGAAGAGAAAACAAGCATTTTTCCACTCTATTAAATTGCCAATGTAAACAGAATTTTGGCACGAAATGATTGTGGATTTTTAAAGTACTTTCATCACAATCCACTTTTAATGTTACAGTGGCATTGAAGTTGTACCTTGTAGTACAGGAAAGGAATGTAAATTTCATCATCATTTTTTTCATCTAGGAGACTTGTTAGACTCAACAACTGTGGGGAAAATCATATTTGGCAACTAGTCAGTGAGTGTCTCTAAAGAAACTTAACATTTCATGGCCAAACATTTTGAAACGGACTGCATGAAGTGAGGCTCCTCAAACATTATTTAAATTAGTGAACACCTAAAATATAGCTTATGTGAGAGGCAAGGATTTTTGAGTGATAACTTTTACTAGGTGAGGTAGTTATCTGTGTTAGTCTGAAATCAGTCAGAAGGCAGCGTAGATATGCATTGTTGTAGATTAACTAAATAAGATATATAGAGAGAGCACAAGTTTTCATGAACCAAAGTTCACTTAATGAGATATTGGATCAACTGCATGGCCAGGATGACTTAAGCTTTCAAATACAGTGCATTCTTGTTCAGGTCACATCACTCAAATACTAAAATATGGATTGTTTTAGGAATCACTAAATGCCTACTATTTCACTGGAGTCAAATGATCAGTAATTTCTTATCTCTTTTGAAAACCAAGTTATTTTTTTTTCTAGTATGTCAATATATAACATAGTACAACACAATTCATTAAATATTTTTGACCCTTACTTTAGTCTCCTAAATTTCAAAACCCCAGCTGATATTACTGAAGAAAATATGATCTATTTATAGAAAATATTTAAAATTAAGGCCTTATATAAGGGAATAAAACTTGTATCAGACTTCTTCACTTAACTAAAAGCACAGGTTTTTCCCTTAGACTCAAACAGACACTAGGGGCATATAAACGAACCCACACATGCACTTTGCTGCATCTCAAAGCAGTTTGAGACACCACAAGATGCACAATGGGAACAAAAAAACATTCCCCATGGTGCATATTTGTAGTACAGAAAAAAAACAGGTATCAAAAAAACCAAAAGAAAAGAAAACAGAAAAAAAAAAAGCAGGGCAGAGCACAGTTCAGGACCATGCCCTGAAGCAACTGGAGGCTGGAGTCCTCCATAGAGATGCTCTGGTAGCCAGCCAGAGAGCTTCTACACCTGCCCCTTGCCCCAGTGCTGCAGCATGCTGCCTACCCATGTGAAGCAAACACCAATGCAGGCTGCAGTGACCTGGACCCTGGCGCTGTTCAAGATAAGTAGTGGGTAGGGGGGACTGAAGGGGAGGGGCTGTGAGGGTGTGAGGGACTGTGGTGGGGCTGCTCAGGAGGAGTGAGTCCTCTGCCCCACATGCCCCCCACAGGGCACACAACCCCCTGCATGACCCACAGCCCCTTCCCCCTGAAAGAGCAGCAGCCATTGAGGGACTTGGGACCCTCCTAGCAACTTGATCCTGGCTGCCTAACACCTGGTACTGCTTGTGCCAGATTGTGTGGGCCTAGCGAAGTGCAGCTTGGCGTGGGGCTGTATGCTTTCAGCCAGCTCTGGTCTGCTTGGGCTGTCACCAGGGACTCCATGTCATGCCAGGCAGGGTTCTATATGCACAGAAACCATTGGACCGATTTTGTCGAGGCAGGACCCAGCCCAGCATTACACATGCTCCCTGCGAGTAGTGTTGGGCCCTGCGTAACAGCTTGAGTTCCCCAGAACTGCCTGAAGGCACACAGCCTCGTGCTGAGCTGGGCTGGGCATGCACAGTGTGGCACAGGCAGCACCAAGTGCCAGGTGGCCAGGGCCAAGCTGCGCTGCCCTGCACTATGGTGGACAGCAGTGCCAGGAAGGCCCCAAGTGCCCCAATGGCCACTGCTACTATGGGTGGGGGGGACTGTGGGCCATGCAGAGGGGTGTATGCCCAGCCAGGGCACATGTGGGCCCTGTGGGGGGCCATGTGAATCATGTACGGGGGGGTGTGCCCTGTAGACAGGGCCTGTAACCATGTAGGGAGGGACTCTTACTCTGTGAGGGGAAACTGTGGCCTTATGGGGGGAAGCTGCGGCCCTGTGGGAGGGTCTGTTGCTCTGTGGGCCCTGTGGGGCCCTGTGCGAGGGGAGTCCATGTGCTGTGCAGCTCCTTGTAGGGGGTCAGGGAACCCACCCCTCCTGAGCAGCCCAACCCACATAGACCCTCAGACCACCAGTCCCCCCACAATCTACCCACAACACTCATATCCCCAAGCTACCCCCACAAATCCCTCACCATACCCAGCCACAAATGCCAAACCCCTGCACAAGTCCCATACTCCACTAGACCTCATCCCCACAAACTCTACACCCACTGATAAAGTAACCCAACCCCTCCCCCCTTGCTTCTAATTGCTTTACATTTGTAAATATATCAATAAAACATTGCCCAACTGATCTCTCTCTATATCGTGGTATTTCCTTTTAATATCAGAAGAACATTATTTTGGGTATTTTAATGAGAGAGTTCAGGTTTCTTATCAGAGTATGTGCAGTTCTTAAACAGAGAACATCTGCTGGTGAGACAAGGGCAAGACCCATTCAGAGGAGCTTGTCCAAGGTCAGCACTTGGAGACCAGATGTGGTGGCTTACCTCTTGGTCATTTGGGGCCGAGAGGATACACTTTGAGAGTTCAAAGTGGGCCACCACAAGGAGCACATCTTTTGGGCATTAGCCACACAGATGGCAGAGTGGAAGCACCTCATCCAGGTCTGGCAGGGGCCTCAGGGCCAAGGGGGCGAATGCTGTTCCAGGTGGCAGCAGGTCACAGTCAGGCAGCAGCCCCACTGCCAGACTGCTGCAGTGCATAGAAGGTGCAGGGACAACTCCAGGTTAGGGATGCTGCAGCGGTCCAGTTGGCACAAGGGGCTAATGTCAGATAACAAATGGCTGGGTCTCAGAAGCTCCTGAGGGTAAGTAGCCCTGAGCTGCTCACTGGGGCAGAGTTTTACATTACTGTGGCCAGCACAGGACAGGTTTTCATACTGCTGGGGCCAGCATAGGTGGGGCCAGTCTCTAGCACCCCCTGGTTGGAGATCTGAGGAGGACCTGAGCAGAGTCATTTTTCCCCAAGTTCCACAACTTGCCCCACATCAAAGTGAATGTCCAGGCACTGCACCAAGGCAAAAATCCCAGGCACAAATTTGTGCCACTCCTATTTGAGTTGCCACCAGTGCATGTGCCTGCATGTGTGGATGCACCCTAGTTGTCTATTACCAGTTTACGCTGAACTTCAAGTAACATAAGTGTTCTAAAGGACCATACCTGAAGACAATTTGGGGCCCAGTTATCATCAGCTACCACAAGCCAACTTTCATTTGAGCTAAATTGGTATTTGGAAGGAAGATTACAAGAGAATGTGCTGAAGGGATTTTTTTTTTTTCAGCTTTGGTGTCTATCCCTTTGACTTAATGACAAATCTGTGTATGAGGGTAATGGTGGGGGGTACGATTGAAGACGTAGCTTTTCTGTGAGTCAGAATGAAACCAGGACCACTGGTAAAAATTACATAATTCATGCTGTTTTTACAGAATAAGGTGGAAACTCCTTTATCCCAACAAAATTACAGCTTGAGTAATAATATTCTGCTAATCTATATTTCCACTGCAGATTCACCTTGGTGCAGTATTCTATACTTCCTACCCTTTACAACTGTGAACCTTATCTGCTAAGCACTTATCAGCTTTCACTCCAAATGTGGCTGTATTTCAAGCACAGGCTTGAAATGTGTATTTAAACACATGTTTAACAATAAAAATAAAAAGTCATTGGAACAATTTACCAAGGCTTCTGGTACACTCACCATAACTGAATCCTTTTAAAATCAAGATTGATTGTTTTGGTTTGGTTTTGTTTTGTTTTGTTTTTCCCCGAACGTTAAGCTGAAGCTTCAAATAGGAATTAAATCAGGGAAATCCTATGGCCTATATATTACAGGAGGTCAAGCTACATGAACTCACCAGTCTCTTCTGAATTTACAGTCTATTAAGCTATCAATATAAGAAAGAAAATGTTTTTGTATAGTAAATATTATTACAAAAATGTCCTTTATGCAGAAAAATATTTCCTGAAATAGTACTGACTGGTAGTGGTGAATAAAGTTATGTTTAGATATTAGTATAAAACAAATTTAATTTAAGTGTATAAATGACTTTAGATTCCCTCTGGAATACAGCAAAAACTTAATTCATTATCACGGTTGAAATACTTACAAGTCCAATATGTGTTTCCATTATTAAGTAATATTTCCAGACAGTTTTTAATGTAATAGGAGAGGGGGACTTGTTTCCATAAAAAGTGGCATATAATGTCAGCCTAACTAGTGTTTTATTATTGCCTTTATTATGAAGTTGAATATAGTTCAGACATTTGAATTATAGTATATGTGTATATATATATATATATATTTTAAAGGCCTGATTTTTCATCCCTATATTATTGGAGTTGACACTAGAATGTGATCTTGTGTTAAACTGTTAACAAGCTGAAATGGCATATACAACGGCAAATATTCATTCATATTAACTATTGGCTCAATACTCAATACTTTATGCATATGCCCATACCATCCCTGATATGTAGCTTTGGGATGATGAAAGTCTCATTTGGAATTATGGATTGTTCAGCCTGTTACCAGAGGCAATGACTGCCTTCCTAAAGTGGTTATAGAGAAATGATGCAATACTGGTACATGGCCCACCCTGTTATAATGTTCTGATGAGGGTCAGTAGAATTCCCACCTACTTTTCTTTTATCCCAGAGTAGAAGGATTTCTTGCTTAGTCAGCTCAATTTCCAGCTAGAGGTTGATTGAAAGCGAGGCCCATCACAAGGTCCAGAGGATCCAGAGGCCAGAGGCTAAAATTAATATTGCACTTTAGGTCTAGGTGTAAGAGATTCTTAGGCATGTACACTTAATATACAAAAGCTATTAACCATAAAGACAAAATAGGCTTTTAATAGCTGTCAAACATGGATACAATTTGTTGAAAGCTAAAAAATTCATCAAATTCACACTGCCTCTGCTGTTAATAACATGTTGTAATTGTATGACTTGAATGATATCTGCGATGTCTTAGTGCAAAATTTCAAGTTAACATAGTCCCTGATAGCCTGCCCAATGCACCATGCTTTGGACAAACACTACAAGTATTTCAAGAGTAAGGCATTATGGGCACTGAGGTGGGCTGAGGGGGGCAGTGCTCCTGCACTGAACCACCCACCTTATTGTGCCCAAACAGGTAGGGCCAGGTGGAGATTCCCTCTGGAGGCAAGCAATTAACTGAACATGAGTTTCGAGAGAGAGTGAGTTTCAGATGGTCCAGCCTCTCTGAGAATCCTCATCATGGCTGTTTCCCCTCCTCCTGGGCAGTCTTTAACTTATATAGACCCTATGACCTCATTTACCTGATCCAATAAAGGCCAGAACTTGTTGGCTGCCAGCCAACCAATTTGAAAGGAATCACTGGTTGTCGGGTAGATTGGCAGGGTCTTTAGCCCCCCTTCCAATCCCAATATCATTCCTTAGGACAATAGAGAGTTTGAGCCCCCACCCAGGAGTGTGAGGACAGTCACATAGGCAAAGGGAGCAGGTTTCCCCCTCCCTCAGGAATGTATCCAGCTCAGGTTACAACACAGGGTTATCTGAAGCAGATGGGGTGGGGGTGTCTGCCCTCTGCAGTGACCATGGTAACCAAATTGTCAGATAGGTAATACACCTGATAGCAGAGTTTAGGCAGAGACTGAGATGGCATTCTGCCACGGATACGTGCCCACAAGTGAGAATGTGCATTCCCTGGGAACAATGAACAGTGGCATAAAAATGTGCCACTGCTTGTTGTCCCTGGGGAATGCCCCTGCATGTGACCTCTGGCATGCAGCCTGTGCCACAGGTAGGGTAGAGGAGGCTGCTGGCCACAGCAGCCTTACCTGGGGTTCTAGGGACCTCCCAGGGCGCCAGAAGTGGTAATTTGGTCACACAGAGCCTGGGTAGTAGCCAGGCCAGCTAGGCTCCAATTTTGTGTGGCTCATGCTGCTGCTACATGCACTGCCCACTTTTGTCTGGCATGGGTTTTGACACTCATTGTCAAAAAACCCCAAGTGCCCCCCCTCCAAAAAAACAAACCAAAGCCAAAACCTCAGGTGAATGCCTGTAAGTGTGTTATATGTGCTTTGCAGTACCACAGTCCTTTCTGGTACCACAAATGACACATGCACACTCATGGAGACACACTCTATGAGCACAAAATCTAGTGGTTTTAGTAAGTGTCCCCAAATGCCTTAAATACCACACTCTTGTCTAGTGCCAGGATACCTTGCCCAGTCTTATCCACTTCCAGTTGCCACATAATCCTTAGCTAGTAGCAACCTTCATAATCAAAAGGAAGAAAACATTA
This sequence comes from Caiman crocodilus, assembly GCA_030014935.1. Classification (NCBI taxonomy): domain Eukaryota; kingdom Metazoa; phylum Chordata; order Crocodylia; family Alligatoridae; genus Caiman; species Caiman crocodilus. Next base: position 128,877,234 of record JAGPOW010000261.1, read on the forward strand.
AATTTGCCCTGGCAGGAGATCCAACAAAGAACGCAAAGCTGAATCACCAGTCCTCAACAGACTCATCAAAAAATCTTGAAAAATATCTTTTACATACAACTGATAAATACGTTTAGCTTTGGTGACTCCAGAAGTCTCTTGTGTTATGGAATGTGAAACTGTTTACATTTGCAACTCTGTGTGATGTTCAAGTTCAAGTCCTAAGAGGGGAAAGGAAGGAGAATAGAATAAAGACACTGGACATCAGAAAGTTTTTACTAAAATCAGGGAGCTAGTGGGCAGGGTTCCCTGGCAGGCAAGTCTAAGGGGAAAAAGGAGTCCAGGCAAGCTGTCTGAACTTTAGGGAAGCCCTTCTAAGGGTGCAGGATCAAGCTAACCTGATCTGACAGAAGAATGGGAAGTGCAACAGGAGGCCAACCTGGGTAGACAGCATTTTCTTTAATGAGTTGAAACTCAAAAATAAATCCTATAAAAGTGGAAATATATCCTTGGTCATATTACTAGGAAAGAGTATTTTTGAACCCCAAAGCTTGCTTAATAACTAGTCTCCAACTATTTGGGTTGGTCTAATAAAAGATATCAAATTCACCCAAGGAACCTTGTCTGAGTATCACATGGTCATTCAGGGAGAAACTTTTAAAGGCCAAGGCATAATCTGAGATGTAAATGGCAAGGGACATAAAAAGAATAAAACTAGGATTCTGCAAGTATGTCAAAATAATATGAAGAAGTGTAGAAAGTGATCTAATTATAGATGAAGCAGTGAAGGCTGAAGTATTCAATACTTTTTTTTTTTTACTTTGGGCATTGCAAGTAGGGGTTGTGTTACCAGATTACAAGTGCACTTAGCATCAAAGACAGGAAAGGAAACATACATCTTAGAGTAGTAGAATATGTTAGGGATTACTTCAATATTTTCAAGCTGGCTGGGCTGGATGGGATGCACCTTAGGATACTGAAGGAATTGCCTGAGGTAATTTCAGTTATGTACTTGTCCTCTTTGAGAACTCATAGAGGTAGAGTGAGGTGCTGAATGACTGAAAAGAGGCAAAGATACTGCCCATCTTTAAGAAGGGGGAAAAAGGAAGGTGCATGGAATTACAGACAAGTTTGGACTGTTCTCAGTACCTGGAAAGATCATGGAGCAGGTCCTCAAAGAACTCACTGTGAAGTACCTGGAGAAAAAAAGGCAATCAGGAACATCCAGCACGGTTTCACCAAGAGCAAATACTGTTAGGTGGATATTATAAATGGTTAGATCGTTATGCTCAATGACTCAATGTTTACATGGGAGGAGGAATCAAATGGGTTTTCCCCAGGGTCTGTCATGGATACAGTATTATTCAACATCTTCATTAATGATTTATGATTGGTTAAATTCATGCTTTGCAAATTTGTGTATGGTACAATTTGGGTAGAGTTGCAGAAACTCTCGAGGGCAGGCCTAAGCCAAGAATGACCTGGATAGATGGGCAAAATGGTCTACAATTAAATAAGATACAACATGGACAAGTGCAAACTCCTATGATTGGAACAGAATAATTGCGTGCACAAATAAAGTCTGGGGAAAGACTGGTTAGGCTGCAGTACTACAGAGAAGGATCTGTGATTCATAGCAGACCATCAACTGAATGTAAGCCATCAGTGTGCTCTTGTTGCAAAAGTAAAAGGCCAACAGTATACTGTGTTGTATTAAAAGTAGTGTCACTTTTAAATCATGGGAAGTGATTAATCTGCTCTGTTTAGCACTGGTGACGCCTCACTTGGAGTACTGTGTCTAGTTTTGGGCCCCATATTGCAATACGGATGTCCAGCAGAGAGCAAAAATAAACAAAACTAGAAATCTGGAAAGCAAGACTTTTGAGGAAAGGCTGAAAAAACAAGGGTTATTTAGTCTGGAGAAGAGAAGACTGGATTTGATAAGTCAACAAATACCTGAAGGGCAATTATAGAAGGAATGGAGGTGGGTTTTTCTCTGTGGCTGCACAGGACAGGATGGGAAGCAATGGCATCAAGCCTCAGCGAGGAAATGTAGATTAGGAGGAAATGAGGGTGATCAGGCATTGGGATAGGTTACTAGACAAACTGTGTAATCTTTATCCTAATAAAGTTTTCAAAAGTAGGTTGGATAGGCACTTAGCTGGGATGGTTTAGTCAGCAACAATCCTGCCGTAAGCAGGACCTTGTGAGGTGCCTTGCAGCCCTACCTTCCTATGATTATAATGCTGTTTTTATACAGTAACTCTATACAGTGGTATGTGGCTTTAAACAAACAAAAACACCATACATTTACAATTGTTGAGTATGACATGTATAGAAGTGTGCAGTAAGTGTATTGCAGATTTCTGATTATCCTCTTTTGCTTTCATTGTATTTTTTTAATTTCCTCTCCTGCTATTTAAGAACTAATTGATAGAAAATTCAATACCCAAAATATGTGCATGTATCTGTAAGAAATGATGCTGGGAAAGAAAGTCATTCTAATTTTACAATGCTAGGCAAAAACAAGCCAATTTTTGTGATGTTTTCCACTTAATGCATTCCTTCATAAAATAGCCTAAATACTATAAAGTAGTGGTGCTAAACTTTTTTTGTCTGGTGGGGCAGATGGACAGTGCCCAGTCTATCTATGGGCTGAATCTGGCTGGTAATCCCAGGCCAGGCATGGGCGGGGGGCATATGACTGCATGGATCTGGGTAAGGGGCAGTCTGGCCCCAAACTAGGCATGTGAGGGAAGGGGGCATGGCCTAGCCAGGCAGGGGGCATGGCCCAGTCCCAGTTTGGCAGTGAGGAAGGGGACATGGCCCGTGCTGGATCCACCACTCATGGTTTTGTGGCTTGGCAGCCAGAGAGGGTGCAAGTATTATGTGCCATTGCAACCCTGCCACCAAATTTCCTGAACCATGGAGAACTCCACAGGCCAGATGTCACAGCTTCATGGGCTGGAGATTGAGCATCCTTGCTATAACACATTCATTACCCTATTTTTACAACCACTCCAGTTCCATTGTATGTATTAAAACCATATCCTTCATTTGCTTCAATCATCTTGATCTGGCTTGTTGGAACATGTAGTGAGTCAAATTAAACAGTTGATATACCCCTACAAGTACAAATTATAACCTAATATAGGTTTTATAATCTGCTTTATCCAAGGGGGCATCTTCTTTAGGAACAATGCAGTTCTTGCTTGTCCATCTGTTGCTAAACCAGAGGCATCATCTTTTGCAGTTTTGTGTATTAATATGGAGTTCCTAAGAAGCTAATGAAATGCCAAACCTCTTTAGTGGGCAAGGTTCAAAATAGCTTTGAAGGAAAGAGGCTTCCCTAGAAATATTTTCCATTTAGATTTTTCACATTGCTACTATGGTTTGTTTATGGATATAATTTGTTAATTTCTCAGTTGTTAATTTCTTTCCATTAGCATTTTAAGTGACCATCTATCTAGGAGTACTGTTTCTTCATCTTTGATGTGTTTTGCTGAAGCCAGGGGAATTTCACACATGTAAAAAGTGTGGGATATGCAGCAGGGAACCATCATGTGGCTAGAAAAAAAAAGTGCCTTTTCAGTCAGGAGAACCTAGGAAGGAAAATGTGCTGGCAAAAGTCATTCTGTGGATAAGAAAAACAGCATGCTGAATATTTACAGTATATTTACTCCATGATTTTATTGGAGTTTATAGTTGTGGGATGGGCGCATTCTCTAAGGTACTGTATTGCCTGGAGCCTACACATTGTTCCATGTTCTTACATCTTTTTCAGACTACTTTTAAAGTGCACTAAATATATTTGCTAACCTTTCTTGTTCTTTGAAAGACAGAACCAGAGGAACAATCTGGTATATTTATGTGCAGATGGATGTTAAAAATAACAATGCCTACTAGCCTATGTGAATTCACCACAAATGCATTATCAATGACTGGTAGATGCTATATATATAGTAAGTGAGAAGAATATTAATGTGTTGTTATTAATACTTTATTACTAAAAGTAATGGCTGGTTGTAGGATATCCTCATACATGTACTACAGTATCACTAGAAGAAATGACAAAATTTACTGTGGCATTGGAGGACTGTACTTTTAAAGATAGAATGAGTGGGCAAAGCACTGAGACAATACTTTTGTTCTTATGTACAATGGTAGGAACCAGACAAATTAAAGCAGAGTTCATACTTTTAGTGTTTATTGATCACTGAATGTCAAGTGATCCACACCATGGTGTGGCTGGACTCCACAAAGAAATGATAATTTAAAACCACATATTGATTTCTTGCCAAGATTTGGAAGCATGAAATTTCAGAATAGCTAACTTATCTAACAACTAACCTGTCTTCATTCCTTTTACTATATTTTTATTAAGGGTTACCTAAAGGCACCGCCAAAGCAGAGATGTCATTGTGCATGGCTCTATACATAAACACGGTAATTTAATCCTTTCCCCAGAGCAGGGTTAGTTACCAAATGCACTTAGCCCTATGAATAGTACAGGACTGGTGCACAGGCCGAATGAATAATGTCCATAAGCTGGATCAGGTCCACAAGTTGGCCCCATGTGCTGGATCCATGACCCTGGCCTTTGGGACATACCTTTGAGTGTTCTGAAGGATTTTAAATCTCTAAAAATCTGAAGAAACAAAAAGGGTGGAAGGAGGTGTTACCCTGTTATACAGATGAAGGACAGAGGCATATTGATGTAATTGTGTATTGTTTTGTGTGGGTTGTCTCAGATTGGATTGTAAAATCTTCAGCATCAGAACTACTCTCTTACATTCATAAAACACCTGGCACAATGGGGTCCTGATCCTTCCTGGAGTCACTTAGTTCACTTTGTAGTACATGATGATGAGAGTAGCAGAGTAATTAAGGCCTCTTGCTCTGAATCCAGAAGTCTAAATTTAATCTCTGTTCTGCACATGTGCTGAAGAATGCCTTCAGTTGACCCAGTCTTAAATAGGTAGCTGGTCATTTGGTTAGGGGAGTTTAAGAAGCTCATTTACACATTACACTTAGGAAATGTTTTATTTAGATCATAGGAAGCATTATTATGAGTTTAAAAATTTCTGAGCTTTTGAACAGCAGTACTTACTATAATCTGAATACCACGTGTGCTAAGTCTTCAGAAGCATTGAAGACTTTGTTGGGCTGTGGTGCTATGGTACTGCCAGTCCCAGTCCCTCTACTGCACTGGAGTCTTGAACTGTTCCAGTATTGCAGGAGGGTTGGGACCAACAACCAACTATTTAAGGCTATTTAAGGGTCCCAATTTCTCTACCACAAACATTTGACTGTTTGCTCCAGTCCTCCCACCTCACTGAAGTCTTGAACAGGCTCTGGTGTACTTGGAAGGCTTGGACAAACAATCAGCTTTTGGTTGGCCCTCACCTTGGCACTGAACCAGAGTTTCCTGATCATATTATCTTTGTGGAGCAGTCACACTTTAACTCCATGTTTTAGGTAATACAATGGAGATACCCCTCCCTGAAAAGTTATAATTTTGCTATGCAATGGTGGCACTTGGCATACATGAAGTGCAAAGAACACATGCTAAGTAGGGCTGTGTGAGGCTTCGGACTGTGCTTCAGATCTGGAGACTCTTTGGACACTTCAGCATCCAAAGCAGCATGTCCAGATTGAAGTGCTGGCTTTGTTAATCTTTCTGAAGTGGTTCAGAGATCCCAAAGTGCTTTGGAAAAGCTTCGGAGATCTGGCCATAGGGTATAATGGGGAATCAATGAAATATATATAACTTTGTTGTTTTTTGTCTGATTTGGATGAGGTTTGCAGGAATGGTATTCTCTGCTGAGGGCATAAGACCTGTTACGTTTCAAGAGGATCAGTACAGGAATTTGGGGGGAACTGCACCCCAACTCCTTGAAAGCAAAACTCACTTCATGTCTATGTGTTACCCCACAGTGGGGTGAAAACTGCAGGGGTGGCTGACCCTTGTGAGGCCACAAAGCCTGCCAAGTTTCAAGAAGATCAGTGCAGGGGCCTGGGGGGAACTGTACATCAAGCTGCGAACAAGCAAAACTCATGACACAGATGACACTGTGTGTGTTAAGGCACAGCAGGGTGAAAGCTGCAGGGATAGTAGCCCCTGCTGTGGCCATGAAGCCTGCCAGCTGTTGGGGAGATCGGTGCAGGGCTTCTAGGTTCTGGGGCCCTCCCTCTCTAGCTGCTGACAGACAAAACTCATGACATGGGTGCTTGTGCATCTGTGTCTGTCTTGGGGGGAGCTACTGCAGGCCTGGTTGATAAGCTACTGTGCTACCAGTTACCAATCAATCATGATTCACTCAGGGACCAGCTCAATATACAGTTGCTAGCTAATGTAGCCAGTTAATTAGCAACAATTAACACCTACAAAACCCCACACAAAGGAGTGGAAAGAATCAAGACAGACAATCAACTGCCTCAAGACAGACAGCCAGTTGCACAAGCACCCATGTCATGAGTTTTGCCTGTCAGCAGCTAGAGATGGAGGACCCCAGAGCCCCCCTGCACCGATCTCCTCGACAGCTGACAGGCTTCATGGCCACAGCAGGGGCTACCATCCCTTCCGCTTTCATCCTGCTGTGCCTTAACACACACAGTGTTGTCCATGCCACGAGTTTTGCTTGTCTGAAGCTTGAGGTGCACTTTCCCCCAAACCCCTGCACTTATCTCCTTGAAACCTGGCAGGCTTTGTGGCCTCAGCAGGGGCCACCACCCCTGCAGTTTTCAGCCCGTTATGCTTTAACTCACACAAGGTCATCTGCGGCATGAATTTTGCCTGTCAGCAGCTTGAGGTGCAGTTACCCCCAAGCCCCTGCACTGATCTTCTTGAAACTTGGCAGACTTTATGGCCTAAGCAGGTGCAACCACTCCTGAAGTTTTCACCCCACTGTGGTGTAATATGTACACATGACATGAGTTTTGCTTTCAAGAATTTGGGCTGCAGTTCCCCCCAAATCCCTGAACCTATCTTCTTGAAACCTAGCAGACTTTGTGGTCTCACCAGGGACTACTTTCCCTGCAGTTTTCACCTTACTGTGGTGTGATACATACATGTGATATGAGTTTTGCTTTCAAGAATCTGGGGTGCAGTTTCCCCCAAATCCCTGCATTCATCTTATTGAAATTTAGTAGACCTCATGCTCTAAGTAGAGACAACCATCTATATAAGTTTCATTCAAATCATACAAGAAACAACAAAGTTATAGGTATTTCATTGATTCTCCGTTCTATCCTATGGCCGCATCTCCGCGGTGGCTCTGAAGCTTCGGAGCTGCTTTGGCTGGATCGAAGCAGGAACCCGGTCCGGAGCAGATCCCTGGCATCCAAAGAAGCTGGATCCAAATCTGGATTGAATACCTGCCTACTCGCAGAGGCCTAATGCTAAGCGTAACATATGGCAAGGCCCTAAGGTGGTTAGGTATAGTACTAAATAAATCACTCCCTTCTTTGTTATTGGCTACCAAAACTTGTGCTCCCTCTATGGGCTGCTAGGCTTAGGACAGCCCTTTGACCTTCTTACTGTAATATCTACTAATAACAGAAAGGATTTACTCAGCGAGGTAGTGACCACAATCTTTTTCTATCACCTACAATGCAGACATTTCAATTAGTGGTTGACCATCTGATTAATCCCACTAAACACAAACAAACATGTGCTTCACTGAGGAGTACTCAGGTTTATGACTACAATGCAACTTTAACCAGAAAATGGGCACTATATAGCCTCACAAGATAAAATGTTATAGTTCATATTTTCATTAGGGACATTACAGAATCAGGTTTGTGATGTGATAAGGAAAATGTGTACTGTCACAGAAAGTGTTCCAGGGCTTCCATTTACATGTCTTGTTCCTCACTCACTCATTTTCTATCTTTGTAAAAGCACCATGTATCAGAGTAGCCTAAAGATTACAGTGAGCTGTCATTGTTAGAACATTCATTTTGTTCTGTATATATTTTAAACCTGGTTCTTCCATTTCTTCTTATTCCACTCCTTTTATCTCTTTGTCTGGTATGATGTATGCCAGGAAAACAGTTGCAATAGTTGGCAAGTCTATTACACTTGCTTTCTCTTTTCCCTTGTCCAAGGTTCACTCTTCGGACTCCCCAAACAACTTTTCCTCTAGGCTCATTGTTACATATTAACTTAGCAATATTAGTTTGATACTTAACTTTTGATCCTAAACAAGCAGAACATCCCTCCTGTCATAAATATACACAAGGTAACACAGTGATGTACTTACATGTGTATCTGATTAGGAAAGCTTCTCCAGTTCTTTAAGCAAAGGAGTAATTGTTGCCCTCTTATGTGCCATTGGGGAATTCTTTCAGAAGCTGAAGAGGTAATGCCAAGGAAGTAAAGTTAATAAAATTAGCACTGTGACAAATAAAATGTTTATAACAGTCATTTAAAAGCACTGAATTAAATGCAAATGAGTTGATGGATGAAGTGTATGTTCCTCTAAATCCTGAGAGACTGCATCTAGTGAGGGACTGTCTCCTGTCTTACGATTTCCTCCAGGGTAAAGACAGCAGGAGCAACGTCAAGATGACTTGGTCATCTCAGTTAAAGATGAAAGGGTGCCATGTAGATGGGTGAGTCTTCTCCTCAGAGGAGGAAAGTTAAACGTGTGAAATATAATTGCCTGGGCAACTTGGATACCAGTGCCAAGGAGAGGTAGATTCAGAATTTGAGATGGAAATGGACCTTCATTTAGCTCTAGAATATTATGTCTATAGTTAGAACTGTCAAGAAACAGCTGTCCAAGTCTGGCCAGGTATACTATAGGCGGTGCTAATGTCGATGCTAAGCTATCTGCTCTGGAAGAGGAATCTAGGACACCCGTCAGAACCCATGAGTTCTAGAAGATACATTGAATTGCATTGGGACAGAAATTGCAGTTACATAAGATGACTGTATAGTACCTAAACTGGACAGTAGAAATAACCATGAGAACATAAATATGTAATTAAGTAACTGCTAAGGAATTAGAGGGATGAATTCAGGTTATTTTAGAAGATACATGCCGAACCACATGTTCTGAAGCAGAGGAAGAGGACCTGTCATATGTAAGAGATAATCTTCTGTTGACTCATCCTGTTAGCAGGTCCCAGAGCCCTACTGGGAGATGATGACTCACAATGGCAGGTGTGCCTTATTAACTGTACCTAGGTGGCATTGGGTGTGGGAGTGACTGTCTGGGCAGAAATCTAGACCAACAGATTTCTTGAAGGAGGAAGCTTAGGGACAGCCAAGTCTAGGCTACAGTGTTGGACTGATTAACTACATTACTGTTCCCACTGTAAATAAAACCAAATCTCAGTGGTGGAAGAATTTGGATACTATTTGGTGCTGACAAATGGTAAGATTGCTTCCTCTCAAATACATGCACCATGATCATTCTTAGTCTCAGAATCTATATATTTACTTCCACTGATTTTTGTACAAATTGTGTAAACAAGCTAAGTATTCTTATAGACAGGCAGTGCATATACTATATACCTTTGTATATCTCTCACAAAAGGCTTTCAGCAATTGTGTTTTTCTATCCAATCTCGAGTCACCAAGAATATTTTTTCCTCCAAAATCCAGCCTACATTTACTTTTATTTTATCCTGTTAATCCTAAATGTATCCCCCTCTTATCACTAACACACCCTTTTTCCCCTCAGGTTAAACATTGTATCTTGGATTTCAAAAGGTTAGTCATGGAATTTGCATTGTAATTACTGAGCTGTATAGTTAAATATCCTAGTTAAGCTTGAACATCTTAAGATATATTAATAGCAATTTACACTTGTAAATTTAAATGTAAACTTGTATGCACTTGTCAATTTAGGTTACGATGTACATTTGTATGAGTCACTAATATTTCCTCATGCCTGTTACTTTTGTTTTTGAATGCCCTTCAGTTGTTTGCATTTATACATATGTATCCAGAACGAAGCAGGTTACATCTTCCCAGAAAATTATCTTCTTGCTGAAAAGTTGTTTCACACTTGTAATACAAGTTTTCATGCTTATTTTGATGTCATAGTGCATTACAGGTTCTTACTTAATCATGCACTATCACCGTCAACTCTTTAAGCAAGCCCTGCTACTTCCAGTCTGTCCCACCCATTGAATATCTGTGTTCAAACTATTTTTTCCTCAAGGCAGTAGTTTACATTTTTTTTCTAGGTGAAGTATTCTTTTCTTATAATCTGACCATACTTCTAGCCTCTGTCCTTACGTATCATTTTTTATTCCACTCTGATATTCCCAGCACTAGCTACTGCTCTTTTTGTCACAGTCATTTATGATTTAAAATTAAGGAAGACACTGAATACTGAACACATAGCGATATGCCCTCTTCCCTCAACGTGATGCATCTGAACAAGGTGTCGACAGTAACTTGAAATTTCCTTGCTTTTTCCCCCCCGTTTCTGTCATGTTATGAATAGATTCTTCTTCTTCTTTCTTTTCTTCTTTTTTTTTTTTTTGGTCTGTAAATGATTTTATGCTTTAATAATATAAGAACTTAAAAAAAAAATAGTATTCCACACAGTCCTGGCAGACGACAATTTCATACTTCTAATATAGATACAGTGAATCTAATGTAGTTTCCTTTGTATGTTTCTATTCACAGTGTTTAAAGCCAGAAGGGACCATTAGATTGTCTAATATGACCTTCTTTATACCACAGACCATTAAATTTCTCCCGGTAATCCCTGTATTGAGCCTGGTAGCTAGTGCTTGACTAAAGTATATCATTTAAAAAAGCATCCAGAAAGTCTTAATTAGAAGATATCAAGAGATAGAAAATGCAACACTTCCCTTAATAGTTTATTACAGGGGTTAAACATCCTCTCTGTTAATGTGTGTCTTACTTTTCAGTTGAATTTTTTTCTGGCTTTAGCTTCCAGCCATTGGTTTTAGTTATGTCTTTCTCTTAATAATTAAAGAGCCCTGTAGTCTCCACAATTTTCTCCTCACAGAGTTATGTGAACCCTGTAATTAACTTGCCTCTCAATCTTTTTACTGATAACTTAAGCAGATCTTTACATATCCCAATGTAAAGCATTTTCTCCAACCCACATATAATTTTTTCTGACTTTTCTCTGCATTTGCTATTTTTTCCGGTATCTTTTTACCGATGTGGGCCAGACCTGCATGCAGTATTCCAATATCATCTCAATAATGCTGCACACTGATGTAAAATAAGTACCTGCTCTCACTCACTACTCTCCTGTTTACTTATCCAAAGATTACATTACATTACATACTGTGTGCCACAGTATCGCATTAGTTTATAATCTGATACATGCCTACTATCCTCTTCATAATCATTTTGTTCCAGGATACAGCCTCACTTTCTGTAGGTATGACCAATATTTGTATCTCCTAGATGTTTGATTTTGCATTTGGCTATATTAAAATGCTTAGGGCTAAAGGATATCTAGTTGAAGTGACCCAGATCTTTCTGTAGAACTTGTCTTATTCCCCTTTCTGTCAGCATTATGTCAACTACACATTTCATTGGCAACTATTATTGTATTAGTAAAATATTATAGATGAATACGTTGAATATCTTCATGTGTACTGATACTCTCTGAAGAACACAGTAGAAATGATCCCTATTGGATGATGATTCTGAACTGTCAGTTATTGGTGAGATCTGACAATCAGTGAATTCTTTATTTAATTACAATTAAAACCAAAGTCTTATCTAACTTTCACTACCATCAAAAGGGTGACATAAGGAAAAATTTAGTGAAAAAAGTCCCATTCTCTATCAGTTTTTTTTTTACCTGCTTTGCAACTGACTATAGTGGTGTTAGATTTCCATGAAGAATCAGTTTCTGAATTTCTATTATTTGTGAAGCATTTGGGACTGAAATAATGCATAAAAAAGAAAGGATCTTATAAGTATTTAAAAAATCTGAACATCAAGGCTAGAGACAGAAAATTCATATGAATTTATTTATGAATTCATATGAATTCATAAATAATCGGGGACCAATTCAAATCTGTAACACAACATAAGTTCGGTGCACATAAGCCACTTTCAAAATGACTTAAACCAGTTTAAAATAAACCTGGATGGATCAGACTTAACTGGTTTAAGTAAATTGGTTCATTGAACTTCTGTTCCAGATCCCCTCCATATTCAAGTTAGCTCACAGTCCGCCAGAATCTCAGGGTACTTTGCACCCCCCCGTCCCCCCTGCCCCCATGGTGGCCAGGTTGGCCTTAGCCCAAGCTGTCTGCTCCAACTGAGTGAGAGGCATGCTTTAGCACCCCACTTTAGCCTCCCTTCTCCACCCTCAGCTTCTGGCCTAAGCCACTGTGTGCATTTCTGAAATCAGTAGCGAATGCCTGTTCACTTGCTTATCAGTTCACTCTTCTCAGCCTAGACTAACCTATGAACACTGAATCAACTCAGCCTCAGGCTTTTTGACTGTATGTATGTAGCCCCAAATTAATGAAAACTAAGGGTGTTTATAGACGTGTTCTAGAAGGCAGGGGAAACACTTTAATTAGTGCAACTCCAAGAGCCAGGTGAATTAACAATGCCTGGAGTGTCATGTGTATCTGTGTTCCCATGCTCAAAAATGGCAGTTGGGGCACTTTGAACTACAGCTCATCAAATGAGTTTTAATTTAAAGCATCCCACTGCCATCTGTCGGCACAGGGATATTGATGCACATGATGCTGGAGTCTGCTGGAGCACAGTAATTACCATGCCCTAGCAAACTCAATTAATCAAGTCCGCTTTAACACACTGTAATTACAGTGCATAGGAGCAGCCTTCCTGCATGTGTATAGCAGCCCTAAGTCTTTAAGACCATTGGTGTTTTCCCCCCATCTTGGGTCCTGAAAATATATAAACAACATTTTGAAAATTCATCATTAGAGATATCTTGGGGACATGAGGAAGACCCTCCATAGCTTGTATTTATTTGGAAGATAATGGATAGATGAGAGCCAAAAAAATGGTATTTGGGATACTTTATTACAATTCTGTGAATTAACACATAAAACTATATGGAGAGAAAGGCTTAGATAATATCCAATGTATTAACATGTTTGTTGACTTTTGGCTTTAGGAATTCTTTTAAATTTAAATTGATGCATTTTTATTTTGTGTTCATTACTGAAGTTAATGTATGCCCCATAGAATGTCATAATTATATATCTGTACTAACGTGTAGCTACCTACCACGCACAGTGATGCAATGGTTACCAAAATGTTCTTATTAATCTATTGATCTGTAGCCTGTCTGTGGGACTGAGATATCAGTGCATTTACTTTGTATTCCTAATCAGTAACACCTTCAATGCTTGAATTTGATATACTCTCACTTATTAATACAGATTCCTTTTGCATCCTTATAGTGAATATAATGGGATTAATAGTTGACATGTATGAATATCAGTATTTTCTATATGCATTATCTACTGATTCTTACACAGTTTTTATACAATTCTACTACACAGTAAAGAATCCAAAATATTCATTCTTGTAGTGCCAGGTAAAATAACTTGGATCTGTTGACAGTTTCCTTGAGCACAGATTTCAAATACATACTCATGAAATCCCCCTCTTGACTCTCCTGGATAACATAGCTGCATAAATCTTCATATGCTTTGCACACTGTCTGTTTTCAAGAGAAGCTGTCTACCTCTATATGCAATACAGCCATAGGCTGCTTTTACAGAGCAGAATGAGTTACCTTACAAACACTGATAATGCAGTCGTAGCCCCAGTTGTGTTGCACTTATATTGGGTTCTTTGCTGCTGCTGTCAGAAGATACCTCATGCTGTGTATAAGGACATCCTGAGCACTTAACACATGGAGTTCCAGGCATCAGACTTCACTAACTCTAAACAATCTTATTTTCTGTCAGCTTCTGCAACAAAACATTTTAGCTAGAAGAAGCATTTTAATAAATTCATCATTTGTATATTGAGGGCCACAAGAGTTGACATTGTTTCAGGCTTGTCAGTCTGATGGAATGATTGAGAATAAAGATATAAATCAGACGCTTCACATTTTTAAATGATCAACTAAAGGCATGTGAAATATTAGTTCCAAAAGCTTTTCTCCCAGAGTCAGTTTTTTGGGTTCTCAAGACTCAAGAAAAATAGGACTTGTGAATGCTCAGCATTTCTGAAAATCAGGTCATTTTATTAAAGAGCATAAATATTGCTTTAAATATAACCTTAGGCAACCAGGTTTGAAAACTGTGTCTCTTGATATAGGCAGTGTGTTGTTCTTTTATAAGAATCAAGTAACAAGTTATAACATTGCGGTAAGTACAAATCACAGCATATAAAAGAAGTATCAAAATGTCTATCCTCTCCTAATGCTGTATTAAAAGTTTTTGGTGCCTAATATAAGGTAAACCCTTTTAGATCTTAAGCAATACTGAGGCTTCACTGAATGGTCAGTGCTGTAAAAATACAATGTCGTCTTTGACTCCTGAATCCTCATTACACGTTATAGAAATTTCACAGGATTTCTTTGCAGCTATTGACCACACAGCACACAGCTTTTCACCTGAAGATCAAAATTTCATTTAACGATGCCCTGATTTATGTCTACCTGACATAATAGGATCATAGTATTATGAGCAAAGACATTTTTAGACCATAGTCTTTTCACTCTGAAAATAAGATATAGCTTTCTTAATAGAGTCTAAGTTCCACAGAAAATGCATAGTTTTACACAAACCTCTAGGGAGTAGGTTGAATAATTTTTTTATTTAAAAAAAAAGTAGCAGCTAAAACAAAAAATAATTTACACTCATCTACCTGGTTAAATAGTATGATGCAGTGAGCTTTACACTATATTTTCATTCTTCAAATGAAAAAATCAATTTTGTAAAAATGAACTCTCCAGTCTAACTACTGCACCTTGTTTCCATTTAAAAGATAAAAATTTGAAGAGATTAATGCAAGAAAAAGGAAAAAAGAAAGAAAATGGAGCTTTCACTTGAAAAGTCAAATGTTACGCTAATACATAAAATCAAATCCTCTTTATGGTTTTATCCTTGCCCCAAGACTTTGAGCTAAAACAGCTTCTTGTTAATCACTATTTCAGGATGGGTATAAGAAATCTTTATGTTTTAAATCTTTTTGACATTATCATAAAATACTTTGGTTATTGGTAGGAGATAATTATATCAGTCTACCATCAGTTCTCACTCTCGCTGCAATTCACCAGAATTAACTGGATCGTATGTGATCACTAGGAACTGTTAAATTTAATGTCATATTAAGAGGTAAAATGGCTTTAAGTCTTGATTAGCCCTTTATAATCTGTAAAATAGCACCCTACAAGTTGCAAAATTGCCCAAACTCAGAACAGGAGAAAATTCACCTTTCTATTTTTATTTTTTTTAATGTATACGCAGTTTTAGCTCAATTGCACTCTGTATCTGTGAATTCTTGGTAACAGTTTCTAAACTTGCTCTCTTTCTCACAAATTTCAATACTATGTCTGGTTAGTCACATTTTTACAGGGTAAGTATTTATGGTTGAGTCTACATGACACGCCTGGATGCGCAGTGGACCACTGTACTGAGCATGAAAGCATCATGCTACTGCACCTTTCTCTTGTATTAATCATACTAAACAATGCACAGTAGCAAAGGCATATTAATGAATGTGTAGACATGCCCTATGGTATCTTTTATGTCAGAAACAGATTGATTAAGTATATGCATTGTAAACCATACAAAGGAAGTTGCTTAACTTTTATCCTTTATCTTTGGTGATTGCATATTTCTCATTGTGTATGGATGGTCAGCACATTGCAAAGGAAGCCATTTTTATCAGGTTCCTCAGAAAGACAGTGTAATTCCATAAAGATCTGGTTTAGCTGTGAAAGAGCATTTATGTTCTTCCATGGTTGTTTCTCAGAAGTAATGCAGGCTCTGCCCTAAGCCATTATCATTACTACTTATTCACTGGACTTCTTAGTTTTGTTAGCACACACAGATCCCACTTTTAGAAGGAACATTTTCCATTAATTCAGGCCTAGTTTGTCCTATTGAATGCACAACATGTAGAGTGATGTGTTAGCAAACCACATAGGGCATGTGTAGATGACATGGGCATTAATGTAGAATGCCTGGAAATTTTAATGTGGCTTTTGTTTGGTGTGGTGCTTTTGTGTTTGCACGACATGGCATTTGTGTTTTACCTCCTATAATGTCTTTCCTAATGTATTGCAGCAGGAGGTGCACGTAAACTACCCAGCCTCCTGAGTCCCTGCCCCTAGACTCTCACTGGACAGACCTGAATATCACTGTGGATCTCTCCTGGGCATAGTCTCCCCAAAATCTTTGCCACTTGCACCCACCTATGCTCAGTTGGTCTGGTCTCTTTCCATTAGTATGTGACCCCAAAGACCCAATCCCAATCCCAAAGACAACCTGTGTGAATCCTCCCCCCGCATTCATTTCCCTTCCCATCCCACCATATTACAAATATATGTGTTTTTTTTATTTCCTATAACTGCTAAGATACCTGCTATAATTTGATAAAAAGTTCAGGGTTTAGAATAGTGGGTGTGTGTTTGTTGATGCCTGGTTGATTGGCACTTGGCTGTCAATGTTGGCGGTGGTGGAGAGCTCTTCTAGCTTTTTTTTCCATTTTTTTGGACTACATTTCCCAGCATTCCTGAGCTCATTGATCTTTGTACAGTTTCCATTGGGAACTCCCATTGGAACCCTCCCATTCCCTGCCCAAGTACACTTTCAATCTGTTTGCGTAGTGCCACATACGGGTTTTGGAGGCGTGTTGTGAATGTTTTATAAATGTATTTGAAATGTTTTTGAAAATGTGAGTTGCTGTTCAGTTGGTCCCCCATCCGCCTATCCTGCAAAGAGCTATTGTTAACCTTCTCACCTACATGGCGGGGAGCTCACCAGATGTGGGTGATGGTGTGTAATGCCCCGCTTCC
Source organism: Caiman crocodilus (assembly GCA_030014935.1). NCBI lineage: Eukaryota > Metazoa > Chordata > Crocodylia > Alligatoridae > Caiman > Caiman crocodilus. The sequence goes on from JAGPOW010000261.1 coordinate 128,894,186, forward strand.
TCAAACCACTGACAGTCTGGAAGCAGCAAACCCCTAGCCCAGTCCAGATTTCATCCCCCTTCCCCTATCATCCTCCGCTCTGCACCCCCATCTGCAACACCACACACCCTTGTATACAGACACAGATTTAAAGTGTAAATTAATTAATTTTAACATAACCAAGAGAAAGAACAAAGCACTCCAAGGTGCTGTTGTCAGCAATATATCCTGCAAGACAATCACATACAATGGCCACCCAACCTTGAAAATATCTCCTCAGTACCTGTGCTGCTGCTGCTGCTGCTGCCCAGACATGTCTCTGTTGTCTGGCCACTTTCTGCCATGCCTTTTCTTCCCACAACTCCTTGAGAACCACTCTGCGGCTCTTACAGGTACTGTGCAGCATGCAGGCAGCCACTACAAAGGCGATGATATTTTTTTACTCCATCTTGAGCCGACATGTAAGCACCCTCCATCATCTTTTCAGTTAGCCAAATGCACATTTCTTGGCCCCCCTGCGATTGCTCAGACGGTAGATAAAAAACAGTTTATGTGGGTCGGTGACGTTCCTTCCATAAGGCTTCATGAGCCAAGCCTTTAGTGGGTAGGAACAGCAACAACATGGAACACTGTCTCCTCCATGCCAGGTGCATAGTGTCATTCCTCCATGAGACCAGACAGAGGGGAGTTTCTGAACACGCGCACATCATACTTGCTGCTTTCATGGGTCCACACCATGCAGATTCTGGCCCTCCTCAAGTTTATCAACAGAGCACAGTCAGTCTCCACTTATTTGATTTCTTCAGGGTATTCTAAGTCCTCTGGGTACCTGTACTGGCATTAAGTGCTGTTAAAGTAGGAACACAACTTGCCAGTGAAAACTCTAGCGCAGTTCCTATCCTTCTCAGGCACTGTAGCAGTAATCCCCAGGTAAACAGCTTTTGCAGAAACAGTACTGCCACATCTGCCTCTTCCTCCTACTTACTTGTGTCCTCCATATTCTCCATGTTGGAGGACTCTTCACTGTGTTGTTCTCCATCATCATGCATTTCATCCTCATTCTCCATTTTGCTCCTCTCCATCAGCGGTGGTTTCTCACCTGTCTGCACCAAGTGGGGGACAGGGACTGCAGGGTGCTCTGTGGTCTGGAGCTTGGTGTAGCTGCTTTTTCAACACTTCAGCCCAGCATCACAGGGCTTTAGGGATTTTGCACATCCTTTCATCCTGAGCTTAGCAGCCACTGCTGTTCTGATCTAATCTTTCTGATTAACTAGATAATCATGCCTTAAGAGGTTATCTGGCCACTTCCAATCAATTAAAGGTGTGATAAAAAGAGTAATATGCTACAAAGTAATTCCACAAAATATGTGTAATAACTGTGTAGCTGCTTCCTATCACGCCATGAATTAAATATATAGCCAGAAGTCCTTGAGGGTTGAAGCCCCATTAGCTGATCAGAGCTCCCAGCACCTTCCAGAGCCGTGTGCCCTCCCAATCCTGGGAGCTCCCGGCTGAGGTGAGCTCCCACCCCATGCAGCTAGAAGTACTGCTGTACCTGAAAGTCTGCATCATCTTTGTTGTCCTAGCCAGGAGGGTGCGTGGAGCACTTCCACAGATGGAAGATCACATCTAGAAGAATATTTGAGTTGACTGACCAGTTATGAAGCTTACTTTTCAACATTGGACACAATTATGCAAATATAGCTTGTCAGTGAGGGAAGGGAATAAGTGATCTAGATGTGGGAGAAGGTAGAACTGGGTGGAATGTTAGGGCTGTGTTTCTTCTGATTATCACTAAGGTTTGTAAATGTGATGATGAACAGAATAAGGACAGAGTATGATAGTATCATAGTATCTAAGGTCAGAAGGGGCCTAGAGCAGGCCATCTAGTCTGACCCCCCGCCAATGGCAGGAACGAGTGCCAGGGTCACAGGACCCCAGCCAA
>JAGPOW010000261.1:128896209-128916309 GCA_030014935.1 Caiman crocodilus
TCATGTTCATCTTGGCATCAACAATGACGCCAAGATCCCATTCCTCCACCGTGCTAGTGAGAGGGGAGCTTCCCAGGCAGTATGTGTGCTGGGGGTTGCTTCTCCCCAGATCCATCACCCTGCACTTGTCCACGTTAAATCCCATTCTGTTCTTGTCCGCCCACTCATGCAGTCAGCCCAGATCCCGCTGCAGCCCAGATCTCCTCAGGTGTCCCCATCTCAGCCCACAGTTTGGTGTCGTCAGCAAACTTGGATAGCTTGCTTTCCACCCCCTTGTCCAAGTCAGTGACGAAGATGTTGAACAGCGCAGACCCGAGGACTGAGCCCTGGGGGACCCCGCTACTAACATCTCTCCAGGTTGAGTACGACCCGTCCACCACCACTCTCTGGGAGCGCCCCGCCAGCCAGTTTCTGACCCACTCAACCGTGCAGGGGTCAATGCCACAGCTCCCCATCTTTTTAATGAGGATGGGGTAAGAGACCGTGTCAAACACCTTCCTGAAATCTAAAAAGACTACGTCGACAGGGACCCCCACATCCATGGATTAGGTCATCTAGTTGTAGAAGGCGACCAGGTTGGTCTGACAGGACCTGCCCTTAACAAACCCGTGCTGGTTGCCCTTCAGCATAAAGTCCCCTGCCTGTCCCTCACAGATGTGGGACTTGAGAATTTTCTCAACGATCTTTCCCAGAACCGAGGTAAGACTGACAGGCCTGTAGTTCTCCAGGTCCTCTTTCCTCCCCTTCTTAAAGATGGGCACCACATTGGCCACCTTCCAGTCCTCCAGCACTTGTCCAGAGCTCCAAGAGCGCTTATATAACCAAGCCAAGGACCCAGCAATCACCCCCACAAGCTCCCTCAACACCCTTGGGTGCAGGTCATCCAGACCCGCTGACTTAAAGACATCCAGGCCTCCCAGAAGCCCTTCCACCAGGTCTACCTTCACCCTTGGGCTAGCTGTGATTTCTGAGGGGGAATTGAAGCTTCTGGCAGGAGGTATGCCCCAGTCCCCCCTCAGGAAGACTGAGGCAAAGAACCCATTGAAGATCTCAGCCTTACCATCGGCTGCGAGCACCAGGTTGCCCGACAAGTCCCTCAGGGGCCCGACATTTCCCAGGGTTCTCTTTTTGCTCCCCACATATTTGAAAAAGGACTTCCTGTTGTCCTTGATCCTAGTCACCAGGCGAAGCTCTACTCACGCCTTGGCCTTCCTAACAGCCCTCCTGCACTCCCGAGCACAAGAGGAGTACTCCTCCTTGGAGGCAGCTCCTCTCTTCCAAAGGTTGTATGTGTCCCTCTTAGCCCTCAGGGTCCCCCAAATATCTCTATTAAGCCATGGGGGCTTCCGGGCACTTTTGCCCATCTTGCATCGGGCAGGAACGGTCGCCCCTTGGACTCGGAGGATCGTCTCCTTGAGGAACATCCACCCTTCGTGGATGGTATGTATGGTGTTACTAAAAAGACTCTCTAAAAACTAGACTTATGCATGCTGTCCACATGTTTGCTAGGATTCGAACAACATTTTAAATAAAATAGTCCCATTTAAAGTAGCACCATGGTCAGGGAGCCTCAGTCCACTGGAACTACTCCATAAAACTGTGTAGAAACTCTGTAGAAGTGGGAAATTTCCTAATAGGGCTAAGCAAAGAGTCCTCTTCAGGTGCAACTGGTTTAGCCTAACTGTCTAATTGTAAGGGATTCAGGTACAGCTCTTTGTGAGCACTCCTGACCAGGAAGGATCACTGAAAAAAAAAATGGCTGCATGCAGAATATAGCTCAACTGTTTTTTGGAACCTAGCAAGTGTTCAAAAATATTGTAACATGTTGTCATAGATTAATCCTGGTTTTATAACTTAATTTCCTACCTTTTATCTTGCCCTTATTTTTTTATCTTAAAAGTTCACAGTACTGCATATATACCCTTAAGAGTCCAGTATTAGCTAAACTGCCCATTAGTTAAGTCAAAATGGAACAAATCAGTAAAAATTGCCTTCAGTCTTCACATTTGATCCTTTTCTTGAGGGTGTTATCAGATTTGCCCATCACTTTCAGGTATGTTCATGTATTAAGGGTACATTTCTGGGGGTCTCTGTAATTCTGTCAATGTGCTGCTTGTGTTACTTGTGTTTCTATATGGAGCTGTATCTCTCCCATCTGCAAGTCCTCACTCCCAATAGACCTATCTTGCAGGACTCAATTTGAATGTGGCTGGGCTTTTCCAACCACTGTATCAGTCAAACACATGTATGCACATACACACACAGATCAACAGGATATGCCTGAGCCAGGCTGGGTTGTTTAGCATTGACAGACTAACAGCCTCATATGCCTTGTACTCAGTTTATTGGGGCATCAATAAAATGCAGGCAGACACAAGCACACAGGTTAATAGAGCATACCTGAATCAGGCCGGACTATTCAGCATTGAAAGGCTGACACCCTCATGTGCCTTAAACTCAGTCCATCCCTTATTTCAGCAGGACAATAATAAATACAGGTAGACACACATACACACATGCTGAAAGAATACATCTGAGCAGGCTGGGTCTGATCAGTACTTTCATGCGCCTCAAAACTCAGCACATCTTTTGTCACAACGGTCCTAGTAGTAACACCCTTGATTAGCAGACCCCACTGTGTTTTGGGGCATTACAGGGATCTTTTGCTTAGGTAAAAGGAGTGTTGCTGGAGAGCAAATGGGGAGTTCGAGGGGGAGAAAGGGTGCTGAGGTTCATAGAGAAAGTATAGCAGCAAGCTTGACCACAAAAGTTATTTATTGCCAGGTATACAAACTTATGATTATACTAGTAATAATAGCCATACAAGAGCGAGACAAATAAATAGTTACAATATCACATAGTTTGAATGAGGGTTTTGGGGAACTCTAGCTTGAGTTTGATTAGCAAAAGTCAGGTTTAGAAAGCTGTGCCTTGGAGTAAGAGAATAAAAGTCAGATTCTTGGAGTCAGAGAAAAAGAGAGAGAGAGAGAGAGAGAGAGAGAGAGAGAGAGAGAGAGAGTTGGGGTCTTACCACTCAGTGAAGCTTGAACCAATTGAGGCTCCCAGGTGCTGCTGGAGCCAGCAGACAGGCAGAGTCCTCAGTATGATCAATAGAGAGATTCCAGGCAGAAAAGGAGTGGACCCGCTGCAGCTTTGGATCCAAGCATCAGGACAGACATTTGCTTTTGGGTAGGGGTTTCTGTAGAGAACTAACAATGTCTCAAGGGAGAACAGTAGGTTTGTTTAGGGATAAACAATGGTTTATATGCTGGATAATAGGAATTGATCACTGCTGGCTATGAGTGGCATTACTCTGAGGGAGCTTACAATACAGACAGGAAGATTCAGTGTTTTGGATACCAGTAGAGGAGTCATTACTAGAATTGGTCTGATAAATGTTGAGCTGGGTGTATGTAGATGTGCGATGATTAACATTTGGAGCAAGGATTCCCCATCATGCAGTGCTTCCCTGCTTTTCTGATCCCAGAATTCAGCGTGGTCCTTGCCTTGGAATCTCTGTTCTGCTTCCTGAATGTTAATGAAGGTGCATGCCTGTTCCATGTCCCATTTAACTGAATTATCATCTGGTTCCATCTTGGATGCAAATGAGACCAGGGGAGCTGCTCCACTCTTATAACCCTTGCCTGGAGGGCTTTAGGTGTGTCCCCACTGCATCTTCTTTGTCCTCTGTAAGTCCTTCCTCTATCCTCTAATCAATTCTTGTGTTGCCCTGCAGGGTCAGGCCAAGTCTCAGGATTTCAATATTGCACTGTTAGACAGAAGGGTGTAACACAATTGCACATATACAAACACACAAATCAATTAGGTGCATACACACACACAGACTACCAACTCAAGCACATACACATTCAAACCAGCCTAAGCACACGCATATCTATCACCAATTCAAGCACATATACTATACACCCAAAAAGTTAGATGAAAATCATTTGCCTATTCCCACACTCTCAGGACACATACACAGATCACTAATTCATATCATATTCACATATTCATCATGCACAAAATGACACACACACACACGCGCGCACACACACACATATATAAAATTCTCTCTCTCTCTCTCTCTATATATACACACACACACACACACACACACACACACACAACCCACCTACACATAGGTAAGTTCCTAACTTGAGTGGTATGGTATTTATGTGTGTGCTGGGGTACCTAGGATATTTGGGTGAAGGTTAAGGTGAGAAAAAGAGTTAAAGTGTAAGGAGTGAAAGTTGCCAGAACTGGGATTAGAAACAGTGAACTGGAGAGAAGCTGGCTGAGGAACTGAGGCTTGGTGTCACTTAAGGTAGATTGGGGCTGGAAGCTGAGGCAGACAGCTGAGATACTGGGTGGGGGGCAGATAAGTGGTGGCAAGGAGGAGACAGCCAGGAAAGAGAAAGCAAGGCAGAAACCTAGGAGTTTGGGGCTGGAAACAGGCTGACAGCTTAGAGATTGGGGCTGCAGATAAATGGTGGCAAATAGGAAACAGTCAGGAAACAGACAAAAACTGAACTCAGGGTTTCAAAATAACAGTTTTATTAAACCAACAACACACTACACAGCCCCATGAAGTTATTGGCTTACACACACACACAAGCACTCAAAATGGCAGCAGGAGAGATTCAGTGGAAGGGTTGGAGTCCAGGTAGGGAAGAGAAGCAGAGTCCAAGTCCTTGGTTGAAGAGGGGGTGGTGGGGGTGATAGCTACTTATTCAGGATGGAAAGGGGTCCTTGTCCAGCAGGTGTTGTCCAGAGTAGGCTCACCAGCAAGGCCTCTGGGTGGATAGGTGGTATGGCATGGTGCTGGTCCAGATGGAGAGGGTGTACCAAGGAGTCAGTCTTCACTACCCCTTTTTATAGGGCATTCTACCTCTGATCTCCTATGGGGAGGGCCTGTCCAGGCAATGTCAGTCCTGTTACAGAGGGACCCATGTGTTCTTACTGAGCATGTGCAGATTAGCCCAATGGTGGGTTGCATCATCTTTTGTTTCTTGAATGCTGATGGTGGTTACAAGGGCTGGGTCTTTTTCCAGGTATTTGTGTTGATGGTTCAGTCATTCACAGGGAGCTATTTTTAGACCTACTGCTATTGTCCCTCAAGCACCCTCATTCATCCTCATTCATTCAGGAACCAAGTTACATAAGAGGGGTAGTATGAGTTATAGGTTACACAACTGGGCATGGGGTAGGGGGATAAGAGAGAGGCTTGACATTACAAGATGGAAACTTGACATGACTTACGCTAACTTACATATATAGGCCTAAAACAGTAATATAAAGGAGTAAAAAAAAAAATCAATACAAACAATAATTATCACTTATAAAATAGTGGGTATCGAATTTATGGGGAACATTGAGGGAGAGAAAAAGTCAGAAATTTTTGGGGAAGGGGAAGGAATGCATTTTAAAATAAACTTTTAAAAATGGGGGTTTTACTACACTTGTTCAGGCAAAGGAGGGTAGGGGCAGAGTTCTTTGTGAGTCAGACTGGCTGCATACTGTGCCAGGGTTCCCCAAGAACACAGAGCTGAGTGGTAATAAGGGATATGTCATAGGAAAGTAAGCCTCAAAGGAACCTCACAAGCAGCCCTGCTACACATTCAAATTAAAGCTGAATAGACAGAATAGGGTGCATTTCATTAGAAATACTATCAGGTAAAATATGCTGAATATCCTCCAGAAAAAGCAATGAACCACTAACCAAAATAATATAATTTGGACCATCACAACTGAAGGCCTATCTAAATGATCTAGCATTAGGTTCTGATTACCTTTAGATGGGTGTATGATGTAAATGTGAAAAGGAAATAATTTTTTTTTCCCATCATCAGTGTACCCACTCTGCAGGATGAGAAGAACTGCATTTATAGCTTTCAGACTGCTTCATAACTGTTCCACTTAGTTTCATAGTTTCTAGAGTTGGAAAGGATCTGAACAGATCATCAAGTCCAAACCCCAGAGGTAAATGGGGACCCTAAACATTTACATAGGATAATTAGAGACATGAATAGGTATGTTATGGTTAGGTAGAGACATTAGGTAGGATAACTATAGTCATTGGAAGTGCTTGACTTTAGGAAAGCTAACTTCAGTGTGCTCAGGAGTGTAGTCAATGACACACTGAAGGATAGGAGTATTGGTGAGATGGGAGTCCAGGAAGGGTGGTTGTTCCTAAAGGAGGCAATCCTTCAGGCTCAGTGGGAGATAATCTCAGTAGGAGGAAAGGAGCCAAAAAAATTTCCTTGGCTAAACAGGGAAATCCAGGGCAGTCTAAGGGCAAAAAAGAAGGCATATGGTCAGTGGAACAAGGGGGAAGCTATCAAGCAGGAATATACCTACTTGGCCCACACTTGCAGGGAGGCAGTTAGAAAGGTCAAAGAAAATACAGAGCTGGGGTTGGCAACACTAATTAAAGTCAGCAAAAGGCTTTTTTTTAGATATGTAGGGAGTAAAAGGAAGGTTCAGGGCAGCATAGGACCCCTACTAAACAAGGAGGAGAAATTAGTGGCAGGCAGGGGGAGCAAGGCTGAGCTATTCAATGAGTTTTTTGCCTCAGTGTTCTTGAACAGGGGTCAAGAAAAATATCCTAATGGGCTCTTAGATGGGCATCAGAGGGCGACCAGCCCATGAACTGTTGACACTTACTTGGTGCAGAGTCACTTGAATGGACTGGATGTGTTCAAGTCAGCAGGCCCAGATGGACTGCACCCAAGAGTACAGAAAGAATTGGCCATTCTCATAGCAGAACCACTGTCATGGCTGTTTGAGCTCTTGTGGCACTCAAGTCAGGTCTGGAGGACTAGAAAAGGGCCAATTTGGTCCCTATTTTCAAAAAGGGAAGGAAGGAGGATAACCGAGTAATTATAGGCCAGTCAGTTTCACCTCCAGCCTTGGAAAGGACTTTGAAAATATTATGAAGGATCATCTCTGTGGCAGTCCAGGGGGAAAAATAATGCAGCAGGGAAACCAGCATGGGTTCATAGCCAGTGGGTGGCAAATTGGCTTAGCGGTCACACCCAGAGAGTAGTAGTAGATGGGTCGGCATCAACCTGGAAGGATGTAGGAAGTGGGGTCCCACAGAGTTCAGTCCTTGGAACTGTATGTCTGAGCTCAGTAATGAAAAGTGCCTCGGCACAGTAGAGTTCTTGGCACAATGCGAGTGCCTGGTGCAAAAAGTTCCCTGATACGGCAGGAAAAACCCTTGGTGCAATGTTCAGTCCCCGCAAAAGTTTGCAGCTGCACTAGTTTCACGTATGCTCCTGATTGGCCTACCGTAAATTATTCCTACGTGGCAGGTGGCAATTGGCTCGCTAGCCGTATAAGAGCCAGGGCAAGTTTCCGCCCAGGTTGGAAAACTCCGCGCGTTCGTCAGAAGAGACTTCCATGTGTATCTTGGAGTGAACTTGGAGGCCTTCCTTGTACTTTCCTCTTCCCAAACTTGTCCAGGTCTGCCTGCAATTGTTTCCAACCCTCTGCAGTGTGTACTTCACCCCACAACTTTGTATCTTCTGCAAACTTGGACACTTCCCACCCACATCCAAGTCACTGATGAAGATATTGAAGAGTACAGTGTGGGTGTAGAATAGCTGGATGGGGCCACACGATGGAGAGGAATCAGGCACAGAAGCTCATTGGTTGAATTCCAAAGAACCTTACTTACAAACTGCAATACAGGGACTCGTGTCGATGCAAGCAGTGTAGGTACACTCCATAGGGTTACAAAACAAGTAGAAAGGCAGAAACCGGGTGGCACACCGATGTGTCCAAGCATGCAGGGCATGGGGTACGTAGGGGTGAATGGTGATAGGGTGTTGTTGGTGGTTGATCAGGCATGACAACTAGAACCAAGGAGGTGATACTTCCCCTCTATGCAGCACTGGTCAGACTACAGTTGGAGTACTACTACATCCAGTTTTGGGCACCATACTTCAAGAAGGATGTTGATAGACTTGAGAAGGTTCAGACAAGGGCCACTCATAGGATTAGGGTCTTACAGGACAAGCCCTCTGAGGAGAGACTGAGAGACATGGACCTTTTCAGCTTCCTCAAGAGAAGGCTGAGAGGTGATCTTGTGGCTGCTTACAAATGCATTAGGGGGATGCAGCAAGGGATTGGAGATGCTCTGTTCACCAGGGTGCTTCTTGGGGTAACATGGTCACACACTGACAGAGAGCAGATTTAGTCTATATGTCACTAAAAACTTCTTCACAGTAAGGGTGGCCAAAATTTGAAATGGGCTTCTAAGGGAGGTGGTGCTCTCCCCTACCTTGGGGGTCTTTAAGAGAAGGCTAGATAAGGATCTGGCTGGTGTCATCTGACCCTAGCACTCTTTGCTGCCTAGGCAGGGGGTCTGACTCGATGATCCGTTGTGGTCCCTTCTGACCCTACCATCTATGAATCTGTGGATACAGAAGGAGGCTAGCTATACAGAAGAGAGAAGGGAGGAGGTGTGCTATGTCCTCTAACTGAGATAACAACTATAGAAATAATATTGATTACTTAGGACCAAGTTTTCATCATTGTGAATCTCCAAATCTCACAGTGACTTTAGTTTAAGTTTTGAATACTCTGCACTTAAGGAAAATTCAAGCCCGGTTTGCTTTTGCAGCCAGTATTTCTGAAGGTCCTGAACAATCTACTGTGTGTAAAGTAACAGAGCAGAGTGCTCCTGTCCTAGTATTGTTGCTCCAGTACCAGGAAGAATAACAAGTCACGGTGTTGAATTAGTTTCAGCTCCTCTTTCTTTATGAATACTGTGGCCATGTGGGGGTAACTAACAAAATCTCTCTCCTTGGGGCTTGTCAGCCACACCTTGATGTAATGCAAAAATAAGAATTTAATTCTCCAATGAGAGATGATGTAGTATATCACCCCTAAAGCAGAATAAAAGTAAACTGGTTTATTAGTGAATTCCCAGCAGATTGTGGATAACCCTAGCTGTTCTCACTATGTGCAGCCTTCCTTTGCCCTCTACCACCATGCAACCACCTTCCCTGAGCCTGTGACCTCACTTTCAGCCTCTCTCTCTCTCCTTCCCTCACAGATCAGCAGATTCTTCCTCCATGGGACCTTCTGTTTACCAGAGGATCAACCTGGTAAATATATCCCCTCTCTCTTTCACCTCTTTGCTTCGCCAGCTGCTGTGGTTACCTTCACCCAATCAGCCAGTCTTAGCAATTTATTCCAGGACTGGATTTGTCACTCCTTGCTTTCCCCACTGACTCTCCTCAAGCTGTGCCCCAGGGCCAAAGCATAGCCCCCTGCCATAGACTTTAATAGTTGTTGGCTCTTAATCAGGCAACATTCACCCCTAGTATGATCCCTTTTCCCAGTGGCGCCTACTAAATAATTATCCTTGCCCTGTCCCTGACCTGATGCTCTCCCACACTTGCAACTTTGTAGCACCAAATGAACAGGGCTGTTCCTTGCCCAGAAACGTATACAATGTATCTTCAATTTGCAATGGTATTCCTGCAATCCAGTTGCCCTGTGGGGTCAGGCCAACTCCCAGGATCTCAATACTGTGCTGTTAGACAGGAGGGTGTAACACAATTGATTAAAAGACAACACCCAAAGCCTACAGAACATGGGAGTGATGCCAGCACAGACGCTGGGACTGGAGCCAGAGCTACAGGGGAGCTGAAAATGGGACTAAGGGAAAGTGTGAGTATTAAAGAGGGATCCTGGATGTGGGGATCCAGAAGATGGCTCTGGGGCATCTAGAGAAGTTGCAGGGAGTGACAGTAGGTCGTGGGAGCTGGAGAAAGGCTCCAGCTGCTGGACAAAACTGCAAGACAGCTACAAGGAGCTGGGTAGCTACGGGGGGGGGGGGGGACTACAGAAGGTGTGGGAGAAGCCTGAAAACAGAGAGATGAACAGCAGAAAATCACAGGGAAAGTGGCAGGAGATACTGAAAGGCAGCAGGGGCAGTGGAAAAGCAGAGAAAGGCAGCAGAAAGTCACAGTGAAAAGGCAGTAGGAATTGAGAAGAGATTGGGAAACTAGCAGAGAGGGGTGGGGGCTGGAGATATGAGAGAGAGAGAATGAGGCTGGAATTTAAGATAAGGAAGGGACTGGGATTCAGTAAAACATGACCCAACTCGGGGTTGCAAATGACAGTGGTTTTACTGAACAGGGGAGATGGTGACACAATGTCTTATTGGCTCCCTTGCACCCCTTTCCCCCACACACCCACACAATGGCAGCAGGGGTTAGAGAGGCTCGGTGGAAGGACTTAAGTCCAGGTGGGGAAAAGAATATAGTATATATTTATAGAATATAAAACAGTGGATATCCAAAACCAAAAACTTGCTACCAAAATAAGAATGTTAAAGCTTATCCTAAGTCTGAGCTCACTTGTGGTTGTCTATAGGGAATAGAGAGGGAGAGGAAAAGTCAGAAATGGTTGTGGGAGGAGAAGGAATGCATTTTAAAATAAATAAAATAGAAAAACTGGGGGTTTTGCTACGATCCTAAAACTAGTAACTTATTTTACTTTTGAATGATGATACTATACATCTGCTCACAATTGAGACTTGTTATTTTATATACAGTGGGTATATTTATATTACCAATTTATTTATATTAATATTTATTTATATTAGTATTTATATACTATGTGTGAGCTTAATGCACTTATTCCTCCAGAAGTTTTTTTTTGTGCATAGCAATGCACGTGTAGATGCTGCCCCAGCTAGCTGGGATACAGGGTTACTTTAGTGCGGGGCTTGCTGACAGGTAGCCCCTGTTTTGAGGCACCATATATCCCAGGCACTGCTTAGCAGCACATGGAGACAGCTCTTGCTGGCTTGGCTGCTCCTGAACTGTTGAAATACTGTTTCATGGCAAGCCCATCCCGTGCAGCATATGTAGATGGGGGAAGTAACTATTGCCCTCATCTCCATGTGCTGACAATTGGCTGTCTGAGGCACACGGTGCTCCAGCACAGGGGCTGCTTGAGAGCTAGCCCCTCATTGAGGAACCTTGTGCCCCAGCCTGACGAGGCGGCCTTGCATGTGCACTGCTGTGTATAAAAAGCAACCCCCACCACAACAAACAAACAAACAAAAAACCTCTACAGCAGAGCAGTAACTATGTTTTACAAGCCTACCCTACTGTGGCCTTTATTAGCCTTGTGCCCCCTAACAAGGGTGAATGTGTAGATTCTGAGACATTTACCTTTCAGTTAATTAGTCAGCTGCATGGTAAATATCTCATGTAGATGCACCCAATACCCAATGTGCAGTTGTTTGAACCTTATTGATCTTTAGAAATGGTTAGGTGGGTCATTTTGCTGGGAACTCTTACCTCCCATAATTTAACAGCATGCTACATGCCCATGTTTTTTTTTTTCCCCAGATAACACAATAAGGCCCAGACTTAAGACACAATGGATATGACACTTCTGTTTCTGTGGCATAAACGTGTGTCACTATGCTACCAAATAATGCAACTGTTCTAAACTGCAGATAAGCTTAGTTTTAGGTAATGGCATAACATATCATGTTAAATTTGACAGTAGAATAACCAGTTGGTAAGAATTCACCTCAGTATTGGGAACAGTAGTTGAGTTGTATGGGGGTTGTATTTTTTAGTTGAGTTCCTTGTATACTTTTTCTTCCTCTGACAGTTATTACTTCAAGACTGAGGATTTTAATTCTTCATACACTTTGTAAAAAGTCAGCAGCATAGTGCTATTTTGACCTTTTCACTGCTCTTTATTTTAATGGGTTACTGTTCGTGTTCTCTGCTTTTACAGCATTTATAACCTGTGCAGAGAGAAGAGAGCATGGTCAGCTAGTCAAAAACAACCTATGTAAAAGGTTATAGGGAAAACATAGATTTTATGGGGTATTTAATGTTTTAGCTATCATCTTAGAGACTATGATTTTAAAGGAAATGGAAAATGGCAGAAACACTTACAGGAAAATGAATTGTGTGGCCCCACTCACACTTGTTACTAGGTTGCCCTGTAAAGATTATGCAGTGTGAAGATCCTTAATTGGTGTTTATCCATATTTCTCCAGAGACAGGATCTGCAAGTAAATTGAACATGTTTGAGAAGATTGTCAGACATTAAAAGATAATAACTTACAAAAAATGTATGTAGTAAAATGAAACTTTTTAATATATTACTGAGAAGATGCATTTTACTCGAAAACAAAACTGGAAAGAAATGTTAAAAGTTACAATGAAAAATGAAAAAAAAAATTCTGTCAAAATAAGTTTTCTATCAAATTGTTGGAATAAAAACTCGGATTTGAAGCCCTTTTTTCAGCTTCAAACCATGCTTAAAGCAGATATTGGTGTTTGTGACATCAGGCTGCTACCATGATGTAACAAATCATGAGATTATGAGACATCCTGTATTCTTCAAAGCACATGTTACATCTCTTGAGCTCTTTAAACTCTTGAGCTCTAATTGCATGTGCTAAGAAGCAAGCAGAGACAGCAGTCAGAAAATATTTACATCTGAAAAATCCATATTTACAGGCCAGAGCTAGTACAGGAAAAAGGTCTGACATCTTTCAAGCATTTAATATTCTGAAAGTACCCACTATTCTGCAGTTATTTTTCTTTATTTAGTTTTAAAGACATGAAATAGGTTTAATAATAACATGATTTTCGAAATCAGGGACTTGGGATAAGTCTGAAAAGCACCGTACAGCTCAGATACTGGAAGCAATATAGCCACAGTTATGCCTAATTGACTTGAATTAAAAGAACTTTAGAACTGTTGAAAGATGCTAAGAACAGTTCCACCTTCCATGTTAGTGATAAAGAAAATGTAAACCTCGCCACCATCCCTTGTTTTTTAAAAAAATGCAATTGTACTTGTAAAACTGACCAATGCAATGTCTCTTAGTGTCACCTTGTGTCTAAATTGAGGATTAGGTTATTGAGGCTGATTACATTCTACTGGAGACAAACTGTCATATTAAAAAATAGCTAGGTTTCTTACCCCTGCCACTCATCTTGCAATGCTATTCTAGAACATCAGTCATTTTTCCTCTCTGATTTCCAACCTAAATGTATTTATACACACTTAATATCTCTTTTTTTTTCTTATACCATTGTTCTCCTTTAACTTTGCTAATTATAGATAGTTATTGCCAACAGCATGGATTATATTGTATTTTAAATATTTATTCTCTTCATAATTGCCATTTTGTCTAAACTCTCTGCAAGACAAGAAGGAAAGTAGGAATGGGAACCCATAGATCACTCCTCAACATTGTATGGCAGGAAGACTTAGGATGCCTGTAGACATGTGGGGAGGCTGCTCCAATGTGCACATCAGAACACACTCGATTAATTGAGTCTGCTGGAGCGTGTTAATTAATATGCTCCAGCAGCCTCTGCATCTCATGTATCAGCATCCGTGTGCTTCATAACAGCAGTGGGGGTGTTTTAACTAAAGCTTATCCAGTGAGCTTTAGTTAAAATGCCCCTGGTGCTCTTTGAAGTGCAGGGCAATGATACATGAGATGCTGCAGGTGCTTTAATTAGTGCAATTCTTGGAGCTGCTCTAATTAAAGTCCCGTCCCTCTCAAGCACGTGTAAAAATGCCATTAGGATCCAATAACATTTTATCATCATATTGAGACCAGCTGAAGTGATGGAACTGGGCTCTTAACTTGTGAGCTACAGTAGGTGCATGTTCATGAGATGCTTAATGTGCAGTAGACTGATTGACTGCATTTTGTAGTGTCACGGCAAAAAACAGGCTTTTAGGCGAATGCACAGTAGTATTAGTCTATTGCACATTAACCATCATGAAAAAGTGTGTGATAGCACTAATGTGAAGTAGGGCAGCTTACTGATGGACTGCAGCTTGTGGATTGAGAGAAGGTGAGGCTCAGGCCCCGTATGATCGAGTTGGGTATCAGTGGTACAATTAAAGTCCCCAGCTACAAGGAGCAGGTCATCATTCTCACTAACATCATGCAAAAGGGTGGCCAAGGTCTCAAAGAAAGTAACCCTTTCCTGGCCATCAGTAGGTGCATAAACATTGACAAGTTGCAGGTGGTATTGTCCTAGGGTGATGCAAACAGTCAGCAGGCGGTCAGAGACAATCTCCCACACTACCACCATGCCATGCTATAGTTGTGATGATAGGAGAGTTGCAACCCCAGGGCTAAGGTTGATGCCATGACTCAAAAACAACTGGCCTTACCAGGCAGCGTGCCAAGCCAACTGGTTGAGCCTGTCAAAATGTGTCTCCTGGAGGAAGGTGACAGTCAGCCGGTTCTGGTGCAGGAGCTCCAGGACAGCCTCCTGTTTCACCAGATCTCAACAACTGTTGATGTTAAAAGTACCAATGTTTGTGGCTGCCATGGTTGTGGGTATGGAAGAGAAAGAGTGAGGCAAGGTGTAAATAGAAGAGCAAGCCCCTGAGAGCAGAGCAAAAAGGAGAGACAGGTCAAGAAAAGGTCTATCATTCCCTATTCTACTCCAGGGATCCCGCCAGGCCCCACTTGTCTCTCAGCCACTGTGAAATCTTCTCCAGACAATAAGCAATCTGCCAAGTGCCTAGATTTTGTTGCATAAGTTTGGTCACAGGTCTGGCAGCCTTGACAAAAAATTTAGGATCTGCGCATCATTTCATGATGCACCCCATTATGTTCTTCTGTTCTTTAGTCTGTTTTAAAAAGGTCAGGAACCCCCCATAGTCAAGACCGACCTGGGGGGGCGGGTCTGCCAACATGGGCTGCACATTTCTGACAGATGCATTGCAAGGCTGCACCCTACTTGGGAGGTCAGCATCCACACCCTCAGTATCTAAACTGATCAACCTCCTCTGATTGTCCAGGTCAAGGTTTGGCTCTCAAAGAGCAATCTCCACTTTCTTGGGATGGTCCTGCCGCCTTGCCCTGAGGGCACTGAGCTGCCAGGTGGGAAGAGCCACCACACTTAAAACATGTGATCTTTCCCACAGACAAATAGATGATGAACCTCCGACCCTCGAGCATTAGGCTCAGGGAGCGAGGAAGAGACTAGGGGCCCTCCTTGAGGAGCATGAAGACCTGCCTCCGGAAAGATAGGACGTGCCTCCACGGAGGGTCCTTGCTTCCCGTCGGCAGTCGGCGAAAAGGACTCGTAAGAACCCCATAGGCCTCGAGGCCCCTGGCCAGCTCCCGATCAGAAACGTGTGGTGGGATGTTGGAGATCACCACCCTCACTGCCTGAGTTTCCAGGGATGTGACAGGGTAGTGAATGCCCGCAATGTCTAGGCCCTTCGCACACACCCTGTCAACCAAGGCGGGCGTGCTCAAATAAATCATTGGGACTGTGTTCACACAACCCACATAGTGGATGGTACGCCTTCCCAGGAGCACAGCCAGAGCCTCTATGCAAACCTCAAGCCCCACATGGAGAGGGGTATGAACCCTCAGGCCATGAGACAGCGGGAGGTCCTGAGAGACATCCTCATGCCAGCTGCCAGATGTAGAAGCAGCCATTCCTCACTAGGACAGGGTTGAAAAACTGCAAAGCAAAAAAACTAAGGGAACAAAAAGAAAACTTAAACACAGGAGCTCAAGGCCGAGCTCCCGGGAATGCGGCCAAACAGAAAATGAAGACAAGCCACTGAAAGGTGGGGAGGGAATCGGGGAGTGAAAGAAAAGTGTGGATAGAGCAAAGTAAAAAGCACTTTGGGGGGGAAGAAAAATGCACCCCTCAAGCAGCAAATGATAAGAGACCTCCCCACAGAGGGGGAGGAAGGTGGAGGGGGGTAAAAAAAAGGGGTAGGGGGAGGAGGGGGTAAAACAGCAAAAAAGGAAAACAAAGGGGTGAGAGGGGGATGGAGGGGTAATTAAGAGCACCTCTGGAAGGCAGGCTAATGGAAAAGATAACTCCCCGCAAATAGCAAAAAGTAAAAAGAGAAAGAAAGGGAAAGAGACACTAAAAGAGAAGGCTGCAAAAAACAACTCATAGATAAAGAAACCAGAAAGAGGGTGGGGAGGGAAGAGAGAAGAGAGAAAAGTGAGAAAAAAAAGCTGCAAAAAAGCAAGAAAAGAGCCAGAAAGTGAAATAAACAGAAGCTAGAGACCCTTAGACAGGTGGGAGTGCAGAAAGAAAAGAGATAGGAAGTGAGGGAGTCTTATGCTCAGGATCACCCCACGCAGCTCCAAGCGAGCCTGGTCCGAAGCGTCCAAAGCTGAAGGAAGAAAGGAAATACAATGCACTATATGAGTACATTGTTCTTTTTCAAGATTCTACAAGGCAAAGAACGAAGATGAAAAAGATCTTTTTCAGTTAAGCACTCTTATCTATTTTTGTTTGTACCATTTTAACATGCTGTGAAGTGTCTGCTTATTCCATTTTAGTAAATAGTGGTAGCAGCATGACAGCTAGAATGCTCCTACTCTCTTGAAATATCATTAATAAATATCACTCCATCATTGTCGATGCTGGTGTGAATCCTTTAAATTGCCTACTTCTCATACCTATCATGTTCCCAATTCAAATTCTATTTGGGAATCGTGGCTTGTCAAAATCAAAATGGTCTGCAGAACCATGTTGCTTTGATGAAATTTCAGCAGACTTCACGCATGTTTCCATCAGAAAATTTCCTCGTTTCTTACTGGCTCACCAGGGAGGCTATTTAAAGCTGTCATGGTCCACCAGGCTGATCAGCCTAGTCCTAGTGACTACAGCCAGGCATGGAAATGGGAATTTCAGGACTAAGGGTCAGAAGCCACAAGTCAGGAGTCAGGAGCCAGAATGCCAAGCCAGAGTCAGAAGCCAGGAATTAGAAACCTAGGACATCTTTGCATGTGCTCTAGGGATGGGGGGAGCCGCTTTAATTAGAGCAGCTCTCATGAGCCACTCTAATTAAAATGCCTAAAGTATCTCAAGTAAATTTCAATGGGCTTTACTTAAAGCACCCTAATGACCATCCTGAAGCATGTGGATGCTGAATACATGAGACACAGAGGCTGCTTAAATGAGCCTGCTCTGATCAGCTGTAATTATAGCACATCAGCGCAAGTGTCCCACATGTCTACAGGCACCCCTAGTTATCAAGTTCCAAGAAAAATACGTGGGGAAAAAGTTCAAGAGTAAGCCAAACCAATGTCATAAATCCAGAAACAAATCTTCAAGGAGATTCCAGATGTTGAATACCAGAAGCAAGTTGAAGACAAGGTCAAGTACCAAGGAAGCCAATGATGCTGCTGGGTATGGCTGTGTGCAACAAGCCCTATTCAATTCAGATTCAGCCCAAATTAGGGATAGTGATTCGATCTGTTGATTTGGATCACTGTTCATGATTTGATTCAGCTGAATCCATATCTGATGATTCAATGCTGATTCAGTGAATCAGTGATTCAGCACTGCTTTAAAAGTTTTTTCTATATACCTTGAGATAGCAGCATGGCTCATGGTCACCGTGGTATTGGGACAGATGCAACATCCCACAGCAGCATGGGGATCTCTCCAGCATGCTTGGCAGTGAACCCAAAAGTGGACCCAAAGTACTTATGGTCCACTTCTGGGTCTGCCGGGGAGCATGAAGGGGGGCCCCCCCTCACACCCCTGGTCCAGTTATCAGCCACA
The DNA here is from genome assembly GCA_030014935.1 of Caiman crocodilus. Classification (NCBI taxonomy): domain Eukaryota; kingdom Metazoa; phylum Chordata; order Crocodylia; family Alligatoridae; genus Caiman; species Caiman crocodilus. Next base: position 128,913,789 of record JAGPOW010000261.1, read on the forward strand.
GGGGAACCCTGGGTGCCTCGCCTCAGGCCTTCTGATGAGCCAATGGGGCATGTGGGGGCTTCTCAGCATGCTTCCCGGTGGACCAGGAAGTGGACCAGAAGTACTTCATGGACTGGAAGTGCCATGGCAGGGGGTCAGACTTGATGATCTGCTCAGGTCCCTTCCAACCCTACCCACTATAAAATGATGGTTCTGGTCCACTAACAGGTCTGCTACCAAGCACACTGGTACCATGCTTCTGTGGGATACTGCATCTGTCCCAGCAGTACAGGGACCATGAGCCCCTGCTATCTAGAGGTCTGTAGAAGAAACATTTAAAGCTGTCTGTATGTCCAAATGGCCAATTCTGTCCAGATCTCTCCAAATCAATCCAAAGAGTTTTGAATTGATTTAGAGAGATTAAAGGGTCCTGATTCAATTTGGATTCAAAGATTTGGCCACCAAATTGAGCCATATTTCCACCAAATCAAATTATGGACCAAAGTTTTGTACAGTCCTACTGCTGGGGCAGGAACTGCTCAGAGACTGAAGATCAGTCTTTCATGCAGTGAGGCTCAGGTGCTAAAGGAGTTCCTTAAATGCAGCTTCAGAGTCAATCTGAATGGGGATGGGGTCTGTGGGTCAGCTGGCCTTGATTAGTAGTAACAGGGTCAGTACACTTAACAAGGGCTACAGGGCAGGAGCTTGCCTGAGCCTTGTGGGGCTGACCCAGGCTGTAGCACAATAGACTTATTGGGGCTTCTGTGGTCTATGACTGGGTAAATCACGTCATAGATTGCCTCAGACAACAATTTCAGGAATTCCAAGGTCGTTGTAATGTATGTATTCGAACCGAATCTAAATTTCATGAAGTAGAAATTTTAAGTTTAAAACCTTGCACAGACATTCAGTTTCTCCTGGGAGAGTTGTTGCTGTCCTAGGAGAAACCATAAGTGTGCACATGTTCAGGCATTTTTTTTCCCTCAGTGTAAAAATGTCCACCCAGAAGAAAAATAACGTGGGAACAACCAGGGTTAAGTCATGTCCCAGAGATTTTCCCCTAGGACATCAAATGCATATATATGCTATGGCTTCTCTCAGAAGAGAACATAGTCCCCCAACATCCTTCCCCTCACCCCACCAATCCTGCAAAGGGACAGCGTGTTGTCTGTTTGATTCTGCTCAGCAGGGAGCAAAATATGCCACCTTCACAATCCCCACATTATGCTGCGGGGACACACAGGATGACTATGGGCAGTCTGGATCAACCAAAAAGGGCCGCCATAAACATTGCTGCCATCTGTCACCAGGTAGATGAAGGGAGCCTGCAAAACATATTGAGATGTGTGATTCACACTGTAAGCGCTGCAAACTCTCAACTTTTCAGGTTCTCAGCATTTAAATGTCCATACACATGGTTCCGAGTAAGTTTTTCTACAAGGAGAAAAAACCTGGGAGAATTCTCCCAGATTAGTTGAATACCTGCACGCAGCTTAATTTAGCTGTAGTTCTGAACTTTTTAGATCTACTTCTTAATTATGCCAAGGTATGATAAGATATCAAAGTGTGATATATGATCTAAAAGGCTGAACCCTGAATCCCATAATGCTTAAATATAGAAAATCTTTTTAAAGGCGGCTTCTTCATCAACTCAGTCATTTTTACATGTTTTTGCCATATCTCAACTATCCACAAATAATTCTGGTAATAGTTCTGACTGCAGCCTTATCTTTCTGTAGCTTTGTTACTGATGATATCAAGTTTAGGCCTTAGAAGTATGATGCTAGTAAATGTCTACCCCTCAAGGGCCAAGAGAGAGTTTCAGGCACAAACAGATAGAGTATAAACATCAATTATTGGCTAAGAGGTGAAAGCGGAAAAAACAGTGAGCGGTTTTGACCATACTGCACTTCAAATAGTGTGAAGGAGGGCAGAGGTTTATGGGCAAGTTGAGAATGCCAACTGCTGTGTAACTAAGCAGTTGTGGACCTGCTCTACTTCCCTTCTCTTTGCCTGCTAATGAAATACAGCCCTACGACTGCTTTCTCTTCATTCTTCCCCAAACTCCCTTACTGAAATATTGCTATTGCCTTCTCAGTTTCCTTTTTCTGATGTATTTCAGTTCTTTTAAATGGAGCAGACTGTCACAGGGCAGGTGCCACTCTGCTTTCTTCCCACCCTGGATCTCATCTTGCACAAAGTTCACCTCCTTTCTAGTGCTCATTACTTGATATAAATCCTATTAACTGTTAACTAAGAAGGGAGTCTGCTTACAGCTCATGGAGATGTTAATGTGGTTATCTGTTCTTTCTTAATTTAGGTTCTCTTGTTCCCAGTCCAGGCAACCAGACCTAGATCTTTCTGCTCCAAAGCCTCCTATACTTCTGTTTCTCTCAGCAGGATCTTGGTGTGCACTGCCCTTCTCAGGGCCACTGAACCTTCTTAAGCCTCTTGTTCTCTATACTCCTCTGTTCTGTCACTTTCTCTCTTTATATCTAAGCTCACCCTGACTCTTGTGAGTACTTCCTCTTCACCTATCTCC
>JAGPOW010000261.1:128918344-128929280 GCA_030014935.1 Caiman crocodilus
TTTTTTTTTCTCCTCCACAGCAAAAGGTCTTTTATTTCTTCCCCATCTCTATGTCCCTTGTTTTTCTTTCATTTTCCTGTGTTAATTCCCCAAGGCCCATTAAAAGGGCCAGCATCCCCTTTTAGTGTAGTCTCACTTATGGCTCCCCAGCATTGGCTCATCCATAGAACAAGCATAGCAGGGGCAAACTCTGACTCCCTGCTATACACACTGAGTGAAAGATTGTTAAATACAGAAAAAGCTGACAGTATAATCTCTTAATGTTAAATGACAAATGCAGAATCAGTTTGTTCATGACCAACACTATTAAGATAATTCCCTGTACGCTTTCTTTCTTTATGCTAAAGGTGGAATATTTCTTATTCAAATATTTGCAGTTATAGCTCAGCCACAAAGTATCCAACAGGAGATTTTTATTGACTCCCAACATACAAACCATGACATTTGGATGCATGTTTTGGTATCTAGTATGAAATAAAATCTACATTTGTATTTAGTGAATGCAAATCAAAACAGTTCATTCACACATTCATTTACCCTTGGACCATTTAATAGAAAGCTGATATATGAGGACACTTGCTTCACATGCAGGGAACTCAGCGGATTTTATTGCACTCTCTATTGCTTAGAGAGGAGGGGATGATTGTTTTGTCCAGGGATGTTTATGCGTCTGAATTTTTTTTGTTTTATTTCTGAATGGATGCATCTACGCGAGATGCTTGACTGCACACTAGACTAATCTAATATGCAGTAAAGCATCACCATCTCCATTTGTGAAGCAATTACTGTGCAGTAGATCCATTTAAAGCACCATTTGCTAGTACCCACAGATACAGGTGGGACTTTAATGTGCTGAAGTGCACGTGTAGACACTGACTGTGAGCAAATTTCTTCCTGTCAGCTCAGGCAGCAGGGGCCCACAACTGCTTCCTGGTTAAGACCTGAACCCTGGGGGATGGGGGAAGAGATGCCCCAGCTCTGAGGGGCGGCTCCCTCCAAGCCATGCAGAAATCAAGGTTTAGCCATGCCCCAATCTTTGTGCATCTGGGAGGGAGTTTCCCTCAGAGTTGGGACAGCTTCCCCTCACCCACCTGGGTTCAGAGTCAGCCCTGATCGCTGCACAGCTGGGAGAGAGCTGTCCCCAAAGCTGGGACAGCTCCCCTTGCCCTCCAGAGCCCAGGCCTGACTCCCATGCCCCTACAAGCCAAGATCTGGCACCCAGGGCAGCATAGCGGTCCCCCTGGATGCTGTAGGGGGGCAGAGCAGGACAAGAGCATCCTGGGCGAGGCTCAGTTTGCTCCCCATGTGGGTGTACATGCTGATGAGAACCCTAATGCACTCAAATATTCTGCACAGAAAACTCATGAGTATCTTTAACATTTGTTGTTATACTCTTTACCAGTAAATATCATTTTGTTTCTTTGAGTGCCAGAATTTTGTTTCTATAATGTCACTTACTACCTTAACTAATCATTAGGTAATGCCATTAATTGAAAATCATCCAGATAATCATTACCCTGAAGAATTACCCTGAAGAATGTTGTTCAGATAGCTGAAGACAATGTATTTATGTTAAAGTAACCTATCAGATCAGGTAACCTTACCTTTTCTGTGTCATAAAAACCCTGAAACTTGCTAACAAAGTAGACTGCAGTATGCTTCAGCAGTAGCTTCTGATAATTTCCTCCTTAGCATACCTCTCATTATGACCTTGACTAATAATGTGTATGCCCCTTTAACAGCTGGCATTGGATACTACTCACACAGAACAGGTACAAACATTTTTACCACTATAAGTGACCAGAAACCATCCTATATGCATAACAGAACAGAAGTTTGGTACACAAAACCATTATATACCTGTAGCAGAACAGAAGTATATCACACAGAAACTGGTTTAAAAATAGTGGAACCTAAATCTAAAGATGTGTGCCCCCTGAATCAAAGGCTGAATGTATTCTGTCCAGTACCAATCTTAATTACACCACTTACAAAAGACAGTGTAACTTCTGCCTTGGGCTTTTTGAATGTCTGTACTTAGTCACATTGCCACTTTTAAAACATCAGTTTTATAAATATTCACAAATATCAAATAAAAATACAAACAAAACACATAAAATTACCCTCAAGAAAAGATTCAGTACTTCACTTCTTCATTTTACTATAAATAAAACTATGGACCCAATTCAACATGAAGTTTTTCTAGTACATCTAGAGCTTGACTAAACAAAGCTGGTAAGTGCTTCAAGAAATGGTGTATCTTCTAAGTCAAGCCTTGATATATCCCAGCAATTCAACCCAAATTCAAGCAATCTTACCTGCAAAGCAATTTAGAAAACCTCTTACATACTAATATCTTAGATTTATTTCCAGGTTATAGTACTTTGAATTCACTAAGCTATCTACCATCTCTCTTCAAAAAGTTAAATAAATATATTAAGTGAAGGCTTTTAAAATACTGAATAATATCCCTACTATGGAGTTCTCTTGGCTGGCTGAAACAGGATATTATATTCTGTCAAATTATATGCCTAACTTTAATATTAAACTTTTCATAATAGTGTAATCACTCCCTTAGAAAAGGCTTTGCAGCCTATCATTCAGGAAAAGGATGTTGTTTCAACCTTCAGAATATTTACAACATAGGAGTATAAATAAAACTTCAGTTGCTAGTAGTTGCTTCAAATATATAAAACCTTGCATTCAGAAGTGTATCTAAATGAGGTAGTTTCATCATATGTGCCATCTGTTACAAGTCACCTGTGCAAGGTCAACTGTATAAGAATAATGTACACGGAGAGAGCTTCAAAAGCTATAGTCCTATCACTGTGTTCTCATAATCACAAATTCCCTTTAGATCATCAACAGAGTGGCCCAATGGTTAACTTTACATTGCTAATACTAACTGTGGTTCAATTAAGATGTGATATAAAGCTATGATATAAGCCTAGTATCCAGCATAAATAAGGTAACGATTTGAATTTAAATTGGAGGGGATCATGGTTAGGCAATTACAGATATAACCCTTACCTTACACCATGTAAAAATGTCAAGATTCAGAGATATTCACAGAAAGTGGTAGGCAGCTGGTAGAGGAGTTATTGTTGTCTACCCATCCATCTTCCCTTAAATACACCCTTAATTCAAGCACTCCAGAAATATAAAATTGCAAAGTTTTCCCTCAGGAATGCTTTTGAATTCAGATTAAAATTGCCTTAAACCTGTCATTCAGGGTGCACAAAAGTATTCCTGGATGAGATTTAGGCAACTTATTTTAAGCCATATAAACTTAAATTGGTTGCAATGCATGCAAACATTCAGCACATACCAGGAGGTGGGGCAGGCAGGCAGAGACGAACAAGAGTGGCTGAGGAGGGCTGGAAAGGGGCTAGTAGGTCCAGAGGGGTTTGTAAGGTCTACAACGGTGTCTGGTGGAAGCTGGCAGGTTTGGAGGGGGCTGGTCTGCCTGGTCCGTGGGTAGGCCAGTGAGGAGGTTAAAGCATCCCAGTCAGGGGCCAAAACAGCACAGCTCCCCGTTTGTGGTGAGTGGATGGGCTTTCATAGCCAGGGGCTGTGCTTTGAATGTAAGTGTTCACTAGGCTGGGTTGACCCTCATTAAGTTAGGTTATCTCCATGCTGATTTAAAGTTAGTTCACCTCAGACAAGAACTAAGTTTGATTGGGCATACCATTTGTAGAGCAACTTAGCCTCATGAACACTTGCACACTGGGGCATTTAGATTGCCCTAACCTTGGTTAGAGTGGTTTAATGGTAATGCTTGTACGTGTCTTCAGGGGAAAAGTTGGACAGAATTGGTGTAGAATGTGTTTCCTACATTTGGGGAAGACTTATTTGAGCAGAAAGGCTGGGCTTACTTTTTCTTTTTTTTCTTTTTTTTTTTTTTAATGTCCTTTCATTTCCTTTTGCATCAGGCTAAACCGTTTGTGGTCTTTTTCACTATGTACATCATCAGAGTGTAACACAACTATTTGAGGTGTAGTATGTTTTTCTTTCATGGGATAACATGATTAATCATATTTTTAAGTAAAGTATGATATACACATCCTGTTAGTGATTTCATGAAACCATACGCTCTGAAAGTGTTAAGTAGGCTATGGCAATTAAAATAGATGCTCTCATTCTGGTATAGTAATGCATATCTCAAAAAATGCTTCCATACTCCATTCTTCAGTTCTAATAAATACATATATAGCTTTAGTATTAATTTTACCCTCTACATTTTCTACTATAGAAACCAAACAAAAACATGTTTAATGGTTTGTGATGGAAGCCACGCTTCATAGCAAATACTAGACCTTTAGTAAGACGGGAACAATGAGTCCATTCTTCTTGTTCAGCTAAAAGACCATTGTCAGTGTAAGCGAGGTACATTTAAAGTTAGAAATGTGTTATGGTATACTATTCAATATATTCAGTATTGATGCAATATTCAGTGACTCTAGCTTACACAGAGGGCTACATTTTAGTTTTCTTTGAACAACATTTTTGAGAATTTCTAATAAGAAAGAATGTAAAACAGGAGCATACTAAAACTTGGCTAATTAGCAAGCTGTATTGATGTATGTAAAATTGTTAATAAGAATACTACTAGCTGTTGCACAATAATATTTGTCAGACCAAAGAATATTGCTTTGTATATCATACATCTCTTTCAGGTTGGATTGCAACCTGGAATACATTCTTCTTCTTTGTTTTATGTTGGTATGAATTAATTTGATCTTTATTTCAGTTCATATCAGAATTCTATTTCTATTTGTTTCCCAGTGTGTCAAATAATTTCACCCAAATTATAAAGGTATTGAAATTAAAATGTACACTACCATCTCTTAGGTTATATAATTATCCATATACACCACTGTCATTGCAACAAAATAACTGAAACAATGGCATACTGCAATCCAGCAAAACATATTTTGGTTGAACTACAGAGTGCTTTACTGTGTGAATTTACTATAAATTAATTCATGTAACTTGAATTCATCTAACTCATTTCTACATAGAATATGATATGGGATATGTAATAAATTAATGCTTCTTGGGCACATTATTTGTAATGGTGATCAAGTTTTTAAGTAATTAATTTGACCACCATTATGGGTAATGTACTGGAGACTCATTAATCTCCTAAGTGATAGCCTATCATATCCCATGTAGAGTTAATTGGTCTGAATGGAAATTTATCAAATTGAGTCTGTACCCAATATGGTAAAGGATTTGCCAAATATAGTGAATTGAGAATAAATGCAGGCCAGTGTACATGTTTGTGTTGTGTATTTGTCCTTTGGGTATAGTCTTTTTCTGCTGGTAAGATGATTATATTACTTCATATGTGCAGGTTTAAGAAAATGAATGTCTATGGTTATGACTTTTAATGTGTAATAAATTATTCCTCCACTAAGACTGAAAAAATCTGCAGATTGCAGAAGATAATCATGGCTCCAATTATATATTATTTGGAAAAGTTAAATAATACTGCATGTGTAGTATTCAAATCAGAAACTCACACTCCGAGTCAGACATCTCTCCTCAATAAATAGTTTAACACAAAGTTCTTCCATAGCATTTCCATCAGACTGTGAAGTTCCATATATTAGTTGGCTAATCTTGGACCACACTTTCACAAGATATTGCTCTTCATAGGGTTTTAACCCTGTGGTTCCTAATAAGAGAAAACTTAAGGAGAGAATGAAAGGGTTCCTTGTCCGTAATATTTATTGGATAGGGAACACAGTTTAAATTTAATTTTCTTTTGGCCTGTGCCCACAAAGTATTTGCCTGTGTGGATATTGTCTTCATGCAAAGGTTGCAGTAATTTGCTCACCTTCCTGATTTATATATTTTCATTTTGATATTTATACCTTCCAGTTGTATCCCATATAGAAAATATCAATTTCTGTGTTCATGGTTAGGTGTGCATTACAAAGTTTATCTCCTGAATACTTGAATATATAATCTGAAAATTGGCTTTCAACATCATAGTGGTTGTGAAACACAAACCTTAATTTCTCCAAGGTTCATGAGGAGTGAACACAAAGGTTATAAAGTGCTGAAATTAATTAATTTGAAAATTTGGCCTTTGGGGGCAGTGTGAGAGGGGAAATTTGTATATATAATATTTATGCTGCACAGATATATTACTTGATTTAGTTTTTGAGTTGGCACCTGGGGCCGAGGTATTATGACCACCCAGAGCCTTGTAAGCCAATGTGCCAAAAAGACAGATAAAGTGAGAGGTCTAGAAAAAGTACATCTTAAAAAAAAACAGAGGTATGCAAATAAAAGTTTATACTAGTTCATCTCTTCAAATACAGTAGCAATATTAAGTGAACTGCATATATTATTTTCGGCTCAGAAATGTGTTGATTCACTTGCATCAGTCAGTTGGGATGTAGTGAGTTAAATGTGTGATCAACTTCTTTAAAATCTTCCCAAATTTTGGTATGCTTGAACTCTGAGGAAGAAATATACTACCAACTTCCTGACTGCTCAAACATTTTACATAGTGATAAACCAGGACCCTTTTTCTTGCATGGACTACTACAGATTGCTAGATTAATTCCTAGTCACATCAGTCAGAGGTTTTTCTGTTTCACTAACTGTTCTGAGACTCTGAATCGACTTCATTTCCTCTCCTGTTTCAGAACGTGTCCTTGCCAGGCTTGCAGGAGACGGCTCCCAGCATCACTATTCTGTCGAATACAACTCATAACAGCAGGGCTTTATGAAGGTTCTCTTGGAACCTCCGTTAGCCCCCTAGTCTTTAGGCCTGGATCTCATTAGTTTATCTTCCTTTCAAGATATAAGAAATCCCAAATGCTCTTCTGTGGACATCCCACTACAGTTAAATCTCCAAGCCATTTCAATTTCAGCTCCCTGAGCTATATTCTTGATTGACAGGGTCTTTAATTACTTGAGTTTAGCCAGGCATTTTTTACTTCATCCCCCCAGCCACTTCTTTTGGCAGCCCATGTTATTGCATCATTTCTTTCACTACTTTTCCAGGTAATATCCTCGTTAGTGGTTGGGGCAGTTGAGCTTTGGATTCTAAACTATGCTTTTCTTGACTTTTTCTTAACCATGCCTATTTTTGTTTCTACTTCTTTATAAAACAATAGGGATAAATATAACGTGAAGAGATAGGACACACTCAGATTTCACTGACGCTCAAGTCTACATAACTACTTTATTTAAAACTAATAGAGCTAATAGAAAATGATGTAGCTCTATCTAAGTAATCTTCACTTTACAAGTTACTTCAACTCAATTATGCTCTTTATTCTTTGCTTTTCTGGCAATTTCAACTTACTGATGGCTGATATACCAAAAGAATATAACTTCACGGTACATATCTAACAAGGTTCATATATGCACTGCTCTTTTACTCCTAGTTGTTATTGCTCAAGTATGTGTACATTCAGTTGCTACAGGGAGAATTGCCATTCTCTCAGTAGAAATCAAAAGTGTACAGATATCCAAGCTTGCTTTTTTTTTTTTTTTTTTTCCCCTGGACCAAAAATGGCCACTCTAGGAGAAAAATAACCCAACTACAATGAGGTAGAAATGGTTCTCAGGAGCCTTTCTCCCAGAAGACTGAATGCCTGCAGACTTCCCCCCAGCATAGGTCGTCCTGGTTCCTCTAGCCTAGAAGAGGAATTGAGGGAAGCTGCTCTCACCCTCCTCTAGACTGGGAGAGGTGGGAACAAAAGGAGCATTCACAAGCTCTGCCCACTTCCTTCTCTCACTTTGAAGTAGCTAGTGTGAGAAACAGGCAGAGGAGCCCAGGGAAGAGAGCAATGCAGCCCTCTGATTGCTTCTCATGCTAGAATTTCTAGTGCGAGAAGCGAGCAGGAATTTTGTCCAATTGTTGCAGTTCCCCTGGGAACAAGCCCGTGATCTCCCCAAACTAGGGAAGGCACAACAGCAGGGGCAAGGACTGCTTGCAGATTGGATGTTTGTACTGCTTTCTCTTCTAGAATCATTTTTAGCTGTGGAAATTTTCCACTGTTAGAACTGAACATTTGTACACAGTTATTTTTTCCACTCTTACCCCTTATGCTCTATTAACTTCATCTGATTTAAACCAAGGCAAATATGTCTAAGAATTATTCAGGAAAATACATGGTAGGTGTGTGCATATGTGCATGTTGACAGTGGGTAAAGTCTGTACAGATCATGGTTCTTATTCAAATACCTTGACATCCAGAAAAGTGACTTTGTGGTGCTAACATGATCAGAATCTGTGTTTAATCTCTGCTCCTACCAAATTTACTCACCTTACAAAAAGAGAGGTTTCTGAAGTACCCATCTTGCAAGCTGTGTACTTCTTTAACTACTTAGATATCTGATCTATGTAGGTATAATTCAAACACACATAAAATATACACCAAAGACCCTTTATTTTTATTCACAGAAAATTATAGCTTAAACTGTAGCATCAATTTAAAAAGCAGTTATTTTACATGGGTGTGCTTAGCTTTATAGTATTTCAAAATACTTTGTCTGGATCAATTCTAGATATGTTAATAACTGTGGTAGAATATTGTCTCTAGGCACCTTAAGAAAATATAATTAATTGTCATGGAGATTTCTCCAGAAAAACTTATCAGCATTTGAAACTCTTTCAAACTTTTTTATTTATGAGACTGAACAGAATCCTATTGAGGCCTATATTTTTCATAGCCAAACTAGGGAAGTTCAAATAAGCCTCCTCAGTTTAGGAAGTAGCAAGATAGGTTTGGGCAAGTACCGAAACATTTCTTTCCGTGGCATCTATAAATATATCAATTTTGACTGTCAGATGCCATAGTTTCTACAAATATTATAATGGGGATTTTAATAACTTGAACCTCATGGAGATACACATTTACAAACAACATTAAGGATTTTTCAGAATTTGTTCTAAACAAGAAATATATACTCCAAAATCTTATGGTTTCAGTCATCCAGTCAGAGGCAAGAAAAAATTTCACATGATCTACTGGTGTTGGTACAATTAAAATAACTTAAACCTTAATCTCAAAGTTCATTCTCCTTCCAAAAATATTTGGTGAAAAATATGCATAGAAAAGTATGCTCTGCTCTGTTGCAATTTATGAATACTGTAACGCAAAATTCATAAATTCACTGTAACTTGCCAATTTTTTGTACGGGTAAAGAATTCAGATTTCATTATACCTTTTTACCAAGACATCTAATTTCATTTTATCTGCCTAAATTGCATGTACTTAGTCATCTAGTTGCAGATTTTGCCACTTTACACATTTTGCAGTTTCATAGTTGGTAGGGTTGGAAGGGACCTAAGCAGATCATCAAGTCCAACCCCCTGCCATAGGCAGGAAAGGATGCTGGGGTCAAATGACCCCATCTAGGTGATGATCTAGCCTCCTTTTGAAGACCCCCAGGGTAGGATCAAGCACCACCTCCCTTGGAAGCTGGTTCCAGCTCCTGACCACCCTGACCATGAAGTAGTGCCTCCTGATGTCTACCCTGAATCTATTCTGTCAGCTTATGGCCATTATTCCTTGCTACTTCTGGTAGTGCATGGGGGAACAGGGACTCTCCCATGGCCTGCTGGTCCCCTTGGCAAGTTTGTAGGAGGCTACCAGATCCCCTCTCAGCCTTCTTTTGTGGAGGCTGAATAGGTTCAGGTCCCATAACCCTTTCTCATAGGGCCTACCCTGTTGCCCCCTGATCATGCGAGTGACCCTCCTCTGGAACCTCTCAATGCTGACCACATTCCTCCTGAAGTGTGACACCCAGAACTGGATGCAGTACTCAAACTGTGGCCTGACCAATGTTGCATAGAGGGGAAGGATCACCTCCTCGAAACTTCTTGCAATGCATCTATGGATGCATGACAAGGTATAGTTAGACTTCCTGACCACGTCCTCACTTTAGCAGTCCATGTTCATCTTGGAATCAATAGTGACACCAAGATCCTTTTATGCCTGTGTGCTGACAAGAAGGGAGTCCCCCAGCCTCTGGGTATGCTGCTGGTTCTTCCTTCCCAGGTGCAATACCTTGCACTTGTCCATATTGAAACCCATCCTATTCTCATCCACCCACCTCTGTAACCTGTCCAGATCTAGTTGTAGCCTGTCCCTCTCTTCTAGCCTGCTCACTTCTCCCCACATCTTAGTGTTATTTGCTAACTTGAACAAGGTTCTTTTCACCACCTCGTTCAAGTCGCCAATGAAGATATTGAACAGTTGTCTCTGGCCTAATGGTTACAGTGCTTTCCTGGGAAGGGGTTGGATTCAAACCTTCTGTGAAGGAGAGAGAGAGAGAGAGAGAGTGTGTGCGCACGCATATACATATGGTATTACCGACTATAGATAGATATGCATGCATATAAAGGTTTTATCAATGTGAGAAACCTTGAATTAAATAGCTTATGCTTTCTATTTTGGACTTTGAGAGCACAATCCAGTATCTTGGATATCCATCACCAAATAGGGACTTCTTAATTTTAATATCTTTTATTATAACTTCAAAATGTTAATGCATTTTACTGCGTGATTATGAAACCTTTGGTCTCTGATATTATTCATTTGGTATGCTGATTTGTGCAAGGCACTTCCTGTCAAAAGGGTTGTAACCTCTTACTAGCTGAAAGTGACTAATCAAATTTGTAGAACATTTTCATTATCAGTATTCAAACAACATACAATATTCAAACAGTTCTACTGAGTAGCTCTTTCATGTGAGAACTTTTGCTGTGTTCAGTATCAAATTGGTTTACATATGATGCATTTACATGGGATGTTTACTGCACAGCTGACTAATTAACTGTGCAGTAAACATCTTGGCATCTACATGTGCACCCCTATTAGAGTGCATAAAACTGATAGTGCTCTGCTGCAGAGCACTACTTGTAAATATAAATAGTACCCTGCTGAGGAGGTTCCCCCCCCCC
>JAGPOW010000261.1:128932028-128944708 GCA_030014935.1 Caiman crocodilus
GTGCCATTGTGCGTTCTTTTTTACCCTCCTTCAATCCTCACTCCTCAACCCTCCCTCCTGTCTCACAGCATGCAATGGAGTGGATTGGCCAGAGGATCACCCATCTGCTCAGCAAAAAAATTATTATTTTAACAAAAAAAAAGGGGGGGGAAGCCAATAATCATTTAATTTACTTCCCCTCATTATTATTCCTCCCCCCGCCAAAAACCACCTATAATGTATGTCCTCGCACCAAGGCCAATGTACCCTCCTGTCCTCCTGCCCAGCCATGTATTTTCCACTTGCACGGCCCCACAGCCCCCTTCATGCACTGCCATGGCAGTGGGCATTGCTCCCGATGACAGCTGCACCATCCAGTATGTTTTTCGCAAGTATTTTAAACTTTGGAGTGAGTGGTTACATGACTGTCTTCAGCAAACCTTCTGAACTTCATCACGTTCCGTTTCAAAACCACGAAGAAAAATCCAGGAGCAGGACACTGCTTGACAGATCCAGTGCCCAGGATATGTGCCTTGTGTGTGTGTTTGTGGGGGGGAGTGGAAAGAGCAGAAGCCCATTTTTTTGTCTGTGCTCCAAACCCTCCTTCTCTTCCTTTTCTTCCTCTTTCCCCTTCCTTGCAGAAAACATTTATGAGTTCTCATGGCAACCAGTAATGATTGAAGAAAGAGTGAAAGAAAGAACTTTATCTTCATATGTGCAGGTTTGGGGGGTTTTCTTTACACTTTTTATGTATGTTATATTGTGAAGCTGCTGGGGAAGAAGATCCCATTTTTTCAATAAACTTTTTTGAATAAAGTGTTTTATTTTTGCTCTATATATGTGTCATGTTTTCCTTGAGGTTAGTGAGTGGTTGGGGGTGGTGTTTTCAGAGACCACTCCCACCTCAGCATGGGGATGCTGTGCTTGGGGGTTTTATGGAGTAATGGCATTACTTACTGGAAAGAGTTGCAAAGAGTTGCAGGGTAGACTGTTATCAGAGGGAGGTGGAATACTTGTTAAGTGCTAGGGTGCAGCCAGCATTTCTTGTAAGAAGAAAGACTAAACAACCCTACCCACCTCTGCAGCAAGCAGGCAAAACTGCAAAACTTCTCCATGCACGGACCTCCCAGGACCTTTAGTCTTTATCAATTATTTAAAGATTAGTTAATAAGTCTTTAAGGCATTATAATGCATTTCATATGCATGGTCTCTGAGGGAGTTCTACTACCATCCTCACTGAGCATGTTCAAGGCTTTCACAGGCCCTTTTGCAGTATCATACTCACAAAACTAATGAACCTCATTCAGGACAGGACTACAATGACTGTTCTAAGCTGGCACAGGATTAGACATCACCAGCAAGAACAGTGACTGTATCTTTCCTCTCTTCTCAGTGACCACAGTATGGGCATACAGGCAGAATCTATTCTGAGTCATAAAGAATGAAAAAAAACCTCTGGGTAGCTGGGGAGGACTTCAGACACTGCTTGAGACAAGGGATAGCTGGACAAGAAGATTAGGTCTGGGAATGACATGGGTGGATATGGGAGGCCTAGGGTAAGCAAAGAACAGATTTCAAATTAAAAAAACCATAGCAATATGGAGGGAAGGAAATGGCAGGGGAGGAGAAAAAGATCTGACAAGGGTAGATGAAGGAAAAAACTAGTATCGATTAGGCAAAGAGGTTGGGACAAGTATTCAGGCAGGTGCAAGTTTGACCATAGCAGAAGTGCTTGTGATGCAGCCTGTCAAAGTCTAATCTGCAAATTCTGCCTAAAACCTTGTCAGAAGGACACGAAAAAGGAAGGAAGGTTTAGAAATCCACAGAGGGAGACCAGGACTAAAGGCAGCGGGAAATTGTGGCGGGCAGGCAGAGGGCAAGGAGGCACCAATTTGAAGTCGGGAAATAGATCAAGAAGTTACAGAAAAGAACTGTATATCAGTGCTAAGATGTGGCTAGACAGACCTTGGGCCCGAGGGATCAAGGTTACCGGTTTGCAGTGCCATAGCATCAGAACCAGGCTATGAGGTGCCACCTATGAGGTGTTTGGGGCACCATTCCTGAGGTGTCCCAAACCAGTCTCCAGTCCTAAAAGTGCTCAGCTGCTGTTCATACATCCAAGTTTTGCTGCTACAGTTCAACAGTCCTAGTTGCATTAGTGTCCCAACATCTCTAGCCATGCTATCCTCTGCCACTGTGTCTGTGTTCTGCTGCAGTTTCCTCTGCATTCAACTGCTGCTCTCATGCTTTCTGCCACTTCTGGTTTCCTCCTTCTTTGTCTCTTAGCCCCCAGAGTCTCCAGGAGCTGTAGTGTTCACACAGCCACCACAGTTCTTGCAGTTCTGAAATGAGCTTTAATGCTAATGAGATTGCGTGTTTGTTTCCTTTTTCCTTTGCATATAACACAGCAAACTGAATATGAGCAAAATTTGTGTTACAAGAGCATTAATAGGTTTACAAACTCAAGTACTCAAAAGAGAAATTGCTAGAATTTAGGTAGTACCTTAATTCAGACCCATATACATGTGTCTTATAACACAGTCTTTAATTATATCATCACATCCATTTCTCCCACAAAATCCTTGCCTCATTGGGCATGTCTACATGAGACATTTTATTGCACAGCAGACTAATTTACTACACCTGTGGTTTACTAACCATCACCATCTACACTTCTGCAGCGATTGGGGTGCAGTAGACTAATTTACTGTAATACTGATTTGTCCTGTCAGAAAGAAGCAGTATCAAGCAATTCACTCAATATAAATGCACATGTAGATGGCGATATCAGGATTCATTCACTCCTGCTGGAGTATAATCAGCTGCATTAACTGCACATATAGATGTACCCATTTAGTGCACAGAATGTATGGTGTTCACTAATCAGTGCGGTAAAGGTGATATCTTTTATTAGACCAACAACATAGGTGCCAAAAAAAAGTCTTTATTTGCAAGCTTTTGAGCTCACACGCCCTTCCTCAGGCAAAGGAGAATGCAATTTTTTCCCCAGGTGGACACAAAATGTCATTGCACAGGAGAACTGGAGGATGTTATAAGTTCTTCTGGTGGAAAAGTTCATTTAATGCAAATTAGGCTCAGATTAAAGTTGGAGCAAGCTATTTACCTCAAAGGTGTCTGATGGGCAAGCAGGATATTGACTTTTGCTTCTTCCTTGTTAAGATGTTTCATATTTCACAGGAGGACTGGTGATGGAAAGGTTCTCCTGGGCATGGAAGTTCTGTTGGTGGTCAGGTAATGAGAAGTAGTTTGATATTTTGTTTTAAACTTAAGCCCCAGGACTTAATTTCAAAGTACTATTCGAATCCTGTTCTAAAGTCAAAACTATTGATTTCTTCATGGACTGTTTCATAATGTTCATCAGTATCTATGCATTTCACAAATACAAATTTATTCTCAATTTATCTCTGGCATTTTAGAGATGAAGAATGAGATACATGTACAAAAATATCCACTAATTTGGCATACCAAACTTAAGACACTTACAACCTGAATTTACAGAGCATTTAACAGTATAGAACATGTAACATTCTCAGTACATGGCTCTCATTGATGTGAGTTGCTCAGGAAAGTTGCAGCTAATAGAGTTTATAAAATCTATAGGTATATTTTTTGTGCACATTGATATTTTTACCAAGACTTTTCCCCTGATTTTATGGAAAATCCATATATGATATAGTTTACTACAGTAAACTAGTATACATTTATTGCACCTTTACAAAAAACATACATTAAAATATTTAGGTATTAAAATATTTCAAACTTGCACCCACCTCCCCCACTCAAACATTGTAATGTTATTAAAATTAATGGATTTTATAGACATTTTAAAAACTGGTTAGGAACTGAAATGAAAACATGCACAATGACTCAATGGGTAATGAGATTTTTGGTTCTGATCTTTCTGTAGCCTTGATTTAAAGAAGCAAGTTATTACACACAATAGGGAAATAATGTGGCACTATTTTTGAGTTATAACTATCTTCCTTTGTGTATTATGTGCATACACCATGACAGTGAGTCTAACTTTTACTCTATAAAAATGATTTGTTATTTATCAATGCAGTGATTTAGATGGATAACATTCTGCAAAAGTGTAAAGGGAAACTGCTGGAAAGATAATATGCTACTTTTTGTACAGTTCATGGACTAAGGTAAATCTTTACTATGCAATGCGACTTAGTGTATGATGGATATATTTTGCATTGAAATTGTTGAGACATTACTTTCTGGCTATTCTACTAAATACATGTTTACTCAATTACCTATTTTCTTCTGTGATTTGGTATTATCAATGGTTCTGATTCTAGACAATCTCTAAACTTCGGGGAAACCCTCACTTCAAGCCAGTGACAGCAGGTACTTAAATGAACTAAAATGTGTCATTTGAAAATCACACTGGATATTTAGAATGAAAGGGAATTACCTAGCAACTGTCACTCAAGAATAGCATGATATACTCTGCAAGCAAAACTGTTATCAAATTAGTTATCCTTTTAGTTTATGAGAGGAATTATTTTGTTTACATACAAATCAAGATAATAACAGGAGCTTATGGGAAAGGACAGCAAGCACAAAATCCCAAATGAGAACAAAAAGGTATATAAACAAGTCTATTGTATTCATTAATATTAAACTACTAAGAACGTATTAGCAAGTCAAAGGTAAAGCTACAAGCAGTATTATTTTCATATTACAATTTTCCTGTAGATTTTCTATGTGGATGGAACCAGACAAAAAGCCTTTCATAATACGTATCACGGGTGCATTTCAATCAGCTATTTCTGCTCTGGTGGACTTACTAATATAAATGAATCACAGCAGAAATGTATAGTGCAGTAAAGCTTCTAATTACGGAGTACTACTGAGATTAGAGGAACATGTGAAATCTACACAACTGCAGAATTATTTTTTAGCATAAAAAAGAGGTGATTAGTTTATGGTGGCTCAGCAAAATCTAATGGTGTGCTATCTTGTGCTGAAGAAGCTAAACTTTAACTGAAAAAAACAAATAAATTTTTTACCATATGGTTGTAAAAGACAGCTTTCAAAATATGAACAGATTGTAACGAAAGGCAATGTGGACTTTCTGAGCCTGAAACAATAGCTCTGAGAAGTGTGAACCTCTCTTTCAGTGTAGTTTTAATTTGGAAGTTTAGTGATAATGTAACTGTTCAAGTTATGAAAGATTTCATAACTCAACAGCATACAAGAAAGAAGGGCAGGAACCATTAGGTTCTGCACAGGCTGAATTATTTCTTTTGTTTTGAGGTGATCAGTGGGTGGAGCTTGAAATAATACTTCCATTTATTTTTCTTTATAATATACAGCAAAGAGTGACCTCTTATTAGGAAAGTTAATGCTGAAAGCAATATAATTCTAGAAATTCCTTCTAGCATTGAGTTACACCAGCTTAAAATGAAACTTAGATTTCCAGCAGCTTTTTAAAGTTTTCATTCTCCATAGAAACAGAAGCTAAGTAGTGTGCCCTAAACCAGCCTTAACAATTAGGTGATTGTAATGACTTCAGAAAAGATTGCAACAGGGTGGTCTGGCCCTTTAAATGGAGCAGATAGCCTGGGATAGCTGTGGGTGTTTAGCTGGTACTTAAAAGCCCAAGAGGAAACAGTACATGGTATGAGCTGGAGAAGGAGCAGTTGTGGCTAGGTTGCAGAGTGACTCCCAGAAGAAATTGCTCCTAACAAGGGTAAGAGCAAAAAGGGTCTTGTGCTGCTGCCTGGAAAAAGGGTGAAGCTTTTACTTTGCTGTTTTGTTTATTTGGGTCAAGAGTATTGTTTGCCCTTGTTTGCAAAGCCTGGGTGCATGGGAGCAGGCACATCAGCCTGCTTGGTGTCAAAAACCTGTACATTCAGATCCAGATCCAAAGGGTTGTACATTAGCACTTGCAAAGATGTGTATGTTAAGCATTATTTTTTTTGGCTAAATATTAAAAATCATAAAGCATGTAACTCCCTTGAATGCTAACAGGAGTCTGTGTACAATATGCTGAATGTGCCCCCTGTTCACTGTGTAGGAGAATTCATGATTCACTGTATTTATAATGTTTCATTCTACTCTAAATAGAAGACACTTCTCTTGATCCACCCACTTTTCCAAGAAGAAAAAAAAAAAAACATCTTTGAACTATAGGATAGCTTTGTGAAAAGATACATAAAAGATGCAGTTACATTGTACCTGCATGCATTTTAAATGCATTCAGAACAATGACACTCATCTCTTGTAAATCACAGCTTTCCATCTTTTCAAGCTTCCCATCATAAACTGTTAGCTAAATGTTTTCCTAGAAATTGTAAACAGAGCTCAGTTTAGGTGACAGTCTTGCAGAAATGTGTATTCAGTAAGTGGTGAAAAGCCTTGAAGGTGTTTGAAGTTTGTAATATATGCCTATGGATGTTTGTGTAGAGTGGCAAGTATACAGTGTATACTTGAGTAACTTCAGCCTATCATAGCTATTAAGACTATAATTTATGTATGTAGATAAGACCTTGAACATCCTTGATATGAAAAGATTAATATTCTCCAGTTCCAAAGCTCCCACTCAACTAAATTCTTTCCAGATTAAAGGACACCATTCCATTGCTTTCAGCAAACTTGTACTGCACGTGTAAGTGTGTTTTGTCCTCATTTTCAATTTTAAGTGTAAGATGTTTCAATCTCACTTCGCTACTCATGGACAGGGAGTTTTGTATTATTAAATTCTGGGTGAATTTGAGACGCTTGGGCAAAATGGTTATAAACTGTGGTTTTCAGTTGAAATACCACCATGGTTTAGATGCTCTCAGGCTTTAAAACACGTTTTACTTACCTGCATGTTAAGGATGGAAAAAAACAGTGAATAATTTGCCTCTGCAAACAACTGCTTCACATCTTTGATTCAATAACTGACTGATACAGAATGAATACATCAAGAAGTCAACTTTTTTCAGGACAGTAAACAGAAAAACAAAATATATTGTGAGTTTGAAATGACTAAGGGGATGCAGAGACATTTATTTGAAACACTTCAAATTCAGAGGGGCTCAGCTTCATGTATAACATGTATAACCAATTCACCCCCTTCCTAGAGTGAAATCAAATGACTGTGAATGCACGCAGCGCATATGGTCGCATGGACCTGCAGAGCAGGAATTGCACCGTGCTTTCTGGCCTGCAGAGGTTCCTGAGGACAGCTGAATACACTCATTGGCTTCTGCTTCTCTCCCCCACCCCTTGCCTTGCAGGAGGGAGAGGGCAGGAGGAAACAGAGCACTACGAAAAGCCAGAGGACTGAACAATCCCTTATCAAAGTCTATTGGATGGTGCTGACATTTCAGAATGAGACCTTCAAAAAAGAGGCAAGGATCTTTGAAGTGTTATTTCTGAAGCATTTTAGCAGGTTTGAACCTTCTTGCCCCCTCTGGAGTCATTCAGAAACACTTGGTGCACTTCAAATAGCACTCTTAGTCCATGACCTGAATGTCTACACAGAAAACTAATACCATGGATAGACCTGAACTAGATCAGGTACTAGTAGTAGTTATATTGGGGTCTTCCAAAGGGTAGATTACCACTCAATGAGCGCCATGCTACAGCAACTAGACTGCTTCCAGTACTTGAGCTAACTAGATCAGATTATTGTTTATATTACACTAGCGACTGTAGGAAAGGTGAGCTCTATTCAGTAAAGAAAGGCATCTTCAGATATTTGTCATTTTTAGGTGAATATTATATTGAGAACAGAGAAGATGAAGTAATAAAACCATGGGGATCTTTTTTCCTATGTTCCTATAACTTTTATGGGCAGCTTGTGATTTGTAGAGTCTTGGAGTGTACCTTCATCTATTTTCTCCAGTGTTGAGGTGCTGACATATTAATAGTCAAACATTAAACCTACAGGAAAGAGCCCAGTGGGATAGAAGTCGGTGCATCCTTTTTGCCAGACACGAGGGAGGAAATCCCAATGTGTGATAAATGCACTCAACAAGAAAATGTCTAGCTTGTTTCATTCAAGGATGTAGCTTGCTTATCTGTGAATTGTGCTTGCTGTAATGGATCGGACCAGACGTACACCTAGTTTATATCCTGTAACACAGTAGCTAATACTAGAAACTTAAGAGGAAAATACAAAAAAATATAATTATGGAATAACCAGATCATAAGGTAAGCTTCTTCCAAACCTCTATCACTGAAAATTTGTTTATACCCTGAATCCTAAGGATTAATACTTTGAACTAGGACCTGAACAGAGTCTTTCCTATAGAACCATAGACAAATAGCTTCCTACTTTTTTTGTGTACTTTATTTTCCTAAAGTTGTGTATTGGTATGGCAGGGTTGGTGTTGGGGTTTTTTTTTGGTTTTTTGATAACTGTCTCCCACTAGAAGGTTGAATGTGATTTATATTATGGTCATGTGGCTTGCCATAGATACTTCGTAACTAGGTTCAACAGATATCTCTTGAACCAAATTGTGTGCAACTCAGGTTAAGGTCTATAATTGCTTCTTCTTTTGTGGGTTCTAAGATGAGTTGGTCTAGGAAAAGCCCAAAAATTTTACTTCCATATCTCACCCTGATGGACTTGGCAAATAGTTCACGCGAGGATAGTTGAAGCCTCCTATGATTATTATTTGTCCCATTATAGCAGCTTTTCTAATTCCCCTGAGAATTTCCTAATCACTATCTCTTTACTGATCAGGTGGTTGATAGGACACTTCTAATACTATATTCTTTTTATTCAAGTCCAGATTTTCTACCTACTGGGATTCTATAGAAATTTTCCTTTCAGGTAAGATTTTTGTGCTGTCTCTATGTATACTACCCTTAACATACAGTAATAGTTTGGATATTGTTAGACCAGCATCCCAGTCATTATTATCTTTTCACAAGTCTCTGAGATACCTGTTATATCAAAGTCACCGTTTCATACCAGGCATTCTAGTTCACCTACTTTTTTGCTTCTGGCATTTCTGTAGATGCATTTTTCTCCTTGCTCAACTGTTTATTACTGCTTATGCTATTTATTTGCAACTGTAGATTTTCTGACTTATCCTTGCTATTATGAACAGTTATACTTTGTATTCCCTTATTATCCTCTTCAAGACCATATAAAATCTGAATGATATTCCCCTTTGGGGGTTGCATCAACCTGACATGTATTCTTCTGCACTTATTGGCTTTCACTCACTTTTTAGTTTAAAGACCATTCTGCAGTCTTTTAATATTTAGTGGCAGCAGTTTTGGTTCCATCCTAGAACCAATTTTGTACAGATACCTCCTGTCCCAAAAGGTTACTGATAAACCTAACCCCCTCATCTTTGTGTTGCTCTGTGGGGTCAGCCCAACTCCCAGGGTCTCAATCTTGCTCTGTTAGACAGAAGGGTATAACACAATTGCACATATACAAACACACACATCAATTGGGTGCATACACACTAACAACCTATACACATCCAAACCAGCCTAGACACATGCATATCTATCACAAATTCAAGCACAATTCACACAATTTTATTTATATATATTACACACACACCATTTCACACGCATACAACCCACCTACACATAGGTAAGTTCCTAACTTGGATGGCATGGTATGTATGTATGTGCATGCTTGAGGTACCTGGGATACTTTGTGGGGGAAGGTTAAGGTGAGAGAGAGTGAAAGTTGCCAGAACTGAGATTAGAGCAGGTAGACTAGAGAGAAGCTGGCTGATGGACTGAGGCTTGGGTTTACTTAAGGTAGACTGGGGCTGGAAACTGAGGCAGACAGCTGAGATATTGGGGTGGGGGGCAGATGCTTTGTGGCAAGGAGGAGACAGCCAGGAAAGAAACTGAGGCAGAAACCTGGTTGCTCAAGGAGAAAAGAACAGGCAGTGGGGATAAGACGGTAGCAAAAGAGCAGGGGGTTTGAAGGCAGACAAGAGCTCAGGATAGCTGTTGGAGGCGGCAAAGAGCCAGAAGCAGGAGAGGGAGAAATGAGACGGATTAGAGGGGTGAGGAGCAGAGATTAGACCAGGGCCAAACCATAGTTATGTAAAATCCAACTTAGGAGTCCAAATAACAAGTTTTATTAAACAGACAACACGCTAAACAGCCCCATGAAGTTATTGGTTCTCACACACACACACAAGCACTCACACTGGCAGCAGGAGAAAGAGACTCAGTGGAAGGGTTGGAGTCCAGGTGGGGAAGAGAAGCAGAGTCCAAGTTCTTGGTTGAAGAGGGGGGTTGGGGTGATAGCTACCTATCCAGGATGGAAAGGGGTCCTTGTCCAGTAGGTGTTGTGCAGAAGGAGGTTGCCAGAAGGGCCTCTGGGCTGGATAGGTGGTGTGGCATGGTGCTTATCTGGTAAATTTTGGAATTTAATTTTAACTGTAGCTTTATGCGTTTTATTTAATAAATATTTCTGTATTATGACTCTCAGTAATAGTTGTACATATTGACTGTTACTGATACTGACATACTATAACTTATAATAAAATAGATTAATAGATTTACAGATGTTTGGGTAGTTAGGGACCTCAGCGGATCATTGAGTCTGACCCTCTGCCCTGGACAGGAAAGAGCACTGGAGTCAGACCCCAGTCAGGTACATGTCTAGCCTTCTCATAAAGACCCCCAAGATAGGGGAGAGCACCACCTCCCTTGGCAGCCCGTTCCAGATTCTGGCAACCCTTATGGTAAAGAAGTTCTTCCTGATGTCTAACCCAAATCTGCTCTCCATCAGTCTGTGGCCATTGTTCCTAGTTACTCCAAGGGGTGCCCTGGTAAACAGAGCATCTCCTATTCTTTGCTGCCCCTTCCCCTCTCCAATGAATTTGCAGGCAGCCACAAGACCACCTCTCAGCCTTCTCTTGTGGAAGTTGAAGAGATTCAGGGCCCTCAGTCTCTCCTTGTAGGGCTTTATCTGCAGGCCCCTAACCATATGAGTGGCTCTCCTCTGAACACTCTTGATGTTGTCCACATCCCTCTTGAAGTGTGGCACCCAAAATTGGATGCAATACTCCAACTGTGACCTGACCAATGCCACATAGAGAGGAAATATCACCTCCCTGGACCTGTTTTGTCATGCACTTGCTAATGCATAATAAAGTCAAGTGGTTAGCTTTACCGATCACTTCATCACATTGATGACTCATGTTCTTCTTGGTGTCAGCAATGACTTGAGATCCTTGTCTGCTGCTGAGAAGGACCTTCCCTAGCCTGTAAGCATGCTGGTGATTCCTTCGCCATAGGTGCAGCAGCTTGCACTTGTTCTTGTCAAACTGCATCCTATTCTGTTCTACTCACATTTCCAACCTATCCAGGTCAGCCTGGATTTATTCCCTCCTCTCTACTTTGTTTACATTACCCTATAATTTGGTATCATCTGTGAATTTAGACAGAGTACTTTTCACGCCCTCATTCAAGTCACTGATGAAGATATTGAACAGCATAGGTCCAAGGACCGAGACCTGTGGGACTCCACTGTCCACATCTTTCCAGGCTGATACCAACCCATCCACCACCACTCTATGGGTGCAAACCCTAAGTCAATTTCCCACCCACCTGACCATGTGATCATCTATGTCACAGTCGCTTAATTTATCTGTAAGAATAGGATGAGATTACAAATATTTTGATACGGTATCTTCTGTTTTTATAATAGCATGAACAGCTGCTAGTTAAAGCTCATTCGAACTTCTTAACTTTTTACAGATGAATGTCTTCCATTTGTATTGCAATGGAATTGTTTGACAGTATGACACTATGTCCTCAATAATTGGAAAAAAAAATGTGATACAATGATAGAATATTTCAGCTAACAAATTCTTATACTATGACATGTCTAGTAATTAAGCATCTAATTGCATGTTACAAAATAATGTAAGGATATAATAAAAGTAAGAATCTCATAAAATAATATTTTAAATGAAGTTGGAATTAAAAAAAAAAAAAAGTGTTTCAATTCCCAAATCCCCAGATAGCTGTATTCATATCCACTGAATTAAATTCACCTTGGATTGTATATGTAATGTGTTTTAATTAATTTTGCACTTCTTACTTGCAAGGAGAGAGACAGTTTTAAAAGTGTATCTTACTGGGCACATCTATAAAAGACACTTTACTGCACAGTCAATATAATTACTGGGCAGTAAGCATCTGCATCTACACGTAATTGGTTTTAATTGTGAGTAAATTTTCTAACTGCAAATGCAAGTAGCAAATTTGCTTAAGATTAGTAACTGCAGTAGTGCACATGTAGACACCTGCAGCTGGGCAGCAGGGGATGGGAGATTTCTCCCTTCTCCCAGAAGCTACCTGCTGCTGGGGTGGGCTCTGCTACTGGAGGTTGGGAAAAGACAATATTCTCCTGCCCCAGCAGTGGGGATTTCCCAGCCCAGGTCCCATGACTGTGGGATCTAGGATGGGAGATGGGGCTAGCACTGGGAGATTCTCATCACAACAGAGCTGGCATTAGGAGATGCGCATCTCCTAGCTCCAGCCCCATGACAGCAGAGCATGGGTGGGGAGCCCCCTGATGCCAGAGCAATAGAACATTGTCCCTCCCTGGGCTCTGATGGCAGAGCATGCCCCAGTAGTAGGTAGCTCCTGGGGGCAGGGAGCAATATCCCAGCTGTGGCAATGTGGGGCTCCCCACCTAGCCACAGTGCTAGGTTCCCCACTTGCCTTTGGGCACACTC
>JAGPOW010000261.1:128958301-128976897 GCA_030014935.1 Caiman crocodilus
TCCATCAATATCATCGATACCTTTAAAAAAGATAAAAATATAAACAAATAAAAAAACCAACCAAAACAAAAAAAAGGGGGAAGTCTATTGATCCAGAAGTCCCAAGTAAATATAGCAACATAGTATTAAGAATATTGAACAAGATATGTTCTCTTGTAGTAATTAACATATTACTTATTCAAGTAAAAATTTGTCAAAAGCATGTGCAAGATATTTATTATACTAAAATCACATTTCCCTGTTTATATGTTTTTGCAGTTAGAAGTACAATCCCTGCTTATTACAATTTGTTACTATGTACTGTATATCATACATAATTCTGGGTTATTAAATTCCTGAAGCATGCAATACAGCAAACTTAATAGATTTTATGCAAATTGTTATATAACAGAATAAGAGCAGATGGTACCCATCACATCAAAATCTTTCCATAACCGTTTCATTTTTTGTTTAAATTAAACAAAACATAAAGGTACCTTTGCAGCTCCTAACTCATTTTAATTTATTCTACCCCACTGCTTTTCTTACCATTTTCCTGTCCCTTTACACAGCATTAAAATAAAATATTTGTTTTAATGTTCCTTAGATATTTAGTGGTTTACTATTTTTAATTCTGCTATGGACCGATAAAAGTATTTGTTTATTCCTATTTCTCCATCACAGGGAAATCTTTTGCTATGAATAGAGTATACAATTCAGCTCACAGTATTGCCTAGAGGAGAGAATTAAAGCTTTACACCAGGAATCTTAAACTAGTATCTTTTAAGCTCTATTTCTATACATCTCCATAACATTTTTCACTTAAAACTCACTCCTTTACATTTTTCCTGCTGCCAGCATAGTCAGACGATAAATGATGGAACAAATCAACTTAAAAACAAAACAAAATATCAGAAACAGGCAGCTAAGAAATAGTAAGAACAACATAACTTCATTCTTACTTCAGAGGTTAACATCACATCTGAATACACGGTATTATTATATGACACAAATTTCATAGGAATGTCTATAGATAGGTACAGATATTTGGTGAAGTTAGACTGCATGAAAATGAATCTTGGTTCATGATTTTAGTTCATCCACGTGTGGGCTTTACACTTGCATCCTCGGTTGATCTAAGTGTGAATGTTACAGAAATTCCAGGATGATAAGTCAAAAAAGGGCCAGCCCAATCTAATTTAACTGTGCCGTGGAGGTGCACTAAACTGGATTAGCTGCTGCTAGGCTGATCTAACAGGACTTCTCTACGTTCTGAGAATTCCCCGATGGTGCCGAACCACATACAGTCCTGCCAACTGCTCCTGATGTTGGTTTTACCAGGATTTGCCACTGCAAGGAGCCAACTGAAGTCATTTGGTTTTGGATGGGATTACGGGGGTTGGCTTGTTCAGGTGTGGGGCGAAGGAGCTCAAAATAGCCCCTGGTTGGGGAGGAAGAGCTTGCTGCCTGCATGCCCCTGCCCAAAGCATGCAGGCTGCAGATCGCAGCTCTGCCCCGGCTCCAGACCACATTGTCACTGCTGCAGGATGCTAGTCCAGCCCTGGAGCAGCTCCCTGCCCTGCTGCATGCTCTGCTTGGGCCAGTCTCCACAGCAACCCTGGCCCCATGCTGTCACAATGCAGCTGCTACTGGAGCTTCCATGGCAACCAGTCCCAGCCACATGGGCAGGGGCTGCTGGGAAATACAATCCAGCCAAAAGATGGCTCTGCCATTTTGGCCACCCCTGTCTTACGAATTGATCATCACTGTCCAGCATTAAGTACTGTGAACTGTTCTGAGGCGAGTGTTCAAATAATTATAGCTAATTTAACTTATTTGCCATTTAAGCCTAATGTGTTGCATGCCTGTTTTGCCCTAATCGGGGCCATATCAAATCAGGTATCTGTTTTTAGCTTATGAAACTGGATTCTCCCTTAAGTCCTTCTTCAAATCTTCCTCTTTCCCTACTCTGTTGTGGAGCTGCAATGTTGTCTTATCCCTTTTCAGGTTCTCACACTCCAGCAAAAAATAAAATAAAAAAGGAACCAGAAAGAAATGCACATAAAAATGTAGGTCATGTGACCTTTCTCCATTAGCGGCTTGTTCAATCACGCCCTTAATGCCACCTTTGTTTATTCTCCAGTCTATGTTGTTCTGTTCCTGAACATGGTAAATTTCCTCAATGAAGGCTCTTTTTTATTGGCTGCTACAGTGCCATATATACTACTGTTCTTTATTCACAAAGTACTATGGCACTTCACACATAATAAGTAAAATATTAATAACATTCAGACTTGTGGGAATGAACAAAAACTTTCTGTCTTTTAAGATTTTATTTTCTGCACAAATTTACCTCTCTCGGAAGTAGAGGCAGTTGACAGCCTTCAAAAAATATTTGACAAGCAAAAGCTGTGAAAGCGATGGCCAAACCCCTAAAGGGTTGATGGGTTGTTTTGGTTCAGATGCTTATTTGATCCTTAGTCAAACTAGGTAAATCTCTTGGGTCTTCAAAATTGGGCTGGAAGTCTCATAAGAGTAAGCTTTCTGATGAGACTTCATTGTATTTCTCTGGTGCTTCTAGTTAGCCCCCAAATACTGCAAGTAGTGCATCTCCTTTGGTATCTCCGGTATGCTCACTTTTCAGTCACTTCAGCAAATACAAAGGTCCAGGAAAACAGAAACATTAAAAGAAAACTTGTTTATCTTCAAAAATGGTTTGGTCAGTGACTTTACCAAAGACTTAGGTCAGTTACTTTATATAAAGCAGCTCAGTTAATTTGTTAGTGTTATAAATGACAGACAATTCACTTAGCTATCATTTTTTTTCTATTTTCTGACACTGATCAAGAAGATCTATTGAACAATGTATAAAAAAAAATCCTTGGATTTATGCGTATAGACTTTTTAAAAAGCCTGCTTGTATCTGGCCAGCTCTGTTAGTGAGGGTATCTGTTTCTATCTTCAAGTCTCAGGGCTCTAATAAATATGTTTTTTCTTTACTTTGGCTGTCAAGATGATTGAACATACAATTTGTGTTTGTGGAATATTGTGTCACAGAAAAATGCCCAGGTTATTTATATGAGTTAATGTTACATGATTGTATTGAGAGTGTCCTTTTCAGAGTTGAAATGAATCCTAAATGGAAGCCTGGACAAAAAGTCTTTCATTTCTTCCCTCCTATTCTGCATCTCCCCTCCTCCCCACCACCCCTTTGTAGATTTTAAATGTGTTGCTGCATAAGCTTATTTTCCTTGGCTACATTTACACCCACAAACTTCTTTTAAACTATGTTCTGGGTTTCTGAAAAAAGTTTTGATTTTTGTAAACAGTCTCATTGACATTATTTAAATTAGTCATTATTTCAACAGTGGGAGGAAAGGCTTTTCACAAGTCCACAAGAATGACTTTTCTGTTGCTTTTCAGTTTCTCAGCTTGTTTGCCTGCATTTTGCTTTGTTTTTCTTGGATAATTCATTAAAATTAACAGGTAAGATGCGTATGTCCATGTGGCTTCTCTAGCATTGGACTACTTCTGTGGGGGAAGAGGGGAAAAAAAAGAAAAAAGCTAATTTAGTTCAGGACCACAAACACTGCAGTGTCTTAATCTTACCAGTATGATAACCAAATAGTATCACTACAAGCAAAATTAAGGGTGTGGGGGTACGTTAACATAAATGTTGTTACTGTAACTGCTCTGATTTTCATTATATTTAAGTAACTTGCCAGGGTTTATAATGCTTGGTTTCAGGACAGATGCAACATTTTTGTATTTTTTTTTATTCTTTATGTTCTCTGAGTCTTGGGTCTGATTTATGTGGCTTTTCCTGGGAACAAACACATGTGAATATACACAGATAGACTGATGTAGCTTAATGTTCCTAAAAACATTTTTTTTTATTTAAAAAAACCACAAACCATAATGTATCTATTTATCATAAAATTAGGAGACCTTAAACTCTTAAAATCAATTACAAGAATTGTGGTAGAGTGCCATCCGAGAGCATGCCTCTTTCTTCTCCTCATGGTCCTTCCATATCTACCGTACCTCTTAAAGGTTTTCTTAATAACCTGTTCACAGGCCAGAGTAAGTTAGGGTATCCTGTTATAAGATCTAATTTATTAAACTTTACATAGCACAGCCTTTTTCATCATTCAGCCCTAGACACATCTTTCTTGGTAAAGGGATTCCATAGTCTTCTCTCCAGGAATGTGCCATGGTTCAAGCAGGTTTATTATATTTACACTTCCCCTCCTTGGACAACTCTGCCTCCAAATGAAAGAACTAGGGTTCAATACATCCTTTTTCTTGGTTCAGGGGATCCAAAACACTCCTTTTTAAAGGCCTGTTCTGTGATTTGGGAAGGGTTCACCAGCACATTGTCTCCAAAAAGTCTATCTTGTTTCTTCTCCCTGGAGTTTCTTGGTCTTAATCTGTTTAGGTGGTAACTATCAGATTCACAACTGGCCTTGATTCCTCATCTTATTTGCTTCTCCCTTAGACAACTTAGTTCCAGGATATTCCCCCTTAAAAGAAATGGATGCCTAACTCTAAGTGCTGTTCTTCCTAAAGAGAATAGACCAAACTGTTACAAAAGTAAATAAGGACCCCATAACTATGTAACTGATGCCTTTACTAGCCCCTTTAACTACACCAGGGGGTGGCAAGGTTTTAGGGCAAAGTGTCAAAAAAAACCTGTCATCAACTTGTACCACGCAAACAACACGGGGTGGGGTACTTGACTGAACACACTGTGTATTATTACAGTTAACAATCATAAATGGGTTGTTGTTTATTGCTGTTTTTTACAGGAAATATCGAATTCTCAAAAATACCAAAACTAACCACCTTGTGACAATAAATAAAACTTCACATTCTACAAACATAACAGACCCAAGGGGAAAAAATCTATCTGTGTTTCTCTTTTTCTTTTTACTTTGTTAAGAGCATTGGGAGGTCACTTTTACATGGACTGTACTCTATAAATAAAAATGATGAATGATGATGAATACTGAAATCCAAACTTTGCACAGTACCTAAATAAATGAGTAAAAATGCTCTGAAATAAATAAAAAATCCTTAGTTGTGTTTTCTTAAGTGCCTTCTTTGGCCCTGCTTCTGATTGCCGAGTTCAGTGATGTTTGACTGGTAGCTAGTTATCATTAGATGCTTTTCACAGGACTGAGTACAGTTTTAATATGTGAAAACTCCTGTTAGCAGTAATAAGTAGATCCAAAGGCAGATAGAAAGGCAAAAGCTACTTTTTCCATGTAGGTATGCTTGCTAGGAAGTTACTTTCATTTTCAAGCTCACCCTGCTGCGATTTGAACTTTGATACCCAGATGACTGAGCTTTGAAAATCAATCAGTTCCAATTCAAAACGTTAAATTTTCATCCATGGAGAGTTCTGAAATTCTATGTCACTTTCCGTATTATTGTCAGAGTTCACAAGAAATGAAAACACGGGTCCTTTGTCACAAAAGTGTTCATCTTGTGATCTTATCTTCCAGCTGTCCCATATAGTTGCATATATCCACAGTATTCAAATGATGCTTCTCAGAATGGGTTTTCAGCATGGGGAAGTATTGAAAGATAGATGTTTCGATAGCTTATGTGAAAACAGGCAACATCTTTAATGGGACAAAGAAAGATGATTCAGATCATCTAAGTCTGATACGATGTCTGTCAAAAAACATCAGTTTTATTAGCCATTAATCCTCAGTAAGATCTGTATATTTTTGACCACTTTCTTCTTCAAGGAAGAACTTGATGGGTTCAAGAAAAGCAACAAATCACTTGGCAATGTTATCTTGACTCAATCAGCATACATTACTAGGCAGAACTAAATTCCCACATGCAGAATCCATATCATTCAAAAGTTTGTAGAATGTCCTGTGTCTTAAAGAGGAGTGGGCAATCAAAAAGTTGACAATTTCAAAATGGTTGTCATGGCTATATTTAAATCAGAAGATGAGATCATAGTGCATAGATTCTCCTGATGAATAATACAGTGGAAACTCGCAGGAGAACATCCAATCTCAGGTTCCAGTAGTGTTACAAATTCAGCTATTTTACCAGCTATAGCAGGGGTACCATCAGTGGTAACAGAAAACATGTTGTGCAGGTCAATTCATTGCTGTGTGAAAAAGTTTTTGGCAGCATTAAGTGTCAGTGGCCTTCATTGTGCTATGCATAGCACTCAAAGAAAACATTCCTCCTAAAACTTCCTCCAGAAAGAAAGTTAGCAAACGGTTATAGCAAGATGAAGGATATCATTTATGTCTTTGCTTTTGTCCAGTGCAAGGATCATCACATCGCATGTTTGGAGGTCTTGAGTCATTTGTTGCATAGTATCAGCCGTCACTTCATCCATTCACTTTTGAACAGTCCAGGTTGACAATGGCATTTCTTCAAGATGAACAACTATGTCTTTCTTATTTGCAAAATTGTAAAACAGTTCCTCAGCACAGTTTAAGAAAATTTCCTTTAAGTATTCTCCATATGCAAAACACTTGTCTTTCCAAACTACTGCTAGAGTTACATCATCGCTTGCTTGTGCAGAAAGAATATTTTTAGATACAAACTTATAAAAGCTGGTGGTCTGCTTTTCAAATGAATCAATAGCTTTTCTAATGCACTCACATTTGTCTGCTTCATAGACTCCAGAAAATTTGGCTTTGTGCTTCATTGTGAAATGGTGCTAGACGCTGAAAGTACTTTCATTGCACAGGCTACAAACACCACAATCCCCTTTCTGCACAAAACCATACAACTCTCTCCACGCTGGTTAAAACTTTTAATTATCTAACTTTGCTTTTTTTACTATCCATAGTTAAATACATGTAGGCCACCTAACAATAAAATGTCCTGAAGTTCATGTGCGAATACCACAAGATGATTTGATACTTTTGCACACAACACATATTCAGACTTTTTTTATGCATGAGATACACAGTTTGAGTAGCTCAGGAGTTCTCAGACTTTTTGTTGGGACCCCATTGGAAAATATTTCAGGCTATGGCAAGTAGGATGTGAACAGTTAAATGTTTTAATTGTTCATATATTAATAACCAGTAATGCCTTACCAGTTATTGTTCAGCATAGAGTGGGGAGCAATCCAGCAGGAAAGGAAAGCAGTGTGATGCCCCAGAAAGTGGTAGGACAGGCAGAAAGGAGAAAGGAGCAAAAAGGAGGGGGAGGGAGGACTAATACTTAATATTTTGGGGGAGATGAACCACAGCTGCGTGGACCCTGATGCAGTTGCTTACAATTTCTCTGCCACCTGCTGCAAGCAGCTTGGGCTGCATGGTGGGTGACAAAGGTCTTCCCGGACCACAAGCCAGCTGTGGCAAGCTGGTTTGCCAAACAAAATGGCTTCACGTGCCACCACCCGGCACATGTGCTGGTAGTTGCTGATCCCTGAACTAAAGAAAAGGCTTAAAATAGTAAAGGAGGGCTATAAAACCCCAGAATGTATATGGGGGCTACATTTTCCACATAGGTATTCAAGATAATAGGTCTTACATGCAGGTCTAACATGGGAGCATTGGATATGTGACCATAACCAGAATCATAGGAAAAAGTGGGAATATCTTATAAAGCAGACACAGAATTTAGGCTCAAACATAGATTTAAAAAAAAAATAGTCTATGCTATATTTATGACTAACTACTCATCCCAAGATAATTTAAGAAAGAATAGTATTTATTTTGGGTCAACACTAAACGTGTGATGCGATATGGCATTTGTGCATGCTCAGAATTAATAAGTTGAAGGTATCTGAAAATATTCATTTCCTTCTTTGGTGTTTGGGGTTTGTTAATAATAGTGTGAGATATTTATATATAGCTATAGCTTTGTGGCAGGCTTGCCAGGAGCAGCACAGCTCTCCAGCTTCAGTCAGGAAGCTGAGAGCAGTTGGTGGGGGTATTTCCCTTCCCCATGAATCAGGGAAGAGGAGGAGAGAGGATTACCCTGCCCTGACCTAGCAGTGAGTTGAAGAGGAGGACCTGAGGGGAAGCTACCCCCTCAGGCTTTCCTATTGGTTCACTCCCAATGCAGAGGCAGAGCCTTTTGAAGGAATAAAAAGGCAGTGTGCCCAGCGTATGGGTGGCTTCAGTGAGGCATGATGAAGGAAGGCTGGGAAGAGCTGGTTATGCTGACCAGAGAGGCAGAGCAGTTGCCCCAGAAGTGCCCTGAAGATGTTTTTGCCAAATGAGGAGTGCCAAGTGGCTGTGTCCCTTCCCCACTGTCAGTAAGCAAAATGACCCCCATATGACGTAGCCAGTCAGGAGTTACCCCCAGAAGAGCATGACTGGCTGGACCAGCATGCAGAGGCCTCTAGAATGTTCCACGGGGGGGGGGACGACCCTGATTGGCTGGGGAACCTATGAAGAGGACTGTGCGCCTCAGCGCGTGGTCCCCAGAGCCAGACTCCCACCACGACAGCCTCCTCAACTATCCGGGGCTCTGGTCAGACCCCTAGGAATACCAGCACAGGCTGCCTCGGCCTATCGCTAGAGCTCACGAACTCCGGAACGACCTGTGCGTTGCCCTGCCAGGCGTCGCACTTGTACCGCCATCGCATTCGACTGCCGTCAACTTGTCTGTCTGTACCTATGTAGCTGCGTTGCTGTGTTACTGTGTCGCTGTGCTCCTGTAAAGAGCCCTTGTGAGAAACTTCACTGCCAACCACCTCGTTCTCGGTGGCCTGTAAGTAAAGTTATAATTTTACCTCATCAATCATCTGCCTTGGCGTCCATCTCTCTCCCTCTCATTAACATCTGGCGTCCCCGAGCGTGTCTGGGTTGGTGCCACTACCCAGTGCTCCTGCTCGACACGCAACTGTGGCCGGTTGCAAGCACCAGCTAGGAATCGTGTCCCACACCCACCACGGAGGGAGCTGAAGTGATGGTGCCCAGGCTGGTGCACGGAGTGTCCACGAATGGACAGGACCTTAGCAGCTGCATGAGGCAGTGTGAATCTCCAATCCAGTGTGACGCAGGAGCTGAGCCTCATTCACTGTAGGGACTGGTCCACGTGGGCTGGAGAACAAGGTGCACAGAAAGATGCATGGAGGTTTTGGGAGCTGATGAGACCACGGCAGCTGCACAAGGCAGCATGGGCCTCCAATCCTGCACAAGGCAGGAGCAGGATCACCGGTGAACAGAGTGGGGTACAGAGCTGTGGAGTGGATGAGACATTAAGGGCTGCCCTTGGCAGCTCGGGTCCCTTTCTTAATGCCCTGCTCCCTCCCCACCCCCACCATCACCGGCATAAGCCAGGTGCCCCTTTAGTGCACAGGGCAGTGAACGGGGTGGAGAGCAGGCTGACAGGCCAGAAGAGCTGCATGAGACAGCTCAGGCCGTCCCAGGGCAACAGCATGGATCAACCACCCAGCGAGGGGAAGGAAGGGTACCTTGCTTCTACAATGCACCACTGGAGATGAGCCTAACGGTGAAGCACAGGAGTCTTCAGTCACCCAGGGAAAGGGGTTCCCACAGGAGAGGAGGACCCCTCCACACCATGAATGGTTGAGGGGAAGTCCATGACAAGAGGGGACAAGTCACCCTAAGGTATAGCAAGGGATCCAGGGCTTTTGTTTGTTAAGCGGGTTTCTGTGTTAAGGGCTCCACCGGCTGAGCATCCCAGAGAGGGTAAGGGTATCCTTTTTGGTGATGGGGTCCCTTGCCTGGGTTGTCAATTTCTTCCTTAGGCACAACTGCTGTGCTGCAGTTGTGTTCTGGTTGTTTTTTTTCTATGTTGCTGGGATTTTGTTGTAGCCGTGCACATTTATTATTGTATTAGAAAAGGGCTTTAAGCTTTCTTGTATTTGTATTTATTGTATTGATTGTTTGAAGCACAGGTGTTCTATTTGTTGTAACCATATTGTATATTTGTCCTATAACTGTCAGGTCTTCTGTGTCATTAGTTTATATTGGTTAGTGTTGGGTATATATATATATATTGTATTTGATGTAAACTTTTTGTGAAAGTTTAATTATTGTCCCTTTACTGCCAGATATTTTTGTTATTGGTCCATCAGCTAACCTCTGTTTTATCATTGAGTGCCCCCTCCCCCTCTCCCTCAGGCCTGAAGATCTCTGCAGTCTAACCTGAAGGACACAGGGAGCTAGGCCTATGCTTGAGTTCAGGGTTCATTAGAATTTTGTTCAGATAAATTGTTATCTTTAATTTTAATATGTGTGTGTGTGTGTGTGTGTGTGTATTATATGTATATATGGGGGGTGTATACATACATGCATACATATATATAAGTTTGTGAGTATATGTTGTATATTATTTTATAATATTTAACCTGTATGTAGTTAAGATTTACTGAGTGTCCCGGCTCTCGGCTCTGTAGGAAAAGGAGGTGAGCTGCAAACTGCAAACAGCTAGGCAGCCACACCTCCCAAAGCATACCTGCACCTGCTGACATCCCTTCAATTTGGGAGGGGGTACCCTTCTGCATACCACCCAGGTTACATATAGATATAGATATAGATATAGATATAGATATAGATATAGATATGCTTGGCAACCTTAACTAGGTTTTAAAATGAAGTTGCATGTTTAGAAAATATTCTATATCTACAAAACCATTTGTTAAAAGTATGTTAATACTGCAAAATCAAACAGAAGTTAGGAAGGAAATGATAGTATTAAGGTGGTTATATAAATTTAAAATTTGGTCCCCTAGAGCATAAGTATGATAACACAGTCTTTAATTATATGATCACCTAATGTTCTGTTGTTTAATAGCTCCTAGTATATTTATAGCTCTGGAACTGAATAACTGTGTACAGGAAGCTTTATGGAGGCTTTTTTCCTCAGTTATTGTTGGAGCTTATTGTTCCTCAGTTAAGTTGGAGCTGTGTGGTAGTCAAAGCAGGGTGCTGCAGGGAGAAAAAAGATATTCCCATGGTTAAGCCTGTTGAATATCCACTTCCCCATTCCCATTTTCCACCATATAAGCTCATCGTTGCAGTTCCAGTGTCTTTCCCCAGTCAGTCCTAATCTCTTCTGTTGGAGTTCCTGTTTTGGTTCCTATCGCACATCACCTCAATTGTTATGTTTTTAGTAAATGGCACATACTTGCAGCAAAGGCCACGGGTCAGCCACATGTCATAACATATCTGCTAAGATGCAAGAGTCATAATCATTTCTTTAAAAATGGCTCAAAAGTGTATTGTGCATAACAATGTTTTCACAAACAGAAGAACCAACTTTGCCAAAATGTCTCCCTCCAATAAATTCAACCTGAAACAGATACCCATAGTGGAAAAATTCATCCCAAACAAGGTTTAGAAAGTTTCCCTTTAGGGACTTCTCGTCATAGTTTCATCTCTGCAATCTCCTTTCCCAATTTCCTGGACGAGTCAACTCCATTCTTAACTTTGATCTCCGTCTCCTTCTCTCTTTACTGTAGACAACTTACAGTTTCATAGTTGGTCGGGTCAGAAGGGACCTGAGCAGATCATCAAGTCCGACCCCCTGCCATGGCAGGAAAAAGTACTGGGGTCAAACGACCCCAGCAAGGCGTTTGTCTAACCTATTCTTAAAGACCCCCAGGGTAGAAGCCAGCACGACTTCACTTGGAAGTTGGTTCCAGATCCAAGCTGCCATGACTGTGAAATAGCACCTCCTGATGTCTAGTGTGAATCTACCCTCTGCCAGCTTCTGACTATTATTTCTAGTCACTCCTGGTAGTGTTCAGGGGAACAGGGACTCCCCCAATGCCTGCTGGTCCCCTCTGACTAGTTTGTAACAGGCCACTAGATCCCCCTCATCCTT
Source organism: Caiman crocodilus (assembly GCA_030014935.1). Classification (NCBI taxonomy): domain Eukaryota; kingdom Metazoa; phylum Chordata; order Crocodylia; family Alligatoridae; genus Caiman; species Caiman crocodilus. Next base: position 128,970,074 of record JAGPOW010000261.1, read on the forward strand.
CTCTTGTGGAGGCTGAACAGGTTCAGGTCTCTTAGCCTCTCCTCGTAGGGCCTGCCCTGTTGCCCCCTGATCATGTGGGTGGCCCTCCTCTGGACCTCTCAATGCTGTCCACATCCCTCCTGAATTGTGGCTCCCAGAACTGGACACAGTACTCCAACTGCAGCCTGATCAGTGCTGCATAGAGGAAGAGGATCACCTCCTGAGACCTGCTCAAGATGCATGACAAGGTGTGGTTGGCCTTCCTGATCATCTCCCCACACTGTAGGCCTATGTTCATTTTGGCATCAGTAATGATTCCAAGATCCTTTTCTGGCTCTGTGCTGACGAGAAGGGAGTTCCCCAGCCTGTAGGTATGCTGCTGGTTCTTCCTCCCCAGGTGCAGCACCTTGCACTTGTCAGTGTTCAAATCCATCCTGTTCTCATCTGCCCACCCCTGTAACCTGTCTAGGTCCAATTGCAGCCTATCCCTCCCTTCTAGTGTGCCCACATTTCCCCCCGACACACATCTTAGTGTCGTCAGCAAATTTGAACATGGTGCTTTTTTACCCCTTTCTTCCAAGTCACTGATGAAGATGTTGAACATTGCAGGTCCAAGGACTGAGCCCTGGGGGACCCCACTGCCCACATCCCTCCAGGTCAAAAATACCTATCCACCACCACTCTCTGGCTGTGGCCCTCCAGCCAGTTAGTGACCCATTTGACTGTGTAGGTGTTGATGCCACAGTTGCCTAGTTTTTTAATGAGAATAGGGTGAGAGACAGTGTTGAAGGCCTTCCTGATGTCCAGAAAGACTACGTCCACTGCTACCCCTATGTCTAAGGATTTTGTGACCTGGTCATAGAAGGCAACCAGGTTGGTCTGACAGGATGTGCCTCTAATAAACCCATGTTTGTTGTTCCTAAGCATAACTTCCCTTGCTGGCCCCTTGTGGACATATGCCAGGATAATTCTTTCAAAAAGCTCACCCAGGATCGAGGTAAGACTAACTTGTTCCAGCCTGTTCCATCTATTACCCCTAAGTCCAGATCTCATCCTTCATCCCCTTTGAATTCAATTCATGCTGTTCTTCCCTACTATGTTATGCTATATTGTAGCACTGAGAACCTCTCATAAGTAGTTTCGCACACTCTCAGTGTGCTTGTTGCCAGAGTTGCCCGCAACAGCCAAGAAGAGAAATTGCAAAGAAAGTCCTGCTCAGAACCTGTACCCTTGGGATGAAGCATCTTTTCATACTATGTGGGTATAGCATGCATGCATACCATAGCCAGATGGAAAAATTCTTCAGGAGTGGAGATTGTTTAGTCAGGACAGAATCTTTAGAAACCTTTTGGTACCAAATCTAAATGGACTCTAATTAAATGTGTCAGGATTGAGATATTTCAAAGGCCTTTTATTTTGTCAAATTGGGGCAAATTGTTACGGTTTTGATAAATGGCTCATATTTGACATGAAATCCATGTATCACATTGTCCTGGCTTCAAATGCAAGTGTCATAATCATGTCTTTAAAAATGCCTCAAAAATATGTATTTACCTAAGCATATTCTCACAAACAAGAGAAATATTTTTTGTAAGAACTAGTCTTTTTCAAGACTAGTCCTTTCTTAATCTACCATCTCTCGCCAAAGAAAGGATGCCATAAACTATTGAGTCCTTTCAAAGCATTCAACATGAATGGGAAATTTCATCCCAAACAATGAAAGCTTGGGCAGTTATGTCCAACTGGAAATAGGGGATTCTAATGAAAATGGCCAGACCACCTTAAGTATAAGAGGCACAAACCACTCCACCTATAATAATAATAATAATTATAAAATTACTGGTGTTTGTATGATAATAAAAAACTAGGAGAAAAACAAAACAAACAAAATAACTAGAAAACAAAGAAAACAAAAGAGTTAATTTAGAAAACAATTTTCAAAAGCAAAAACAGATTAAAACAAACAAAGGGGAACCAGATTGGGGAGGAAAATTAAACTAAAACCAGGGAGGACTGAAAGGGAACAAAATACAATGCAGATGAAAAGCAAAATAACAAAGGGAGTACAGAAAGGCTCAGTATTAATCAGGATGCAAATGTAAAACAGAATTATAGGCAACAGGTACAGAACGCAAATTAGACCCAAATAAAAGAAGTGCAAGTAAAACATTTTAAAAGTAAAGGATTTGTTTCCATTTTTTCCTACATGGTTGGAATACTTCTTTGTCCCATTAACTGATTAAATAATACCTCTGTTTCTCTTAACCCACTCCCGCCCCCGTGTATTTGGGTTTTGAAAAATCCCACCAGAAAAAAATAATCTCATCAGTCTGGAAGGAAGAAAGTGGTCATGTTCCACTTAACAAGGAAACAAGAAAACCAAAACAAAAAACCTCAATCCTTGCTACCTAGAAAACAAAACAAATATCAATTCCGGTCTCTTCCTAAACCATGAAACCAAAAAGAGAACTGTTTGATGGGTGGGGAAGGGATTTAGAAAAAATATAAACATTTAAAATAAAGTACTAGCACAGAAACCTCAACCTGAATATATAATTTAGTTTAAAACAGAAATGAGGGACACCATAGATAAGTATACTTGAGGTAGTGCACATCTTTTTCCTTCTATGATTCTGTATTACAAAAAAATGGACTTTTGGTATCTTCCTCCTAAGTAACCATAAAGAAAGGAAGGGTACACATGACCTCCAGATTTAGAGGCTATGATTTAAAGAAAGGGTGTCAAACTCATCCCATGCCCTGAGATGGATTTGAGTTCCTCTCAGACTAGATCACTGCATCTAGCACTGTCTGTGGCAGTCATAGTGCGGCTAGTGCCTGCTAGCAAAATAGCTATTTGTCACAGCAGAGACAGCACACACAGCAGTAGTGGATGAACAAGTAACTGAAGGTCAAATGGTCATAAGGGAAGCAGCTTTTTTAGAGTCCTTGTTTGCCCCACTGCCATTGAGGGCCATGTCCAATAGGATCATGGGGCCCCAGGTTTGGCAGGAGTCCCTGTCTAACATTAGCCACACCCCAAAATTCCCTGGCCTTATGAGTAAGAGTTATTTGCTAACCCCTCTAAGCATGGGCTGAGGGAGGAAAAGTGCTCTGATATACCAAAGAATCAAAAGGGATAAAAAAAAAAAGAGGAGGAAAATGCTGCAGTGTTTTATGGAGTGTTTTAGAGTTCAGCTGTATGACATATAAACTAGAAATAATAATAATTCTATTATTCTATGATCCTAACACAGTAGAAAAACAAGCCTCAGCCTTGTTAAATGTTACAACTATTATCTTTGCAAATTCATCTTTGCACATCATGTGTCCATCTTTGGCAATCCCTCACAATTGAGGATGCTTATCTTCCATGATTGTCTTACTTACGGGTCCAGAGATGGCTGAGAAGCTTGATCCAGGTTGACCGGTTCTGCTGCAACTCACGCTTCTATATAATCCAGCTCCCCTCATCACTAGCCGGTTCCCAAAGAGAGTGAAAAATGTGCTGACAAAACTGTTCCCATGGAAGGCACCTGTGCATGGTTTCTTTTATCATGGAGAAGTCGTGGTACATTAGCTTCCACTCAGTTCTTGACAGAATGGGACCTTAGTTCAATAGTAAGCAGGTGAAGAGAACTGGCAATGTCATTCTGCTGCAACCTTCATCCACCTTTGCAGCCATTGAGATTATAACATTTTCTTCTGCCTACTCTACAGTTGAGAACTTGTAGACCCAAGACTGGGGGCTGAGCAGGCTTATTATATTGTGACCTGTACTCACCATGTCACAACACTGTCAGAGGATACATGTGGCTTTTCAGGAAGGAAAGCATTGCCATCTGCTGTCCCCATAACATATTGGTGGCGCTGCTACTGATTGGTCTGCAACCGCTTATTTGTCAGAGTTGCCCCCGCTTATTTTGAAGCAAACCTTCCTTTACCCACCACCTGTGGATGCGTTAGGTAGTAGTACACACCTCTGCAGTCAGAATGTGTTTATCATAATGCTAGCTGAAATATAGGCTGAATGAACAAGTTCAGGTAAAGTTACAAGGAGGCATAGCAGTTGTGTGATTCTTTCAACAAGCTTTAAGTATAGAATTGCTGAAGCAATATACTAAACAGAGCATACAGGAACAGGAAACATGTTTTTGTTTCTCTTAAAATGTGATAGATGTATCCAGACAGAAAAGAGGAATGTTCAGGAAGACTGACAGCATTGCATTTAGGTAGCACAAGAGTGATGAAAATGCCACAGTTGACACTGCATTTATAGCCCAAATTTTCACAGGTACACATGAAAAGAAAGAGCTTTGGGAATTCAGACTTCTACCAATGTGGATGGTGCAGAGTGGCCAACAGGCCAAGGCTAGATATATCTTCATAACTCTTGTCCCAACTTTGGAATGATGTGCACTACCAGAGGCAGGTAGAGAAAGTAATCTGTATGCCCTTCAGTATCTATAGTTGAAAGGTACACAACTAAGCTGTAGTCTCTTTTTGGTTCTTAAGCACAAGGCCTAAAAGGAATGGTCCCTTTTAACTTTTCTTTACATCCTCCAAAAGACATGGGATGGTCCAACCTTCTGAATGTATTGTCCCTTTTTAAAGTTTGGGAAAGGGAAAAAATTATGTAAGTGTCTGGGTATAAAGTAGGTCTGTCATGCTAGCAAATACATCAAGTATAAAAAAGAAGGAAAGTAAGAAACAAGCTTAAATGCTTTTTATATGAGTGAAAGAAGCATATGTAGGCAAGATCACTAAACTAGAAGTATATGCGTTTAAATAACTGTGATATCATTGAAACATCATAAAGCGAAGGACATAGTTACAGAAACAACTATAGGACAAATTTGAGGAAAAACTTTGGAATTAGAGGAATTAGCTTTGATAGCAGTATAGAACTGAGGTTGATATGTAGTCTTAGTTCTCCTGGTCTTCTATAGATTTGATTGACTGTGTATAAAAATATACATTTAAATGATTTACACTTCTGCACATCTGATTTACACTTCTTTATTCCTTATTTTGGTAAAAAAACAAAAAGTTTATTTTAAATTAATCCTATAGCATATATAAATCACAAAATGAACTTTACTTGGCATTTCTTGCCTATGTTCAATTCTTATTTTCTTGCTTTATTTTTTCAATGCATTTAATTATCAGCAGGTACATCTACACCGCTTTATTGTGTAGTTGACTAGTTCTGCTGTGAACTCTGGCTACATAGACTCTGGCTGTGCAGCAGCTGAATAAGACTGTACAGTAGCACATCACAACACAGGCAGTACTAATGTGCTACTGTATAGTATTATCAGGCTACTGAGCAGTAGCGTCACCTAAAAGACACTCACTGGTACTACCGTGCAGTAGCTCTGGTTACTGCACAATAGCATCTCATGTAGACAGGCCCAGTAAAGCATCACAGTCTATACGTGTAATGCTTTTAAGGTGCAATAAATTAATTAACTCTGCTGTAGGATAGGATAGTATGGCAGAATAATTTACTTTGCTGAAATGCACATGTAGATGGTGACAGGGGCTGGCTGGGGCAGCAGGAAGTTAAAGTGTAGGGGGCTGCCTGTCATCTACCTCTGCACTTCAACAACCTCATGCCCCAGACAGCCTCTTTACCACCTCATGTCCCCTGCCAGCCCAGGAGTGCTCCAGACACAGAGCCTAAGAGCAGTTTTCTCCAGCATGAACTGCACTGGAGTTAATCATGTCACATTAATTGCAAATGTAGATGCACCTAGTTAGTGGTAGTTTTAACACAGTAAGGAGTACAGAATCAGGCTCAATATCTCTAACATTTTATTGCTATTAATCAAAAATGTGTAAAATAGTAAATAAGAACATTCCTATGACATATTTCAAAGGGTATGGAGTTCAAATTATGGATTTAGTATTATAAATAAATAATTATTTCACTTTAAAAATGTTACTAGTTTCACCCATTTAATTAAAATGATGGTATTAAAATAATAGGTCTTTAATGAAAAGATTAAAGAAATATTTTGGACCAACAAAAGCAAAAAAAATTACAATACCTTGCTACATTCTTCATAAAAAATTATAAGAATAGTTAGTGTGACTGTGGAGTATAGGTTGTAGCCATGTTGGTCTAAGGACAGAGGCAGGCAAGGTTCCTTGGGCAAATTCGATATCTGTTATTAGACCAACTAAAATAGCTGGAAAAATTCTTCTTTGCAAGCTTTTGGGTACAAACACCCTTTGTTAGGCTAATGAAGTATCATTTGCATGTGACTGTGGCATATATAATTTATTTCTCAATACTCACTTCTTTTACTGAATCACAAAATAGCATCTCAAAATAGTAATATTTTGTGTATGTCTGTAGAATATTTTATACATATGACTGGCTTTTCAATGAGGCCATGCATCTGTGCTGTTATTATCTTCACATGGATTTTTAGGTTCTCAGCAGTTTTGAAAATCAGACTAATATTCTGTGTGCATAAAACAATGATTAATACAGAAGATACATTAAGCTTACAAAGCTTAAGCATCCAAAAGCTAGAAAATACCACAATATGGTTATATGTGCAGAGCAGCGGAGATGCATGTGAAGGTCAGGAGGAGGCAGGAGTAGCAGGATTGAGACTGCCCTGTAACGTGTTGTGAGGTGCTTTTCTGTATGTGTTTTTTTTCCTCTTGCCCCATTGTGTCCCTACAATCAGCTTTCCAAACAAATTCTTTCCCTCAGGTTACAGTTTCTGTGTAAGTAAAGTATGTCATGTTGAGTTTCTGTTTATACCTTGAGATTCTCACAGGAAAGAGGTAATATTAGGGATCCTGTTTCCTCTGATTTAAAAAAAAAA
>JAGPOW010000261.1:128976997-129011791 GCA_030014935.1 Caiman crocodilus
AAAAAAAAAATCCACAATTTTCTATTAAAAAAACTAACCTAAAATCTACATTTTCCTATGATCAAAATGAAACATCACTAATATATTTGATCATGGAAAAATGTGGATCTTAGTTTACTTTTTTAACTAAAAATTGAGTATTTTTTTTTTTATATAAGAGAAAACCAGGATCCGTGGTGATAGTAACTCCTCAAAGAAGTAGTTTTGAAAACTGGGTTGGGAAAGGAAGGAGGGTCAATGAGTCATGACATCTCCTGCTTAGGCATCATGTAGAAGCTGAACTCATCACGAGTCACAAAGCCTACCCTGGCAAGGAAGGGGAGAAGGGGACAGCAAGTAGTCTACCCTGGGATGCTGGAGGACCTCATCACACATTATCACCCTTTATCATTATCACCATTTATATTACATTGTATATTATCAAATTATATTTGATTGAAAAGAGCTACACAAATCTACATTTTTTTCAAGAAGCATCTTTGTGGCTAGCTGGCCATTTTTATTATGCACTCATTCTTTTTACGTATGTAGCATGTCGGTTTTATTGTGCACTTAAGGAGTTAATTGGGCAATAAATGTAATGTGTCAGAACCATTAGGCAACCTAACTATAGAGATCAAAAACTCTCAAGTGTTTTATTCCCTATTACAGCTGGGTTTTTTTCTCCCTGACCTGTTGCAGATGACAAACCAGGAAACAGCAGCTGGCAGGGCCAGGGCAACAAGGAGATTCCCTTTCTCCAGCTTTTCTGGAAGCTTGATTGACTCTCTCTGCTCAAACAAGCAGAACCAGACTCTTAGGAAGGAAGCTGACAGGCCTCCTGTTATATGGGAGAGTGAAGAAAAAGCAGGCTGGACTGTTACTATATTTTCTCAGAGGGAAGAAAAAGAAAGAAATGAGCATGCCTTGAGCATTTGAGCTGTTCTCAGGGTAGCTGTTTTCTTGAGCTCAATCAAATACATACCAATCCAGCCCACTCTGACTGACTCCCCTTTCTCCTTGTGGAGAACAGTGTCTGCAGCTGGGTTTACTTTCTTTTTCTGAGGGCAGTGGAGAGAGATGATTGTTATCATTTTATACCAAAGTGACTGTTTCAGAACCATGACAGACCTCATTTCTTCTGAGAGCAGGCTTAGTGAGGACCATCTCCTTCCCTTTATCACTCATTTCCCTTATACACTATTAAGAACCCAGGAAGGGGTCCTTTCTTCCACTCCCTGCCTCCAAACAATCTCTTCTGTTCCCTCTGTTGGTAACATTAGTTCAGCATATCGTCAAAGCATGGGTATGATATTTAAAAAGTTTACTTACTTCTTAAAATCCTGTTTGTAAAGGGATGTACTTTGCAAGCGAATTAGGCCCAGATGTTCTCTGCTAAGAACGTTCCACTGGCTTATGGCTGACACAGGGAAGTGTGAATATTGTGTGTACTGTGGTTGTTCCTCCTGTGAATTCTGCCTGTGTGTATAGCTTGTAAGTATTTAAATATAAAAAAAAGGCTTAAGCATTTTGGGGTATTGCAATTTTAGGCATACAACTTGCTTCCTCATGGTAATGGTATTTCAGAAAGAAGTGAATACTTGCTCTCTGAAGACTTGGTCCTTTCAGGAGAGGCAAGTGGGTTATTAAAAATTACTAGTAATGTTTGAAACTGTGGATGGCTTATCTTTAAACATATTCATAACTTTATGAATCTTTCTCTCTATTTTGATATATCTGTGAACATACATATTCATAGAGTGAAGTGTTCAGTGGATAGCTTTTTTCTTTCCTCATGTTCATTTAATTTCTTAATAAGCCAATCAGAGGAGAAAAGGTGGCAAAGACATAGCAACCTTCGAGTAAAATTCTGAACCTGCATTTCTTAGCTAAAGCAAGATACATTTCTCACTTTGCCTGTTTTCTCCTGCAGCACATACAAACAGAAATGCTTTATTTACATGTAGTCTGAAAATTATTTGCTTTCTTTCTGGTACCTTTCATACAGTTCTTTTAAAACTCTGAAAGCTCTTGGTATGTAGTAAATAAGAATAATGTAATGTATTCTCAAACTGTAGAGCAGGAATATCTTACTCCATTAATTCCAGAGCAGTCTCCAAACAAATCCTCTGACTGTATGCGACGCTATTAAACATCTGCAGCAGAGAACCTTGAAGCAACTACTAAGATTTTACCTGACATATTTCTTACTTGTTAACTCAATAAATTTGACAATCGATGACATACTAACAGTGTAATATATAATATATATTGACTGTGGTACATAGTTAGGAAGGGATGGGATGGTACTAGGAGTTGAAAAAGCAAATGTCAGTGGAATATAATTCCCAAAGCTACACCCTGAGTACATTTTAATGCACTAGAGGTCATAGCATTAACCTAAAAAGGCACAGTTACCTTAGTAAACTAAAGACGCCAGACTTTGTAAGTTTTATTATTGTCATTAATACAGTGAACAGGAGAGAAATAATTCACAATATTGTGGCAATAGCAGATTAGCAATTGTGATAATAGCAATGGTGGTCCAGAAATGAAGTGAGAGAAAAGGATTTCTTAGGGTAATATATTTTATTAGAGCAAATGTATAGCTGGGATAGAATCAGACAAGTTTTTTAATGCAAGATATTTTTCTTCGCTGTTTATAGACTCTCTCAATTTTAACATGTGCCTAATGAAATTTAAAGGAAAAAAGTAAATAACATAATGTAGAAAGATCATGGGTCATTTTTTTTGGCGTACAAAAGTGCAATGGCAGTGTGGTTAAGGTTTTTTATTATTTTTGCAGGCATGTGAATTGAAGCACTACTGTGGATTAATTCCAAAAGCTGCTCCAAGGTGGCTCAGCTATAAATTCCTTTCTGGACATTCGAACTGGGGAGTTGAAGATGACCAGACATGATGCAGGCCACACCACTCCCTTGTGTGTCATTGGTTAAGAAGCTGATAAACCACGCTAGGACAACAGGTTAGTGGGCTCTATTGGACCTTCCTTCCTTCCCTCCATCCCTGTATAGGTATTGCTGAGTGTTCCGTAATTTATCTCCAGAGTTTGTTACGGTTTTACCTCTTTTCACTCTATTTTGAATTTCTTATTTTATATGAAATAACAGGGAGAGGGGTTGTTTGGGTTTTTATGTTTCATTTTGTTTTGTTACACACAGAATGTAGTTGACACACTAAAAACCTGAAAGAAATATATTCCAGCTGCTTCACTAAATACGGGATAAATATTTCAATTAGAGTAAGACACTTTTGTATTAGATTTGCTGCATCATTACATTTATGCTTTGTTCTGGTTTGTGTCAATTCCTCTCTCATTCAGTTGTTATGAGCTCAGGTTTTTTGTTGTTTTGTAAATGACTAGCTATGAGGTAAATATGCATTCTGCGATGAATAAATTACATTTTAGACATGTTGTTCAGCCTTTTGTTGCTAATGCCTTCTATAAAATGAAAATAATATCTTCTTAGTGCAGATGGATAATATGAGGTTAAAATGTTCGTAATCTGAGGTGTGTAGAGGCCATATGATCAGCTGCTCAGGGGAAAAATCAATTAATAATAATAACGTTTGCGAATAATGAATTGTGGGAATTCCACTATTGTTGCACAATACCTTGGGATTTTTATACTTTTCTTAGAACTCTCCTTTGTTTGTGGGCACTGCTGGGTTGATATCTGTTTCCCAAGGTCACGTCCTATGTTGCAACTTGGTTAGTGTCTTGCTATTTCTTTTTACAAATATTGAGGGAGCAATTAAGGTTGGGAGAGGCAGCTGAAAAGTGCAGAGTCTTAAAGTCCTTCAGGCCAAGAATATGGGCCAGAATCTAATCTTATCATTTGTGAAATGGGAATAGGCTACAGTACTGTTTAAATAACTTTGTAATGATAAGCAGTAACACTTTTAAAATCAGCACGGAGACTGAAGGGCTGAAGTCCCATTAAAAGGTGCTATCTTAAGTCAGAAATGTATGTCACCAAACTATGTGAATTAGTTGTGCTGACATGTGTTTTGGCATAGCTGATACACTTCATTGGGTAAAAGGCATTGCCCACTGGCCTGCCCATTGATCTTGAGCAACAACAGGTGATGTTTTCTCCCATTCATTAAAGGGATCAGTCCTGTGTGCTCTAGGACCCCCCCCACAGGGAATTTCTAGAGTGCATGTGATCAGGTCCCCTCAAACTCCTGCTTGGGAACACCTGCTTGGGATGGCTGGAAAGTGTAGGCAGCTCTGGTCTGTCCAGGCTTTCCCATCCCAAAGCAAATAGACATTTGCTACTAAATAACAGCACAAATTTATATCACTTTGTCTTGGCCACAAATTTGATGGCATTTGTGGTGTAACACAGGGCATGTAAATCAGTTTTCTTGGTCTTTGTATGGCCATAACTCATGGCAGCACAACATTAACACAAGATGATGTCTGTTTCCATCCATAGGGCAGTCAGTGGAACTTCAGAATTTAAGTTACACGGGTACATTAGAAAATTTTACCCCACAGCTACTTCAAACTTTCTCTGTATAGGTGTGTGCCTCATTTTGAAACAGCATGCATGCACATAAACTGTATTTGGTTGGGGATAGATATTTCTTTGTGGAGGCTGACATTTGATTTGTGTGTACAAATACTGTAAGAATACTGTTGTATCTGACGATAAGCAAAGTAAGAGAAACATGTCATGACTTTAGAATAATAGAAAAGTATGGTTGGAAGGGGCCTCAGGAGGTCATCTAGTCCAACTACCTGATCAAAGTAGGACCACCTCCAACTAGATCATCCCAGCCAAAGCTTTGTCTAACTGGATTTTGAAAACCTCCAAGGATGGAGATTATACTGCTGCCTTTCTGGGTAACCTGTTCCAGTGTTTTACTACCCTCCCAGTGAGAAAATTCTTCCTAGTATTATCTGTTGTTCCTTGTTCTGTCATCTTCCACCACTGAGAACAGTCTAGCCCATTCTTTTTCAAACCCCACTTCAGGTAGTTGAAGGCTGCTCAGTCTTCTCTAAACTAAATAAGCCCAGTTCCTTCAGCCTGTCCTCAAAAGTCACGTGATCCCAGCCCCTCACCATTTTTGTTGCCTTCCACTGGACTCTGTCCAATTTGAACACATCCTTTCTGTAGTGGGGGGCCCAAAACTGAACACGGTACTCCAGATGCAGCCTCACCAGCACTGAATAGAAGAGAACAATCTAGCTCCATCTTCTTTTGAACCTCCCTTCAGGTAGTTGAAGGCTGCTTTTAGATCCCTTCTCAGTCTTCTCTTCTATAGGCTAAATAAGCACAGTTCCCTCAGCCTGTCCTCAGAAGTCATGTGTCCCAGCCCCCTCATCACTTTTGTTGTCCTTCACTGGACCATCTCCAATTTGTCTATATTATTTCTGTAGTGGGGGGCCCAAAACTGGACACAGTACTCCAGATGTGGCCTCACCAATGCTGAAAAGAGGGGGAGAATCACTTCCTTTGACCTGTTGGCAACACTCCTACCAATGGAGCCCAGTTTGCTGTTAGCCTTCTTGGCAGCAAGGACACAATGTTAGCTCATATTCACCTAATTGTCCAATGTAACCCCAAGATCCTTTTCTGCAAAGCTGCTGCCCAGCCAGTCAGGACTTAAGTGGAATTTATATGTCTAAGTTCAAACTTGAAATCCTCAGACCTGGTATTTAACCTCAGAGGTCAAGTGCTGCCTCACTCTGGAGAAGTATATGCTCCCAAGGCACTTCATTTTTTTTTTTCCAAGAGCCTAAAATACTGTTTCAGCCCAAAATCAACTTACCCCTGATAGGCACTGAGCTTTTCACATCCAGCTCACACCTCAGCTCTGTTAAAATCCTTATATATGAGATGAGGTGTTCATTCACTCATCTCATTTTGGGGAGCTTGGTACAGTCAGAGCACACCTTCTATATCAGGTTTTTCACAAAATGCAATGACAGCCACTTTTCTGTTTCAAAATACAAAACTGCAAAAGGGTGCTGGTTGTGAATACAAATTTACCCTGAACCAGCTACAGAACCAGTACCAGGGCAGCAGCCCAGCTTGTCATCATGAGAAGGCAGCACTGTTGGTGAATACAATAGTCAGAGCAACATCCAGACTTTATCATGACCCTCTTCTCCTGATACTGGACTGGAGAGGCAGATAGTTATCCTTAGTGAAAGGCATCTTCAGCTGGAAAAGCTGCCAGTGAAGCTGGAGTAGGAGGACCAAGGTAAAATAGATGAACCATGCTTTCAAGATAAATGCTCTGTGGTTCTTCGGTCTCTATCTGAAATGGCAGGCCTCAGAACCCGCCCCCCACTGAAAGGCAACCCTTTGGGGTGCATCAATCCTAAAGTCCTAGTTCAATATGGGGAGGGGAAGTATAAGGACATCTTTCTGCATTTGTGAGAGCCTGGTATTACCAGATTTTCTTTGAAGATAATCTGCTGTCTCATTCCTTTATGGGGTTCTAACGCCCTTTATGTTTTGGGCCAAATAGAGATAGAGGGGACTTCTGAACCAAATATGAACATTTTAAGCAAGCCCTGCTGCTTTATATTTAAGATAACACCTGAAGCTGACCGGAAAAAAAAGGAGACAATTTATCAGGAAATGATAGCCTTTTTTCTTAAAGGGACTTGTAAATGGTACTCCATTTTTCAAAGAAAGAAGTAGAAACACTTGAGGATAGTTCACAACCCTGTGAACTGCAAGGGGAGGGAGTGACCTATCAGGAGTCCTGATTAAAGTAGGGCTTAAAATGCAACCCTCCCCAGTGCTTCCTAACCGGCAAGTTTATATTTCTCCCCACTTAGTGTGCTGTTTTTTTGTCCATCCCACTCACTGTATAAAAAGCCTACATATTTAACCCAAGACTGGTGGGAGGGGTGGAGGGAAGAAATAGTAAAAGTTAGGCACTGTAAAATACAGTCTGGCAGTACTTTAATCTCCCTTTGGATAAGGATCAGCGGTCTAAGAAAATGGATTGATGTGAGCATGTGTGTGACAACCTCACTTTTTAGGGTCTATCAGTAGATTACATTTTGCCCTTTCTCTTCACTTTGACATAAAATAATACAAATAATAATGTTCAGAGAAAAAAATTACATTTTAGTCAGGAAGCTTCCTAAGAATCAATGTAAAGTAGTTGGAGACATGAATAATGCAATAATTTTAGGAACTCTGCCAAACATTTTATACATTGTATAAGAATGTACTTTTCTTCCACTCCCACTTTCAATGACCAATGGATTTCTTATTACTAGAGCCTATTCCTGCCTTCTTCCTTGAAGAATGAAGCCCTTATTTAATTAGTACATTATTAATGTAAAACGAGGGGCTTCAATCACATTAGAACAAATACTCTTTTAGCCTCAGAAATAGACTTCTTTTCTAAAATAGACTTCACCATTGTAGATTTGATTCTGCCAAATCCTCTTACATTAACCAGTACCTTATGCCAGAACTGAGTCTACCAAAATGTAATAGAGCATACATACACCGAGGAGATAATATTGACCCTCTGGAAAATGACTATGTAAACAATTCATTGTCATCTACTCAGTTCAGAAGAAAATTGGTAGAGTAACCTCTGAGCAATTGCTAAATGCCATAAATGAAGGCACGCCATGTAGGTAAACATAAATCCCGGTAGGGTGAATGTCTTGCCATGTTTGAGATGGTATGCAGCCTACATATTGAATGAAATAATAGGTGCCTTTCCATGCTGTCTAACACATGGCAATCTTGTTGTTTACTTTACTTTCATGTAGGCTACTCAGCATGTTACTCAAACTCAAGTAACAATATACAATGTTTGTATTTAACTAGTATGCTTTCAACCTCCTACAAACATTATTTAAGGATAGCGTACCTTGAATCATGATACTCATGTTAGTTTTGTTCTTTGCTCTGGTATAAAAAAAAAATGTCTATTTATTGCTGTGCATAATTCATTTTCCTGGCTTCATAACATTTGTCTCAGGTTAGTTGCTGTTTTGTTGTGGGTGAGGTCGCTTTATATGACAGAAGTTAGCTTGGTCCTAGGGATTATCTCCGCTGAATGAATATGTTCAGAACCAGTCCTGAAATCAGCAGACTGGAAGGGTGTCTGTTCACACTGGTAACACAACATAAAAGTATGGTAATGAACATACAGGGAAGGTGTCGTGCAAACAAAAGCATAGCCTGAAGCAACAAATGACAGTTCTCTAAACCCATATCCTTGTCCTTGAGCTTGAATTTGGATATGCTTCGAATCTTTCTGATAAAATACTTGATACTGCACTGTGAAGCTAGCAGATTAATGCCTTTCTAGTTCTGCTGGATAGAAATGATAAGAAGTACTATGCACCAAAAGCTGCAAAAAAAAAGTTCTCTCTGCCCATTTTTTTTTCCCAGGGAAATGAAAATGTTGCAAAAAATTATGAGATTCCATAGAAATGTCAGCAATGAAATCTGTCTACAGTAGTCTGCATAATTGGGAGAACTTCCACCAAGTACAATGTATACGCAGAACTAAGTAAAAGGTCATGCATTATTATTCACTATGTAGTGCAACAGGAAAGAGCAATTAAAGAAGGCAGAAAGAAAGGTAGAAGCAGCAGCAGCAACACCTAAAGCTCTTAGCTAAATTTTAGAAGTGGCAGAATGGAAGGATTCTATATACATCACTCCTTGAGGCTAGTATTTTTAATTTCTGGATGCAAGAAGTCTGAATCTTAATAATCAGAGACTAGAAATGAAGGTTCAGCTAATTAATTAAGGGAGAAACTAAATCATAACAGGCTAGTACTGCATCCTGGGCGGTACCAGTGCACAATGCATGAGCAGTGGCCAGAGGTTTGCTGCTGTAAGGTGAAGAGGAGGAGGGAGAGGAGAGGGAGGCGGAGAGCCTCTAGTTGGATTCGCTTGTGTGTTTCTATTACTTGGAATTTAACTGGCTTGACTTTCTTTGCACTGTGTAAAGCATTGAAAATAGAGATGAATCTGGTACTTGGTTGCAAGGTAATGCCACATTAGAAAAAACTGAGATAAGATGTTTACTGAGAGGTATACAACTTCATTATAGAGGAGTGTCATATGTGTTAATACCCTCTTTTTGGTTTATGATTGGTCTTTGTTCTCTTCACTTCATATAGTTCCTCTGCTACCTTCCTCCACAAAAAGTACATTGATTCCTGTCCCAGGGAGTGTTTCATGGGCTCATTTAAAATCTACCCTAGCAAGAGCAGATAGACTAAATGGCTAAACAGTTTTGCCTATATGGTTCAAGTAATGCTTCTGGCCCCAAGAGGCACAATACCTTTTAGAGTTACCTATTCATACTGGAGAGAGAATAAATTATTCTCCTTTGAGGGGTATATCACATTGCATTCTGGTTAACTGACTGACCCATAGGAAGTGTAGCTATATGTCTTGTGTGGTGTTGCTTTATATCTCTCCAGTAAGCATAGGTTTCTATTCTGGATGTCTTAAATAGATCAAGCAAGGAAGAAGGATTTTTATTCCCTCCCTACTACCTTTGCGACCTCATAAAAAGCAGGGTATAAATTATGCCATAGCTACCAGCAAATTCTGAGTGAGCAGAGTTTCAATTCTCATTAAAGAAATTAGGGAGAGGACACATTCTTCCATCAGATTCAGATGAAATAAAAAAACAATATTTTGTCCTTAATATTAAGACAGTATTTGACCAATAATATATTCTTATTTCCTAATGCTAAGATAATGTCTCTAAAGAAAAATCCATTCTTCAAATGTTATTAGTACAGGACTAGGTTATTTTTGTTTGGTTGTTTGTTTTTGTTGGGTTTTTTTCTAAATTAAGTTGAATATGAGTCTTGCTGGCTGCAACTAGTATCTATTTTTTAATCATTCATTAATGCATCTTTCGTGTTACAATTAAATTGTAAAAGTGGAAGTAATGAGTTCTTAAATAACCCAATTTATTTTTTTTTAGAGTTATTTTCTTCTATATAAAAACAATCTTTTCCCTGCATTTTACAAATTGTTTTTTAGATCTGGAGAGCTGTGCAGTTCACTGAACGATATTTGATAATAAACTATAACAATTTCTGCCTCTAAAAAAATCTTGTTTAAAATATTGCTTCCACTAACAAAATGCCTGAATAACCTTTAGAGTAAATTAGGAATTCCATTATTTTGTGTATTTGATGATTTAAAAAAATTAAAAAATTCTAAAATCCAGGGGGGAGTGGAAGGATATGGTTCCCTTTCCAAATGACTTATCAAAACATACATAAAATGTGAGAGTGACATGTTCTACAGAAAACTATGCAACATACTGCCTGACTATTCCTTATACTGAGTTATTTATGGTGCAATGAGATCGGCTTCCTAGCTCAGTGATTCTTTTGAGCTAGAGTACTTGAGTCTTAATCTTTTTCAATGCATTTTATCACCTGATTTTTTTTTTCAGCCAGCGGCAAGGTGGGAATAAACTGTATGGTACTCCATTTTTTATGTGTAAAACATTTTCTAAATAAATCACTTTTTTTAAGTTTTCAAAAGAAGAAATGGAAAATGAAAAACTTAAAGAATCAAAACTAAAACATGACCATGTTATACTCATAGGTGTCTTATCTTGCTTTATCCTTCAAATCAATGAGGATATGTTAACTCAATGGTAATATTTGTTTATTAATTGATGTTGAATCGATTCTCCAAATGAAGAATGTGGTGGTGATCACTGTTACATAGAAAATAGATGCATGTATCAACATAAAGTTATAAAATGATCAAATCAATTCTTGCTTTATTTTTCATTCATAATTATTACTCGAGAGATTTATATGACACATGACTTGAGAAACAATTGAAGGGAAAGATTGTCTTAAAAACATTAAGAAACTTAATTACAAAATGAAAGTGGAGAGTAAGTTTGAAAAACAATTAAATCCAATTCACCCAAGTGACAAAAGTTTCATTCCTTGATTTAACTGATGTTGATACTACTCAGTTTTGACAAATTGTTTGCACCTCCGTTAAAATGTAGTGATGAGTGACTCTTGGTTTGGGTCTTTTCTTCTTGTAAGCAAAGCCACTTAGAGCATGCCTGCTGCAAAAACCTACTCCTTCAGGAAGTGGCACTCTCACACATGCCAAATTGCTTTGTGTAGGTTACCCTTTGAACCAGAAAACATGTAGTTGTATTTGCTTGGTACTGGAGTTACGCTAATTAGTACATATTTCAGCAATGTTAAGCACTTCTGGTGCACCACAGAGTGATTGAAGATGCATTGCTTTCAGTTCAAAGACAGACCATGCAAAGCACTGCAACATGTTTGTGGGTACTGCTACCTTGCATGGTCAATGTTGTAGCATAAAGATATCTTTAAGTTTTAAGATGAGATTTACTTCCAAGTACAAGGACAATATGAAGCTCATTCAATATGTTAGCCCCACTTTGAAGGCTGTCTTAAAAGCTGAACAAAGAATTAGGAATTTACCATTGATCTGTTCTGGTGTCTTTCATTATCTGAGACATAGCTAGATGTGCAGGGCCATAGTGGGTATAGTACCATGATATTGTGCAGCACCAAGTAGAGATGGTTGAGCTAGCTCATGAACTGGAACCAGCACGGCTATGCCAGCCTTGTACTCTGCTTGGGCTAATTATTATAGTGAGATGCATTAACCCAGATAAACTGCCATATTCATTAAGCTATACTGATTCCTGGGCTTAAGCTACTATCACTGGACTGGTTTACAGCATTGTGTGCACCAGTTAGCTTGTTTAATGTTTCAATGTATGTTTCTGCATGATTTTTCATATTATGCTATGTAGGCACTGTGTCTTAATTTTTGAGGCAGAACTCCCCGACTGTGCTTTTTTTTTTTTTTTGAGATGTACAGTTTATTTTCTGTGTCAGTTAAGCTGTTTATGAGTAGCAGCTAGATTGGTCATTAGTGCATTTGTGAAGTGCTTTTAAAATGTATCTGTATTGAGGCACGCATGATTATCTAAGAAATACGTAGAAATTCAGAATTGGGGAAGGCTTGAAGTTACCATATTTTTTCTTATTTTGTGCCCAAAGAGGAATTCTTCTCACTTGAAAATGGTGCCTACTGTTATTTGTGTAAAACTAAATCAACAGTGATGCCGTTCTATTTTCTCTACCTCCTATTTCTTTCTCTCATTCAGACAATCACTCTTCTACTAGATGGTCATTGTTGAAAGACACTTTGGTTTAGGTCTTTAAAAGATGGACACTGTAGCACCTAACTCTGAGGCACTTGATGCCTACGGTGGAATCCATACAGCAGTTATACAGTACTTGGCACAACTGGGCACATCAAAATGGTGTTAAACCCCACATGTTTAACAGGCAGCCCCCTAGACTAAGCATAGTCAAAAAAACTTGAGGATGAATCAATTCAAACTTTGCAGGTTAGTTCAGAATGCACAGATGCATCAATAAGGAAGTAAACAGACATTAACTTTTGATTCCAGAAATGCAGCCACGTGTTATCAGTGGCCCAGGCCAGAAGCTGGGGGATGCTAGAATGTGCCTTCCTGATTAGCTAGAGCAAACAGCTTAGGCCACAGCTAACCTGTCCACGCTGGCAGAGGGGAAGTTGCAGGGGTTGGGTTGTGGAAAGCATCCTGGGATGCTGGGGGACTGTGAGCTGACTTGAATCTGGAGGGGATCTGAGACACAAGTTCAATCAACGGATTTAACCTAAATCAGTTCACTGCTATACTACATCCATCCAGGTTTTTTCAGCCATTTGTAAATTTGTTTATGTGCCCTGAACTTCTGTTGTGTTACAGATTTGAATCAGTTTTCAATCACTTACACTGGTTTATATGTAACTTCTATCACTAACCCAAGTGGTAACCAACAGGAAACACTAACCACAGATGGAGATTTTGGCTGCTTGCAGACATTAAAATAATAAACCAAAAACAAAGCAACACTTTAAACTCCACATGCTCCTGCACTGAGCCCAGCACATGCCCAAAAGAGCGACATGCTACTTGGACCCAGATCACCCAAAGTTTGATTGGGCACTTCAGTGGGACTTTTTTGGTGCTTTTATCTAATAGCTGATTGACTCAGATTTAGATAAAAGCACCAAAAAGCCCCACTGAAGCACCCAGTCTGTACTTCAGCCCGGCTCTGCAGTGTTTGTAGCATGCTTTAGGGGGAATCATGGTGGGCATATTATTTGAGTGATGGGAGAGTTGAGATCACAGTAGAAATGTGGAAGAAGTGATGCCATTGTGCTGGAGGAAGGAGTAGGGGTTTCAGGGATGATGTTAGAGGAGTAAATAATGGTAGAATGGAGGAGAAATGATCATATGATTTGATTTGAGGAGTGTTAATGAACTGTAAATGAAACCTTTATAAGTTGGATTATATTTGTATTAGCAAATGTTTAGATATTTAGTAGGTCTGCATAATATATCTGCACATTGTGGTGATCACCATTCAGTGACGCTACAACAGTATAAAAAGTCTACTACTTATCAATTCCAAGAAGGAGTTCAGCATAAGTTCACATATAGCACCACACATAAACAACTGGGACTTTATATCCATGCAACTGTGAAATTAGGACTTTTGGGATGTATATACATTTTTCTTTCCCATAGAATATCAAATAAAAAGCACTTGAATTGATCCTGGTTTATAATACCATACACTAGTAGCACACAACTGTGTGTGATAGGAGACTCATTATCAATTCATACTGTTCTTCATATTATGTTCTAAAGTAATGTTGCTGATGGATAAAAGATGGATAACCTCATCTGCCAAGCTCTGCTGAAACAGGCTGCCCCCCTGGGTCTGCTCTAATAAAAAAAAGTAATAAAAAACTAAACTAGCCCCAAAATGTCAAAGTAAAATAAAATGTTTCTAAGAGAGAATAGAAAAATAGAATACATACTTTGGAGCTTTGGTAGATTTATGGAGAAATGGGGGTACATGTGTATTTTGTCCTGAGCTCTAACCTGCCTTATCCAATAAAGTACTGGAAATTATAAATGTCCTAATGGTAAAAATGTCCTGTATTTTTTCTTTGTTTAATTAAATAAGAATCTAATTGAATTTAATTCATAACATTTTCTTGAGAATTTATCCTTAAACCTGAAAGACTGTAACCTGATAGAAACTGAAATGTACAATCAATGAAGCAGAATGAGGGATGAGAATGTTTCCAACTCCCTGTATGTTAAATGGTTGGACTTTTACCCCTATTATGTACAATAAGTGCATAAATCAGATCCACCAACTTAATTCTTGGCCTCCCCTTGAGAGACAACCTAGTGCTGCTGTTGGTCAGGGTCATTAAGAATGTAATGAACTCCTTAAACACAAAAGGAGAGGAGTGAGTCAGATTACCCTAATGTGCTAGTTAATGATGCCTTTGTCTTAGCAATTACAAGAAGAATCATATCCTTTCAATAAAAAGGAAAACTTGTGTGTAGATGTATTTCATATTCACATATATAGCATATGTAATGCTGATATCTAATTGTAGACCCAAATAAAACATTGGAAGAGTGTGTGGTAAATTATACTTGTCACACTGTTGCCTAGTCACCTGCAGTCTGCCCACTAATCTTCCTATTTTAAAATAACATTCAGGCTCCTTGAACAGCTTCAAAACTACTACCACTTTTTTTTTAATCAACTTACTGGTTCTTTTTCCTTGTTTCTTTTTTTTCCCCAATATCCTGGGCAATATTGAGTCTTAGACCAGTGATAAGCTTAAGTGGTATTATACAAAGTCTGTTCTTATACCTTGTAGCCCTGCAAACAGAAGCTTTATGCCATTCAAAAGGAGGAGATCCCATTGTTCTAACAGGACTTACTATACACATATCTAACTACTGCAGGTGCTATTTTAAGCACCTAATGTATTTTCTTTTTCTCAGGTAGCCCTCACTAGCTGTATTCAAAGTGCATTAATTACATTAGGTGCCTGGTTTTACAGTTTCCTTTCAAATGGAAGGATATGAAAAAGTGCTCCAATAACATTTAAAAATCTCTCAGATAATGCTAAAATTAATTTTTCTGTAACAGGTTATGTACTGAGTATATTATTATGTGAGATGCTATAAAGGCCTTACCTGCACTTTGGAATGTTAATTTTATTGTTGAGGAGTAATATTTGTTTTTCCTTTTAAAGAATAGAATATTCATCGAAATGAGATACTATAGTGAAGCTTTTTGTCTTCATACTCCTGTGCATGGTGACTAATTGTAGGAATGGTGTGGTAAGGAAAGAGGTCTTTACTAGCATTCAGTTAAGGTTGGCATATTACTTATGGGTGATTTTGGTATTTTAGAGTTAATTGTTGCAGTAATATAAATGCATGTCATTAAGACCCTCACTATGTCATCACATATTTGATATAATACCACATAAATTTAAATGGGGATATTGTATTTGTAGAGGATTTTTCTATTTATTTATAAAAAAAACCTATTTTTTATCATTCCCCCTCTAAAAGTGAAAGCTGTATAGCTTTTAGTGCTATACAGACAAAAGTTTAAAAGGCAAAGAAGGTAAAAAATGTTAACTATTGACATTTCAGAATCTATTTTTTCCATTGTCATAATATTGCAATGCTAGGGTCATGTATCTCTGAGGCCCTTGGTACTTGTTCATTTAATGGTACGATGGAATCCATTGGCTATGCGTAGTGGGTGCACCTGAGTGCACTTCCACCCCCTGAGCATAGCAGCGCACTCCCTACAAGCAGTCACCACTGACACTGTTGGCGGTGCCTGTGGGTAGTCTTTGTTAACCCCTCCCCTCTCCCACCTCACTAACACCTCCAGTGGCATCTGTGGGCAGTCAGCAATTGCTGCTGGCTGCCACCAATGCTGCCGGCAGCATCTGCGGGTGATCACCAACCCCTGGTTAGTGCTCACGACTGCCCCCTCCACCACCAGCAGTGCCAGTGGCATCTATGGGAGCTCCCCGCTTACCGCTGCTGTGTTCCCACTGCAGCCCACATACCCACCACATGCCCTGCCCCAACTGCCAGTGGTACACGTCGTTCATGATGGGATCCTAACAATCATGCCTCCTGCCAAACTATTTCTAGATTAGGTATCAAATCCCAGTCCACAGAAGGAGCCCAGGATCATGATACCAGTCTCCCTTTACAGTAGCAAATAGAAAACCAGGTATCCAGTGAGCTAGTGCACTCCCAGTGCTGGGATCAACAATCAGCTGATTATTGATCCCAGTCCTGGGACTGCACTGGAATCTTAGTCCCAGGATCACATCAGAGTGAGTTTTAAACTCTGCAGTCCTGGAACGGGGACCAACAAACAGCCAATTTTTGCTTTCAGCCCTGGGAAAACACCAGAGATGTTTCAAGACTCCATTGGGGTTCCAATGCTGGAACCAATGATCAGCTGGTTGTCAGTCTCAGCCCCAGGCTACACCAGAGACATTGTCAGTCTCATCCCCACAATTACAACAATCAGACCATTGTGGATCCCCACTCCTAGACAGCACTTGGGCCAATCCCAGAGCCACACTATGCAGCTGGCATCAAACTGAATGGTAGGACCTTGCCACATCTTTAATTTCAGGAGCAATGGAAACCAGCAGCAAAATATATTTCACATTTTGTAGAATAATGTTGTGGCTTGTTTCCCATTTTATTGCACCATTAATTTCCTGAACATGTGTTTAGGTTACTATTTAACACAAGAGTATCTGGCTAATCAAATCTTCAGTGTAACATTTGCCAGGGACCTCAATCTGTTGCGTCTGGAAACTACCACTGCCCACAGAATACAAAGGACATACCAGTTCCCTTAATAACAAAGTTATAGGGGAGCAGGTGATATGTTATTTTGTAGAATGATTTCTTTTTTGTGATACCTATGTGGAAGTTATTTAAGGGTTGGATATATTTAAGGAATGGCAAAGATGCATTATATTTGATTCAGGAGGTACTTTCTGTTAGTCTTCGATTTCATAATATTAATTACATTTTGTTCTCACTAGAGCAATTGTTGTAGTACCATAGTAATTCACTTTGATTTTTGTCTTTGAATACTGACTTAGATACAGAACCTGTCAATGAAGATAAGGAGTTTAACCAGTCATTAATTTCTAGAGTAACATGAAGAGTGAAAAAACTATGCTTTAGATATTAGCTACAATAAGTACATATTCACTCTACACATTAAGATAGGGAATAAAGGTCTAGAGATTGAATAGCTTCTTTAGGATAACACAGGATGCGTATGGCAGACCTGAAAGAATTCGCCGAAGTCTCTTGAGTTTTAGTCCTGTTTCATTAACACAAAAATATATGTATTGCTACTCATGCCTATTGATAAAATGCGAGTGTCACAAGTTTTATGTTGTGAAGATAATGAAGTATAAATCCTCAAAAGGATGATACTGCAGGGATGGTCAGAGGCATAGAGAGTTTTATTACTAGTACATAATTAGTGATCCACTTCTGTTTAGTTAATGGTTATGGGTTTGTAGCTAAACCCCCAGTTTATCTTCTTTTTTCTTTCTTTTAAAATCCACTCCCTCCTTTCCCCAACTATTTTTGACTTTTTCCCTCCCTCTCTATTCCCTATAGATAAGTATGAGTAAGCTAAGACATGGGATAAGCTTTAGCATTTTGGTAGCAAGTTGTTGGGTTTTTTTGTCTCCTTTGCAAAGAAGTGTTCTGTTATGGATATCCACTCCTTAATATTGTATAATTATTGTCTTTATATTGATTTTTTTTTACTGTTTTATATTACTGTTTTACTGATTTTTTTACTGATACTATATGATTTAGGTCTACATGTGTAAGTTAGTATAAGTTATGTCAAGCCCCCATCTTGTAATGTCAAGTCTCCATTTTGTGTCACTAGTCCAGGCATACCCTATTGTAACTCTGTTGTAACCGTGTGACTCATGACCCTCCTCCCATGTAAACTGGTTCTGTGAGTGAGTGATTAACAGACAATGGCAGTAGGACTAAAAAATAGCACCAAACCATCAACTCTTCTACCAACCATCACCTTTCAATGACCCTTCCTGGCTCAACATTTGGAAGACAAACACTGGTGCAGAAACCAACCAACCCACCATAATAGACACCTGAAACTGCATGCCCTAGCCTGGAGTGCACATGCTTAGTATACTATGGGCTGACCCTGACCTGGGCATGTCCCTGCCACTAGGGTCATAGAAAGTCTACCCCTATAAAACGGGCAGTGAAGACAGACCCAGTGGGATACCCTCTCCATCTTGACCTGCACCATGCCATACCACCTATCCACTCAGAGGCCCTGCTGGTGATCCCCTCTGGACAACACCTTGCTGAAGAAGACCCCAACTGGCTAATAAGGATCAACTCACAGCCCAGAAAAGGTAGCTATTACCCACCTCCCTTCCCCAAGCAAAGGACCTGAACTCTGTCCCTACACACCTTGACTTCAATCCCTCCACCAAGACTATTTTTCTCTCCTGCTACCATTCTCTGAGTGTGTATGTGAGTGCTTGTGTCTGTGTAGTAACCAATAACTTTTTGGGGCTGTGTAGTGTGTTGTCTGTTTAATAAAGCTGTGATTTTGAAACCCCGAGTTGGGTTTTTGTCTTAGTGACCTCCTTGATGTCCTGTCGTCCAGCTTTCTGTCTCTCTGTTTCTTGGCTATCTCCACCTTGCCACCAGGCTTTTTCCCTTGCTTCCATCCCGGCACCAGGTGACCCTGAGTAATCCCGGGGCACATTAACCTTAGTAACCCCACATACCACAGTAACCCCAAGCCCCAGTGACCTCAAGTAATACTAGGGCCACTTGATCTTCAGTAACCCCGGCTTCCTCTCCAGCCTGCTTGTCCTAATCCCAGCACTGGCAGCTTTCACTTTCACTCTCTTATTTTTCTCTCTCTCATCTTAACCTCAACCCATCTCCCTCCTTCCTCTCTCTGCCCACCTCTGCTCTACCAGGCGCTCTTGTGCAGCCTTAGCCTGGACTATCAATCTAGCCTGTCCCGGGCTTGCAAGTGGACCCCAAAGGCTACCCCAGCTGATGTCCAGGGATCCCCTTAACTCGACTACCACGACTTCGAATGACACCTCAGTGGAGGGGTTTCCCTTTGAGGCAGCCTCCAGGGTCGTCATGCCTCTCGGTGGGCGCTCATGGAGCTCCAACCTCCCCTACACCCCAGCCACTTGCCACCTTGGGTCGCAGGTCTTCTGGCCCTTTGGCATCCCTGGCTCCACTCGGCTTCTTTCCCAGACTCTCGTGGTCCTCCAGCCATGAGAAGTCCCACTGTCCCCAGGTCGCTGCTCAAACATGAAGACTTTGAGGCCCTTGGACCTGGATCTAACTAACCTGTATCCCTAGTGCCCTATCCCAACCACTCTGTGATGTAGTGTGTGATCCCCACCTCTGTGACAGCCGAAGCGATGCGGCCAGTGGACCTGGAGGCCACAAAGGAATAAAAAGTGCCCTTAACTTATGGGCTACATGTTTTCCCTGTGCCTAGGTGCCCCAGCCCCAGTTGCTTGTCCCACTCGGGTCCCGGCCAATTATCCTTAGGATGTATTGGGGCCCATCCGCTGCTTAACTGCCTCTGCTTGGGGTCTTCTGCACTGCAGCAATCCCCGTTGGGGGTTCCCATCAGCCCCACCCTTGTTACCTCCCCTCTGGGGATTCCTTGCTGGCTCATCAGTTGGTGCCTCCACCAGCTTGCCCGTCGATGCCTCTGCCGGTTCTGTAACCAGCTTCACTGCCTCTGCCTCTGGCCCCTCTGTCAGTCCTGCTGCTGGCCCCACTGCCAGCTTCAGTTCCGGTGCTGCTGCTGATTCCTCTGCTGGTGCTGATTCTGGCTTCACTGCCGGCTCCACTGCTGGTGCCTCCACTGGCTCCGCTGCTGGTGAGACTGCTGGCTTCTCTGCCAGCTTCACTTTCAGCGCCACTGTCGGCTCCACTGCTGGCATCTCCGCTGGCTCTGCTGACGGCTCCTCTACTGGTGCCTCCCCAGGCTCTGCCCTTGCTCTCCTGAGCTGCCCGATGCAGCAGCTGTGCCCCTCAGGGTGTGGGCTTTCCCATTGAGCCTCTACTCACCAGTGCACCTCCTGCACCCTCAGGGCAGCCTTTTGTCTCCACCAGGTGGCGTCTCCATCTGGTTTCACCCAGCCCCAGCTGAATATGAGTGCAGCTGATGAAACGTGTGGGTGTTCCCCATGCATACGTTTCCCCATGCTTTTCAGACCCTGCAAGAGGTAAGTGGGGGCTTTCTTTCAATTTGGTCTGGGGTCCTCCTGTAACCCCAGCTGCCCTGGGACACCCTCCTTCTGGAAATCTTTTACCCTCTCCCATAGTCACTAAGCACCCTATGTACCCCAAGCACGCACATACACGCCAGACCACCCAAGTTAGAAACTCACCTGTGTGTATGTATAGGTGGGTGGTGTATGTGTGAAATGGCAAATATATATATATACTGTTATGTGGGTATTGACAACTGATTTTTCTTTAATTTTTGGTGAATATAGTGTGCGTGTGCTTGAATTGGTGGTGTGCATGTGCTTAAACTGGTAATCTTGGGTGTGAATGTGCTTGAGTTGGTAGTGTGTGTATGTGCGTAATTGATTTTTTTCTGTGTGTGTGTGTGTGTGTGTGTGCAATTGTCACGTCCTCCCATCTAACAGCACAAATTTGAGATCCTGAGATGTCAAAAGGACAACAGTTTGACAATTATGGTCCCAAAGCCAGAATTTGGGACCAGAATTGTCAAATTGAACCTGGTCCCAAAGGGCAAGAGTTTGACATTTTTTTTTCTTTCAAGAAGGAAAACTAGTGACTCCAAGAAGTAAGAGAAACACAGCGTTATTCATCTAAGAAGAATAGTTTGGGCATAGAGCTATGCAAAACAGTCATAGAAAGTATCTGTTGGCTATTTCTTATATAATTTTGTGCCTCTATGAACATATTTATAAGATGCCATCATGTCCTGCTTTGTGCCTAACTTCAGACTAACATGGGTCACCACCTCTCTCTACTAAAAGAGATATGATACATCTGGTGAGCCATTATTATTATACGGATAAAATGCTGGAAATTAAACTGTTTAGGTAATATAAATTAAAAGTTTTGGGGTTGGGGAGAAAGTTGAGGGATGGAAATCTTTTACAAAAGTTTCAGAGAATTTTTTAAAATTCCTCTCAGGACTGACTTTTTTTTTTTTTTTTAAATATATAAACCTCATCTGACAAATCCAGACACCTCAGCGTCCAATTATACATCTCAGAAAGTTGCAAAACATCTAAAAATAATGTGGAATGACTTTAAAATTGCCACAGTCATAAAATTTTCTAAGGCTAGAGCAGAGGCTATGCCCCATGGGGAAGCTGGGAATCAGCACTTTGTAATAGTATGGGAGTAAATTTGCATATATGAAGTAAACATATACTAAGTAAGCACTCAAAAAATCAGTTGAAGAGACTATGAAGAAAGCTTTAGAAACATCTGAATTATTTTTGTCTATTAAACTAAAAATGTAAAGTGCTCTAGAAACACCGTTCACTCTTAATATTAAACAAGCTCTATAAATAGATGCAATGGCCACTGTAGTGAATTCTTAGCATAGCTTTAAAGAAAAAAAAAAACATTTAAAATTCCTCCAATAAAAAATGCTATGGAGACAATTTAATCATCTGAGGTAAAGGGAAAGGGTATCATTCCTCTTCCTATTTCTCCTCATTCTGGGCCCCTGAATTTTGCATTCTTCTATGCACAATGGCAAAGATTCAATACAAAAGAGACGTCCAACCAGAATTGTTTGTTAGCTGGAAGGCTAGTAGATTTGAAAATTTTCCTAGTAGGGTATCAGGAAACCATATTGCAAAAACAAACCTTGGGAAAAGGAATAAAGGAGAGGAAAGGTAGCTTTTTATTATTATGCTCAACACACCTTGATATTAAGCATAATCCAGAAGAGTGGATATCATTTGACTTGCATATTATTCATATCTTTGTAGGTTTGCAATTGAAGTGCAGGTTTGCAAATAATGATTAGGTCATATGAAATAAAAATAAAAATATTTGGAATAAGACATCAACACTTACTAACCAAAAACTAAAGCCTAAAACAAAATAGAAGTAGAGTAAACAGCTGGATATAATAATGGAATTAGGAAACTAAATCAGGACTTAGATGGACTGGAAGGTTGGATCCAAATCAGTGTGGATATTTGTTACCCCAGGACAAGCAGCTGTGGCACTCCTTGCAACGCAGTTACTTGTTCCTGGGGAATGCCAGTGCCATACGTGCTTTGGCACATCACAAGTTACCCTGGATATCCAGAGGTAAAAAAAAAAAAATTGGGGAAAAGAAAAACATAGCCGTGCTGCACAGGTAGTGCACCCTTGCAGCGTGGAGAACACCCAACTGTTAGGCCTGTGCGAAGTGGCCAGTATTTGCTTCAGATTCAGATTTAGCTGATTTGGAGGGACAGTGATTTGATTCAGGGATTCAAATCACTGTTCCAATTCAATTTGCCTGAATTGGATCTGAAGGTTCAGCGCTGCTTTGAAGATTTTTGCCATAGACTAAACAGGCAGCAGTCCTTGACACTGGACACCAGCCTCCAGCTGGTAAGTCTGTTGTGGTGGGTGGAAGGGGAAAGGAAGGGATGTTGGAGGGACAATCAACACCCCCACAGTGAGGGAGGGATTGGGGCTGGGACCCAGGCAGCGCAGTGGCTCAGTCTCACACTTGGCCCCACACCAGCTGAGTGAGCAGTGGGGAGGCATAACCCCAACAACCAGCACCTTCTGCCTTTCAGACAGCCCTGCCCGCCCCACCCAGATCCTGGGGCACATGCCACTGCTCTGTGTACTCCCGGACTGGCAGCGGGAGCAGCAGCAAAAGCTGCTGGACAAGCCATCACAGCAGCTCCCAGACCGTCAGCACACAGCAGTGCAAGCTGCCCTACCTGCTCCCTGGGCAGTTCTTGCCCCAGCCCAGGTTCCAGTCCCAGCCCCAATCCCTCACTGTGGGGGTGTTGATCTCCCTCCAACAATGCCCCTTCCCTCTGTCCACCACAACAGACTTATCTGCTGGAGACAGTTGTTTCCAGCATCAAGGACTGCTGCCTGTTTATTCTATGACCTAATCTCCAAAGTGGTGCTGAATCTTTTCCAAATTGATTTGGAGTCTTGCGATTCAATTCAGACCTTTGAATGGGTCTCCAGATTTGATCTGGATTCAAAGATTCATCCACCTAATCAGGCCAGATCTCCTCTGAATCAAATTGTCTACTGAAGCTTTGCACAGCCCTACTAACTGTGTGGTAGGCTGCACTTATCTGAATGTGCCCAAATTGTTGAAGTCCAAATCTTCAGTTCCAAATCCCTCCATCCAACTGCTGCCTAAACACACTAGGCTCCTCCCTGTTGGTTACCTGGGGACTGGAAAGTCATAATTCAGTTGCTGCATATGCCAGGAACTGTTCTAGTCTGAGCAATTCAGGACCTGTGTGCTACCTGCCTACTTCTGATTAGGTTCTAGAAAGTAGACATTCTTCCACCTAAGCCTTCTGAAGGTTGATCCTCTAGTTGTGCTCATAACTTATACTCAGCCTAACCTGCAGCTTTGTGGTGAGGGCACTCTCCTGGGAAATTGGAGACCTGTGTTTGGACCTCCCTAATGAGCAAGACAATGAATCTTGGTCTCCCACTTCCTTGTTGAATGCCCTAACCACTAAGTAGGCACCATCAGTAGGGGTGGGCAAGCAGTCTTGAGTACTGACATGGAGAAGGCTGCCAAAATAGCAGCCCACTGCCCACCTTCTCTTCCCTCCCCACTGAAAGGAGTCTATCCCATGGCAGCAGCATTTGGGGACTTTGAGCCCCCAAATTAGGTAATCCCAGCTCCTTTGCCCCTACCTCTCTGTGGTAGAGTTTTGCCCAAGGTACAAAACTTGCTAGTTGCTCGTTCAGGCACCGTCTTCCCCTGCAGTTTTAAAATATAAAACAATGACCTTTTTATTGGTTCAAGAGAATGAGTGTAGGTCTTTACCCTCAGGAGTGAGTAAGCTATGTCTTCTAAGAAGAAAAAGGGGCGAAATTTCATCCATGTCTCTGTGCTTAATGTTTTATTGGTTAATTCTAGATACCTCTCTGGTTGGTATGCAGACTTTTTTTATCATCATTCTGCCTGTCTAACTTGTTGGCAGAATATACTGCATTGGACACTTATGTAGTGTCCAATGAACAACAGAAAGAAAGAAGGGTGCCTCATTCAGGGTTTTGGATTCTTCTCTAAGGTTCAGCTACCTGAATGTTAGACACTGTGTTCACTTCTTAGTCTTTTGGGCTAAGACCAAGTGTGGATGTCAAAGGTCCTTGATAGATGTAACACTTAAGATGTGATTAACTGGTTAATTCAATGAATAGGATGACAAAAATGAAAAACACACCACAAAGTTATTAGGCATATTTGGTATAATAACTTTGTGGTTGTTTCCTGTCATGCCTTTAGCTGAATGTATATCAGTACTCCTAGCTTCTGGAGCACACATTTCAAGATGATCATGTGCTACAAAGGGTGGGAGTGCCCACCAGTAGATTGAAGCTTCCAGCCATGGGAGTGTACCATGTACTTTTGTGGCTTGGAGCTCTGATCAGATGTCCAGGGCTCCAGCCAGAAGAGTGCCTGGTGCACTCCTATAGCTGGAAGCTCCAATCAGCTAATCATCGAGGCTCCTAACCATGAAAGTGCAGGATGCCAAGCTTTCTATTTGCCCAGGAATGGGGTGCCTAGGATGAGGCTTGTACTGCACCAGCAATATGGTGTGATGGAATCTCATGCTTTATTATCATAATTACCCTCCAGTCATGTATGAGTGGTATAGAAGGAAACATGATTGACGGGATCCCACATCAAATCCCATCATACCATTAATTTTATTTCTACCGGGGTCCCTTAACTGAACATAACCCACAGTCTAAAACACACTGACATGATACATGTTCAGTCCTTAAGCAGCAGTGAATTTTTAAACACTCTTGAATCTTGTCTCTACAGTAAGCATATTACTTATGCTTATATATACAGAGCAGATATGCTCTGTAGTGAATACAGAGATGTTGCAGAACTTTTTGACAGCCAGAGACATACTTTGCCTTAGTTTCTGCTGCACCTGTGGTGCTTTAATTATTGCTGTGCCTGCCACTTTAAGCCAAGCCACTGCTGGACTTTATGCAGCCACTTGGCAGGCAGTACCAGACCGATTCATTGTTTGGTTCAAGTTTGTGTGGGCTTAGCTACTGTTCATTCCCAGTTCAGGTAAGAGGTTTTACTTTCTTAAACTGGAGGGGGAGAAGGAACCATTACTGTTAAATGGGTTTTCATTTGGATGGACTGATTTTTTTTTCTTTAAACTTGGGGCATAGTGAAATTGTACCTGTCAGTTAATCCGATTTTTTTAGTAGATTGAAAAGAAAATGTGTTTTCTTGTACATGTTGTGAAATATATGCAAGCTAAATTGATTTTAAAAGAAGGTAAAAAAGTTAAGTTCTTCTAATGTATTATTTGTATTGCTCCAAAAGCAAACTACTGAAAATGACATAGCGTACGAAGGAACTAAAAGGATCGTAGAATCCTCAGAGATTTGTGGTTTACTCCTACTCCTGTTAAAATCAATGGAAAAAATTCCCAGTGGAATTCAATGACAGCAAGATTGAGGCAGCAGAAGGTAAAAGGAAGACCTTCATGCCCTTCCTCTTCATGTTTTTGATCTAAATGATTCCTGTAACATAAAAGTAAAAGAGGGTATATTAAGAAATCCCAGCCTGTGCAGTTCCCTAAAAGACCTGTTATAGATCTTAGATCAGAAACAATGGGGTTTTAAAAAGAAGGTATTTGGAAAAGGAACATCCTGTCATAATTCATAGGAGATTAATTTCTACTCAATTTTCTTTCTTCATAACTTTCCTAAGAAATTAATTTTGTTGCATTTTTGTTTTGAAAGGTTTTTGGGTTTTTTCAATTGCTGGTTAAGGTGTAATTTTCTCCTCGCCCCCCCCCCATCCATTCTTCTTTCGGGTATTACTGATCCACAGAATGTAATTATTGTTCTTCCCTAAATGTCTTATATGGTTTTAAACATTTTTTTTGGCCTTTCTGTTGTTTGCACATAAATATAAACCCTTATGAAATGTAATTTGTTATATTGAAAATTGTTGCAGTTTTTTTTAGGCATATTGCTTTATTTAATGAATAAAGCTTCTACTGGTTACTTGACCGTGCAGTTTAAATTTATTTTTAGTGACTGCTCTTTGGTGGAGTGGCTAACTTTCTTTTTGCCTTAAGTTAATTTTAATATTTTTTTTCCACATAGCCTTGGTCAATGTTCATCTCTCATTGAATTTGTTCAGTTATCTAGGCTTTCATTTAATTTACCTATGGCCCTATTCAGTATGTTTTTTACCAGCTTGTGCTTTTTATTATCTTTTTAAGAACTGGGATAATACTTTGAAAATAAAGTGATAACGCTCTTTCTTGTATGTACTTTTATTTGTAATATAGCCAGTTATCACACAAGCAGCTTTTGGGGGACTAAAAGAAAAATTTGTAAGTGGTAAGTGCCTTTCTTTCAAAACAATAAATATATGTTTTACTAACTTTTTCATTTATTGTGGAGCATAAAGTTTAAAAAATCTTCAGTTTGTCAAACCACAACATTTAAAATATATGGAAAATATGAGTAAGTCAAGATATTGATAAGTCTATACATCTGTAATATGCTTGTCTGTAATCTTGTCAGGTCACAATATCTCAGTCAGGTTGAGGTATAGTTCTAAAATATGCCCACTATATTCTGGATGTGGAACAAACATATTTGCCTCTGTGTATGAAGATGGCCAGTTGCAGTCATACCAAGAGAGATCTTCTAAAGCTGCATTTGCTTCCCATTTAGAGGGCCATAGTGCAAGAAATGTGCCATAGTGCAAGAAATAGTTATGTGAAAAATTCATGGGCATACTTCTCTTCAGTCTCCATGGTCCATTGACAGCAGGTGCAACACAAGAAAGCAGAGTTCAAATCAATTTCTTCACTGTTTGCTGGAGCCTTCAATTCAGGCTTTCTTTAACTGAAGGGAGAAAGGAATGTGTAGGGGCAGAGAAGGCTGGATGTGCAACAGTGCATGGCAAGGAGGAATGGGAAAATACGTTAGCATCATAATTTGACTTAACTTCAGTTAAGCCCAATTCAAGTTTAAGGTGTACAGATACTAAATTTCAAATGTTCTAGTATAACTTACTAGCCATATAATAAGACTGGTCTTGCAGGTCTTCAACATGAGGAACTTCACTTGATTTTTAATAAGACTTGAGTGTGCCTTGGAGGCCTGGATGATTGGTCCCATAATCATTTAAATTTTAATATTTTCTGAGTAAAGGCTTTGTCTGCTTCCTTATCAAATCATGCTTAATGTGGTGGTGGTGTTTTAAAGTTAGTGACTTGTAGATGGGCACAAAGATGTTTGGTCTCTTAATTATTTTTCTATTTTGTTTCAATAAGAAAAACAATCTTTTGAAGATCTTCTGTGCTTATCCTTTTCTAGCTGTATCTTCCCTGTACAACCCTGCAGACTTTATGTTTTCAATTAATAGGATTGTAATATGCAAATAAACTTGCCTGCATTATCATATCCCTGATATCCCAATATGGGATCCAGTATCATAATCCAGTTTGGAACATGAAGGCAAAAGGATTGTTGGTTGATACCATTCCTGTTTAATTCCTTTTTTGGGAGCTTAGGAGGCAAAAAACCCAGGAACAATGGCCAGAGGATTTATCATGCATTTACCAGACCCTAGTAATTTTGCTTTACACATTTCTACTTTCTAAGAGAGGTATCTTGGATATCTAAATTCTGAAGAATGAGGATCAAATTTCTGGGTCACCTGTGTTTTGGTTGAAGTTTTCCTATCTGAGTTTTGATCCTCTACCTAGGTATAACATAAAGCCATCAACCCCTCTGGCAGTCTTAGAGTTTGTATTTGAACTGAATCTTGTCTGAACTTATCTAGGTGCTGAGATATTTGCTATTTGGATTCAGAAACAAACACTGTGATTCAACCCTATCTCTAGTCTTTATCACATTACTTGTTCTGTAGATTGTTTGTCATAAATATTATCTGTGAAAGATCTAATGTTCTGTATCCTCGGGTGATTATTGCACATTGGTATGTTGGAGGATATTATCCAAAGTTCTGGACAAAGCGAGCATTATGGTCAATTTTTATATCAATGTTTGTTTTCTCAATAGTCCCAATTAAAAATGTAGTCCTTTTACCATGTAAATCTTTCATATTTTAAGCTTACAGGAATGAACAATACAGAGTACTGAATTTTGTATCTACAAAATATAGAGAATGCCCCAAAAGAGAAACCTGAAATACTATAAATAAATTATATTTATCATGGTTTTAATTGCATGTGGTCAAGGAAGGTTTGCATGCTGCTTCTCCTTTCACTTGAATATTGCAAATTAGTCTATAGTAGCAGTACTCGAGCTCCATCCCAAGGAACAATAGCATCCAGCCTGTGGGGCTCCACGTAAGTCTCGAAATTTGGCAGCAGGGAATTAGTAGCAATGTTAATTGCCACAGCTCTGGAAGCAGCTCTGCTGTCACCAGTCCTTCACTGCCAAATTTCCAGATATGTGGATTGTGTGGGTTTACTCCATGGGCAGATCTGGCACACAGGGTTAATCTGAAGCTGGATCTGGCACGGGAGGCTCAGTCAATGTACCAGATTGCATCTGTGAGTGACCCCAATATGAATCTGGTGCAACAACACAACATCCATAAAGGCAAACTAATAAAATATGGGCTGGATAAATGGACTGTAAAGTGGATATAAACTGTCTGGAGCATCAGGCTCAGAGTGTAGTAATAAATGGCTTGATGTCTACTTGGCAGCCAGTATCAAGTGTTAGCTGGTTTTGCTGAATGTTTTTATCAGTGACCTGGAGGATGCAATAGAATGCACCCTCAGCAGGTTTGCAGATGACACCAAGCTGGAGGGGAATAGTAGATAGGCTGGAGGGTAGGGCTAGGATTTAGAAATCTTATGAGGTTCAACAAGTACAAAGTCCTACACTATGGACAGAAGAATCTCATGCACCAGGCTGTGAGCTGACTGGTTGGGCAGCAGCTCTTAGGAGAAGGACCCAGGGGTTACAATGGACAGTAAGCTGAATATAAGCCAACTCTGTGCCCTTGTTGCCCAGAAGGTTAATGGCATACTGGCTGCATGGTATGGGGTATGTGAAATAGGTAGGGGTGTGTGAAACAGACTGTATTCAATTGGATTTGGCTGAAAATGGGGACAGTGATTCTATTCGTTGATTTGGATCACAGTCTCTGATTTAATTTGGCCAAATCTGAATCCGAAGATTCAACGCTGATTCAGAGAATCAGCAATTTGGCCATAGATACAGCTTTAAAAGTTCTGTTCTATGTACCTTGAGGTACAAGGATGCCTTGTGAACACTGTGATGCTGGGAAGGATGGAGCATCCCATAGAAGTGTGGGGGGACTCTCTGCATGTTTGGTAGTGAACCTGGAAGTGGACTGGAAGTACTTCTGGTCCACTTCTGGATCTGCTAGGGAGCGCACAGGGGAGGGGGATGCTGCATGCTCTGGCTCAGCAATCTGCCACAGGGGGACCCTGGGTGCCCCCCCAGACCCAGGAGGTAGCAGTCACTGAGCTGAGGGGGCACAGGGGAGCCCCTTAGTGCACTGCCTGGTAGACCTGGAAGTGGACTGAAAGTGCTTCTGGTCTATTTCTGGGTCTGCTGCAGAGTACAGTGGGGATCCTCTGCACCCCCTGCTCCTGTGGGACACTCCATTTGCCCCAGGATCACAGCATTCATGAGCTGCATGCTATCTAGAGGTATGTAGGAAAAACATTTAAAGCTGTGTCTATATGCAAATCTCCAAACCTTTCCACATCTCTTTCCCAGTTGATTGAAACATACATAGGATGTCAGTCAGCAAAGGTGAAATGAGAAAATCAAAAGGGGAGGAAGAACTGTAAAGAAAAGGGGCAGGTTGGAATTGGAGGTTTTAATAGAGAAAAAGTCATTGATTTACCTTTGATATCAGCATCCCACTGCCTCAGTCTCCCATGAATTGTCCATACTGCAGGAACTTCAGGAGACATAAGAAAGAAAGAAGTAGCAGAAAGGAATCTTTGTCTCTGATTTAAATTAAGATTTCTCGGTGATATGGTAATACAACAATAAATAACCTTTTTAAAGCCAATTTTAGAGGCAGATAGTAGTCAGTCCCTATCCTAATTTACTTAATATAAATTACTGAATACTGAATATTTTTAATATAATAAAAATTCAGTACAAAGGCACCCCCTGCACTGTAATATCCTCATGCCCCAGCCAACCCTGTCAGCATCTACAGCTGCATTGTGGTGAAATTAATAACTCTGCCATAGGATAGCACTTGTATCTGGCAGTACTAACCTACAATGGAGTTAATTAGTTTACTCCGGTCTAATATCTCTGCATGTATAGCTTGATGAAGCTTTGCTGCATTTAGTAGGCAACTCCATAATAAGCTTGTTATGTAGATACACCCACTGAGGAGACCTTGAGAAAAACTGACCTTCTTTGAACACCTGTTGGAACTAATTGCTACTTCATGTTTTAAGTACACTTGAAATGTAATATACTTTATTTCAGCACTTAAGCTAGATGTAATGATTTATATCTCCAAACTGAAGATGTGAGACGTTAGACCCTGACTCCACACGGTGCCCAATTGACTAGGAAGACAACAGTCCAATTACTCATGGATACTGGTACTTATTAGTCAGAGCAAGCATGGAGCAAACACCAGCACACATTGCTTGCAACAGCTTTATTCATAATGGACACAGCTTCGGGCAAAGATCCCAAAAAACCAACAAACCAGGTCCTGCACTGAACATTAGTTCTTTTCACATTTTATACATTTTTGTTCATACACATTAACGTTCACCCTGCCTATGTCTCTCCTTTGGTTCCACTCATTTCTCCTCCCATCTCAAGCTCCACCTCTGTTTACTGCTTGCTTCCTTGGCATGCATTGCCTATGCATTTCATTCATTTACATGCTCTGTGCTAAGAGCGCATGCGTAAGACTTTGACACCCCATCTTCTTTCGGTCATTTGTGGTTTCTCACTGGTTCTTTCGAGTTTTCTTGCTGACTTCAGCATCATCTCCAAGGCCATATTTCTGTTTTGTCTCCTAACTCTAGCTGGTGAGCTGCATTCTATTTTTACCCAACACATCATTCACTTTGTATACTACCCTTTGTTAAGAGTCCACTTACTTAGCATTAGCCAAGTTAGTTGCTTTTAATATATACCCATCCTTATGACTAGCAGCTTTTGCTGAGGTTACTTTTAATGCATCATCCAGCCTTGTGACCAGCAGTTTTGGCTGGGATACAGGAAAAAGCCTTCATTCAGCTGCACACTTAGTACTCCCCAAAATTCATACCATTACCCTAACATAAGACACCTGCTATCAGACCATCTTGCAGCACAGTGAAGTCTGAAGTTATGCAGGACCTTCCTCTCAGCACCCAGCTTCTCGATGCCACACTATGTGGAACAAGATTCGGAAGAAAATACTTGAGAGAGGAAAAATGGACATTCCAGCAGCGGAGTCCTTACCGCCCGATGAACCCTAGAAAAGGTGGCGATGTCTTCACTGCCTATGTAACTAAATTGAGCACTCCAAGGAACTAATGAACAAGTGGTGCTATACCACCAGTTCAAGCACCTGTGACTGAAGCACAGAGCCTCAGATTATGCAACACCTGCTGCAATGCCTGCTACTTAAAGGCATATGTAGAGACATGAGAAGAAGGACTTATATATATATATATATATTTTGCTGAGGCATGGTGCTACTTTGCCCAAATGTTTTCATTTCTAGAAAAAAAAAACAGTTCAGTGGGTTATTGTCCTTTTTAAGGAAGAAAGTGAGGAAAACTCTGACACCTCTTATTTTAGCTGTATAAAAATATCTCTTTACTCCTGATCACAGGCTATTTTACACTTGTGCTCCTTGCAAGAGTTGACTGCCTTCCTAATTTAAAAGGAGTAACTTCCATCTCCTGCTTCTTGCTCTTTGCCATGATCAAATTTAATGGCAACAGAACTGAAAGAAGTGTATTAGATGGAGCCAGCCAGTAAACAAGCAAACAAAAAGAGTTTAAAAAAATGTAACTATTCTTTACATAGCTTTGATAATATGAGGTTAGTGAATGTACCTATTCCTTCAGGGCAAATTTTCCTTTGCTTCTATATAACTAGCTTATTTTTATTCAAATGTTGACCTGATATATATGTGTATCTATGTTTTAGGGGGAGGGATATGTGTGTGCATGCATTTTCACTTGGAAAAAAGTCATTAATCTTATGTTTGAGAAGACTGAAAAAGGTTTGAACTTATTGCAGAAGCACTGGGTGGAAGGATTCTTCCCCCCCCCCCCCCACTAGTTTTGCTAGTGCAGATTTTGTCTTCAGGCTGTATTTGGTCTCCGTTTATGTGCATCAAACTAGAAATATTGTCTGCATCATTAAATTGATTATTTGAAATGAATAATCAGAAGTAAACAAAATCAAACCTACTTAAGCACCAGTACTTAAACTAGTACCCCACCCTCACCCACATACACGTACACACACACACATCCGTTCTACAAATACTTGTATGACTTGTATGAAGTTTTCTTTTAAACTTAACCTTTTGACTAAGGTGGAGTCAGCGGTGGAATACTGGCAGCAGCATAATGGCACAGAAGTAAACAGCACTTCTTCATATAATCCAAATCTGAGAGAAACTTAGGTCTTCTATTCCACAAACTTTTTGTGACTATACTATTGTGAAATGATATGATAACATTTCAATAAGGATGGCATCCACTATGTTTAGTCCATTATCTGTGTAAAGTCATTTAACAGTAGCCCTGGGGAGATATAATTGATATAATTTGATTTCATTCCCCAGAAAGAGAAAATATTGGAACACCAGCAATTATACAGGAAGAGTAAATGGACAGAGGGAAATTAGCTCTATAATGAAGTTTGGTATATGCCAAAAAAAAAAAAGTTTTTCTCAAAAAATAATTCTAAAACGTTTTTTTAAATGTGCCTTAGAATAGGAATATAGCAGTATTAGTGGTATGAGGGTATTTATGTCAATCATGTATGCCTAATGTTCTGAGGGGATAAAATATGTACACATGTGTGTGTGACACACACACACACACACACACACACACACACACACACACTCTTGCTCTCTGGTTTGTAAGTACTTCTCTTTCAAAATGCAGAATCAGAAGTTGTCCTGAAACATGACTACCTGAAATTAGCTACAGTGCTACTGAGCTTCATTTCATGATACAATTTGGGGGGGGGGTAAGTATTTAAATGAAACAGTTATACTCATAAAAAAATAAGCTCTGTCATCCTCTCAAAAAAACCCCAAAATGTTAAACAGTAGTTTAGCAGGGGGTGGGGCAGAGGCAATCAGGGCCCACCTTTATGTGATTGTTAGGGAGGCAAGCAGGGGCTGGGGTGCAAAAGCAGTCACTGCCATGGCAGCGGTTGACTACACCTCCACAATAAGCACAGCAGAAACCAGTATTGTCCCAGGCACTGCACAGCTGCCCTAAGTGTATAGCTGTCCTGATCTGCTTCCGAACAAAAATAAAAACACCACTTGAACAAAAACTATAATTCAACACTGTAACAAACTATTGCCTACTCTTGTCCCCTTGGTCAGAATAGTTAGCCAGTTTTTCTGTTGAAAAAAGAAACAGATAAAAATGAGATATCTGATATAATCTATAATCCTTTTTTCTGTAAAGAATATAAAAAATACATCTGTTTAATAAGATATATTGAGAATTGGAGTGAACAAGAAAGCAGTTATTTCAGAACAGCTGATTACAATATATTTTGTTATAGGAGTGGGGAGAGAGGGAGGCCAGCCTGTTTTCTTGGAGCCCAGGTGACTAATGTGGACATATGAGACTTACTTGTATATAGTGCACACTCAATACCAAAGTTCCTTTCTCCTGAATAGAGTGGGACCAAACAGGATGTGATTGCCTTGCTTTAGGGTCTATACCTTGCTAAATAATCCCTCTGTTTGCAGCCAGTCCCAAGAAAAATTTCCTTGAGCTTTATCATGCAGTGGTTAGGTGGTAACCTCCTATTGTTTCCAGCTATTATTCAGTTAGTACTTTCACATGTACTCCAACACAATCTGATTGGAAGGCAACAGACTTCATTAACTTAGTCTCTTGGAGCATTGTACTCAGAATGCTCCAGCATGCTGCAGTGTCTCATGTATTCAGTGTCCCTGGTTTCAAAATGATGACTACCACTTGCACTATAGTACTTTTGTGCCCCAGCCAGACCCAACATTGCCAATGCTGCCACCTGGGGCCTAGGGTTGACCCCCCCAGACACCCTGCCAGCCTGGGAATTGCAGGGGTCCTGAACACATGTGTAAATGCTGTGCCCAGGAATAATTTTATCTGGTATGAACTTCACTTCAGTTTATCACTCTGGCTTAATTACATGTGTAGATGCACCCTCAGGCAGCATAAAATAATGCATAATAGTAGTGGCATAAATGGGTGCAGCATAACACTGACTTTTCAACAAGACTACACAAACGATATCATTTAAACAAATATCAAAACCCACCATGTAACACCACATAAGTACCCCAAAATTTGGTGGAATGAG
>JAGPOW010000261.1:129021347-129048644 GCA_030014935.1 Caiman crocodilus
GTGTGTGTGTGTGTGTGTGTGTGTGTGTGGCAGATGGTGGAAAGGTAGGGAGTAGGAAATCAGTGACTTAGGGAATCTCCCACTGAACATTTACATCTATATATACAGTAGGCCTGTGTAACATTTCATTTTTCTAGCTCTCACTGAACAAGGATTTCTCATATCACATTTTAGCAGCAGAGTAATCATGGCTTAGAAACATAAGTATAGCAGAGCATTATGGCACAGGGTAAGCCAGCAGTATAGGGACACAGCTGGGTACCCAAGACACAGGGGTGGTGGTAACTTCTAGATGTTGCCCTGATCATAATTACAAGTCTACCAGAAGCAGGTGTTTCCTCAAATTGGCATCCAGGGCAGTTACTTCAATTGCCCCACTGTAGTTATGGTACTGGTATGGGCTGCCACAATGCTAATGGCATATCAGTCCCCCACTCAAATGCGGTGTCCAGGGATGCAGCTCAGGTCAGCCCCATTCAATTTCTTTCTAATATGCTGCTTAGACAGATCCAAGGAATAGCCATAACTTTGTTGTGTACTTCTGTCTGCTTAAGACATGGTTCCTCTAATAACTAGTATCAGTTCATTACTGCAGGCAGTTGCTAAAAATTACAATCTAGCGCTTTTCTGTTCATTCTTCTTAAAATATCTGTAGATATGTTGGCTACAAATCACCAACTCACAGGATCATCATAAAATTCTAGTTTATTGGACAGATGCAAAAGTCAGACCATAAACCTTGGTGCTAATCCCCTCAAACACACACACATTCATGCACACATTCTTGCG
Organism: Caiman crocodilus; assembly: GCA_030014935.1. Taxonomy (NCBI): domain Eukaryota; kingdom Metazoa; phylum Chordata; order Crocodylia; family Alligatoridae; genus Caiman; species Caiman crocodilus. Next base: position 129,022,137 of record JAGPOW010000261.1, read on the forward strand.
CGTGCGCACACACACAGAGTAGCTAGCTCTGAACACTAAGCACTGATGTCAAGATATGCCTATTCCCAAGCACTGGAGTCTGCCATCGATAGCCAGTCGAGGCTTCTTTCAGTGTGATGTTGCTGCAGAAGGGGGTCACCAGCTGGTCCTTCTGGCTGGACAGGCAGGGTACTGGTCAGGTCAAAGAGTTTGCCATTTGGGGTCATTCTTTACTGGCTTTTATCCCTCCCTGGCAGACTCTGGCGACTCTCTACTTCTCAGGCTTACCCAATCCAGGGGTCATTGACCATAAGGGTCGCCTCCCTTGGTAGCTGCAGGATGGCAGCTGTCAGCCCCAGGGGTCATGTCCACATGTATGTGTAATCTCAGGAGTCTGTTGATGAATTTTGATTGGTTCACTGCCATGATGAATAGAGCTCTGGAAGTGGTTGGTCAGGGGGTATTTCAGCCCCAAAAGTCTGTTTCCAGCATTGATTAGTTTAAATGGGGGCTTCCATATCTTTAACAATGAAGTTTTGAGGAATTCTTGGCTCTTTATTGATCTTTTTTTCTCCTTGGCCTCTGATTTTGTAGGTGTTAATTGCTGCTCATTAACATGCTTATCCAGAATAGCTACGGTGTTACAAAATAAGCCATGATTCATTCAGGGCCCTGCTCCATACAGAGATTCCTGCTTTTGCTAGCATTGTTACGTGGTACAACTTACTTTTAAACTTAAAGTACATTAGAGCAAAATAGTAGTGAAAATAGAGCATTTACAAGCTCTATTTTCACTACAAATACACCTTATATAAAAATAATAATGATATAATAAAAGAAAAAGAGAGAGGAAGGAAGAAAAGGTAGAAAAGAAAAAAGCATCCCCAAAAGGGGCAAATACTATAAAATGGGCTTTTGCCATATGGAGGAGCTTCACATTTTGAGTAGGAGACAAAAGGGTTTCTTGTTTCAGACAATCAAAAGCCAAATACCTTCTCCCTGCTTCCCAATTCCTTCTCCTTAGTTATAAAACTAATCATTTGTGTGCCAGTCTAGTTACTTAATCTTTCCTACTAATTCTGTCCAAAAAATGTAGATCAGAAAATAATAAAATAATAAAAGTTTATTGACATATTGGCTTGAAAAGTTTTCATGGAAGAAAACCTACAATGTTTATTTTTCCAATTGTTAGCTTTGAATCCTAAATTCTTTTGAAGAAACTGATGAATTCTATGGTAATCTGATTCTTTGGTATTCTGATTCTTTGGTAACTCTCATTAGTACTCTGACTTGCAACCTTCTTCAACCTGAATAAAGGGGATAAAATTAAGGTCTTACTGCTTCAAGTTTTAATTCTTAAATGTTTTTTTGTCATTTCGAGCAAATATGGAAAATAACTTTATAAGGTCTGATCCAAAGGAGAAATTCACACTTAATAGCTTAGGTACAGAATACTAGTAATGCCATGTTTAATTCAGACAGGTTTTCTAAGGACCTTATTATACCTTATACTGTGAGCTGCACAAATATTGATCAGTGTTAGTGCTAGCTAGAATTTGAAGCAATCATATGGTTTGGCCAGCAGGGACCTGGAGGACTGAAAGTAAGAATCCCCCTCTCCCAGTGTAGGCTTCTCCCCTGACCCCTGGGGCTTCCCTTCACCACTCAGGGTGTCTCCCTTCTTTCTGCCTCCTTCTGTGCCTGGGTCATTGCTTATTGTTGTGCGGCTGCTACTTTTCTGGCCCAGAGAGCAGCACGAGTGATAGTTTAGCCCTTTTCCAGGATAGACTGTACAGGCAGCCACAAGTAAGCAGGAGGGAAGGGGAAGGGGGCAGTGAGCAGGGATCTGGGGTGCTAGAAAAGGCAGGGGGGTGGGAAACAGAGCAGTGTGCTGGATCAGGACCCAGCAGAGGAGGGAGGGTGAATAGGAATGGGTATAGCCTAGTGTAACTGTATGCTGGTGAAACATATGCTGGGTAGCATGGTCCAGTGAGAATCCTGCCCTGGTTTGTTAACATTGAGCCACATAATGAGCGCTTAAAACCAGTTTCAAGTGTCAACATACAGACAATCTAGGGCTTAAGATCTCCATAACCTGCCCAAAATTACTGTGTAACAAGCCCTTACTTTTTCCTTGCTAGTCTTGGATGATTCCCTGTTTCTATCTGTACATTTCCTCTCCATCTGTGAGAACTCGTCTCTGAATTTGAGCATATTAGCTGTTAAGTAGATATTTAAACTATTTTATCTTCCTTAAAAGTCTTTCACTATTTTAAAATTTCAAGAATTTTGCACCCCCCCCTCATTGTTTGCATGTGTTACTACTATCCCTATACAAACACATTTGCCGGGGGGGAGGGGAGGAGGAGGAGAAGTTGATTGCTGAACAGAATAGCCAAAAGGTATTTCTGTTTGAATTTGCCCCAAATAAGTGATCTTATTACTAGAAACCTAATTATTTCTAAAGAATATTTTAGGACATCATGAAATGCAAAGACTGAAAGGATACCCTACCTGATTACCCTGTAGCCTGGTGGTTATAACAGTCTCCTAGGAGATTTAAACTCTCCGAGGTAGATGATAGGTTTGAACTGGATCTGGCTCATTCTGGGTATATGCCCTAAACTCTGTGGCATTAGGTAAAAGGTTAAACATTTTCCCACATCCAGATTTTTCTTTTTCAGCCTGAATTATTTGGTGAATTCATGTTGTATTCCTGAACAGCATCAGAATGACCAACACTGTATTTTTTTTCAGATAAAATATTATATACTATTTACTGTTTACTTTGGATTCAGACTGAAAAGGAGAATATAGTACTGTAGTACTGTGAAAGCCCCATCCACTAATAAGAACTTAAAGTTGTATACAGTTAATTCTGGTTTGTTTGGGTTTTTTATTTGGGAAAATTTCTATGACTTTGCATTGTTAAAAATAAGTGTACCTATGTAAAACTGAATGTTTACACTAGGGAAGCTTTCTTGTGGTCTTAAACTAGAATACAAAAAGTAACATTATCCAGTGACAGATTTCTTTCATACAAAAGTGTGTTGCTATGGCAGGTTTTTACATTCTCTTATTGTTTAGGGTTTTTTAAAGGGTGTATATAGCACATTCTTTTGGTAGGTGATACATTTACAAGCTCTTTTATGCATATAAAAATACCATGCTTATGAATACAAAAAGTCATACTTAGCAATCCAAGAAGTACTTTTAATAACAAATAACTCTCTGGGCCATGATTTAACTATCAAAGAAATTCACATAAAAAAATCAACACTATAATCCTTATATGGTGGATCCAATTCCACCCCCTCCCCGTTTGGTTTTGTTTTTGGTGTTTCTTCCTGTGGTAAATATACCAATGTCACAATAAATTATAGGCTTCCCCGGTTTTTTTTATACCAATGACATATGCCTTATGTAAGAGAGTGGGGCACTGGGTTCTGACCCTTGCCTCCAATGGCTTTTCTTCACCTTACATTTCATACTCAATAGTTAAAAAATAATGGAATAGTTTAGTTTCTGTACCACTCAGGGCAGGAGTCAGAGCTAAAGCCCTGGGAGGAAAAATGCTGTCCAAATCTGTTGTCGAAGAGATAAGTGGGAAAAGCCCCTGAGCTGCCGAGAGTTACAACTTGTCATCATGTCTGTTTCTGAGGTGCGTTGCTCAAATTCTGGGAATGGGAAAGATGATTTATCAAGCACTTCTTTTTATACGGCAATGATATATAAAATACAGGTTGCTCTGTTTTCAGACTAGTAGACAAACCTTGTGTTTTCTGTTGATTGATCTAGCCTCCTGCCATGAGCCATTACTTTTGTTTGGAGGCAGCCATCTTATGCTGTAGAACATAGGATTTAATTAAAGTTAGATAAATACTCACACCAGCCATCAGAGTTGTGAATAATGCATGAACAAGAGGTAAATTATAAAATGATATCACTCTGATTTTGCAGAAAATTTGAAACAGCAGTTCTGATAGCATTTCTGCTCCGTTTCAAACCAGTGATCAGTAGGACATAGTGCTTTGTGCACGCTACCTCTCAAATCCGCAGCACTGTAGCTATGTTCGTTTAGTGTTCGTACATGCAGATATATGTTTGCTTGGTATGTGAGAGGCAAGGCTCACTGGCATGTTTTCAGCACCGCAGTAATCTGACTAGTATTTCCTGACTGGAAGGATCTGCACAAGAAACAAGTGTGATGCATACTATTGGTATCATTCTGTTCTAGGTCAATATAACCATCATCAGAGCCTTGTTGTATACCTATATATGTGTGTTTAAGATTTAGCCCAGATTTATAATAAATATATATTGGAACTGCCTCTGAAACATAGAAAACTGTCAGCATTGTGTAATATTATACTCCTTTAAACTGATTTGTAGGTGAAAATCTACTCACATACGTATGTATTAGGGCTACTTAAGAAATGCCTTCTTTTTTTCTCAAGCGATAGATCTCTTCATTGCGGAAGAGTGGTGCTGAGGCAAGTAAGATTTAACAATATCTTTGTTCTGAAAGGATCAAGCTGGGTTGCCCCAGTACCATTTCTTAAATGTTCAGAGAGGAGGAGGCGTGTGGCATCCTTTGAATATAAGACACACTTCTTAAATACTTCTTTTAAATATGATTTGCATCTAAAATTTGAGCACAGGGCGGAAATATCCTCTAATATGAACCATATAGAAGCTCTATCCTTATAAACATATTGTTAGTTGTTTTGCACAAATATAGTATTTAACTTTTCAGGTCTGTGCCTCTGATGTTGGCCATATAGTGATTGGGTCCTTGATGGGGAAATAAGAAACAAAATATGGATAGTAATATAAGATTCCCCAGAGTCTTTGAAATTTGTCGGCCTCTTATATACCTGAGTTCTCTAACTGAAATGCATCTTGTTAGGAACAGCGAGCTGAAAAAATTGATTAGGGATTTGTGGAACTAACAGTTTAGTTCAACTTTAAATTAAGCTTTTCCACTTGGAATCTTTTGGATTCTTTTTTGATTTGTCAAGGGGCTCTCAAATTATCTTAAATACCAGCATATTGTCACAGAAGCTTTTAATTTCATGCATGTCTTTAAGGGATTTTAAATTGTGGTCTGCACAAGACATGCAGAAGGCAGGTTTTATGTATTCTGGAAAGTATAGGCCCTTGAAAATGTGATTATATATCCATATTTTTTCTATGTAGCACTCCCTTGAAACCTTGCATTGGCTGTGGGACCTGGACTTGGCACACACAGTCTCTGCAGATGGCTTCACAGCCAATATGGGGTTCCAGACTTGCCACATGGCCCCAGTGGCAGCACGGCAGCACTGAGGCTGCATGCCAGGGCCAAGTTTGGCAAGACTCATGGCCCCCGTGCCACAACGATTAATGTTATGCTTCTCGTCCTTCCCCTGCCAAATTTCCAGACTTGTGGATCCCTTCCAGACCCCTTTTACTTGTATATAATGTGCACCCCAGTTTTACCCAGCTGGTTTTGGGGAAAAGTTTCAATTATATGAGAGAACACACACTGTCTTATTTCATTGCCATGTGTGTTAAGGCAGGTGCTCTGTATCACAAACGTTTAATTTGTAGGAAAATATGGCTCTGTTGGGGCAATTAATAATGTGATTGACTACCATTATTGATGTAGACATCATTAAACAGTGCCACTATCAAATTATACGCAGCTTAATTAAATCAAGGTGCTTGTAGAAACAACATATCTGAAAAAAATACGCTAACATTGAAACAGTAAAGGTTTATCAGAGCACTCAATTACATTTTTCCATACAGTATTATTAAGTACCCAAATTCTTAAGAAAAAGTAAGGAGATAGATCCAGCTTTTTGGTCGCTCTTGGATGCTTGCCAGGGAGAATTTGTCTTCCAAAACAACTTTTATGTAAGTCCCTACCTTTTCAAGTAGCAATTAACATTCTCTTCCAATTATCTATTTAAGAATAATCTTCAAAATCATTTGTATGAGATTATATTGTATATCCTTCACTTTCATTCCTAATACATATATTAATTATATATAAATATATACAATTATGTTATCATGATAGTATATGTGTAATCCTTACAGTAGAGAGAAACAACAGAATAGGATCTATATGTGCCTTATGGAAGTTAAGCACCATGAAGGGAAACTGGGCAGTTCATTTATATTACCAAGATAATATTTCTAAAATAAGACCTGTTACTTACATGAGGAGATTCTAACTGTCACACTGGGAGTGGTATGGGGAACAAGCTTTGCACAAGCTTTTTATTTGGTATTAAAAATGGTATCTGAATTATTCATCTACCTAGATGTAGTAATTGTGTACAGTGATTTCCTCAGAGGTTGCGGCATATACAGTGTATATTATATCGTGTTGTGTTTAATGTGGTCCTCATCTATGCTGGTCACAATTATCAGGTTCACTTGTTGAACTGTATACGCTAATCTCAAGAATTTGCTATTATACCACAACACATGGAAATGTTTTGAAAATCACAGTTTCTAGCCTCCTTTTGCTCTCGGTATGTTCTGTATGGCTGTCTGTGACACTTTTGTGTAGGCACCAAAAGAGGCATTTTAAGACAGTTGGTCTTTCCTTTTTAAAACCTTTCAATGATCGCTACCAGAAATAAACTAACAAGTGAGGATAAGATTGAAAAGCAGCTCGTATTACTTTTTGTATGTGCTTTTGCCTACCCATATAGACCTGTATATTTAAAATAATGTTTTCTCATTATAAGAGACTATTGTGCTATCTAAGTCAATCACTAAGAAGTGAAAAAAATGCCCTAATCAAGGTTGTCCATTCATCTATAATTCCATGCCCTGTGGCTATGCATTTCAATAGTTTTTAATTATGTGATCACATGGAGTATTTTATTTCCCCACAGAACCCCTGCCTTGCACAGTCCACCCTTTTTTTCCCTCTGCATTTAATGTACGTCCTCCAGCCTTATTTAATGCACATCATGTAATTTGTTGCCCGAATACAAAATTAATTTCTTCCTGCATGTTTCAATAACACTGTCTCATACACTCTGTGGCATAGGCATGGGTAGGATTAAGTTCTTCTGGGTGGCATTCAATTGCCTTAACTATAAAACAATCCCTTTTCTTTCTATAATCCCTTGTGCAAATGTTCCAGCCCCTGCAACAAGACAGAAAGAGGTGATCAAGATAAAACTGTCTCTTTCTTTTCACAGTCAGTCTTCCCCAGACCATGATCTGCCCTCTACAGTGGAAACGGGAGGAATCCTGAAAAAATGTTGTACTTAAGTATGTAATTAAAGACTCTCTTATAAAATGCAAAAAGACCAGGTGGCCAATTATGTTTGTATGGACAGATAACATGATAATCCAAAGATTGCCAAACTTTGAATCACTTGGCTCATACAATCTCAACATTCCTCTAAATGGACTTTTTCTTTGCATTTTAAGGTGTTCCGTGGTAACTACTCAGAATCTATTGACAACTGTACAGCAACCCTGTTTCTGCTGAAATTGATTGCTGAATTTTGAGCCCCAAATAGCTTTGGTATATAGAATGTTTAAGTAGGGGAGAAGGAAAAGAAATCCTCTTTTCACAGTGGCCAGTCAGAATGACCCTGTAAGCCATTTTAGTCTCACAAACATGCATGTGAACTGGTATGTGTACTAGTTGCCTTGTGTCATGTGCTTACTCTACAAATTAAAATACAGTTAGGGCCAGTAGTGTAACAAGAAGGGTTTACACTCTGGACAAAGTCTCCTGGACATCAAGAAGTGAAGGAGAAGGGGAAAGGTGGGGGCAGAGCTCCCCCCTTGCTCATAAAGTAATGGCAGCATAGTGCCAATGCTTTGGCTGCTGCTGCAAAAGTAACACTGTGGGGCTGCCCTGCTGCCAAGATACAGACTCGGCAGGGGTGGATGCTGGCTGTAAAAGCTTGAACAGTGTCTCTTGCAAAAAAATGCAACACAGTGGGTGGGGCAATGTTGGGTTGTGGTGACAAGACCGATACAAGAAAAATCAAGTCTTGGCGATGGCTACAACCCACGAAGACATAGAGACAGTGGAGCTTGAGGTACCCAATACCAGAACCATGCCATAAAATAATAAGACTGATGGTTCCTTTAAAAGCAAAATTGTTAGCAGACACCTGATACGCTTATCAGGTGCATCTCTAAGCTAAGAGAGCCAGAGAAAGATGCTCAGCTGCTGTAACTAGAGAAGGCAAGGTAACTACATATACATTTCAATTGAACTAGCTACTAAGGAAGACAAAAGACTAAATATACATTTCAAGAAAAACCTGTAAAAGGTGCATTGAATACAGGAAATTTGTCCTGTATGTGACATCCTCACGTTTCTCAAAACAGGCGTCCGATGTCTAAGATTTTACAAATGTCTCAATCATTCAACGTTTGTCTGGAGTTGTATAAATAGACCATCAATGGTACAAACTATAGAAAAAGAAGCTATTTCCCCACTGATAAATAAACGGGATACAAGCTATTGCCCCATTGATAAACAAATACCCAAAGACAGGTCTGGTAACCAGTGCTTCTTGGTATCTTGTTTCTCTACTAAAGACCTATCACTTCTAATTGACCTATAACTTCTGTAGTTCCAAGAAACACAAGTCTTCACAGCTGGACAAAGCAGAAGCCAGGCAGCTTAACAACTGTAATGTGATGGTAACCCTTTTCCTCCCTGTTTTGTTCAGACTTTAATCAACCAAACATCAAGGAAAATACTTTAAGCTGTACAATTAAAACAATATACAAAACAAGGCAAATGGCCAGCAACAGGTGAAGTCCAGAAAAGATCAAGGAGCCACCCTAAATCCAGCCCACCAGTGAAGGGTCATGGTCTGTAAAGGCTGCAAGACTGGACCAGCTTCCCTGCTTGCATTGGTGAGAAAACACTGCTGCAGCTAAATATGTACTAGGGCTTTCTGTAATAGCTCATTTTATATTGGGAAAAAGTCTTTTTTTCTGTCATCTAGTTTTGTAGCTTGTTTGTAGTTACTAACACAAGCATTTTTCCTATTAATCAACTGGGTGTTGCATCATTTCTTAAAGCATTAGGTTTAAAAACCTGCTTTTAAGTGCAACAGCAAGGAACGATTTTGAAGCCCTTCCTTAGTGAGCACCTGGGGCTAGTGCCACTCTCATCCACCCCTAGTTATGCTACTGATTAGGGCTTTTCATTCCCAATGAAGATGGTAGGTGTTTGAGTCATCCAGCTATTGTGTCTGCTGAAGACAATGCACTGGTAATTCTCTTTATTCAGATTAATAATAAAAATAAGAACCTCTCCTCCCTACCTCTTAAATGAAAGCTTAGATCCTGCAGGAACTGATGCTTTGAGTAAAGAAGTGTTTCTGCAGCATTAAGTGATGAATGCCAGTTTGCTCCAATGAAGAGATATTACACTTAGGGTTCAGGAGACATAGCTTTTATTTTTAGCACATTTACTTATTATTTGTGCCAAACTTTTAAGCTCTCTTGGCTTCACTTCCTAATCACTGTACAATTTAAAACTCCATTGTAATGGGTATGTAGAAAGGGACAGAGTTAAACTTGTTCATGGAGCATAAATGTAGAGATGTCATGACTCCAGTCTGTGAAAGTACAGCCTGCAGAGTCTTTCAGAAAAGCAAATATAAAACTGTATTCTATTAATATGATGGCATTCTGAAAAAAAAAGTCATCTAATAAAAGAGAGGACTTAAAAAAACAGATAAGTGAAACTGTACTTCTAACAGTTGCCTAGATTTTATCCACCAAAGAAAGATTAATTCATAAAAGATAAACCCTGGGGGAGAGGGGGTATTTTTGATCGGTTGGTTGTCGAATGTTTGGTTTGGTTTTGTTTCTTGTTGTTTTGGGTTTGCTTTGCTTGGTCTACTGTTGGCGGGGGCGGAGAGGGCATGTTGTTTTATTTTGTTGCAATGTAATGGAGCCTAAATTTAGAAAAAAATGTACAAAGTGAATCTTGACATTTAAAAAAAAATATTGCTTATCCTGGAGTATAATTTAAAGCCATGAAACTATGGTAGGAAGTGGGAGAACTGAATTCTCACCCAGCCCTTCAGTCTTGTAAACTACATTGCACAAATTCTGGAAGTCCTGTGTAAGTGTTTTTACAATCTAAGCTTAAAGTAACTCTGTGTATGGCACCCTACTCCATATTGTCCACTCCTGGCGGGAGATAGTAGCTACAAGAGCTGTATACCCATGAACATACTGGTAGCTCTGGTACGCTTCTGACCCACCCAAAAATTCTTTTCAAGCTTTGTGTATGATACGCTGCCTATGCAGAATCCTCCCAAGTTCCATCTCTGAATGTCCCCATTTGTGTGCAAGGAATCTGCTTCTTTTCAGTGTGTAGGTAGTCTCCCACAGTTTTAATGTACCTTGATGCATTTCTTTTGCTATGATTTAGATAACTATTTTAGTCAATGCAATTATAGAAATGCTTTTACTGTACACAGGAGAAATCCAATATGTAAATATGAAATACTGATGTTGAATTAAGTGTAGAGGGAAGAAACACAATAGGGTTGGGGGCGTTTTGGGAGGGTTTTTTTTTTAAGATTGGCATCTGACATGAGAGCATAAATCCATTCTAAATACATTTTTTACCCTTTAATTTATTTGATTTGGGGGCATACGTAGTAATGCTGAATGTACTGAAATGAAAAGTAAAGGTGACTGAGTCTTGGAAACTGGTATGAAAAAGTTGAAGGAAAAATTTCAGATGATTTAAAACATGACTGCCATAAAAGTAAATTTGGGTATTTTTAGTTGTCATATACACAAGGCAGGAATATGCACTAGGACTAGTTGGTAATCCTAGGGTGTCTATACATGAGTGTGGATGCTACTTTGACATGCAGGAATTCCAGCTCATTGCAGTAGACTTGTTTAATCATGTCTGCTAGATCATGGCAATTGGCACGTTCTAGCAGCCCCCTGCATCTTGTGCATCAGCATTGAACAAGCTTTAGTTCAAGTGCCCCCACCAACATTTTCAAACATGCGGATGCTGATACAGGACATGCGGTGGTGCTTTAATCACAGCAGCTCTCAAAGCCACACTAATTAAAGCTCCACACCTTCCTCCACCCCTAGAGCATGACTAAAAGTATCCTGAGTGCCTGTTGTTGTTTGTGGGAATTACTTGTGTGAATACTGACATTGGTAAAGGGTACATAAACAGTGTCCCTCTTATGGAGAACGTTTTGCTTAAATCCATTCCCTGCCATAGTACTGCAGTTATTCCACCCTCTCCACTGCCACCTCCCCCCCATCCATTTCTACTATTGGGGGGGGGGAGTAGTAGGAAAGTCTTTAAAAATATTTTCCAACAATTAAAATTTCACCCATAGTCTCAATTCACAGCCTTCCCTTTACATTAAGAAAGACCAAATAAATGCTACATGAAACATTCAAAGGGCATAACTAAATCTGTGTGAAATTGTATACCATTTTGGAGTACAAGCAGAATGTATTACCCATTTTGAGCCCGACTTGCAACGAAATTCTAACTTGAGAGGTATTTCCATAATGAACTCAAAGTTGTGCAATCATTGAGTAAATCAGTCAAGTAGATGATGTAACACAACTGGAGATAAGCAAAGATTAAACTGGTTTGTGTGTGTGTTACAGAAAACTTACATTGGTACACGTTAGTTGAATTTGTAAATTACATTTGTTAAACCTAGACAGCCCTTTTGAAGTCTTGTGTTGTATTTTGCAATGTCTTTCTCAGAGAGAAAACACTATGCTAGCCATGATGCATGTGCTTTACACATGAAATTAAGTGCAAAGTGTGTAAGAACTATGCTGTTCTGGCATTCTTAGCACACAAACTCTGCTGTGCTAAGACTTTGAATGCACGCACATTACAAGCCATGAATCCTACCACAATTCACAGTTGAAGGTGGACACTAAAGAGATATAGTATAAATATAGAACATAATACTAATGCTCACTGCCTTCTGACCAGTATTTTTGTTGGAGTCATTAATCTTGAGAGAGTATTTGAGGGAAAGCAGAATAATTTCCCTGGCTAAATTAGGGAGGAGGCATTCAGATACAAAAAAGATACATACAAGGATTAATGAAAGTGTTGGATAAGGCAAGCATATTCATTGATGATTCTTGTAGAGTATCTCAATGAACTTAATATAAGCGGCACTTTTTGTTCAAGAGTAAACCACATCCTATGGAAGATTCCTGTCACTGCTTTCTATTATTAGACTCAAAGTCTCACTTGTGGCTCCAGCTAATTGGCCATGCATGGTGACGGCTACACTCCAAACAAATGTGTCAGCTTAGAGATCAAACTAGGTGTGTGATAGTCCCCAGATTGGTCCTCTAAGGGTGTGGAGAGACACTCTAGTGAACACTGTCTACCATGATGGATTCAGTTGATTTTAGAGAGATGCCAATTTCTCCAGCTTTAAAACATTGCAGCAGTTCTGTGCACAGCTTAGGTCATGAATATGGGTATCTTACATATTTCAGGGAATCCACTTCAGCCAAAGTTATTTCCAATTGTTTGACTCTACCTTGCCACAGGGCCTAATGAATGATGCCAAGAAAGTGATATCAAAACAAAACAAAGCTTCTTTGCTTCTTCCATTTCCTAAGAAGGTACATTTCACCTCATCTCAATTTTGTCCTTCTAAAATCCCCTAGTGATATGCAAGCGATGGGGTAGTATGTATAGTCACTAGGGGAAAAAACAACAGTTGCAAACTTACATATAGACAGCTTAGAGTATATGGTCACTATTCACAGGATGGAAGCAACAGGTGATCTTGGCAGCCCCCTGGGTAACTGAGCATTATCATGCAGCTCCCTTTCACTATAAGTGGAAGGAGCTGACGGAGTGCCTTAACTGCCTGTTTCACATTCACTCTCATCACACTACCTCAGTTGACAGCTATCCCAATAAAGTGCTAAATAGAAGTTGCAAGGAGTCTGGGATCAGTTGCATCTTCCTTTGGAGTGGTTGGTTCCAAAAAGGATGTTGAGAGGCTAGTGTTAGTTTTGCTTTTAGCTCTGTTCATGCTGACTGCTTGCCAAATTACACAGCTGGCTGTTTAAATAAGCATCAGGCTACCACATTCTGGGAAGAATCATGTTATTACCTTTGGTGCCTATGCACTTACTATTTCAAATCCACAGACCTGCATTATACTATCAGGCAGAAAAAGACAAATTCATTTACTAGGGCAATATTACGCTGTTGTTCAACTGGGCCATCAAACCTTTCAGTTTGCAAATAGTACATCAGAATATACATTAGGAAAAGCCGACTACAACAGAGGAATGGTACCACAGGCAATGTGTAGGCAGTAGGGGGGCAGGGGCTTGTGCCCCCCCGCCCCCCAAATTGGCACTTGCTGGCCGGGGAGTGGGGAGTGCTGGTCTGTTTCTTCCCTGAGAAACATCGGTGGCACTTCCAGGGTCAGTGATCAGCCACTAAAGGACCCCCTTCCACTGGGATCAGTGAACAGCAACTGGTCCCCCCTTCCCCCCAAGCCAGGGGGCACCAGTCACCCATGAATAGTACCAACTACAATCTTGTAATTACTAACATTATATTTTGGATTTCCAGGGAGAACAACATTTCCTGGGTGGTCCCCTGTTCTAAACAATTCCATTTGATTCACTAACATTGCTTTTCCTGACAATGAAGTAATGATATTGGGATCAGAAAGTCCTGGGGACAGAGTTCTAGACAGCTTTCATCCATACAGAGTTCAATATTAATGTCAAATTAACTTCACAACCTCAGTACAAAAAAAAAATCCTTTGAAGAAACAAAATATCAAGAGATGAAAGATTCATGTTGTAAAATAAGACCTATGAAAAGCACTGGAATTGGAGTTAAATATCACTGGGCATTTCTACACAACACACTTTAGTGCACAGTAGACTACTCTACCAAACAGTAAAGTGTCACCATCTATATGTGCAAGGAATTTACTACATGGTAAATTAAATTAATGCACAGTTAGCTATTACCTGAAAATACAGTAGTTACTACTCAGTAGTGCTCTAGTAGACATTGACTAGGAGCAAATTTTCTCCATGGTCAGCCTTACCAGCAGGGGATCACAGGGAACAGCGGAGTTCTTTGTCCCCAGTCCTGGCCCTGATTAGCTCCCAGATCTTCTCAGGACCCAGGATCAGATCAGCACCAGGATGGGGTCACTCTCTGCCTTCCATTGTCCTGGCACTACTCAGCTCCTAAATCCTATGGGGAGCCAGGAACTACACAGTGTCAGTATAGGCAGGAAAGGGGGTGGGACAGAGCGTGATCCCATCACTGGCGGAGAATCCCTGCCCAGCAGGGGGCTCACCAGCAGCTTCCCCAGAAGTGGGACAGCTGCCAGTAGGCTTGTTGGACAGGAAAACAGCCTGGGCATGGGGCTCTCTAGCAACTGAGTCCCAGTGTGCACAGAGCCAGGATACCCCTGCCGGCTACAGCAGCAGCTGTCTCCCAGCTCCATGCATATCAGGATCCCTCCAGCTACATCAGCAGTTGTCTTCTGGCCCTGTGTATGTTGGGACTTGCCCTTGTGCCTCTTGCCAGTGCCAAAGCTAGCACCCTGGGGGAGCATAGAGTTCCCCCTGGCTGCTATAAGGAAGCAGAGCAGGACAGGAAAAGCCCTGTACCAGGCTGTAACAGATGTGCTAACAGGGAAGGCTTACTTCACAGTATCTTAGTGCACAGTAAGCCTATATCTCATTAATAGCCCTTGTAGACATGCCCACTGATGTCATTTCTTGAGACAGTGAAGCTAACTGGAAAATTCACAGTTCAGGGGTAATGCAAGAATGGATTTCCCCAAATAACTGTGTTTTACAGTGCAAATGGATGTTTACCTCTACAGTGGTAATCTTCCACTCCATAGGGCTGGATGCAAGGTGTAAGCCATCTATGGTCTTGATTACTTCCAGCTTGAACCACTATTGGAACAGAATTTAGAGCACATGGGCCAAGGTTTCATCAGTGATATTGCCCACTACTTCAGTAGGGCAATTAATATTAGATTTGCTCTGGGGCCTGAAGTTGGTCATCCTGCTGCAACTGATAGTTCTGAGGGTCAGATTTTCTGTGGGTTTTTATTATTGGGAGGGTGAGGGGATTTGTGATAATCCCAAGATAGCCTCCATTCCTGGGCCTGGAGTGGCTTGTTTCCTTTGTCCTTTCTTTTGGAGCAGTGAGTGAGTCTGTCCTGTGGCCCCCACCATGGAGACACAGGTCCTGTTGGTGGTATTGCTCTTGTCCATTCTGGATAAAGTGATAGTGCCCTTTATGAAACTGTGTGGGTTTGGGAGTAGCAGCATCAGGATGAAGAATCAGAGAGGGCAGGGGTTATCTTCTTTCCTTCCTCTGCTCCTGGAGACGATAATTAATTCAGACTGCTGCATCAACAAAGGTACCAAACCTTGAGGGTTCCACCCATGTCAGTTCATGATCTACGTCTTCTCAAAGCACCCAACAGAACGAGTAGAGCTAGGTAACTTGTTCCAGTAAGTGTCTACTGGAACAGTAGAAAAGGGATGTATAGGCATCAGCAGTACCATGGCCTGGCAAAGGTTCCTTCATGCAACTTCTCATGTTTAGGCCTGATAGGGACCATTAAATACCATGCAGATTTCTTGAAGGATTGCCTCCCAATCCTGGAAAAGAAGGCTTTTATGCTCCAGCAGTGGAGAGACCCAATTCAGGGCATCCCCATCAGGAAACTTATGATGAGGCTCATCTGTGCCTGATCCCTAGAGGATATTCCAGACTGGGCTAGAAAAAAAAGGTGGCATTGCATAAATAACCCCCTGAAGCAGTACCAGCCCCCCCATTATATCTTTCAATTGGCAGAAGAGGGACATGGGACTCTGTGGGTGGACAGTGTTCTCCTCGCATAGCTTGCATGTCTCCGCATAAAGGGTGGTTATTCTCATGAGATGAAACAAGTGGGTTCAGCTGGTCTGACCTGGCTTTCTGATCTCTATGAGTTGTGGCATCCATGTGGACAGGTTCAAGGGAACCAACAGGGGATCAGGCTCCATGACATACCCTCCACACCAAATTGGTGGTCTGGGAACACGGTCATGCTGGACACTTCCTGTTCCTGCTCAAGAGACTATCTGGGGGAAGTAGTGTCAGCTGACCATGACCAGCCACAGTGACAGGAAATGGTCAGAGGTTTAGGCCTTATGGAAGCTTCAAGACAGCCTTGCTCACTCTGGGTGGTTAGCTTGCTGGGTGGCATGCCAGGGTGAGCAGTCATACTGGCCTGGCTGAGCCAACAGATTTGAGGCTGTGGCCTTACGATTAATTAGATTATTTTTTGGTGCATTTATGATCTGTTCCATTACTTCCGTATTTGCGTCCCATCTAGTGATTCTCACTTTAGAACGGGGTGAACAACCTGTGGCACACATGAAACAAGTATCATGCATGCCTGCTTGCTGGGTGTCAAATACAAGCTCAGTAAAGGAAGGCTTGAAACTCAGGCTACATATAGGAGACTGGAGGCAGGACACTTACGGAAGAGGAAGGGACATCACCAGGAGGAGCCAGATTAACTGTTCCCTGATCCTGCAGACATGAATCCTCTCTTGCCATATACAACTGTCATGGTTGCAGTTCCAGGACCCAAACTCTATCAGGTATACTCTGACAGACAAGAATCAGAGCAGCACTTGGGAAAGGCATGGGGATTAACTTATACAATGCCTGAAAAGATAGGCCATCACTACTTTAGAACCTTTTTGGGACTTTGTTGAAAAAAATGTACGTGATGAAATAGTTTTAGAGAAACTACTTTCCCTTTTTGACTACAACTTAAAAGTGTTGCCAGTTGATTGTTCCTGATTTATACCAGGGTCAATAAGAGCGGGATAAGGCCTATTTTTATATCCAGACTTGAGACTTTGAAAAATAAAGCCATACAAGACGAATTTAAATTGAAAGTTCTTGTTTGTGCTTTGTCTATTTTTTCCTTTTATTGATCCTTTTTATTTTATCTTTTTTTTTTCTTTTTAAGACCTTATTTAGATCTTCCATTTTTTGTTTCCCTCTTTTCTTTTTATTGTACCCTTAGAGGTTTGTGCTCTGTTTTTTCACAGGTAATATAAGGCTTTCATGTGTGAAGTGACCAAGTAAGATTTTGGTTATTTATGTCTTTTAAAAGACTCATATGTGATGAAAGACTTGTAATGGGGATTCTGCCTAACTTGTTTGAGAGTATTGAACAGACTTGTAAAACACAAAGTTTTCCTGTTTTCAAGTAACACTTTTGCAGTGTTGAGGAATACTATTAAACTACACTCTATCCAGCACCTTTCACACAAATTGTAATCCTAAACTCTTCATTATTTTATGCTGTTGTAGATGTCTAATTGAACAACTGCAACGGAAGAGATAAATGAAGGGATATAAGTGAAGGATAAAAGAGACTTTTTCCACATGTGGCTTCAAGGCAAAGAGGAACAGGAAATCCATGTAGACAGCATGAACAGTAAAAGCAATGGCTCTTGTACCAGTGAAAAGGAATCCAGTGGTATATGAGCAGAGAGAGGGAAATAAAACCCAACAAGATTGATTTTATATGTATTTCCAAATAAATGGAAATATGTAACACATTGAGAAGAAAGGAAAACTGAGCTTAGAGCTGTACTAGAGGTAAGGTTGAAGCAATGTTGCCAACATAACTGTAGGCAGATTTTGAAACAAAGAAAATAAAGAGAGGGGGGACAAATACCATTGCATGGTATGTATGTCTTGTTCAAGAGAAGCACTTCTGTTTCTTGAAACATTTTAACAGAAGTATTTTCAGATTAATTTTAGACCAAGGGGTCAGAGGGTGATGAGAGGAATGAATCACTGAAAGTGTAAGAAGCTACTTAAACTGGAGAATCATTGATGTAAAAGTGGTGGCTAAATAAGGAATGGCAAAAAGTAGTCTCTCACTGCTTTTAACTTCAAGTACTGACATTCTGGGAAAAGACAGCAGAGAGATGAGAATTGAACTCTGTGGGCTGCTAAAATGGAAGTATTGCCAGACAGAGAGAGCAATTTAAGAAGAAGAGGGAGCCGAACCATAAAAAGGGATTGTAAGTATCTGCAGGTGAGCCATGAGGAAAGAATGGTCTGAAGTGTCAAAGATTTTTAAAGCTGTAGAAAATACAAGGTAAAATGGGATTGCTGACAGTATAACAAGATTTGAGAGGCTGCATGAAAAGATAGGAAGCCGACTGGATGGTTAGAAGGAAGGTCCTACAAACTAAAAAAGAAGTGAGGTGACATACTGCAAAATGTGTGGAAGAGAACAATTAATGAGAAAAGATATTTGGAGAAACTGGAACTTAACATGAAAAAGTGAATTCCTATTTCTATAATGGCAGCTATCTGAAGACAGAAGAAGCACATTAACCATTTTGTAATGGAAACAAAACTTGCTAGGACTTTTGGAAAGCAGAAGCAGAAGTTGGGGAACTCAGTAAAACTAAAATGTCATGAATACAATATCGGACAATTATCAGAACCTGACATATACTGATTCCCATTATGTGCAGATAATTCCATCTCTTCATACTTCATCTGATTTGATTCTTTTCACTGTTCTCCTTTAAAACTGGAGTTCAGCTAGGTAGTCTGGCAATAGGATCAATATTACCAATGTCACTGTGGTATTTGATTGAACAAAATTTTGCCTAGCTTATCATTAAAATTGCTGAATTCTTATTGCTAGAACTCAATTAATTCCTGTCTTTCTAATTTGATTACATTTTTGGATTCTCCTTGCATTTTAATTGTCAGTAGTTTTTCCTCTGCCCTTCTGCTCTGAATTGTTAAAACCTAAGAGGCTTATGCTTTGGTTACACTTTTCATTTTCATAGGTATCTCAGTTCATGGCTGCAAACCTGTTTCTTTTCTTTGTCCTCCCCTCCCCTTTCACTAGGAGAATGCTGTGTAGATGACAATGTCTCATTTACAAGAAGACCCCAATAAAGAAAGTTAATAGCAGAAGAGCTTAGGTCTCCTAACACTTCTGATTTAAGAAACTCTTTTTACTTTTGTACAATCCTGTCATGATACTTTGTGCAGCTAAAAAAAATATTCTCATCTGACCGTATTGAAAAATCCATTTTTGTTTTTATTCATGGGATTGCCTACAGGTTCCATGAATTGCTTTTGGGTATTAAGATAAACTAAGACATTTAGATAAACTGAGCAGGAAAAAAAGTAAAAAACAAAGGAAACAGAAAATATCAAACTGGGTCAGAACACAGGTCCATGTGGGGTCAGGCCAACTCTCAGGATCCCAATATCAAGTTGTTAGACAGGAGGGCGTGGTATACAATTGCACAGGCACTCATATCACTGATGCAAGCACATACATACCCTAATGATAATGACATTGAAACATACACGATGCACACATACATACACAGATACGCACAGGTTAAACACTGACTCGAGTGATAGTGTGTGTGTGTGTGTGTGTGTTGGTGCTTTGTGGTGCCTATGCTTGGAGTGCTTGCTAACTAAAGAGCAAGTGACAGAGATCAGGGAAAAAGGCAGTGGGGATGAGGCAATAGCAGTAGCACAGACTGGAGGGAAAGGCAGTGGGAATGAGGCAATAGCAAAGAAACAGAAGTTTGCAGGGAGAGAGGAGCTCAGGATGGTTGGAGTCACAGGAGCATGGGACAGGTGTTGGAGGTGGTGGTGATCCAGAAGTAGGAGAGGGAGAAATGAGACAGAAGTTAGAGGGGTGAGGAGCAGAGATTGGAGCAGGGCTGGAACTGTAGTAAAGCAAAACCCAACTCAGGGGTCCAAATAACAGGGTGATTGCTACCTATCCAGGCTGGAAGGGGGTCCTCGATGGCCACTTGGGATCTTTCTTCAGCAGGTGTTGTCCAGAAGAGATCACCGGCAGGGCTTCTGGGTTGATAGGCAGCATGGCGTGAAGCAGGTCTGGTCCAGGTGAAAATGGCATCCCAAGGAGTCAGGTCTTCACTACCCCCTTTTATGGGGCAGACTACCTCTGATCTCCTATAGAGAGCGCCTGTCCAGGCAATGTCAGTCCTGTTCCAGATGTTTATCCTGACCATGTACAGCCTTGGCACAATGGCGGGTTGCCTCATCTTTTGTTTCATGAATGCGGAGGGTGATTCCAATGGCTGGGTCATTGGTCTAGGTATTGGTTTTGATGGTGGGGTGATTTAACAGGGGGTCCTGCTATCATTGTGTTTCACTCATCCATTAACTCTTTAGTTTCAGACACTCAAGGAAAACCAATTTACATAGGAGGCGTAGGTATGAGTCATAGTTGTAACATATTGCATAGGGCAGGGGACACAAGATGGAAGCTTGACATTACTTTACAGACACAGGCCTAGATCATACAGTATTAATATGAAACAATAGAAATTAATGCAATAGTGATACAAATTCAATATAATACAATATAAAATAGTAAAAATCAATACAAACATAGCAGAACACTATTTACAATATAAAAAAGGAGCTTATTAAAATAATATCATACAAGAACTTAGCTTAGCTTACCTAGTACTACTTGTAATCACTTATACGGGATAGAGGGGTCAGTGAGAAAGTCAGAAATGGTTAAGGGAAGGGGAGGGAATGTATTTTTTTAAAAATTAAAAAAAAGAAAAACTGGGGCGGGGGCACGTTGCTACACATGTATCCAGTATCCAATAATCCAGTATCTTTGTATCCCACAGTGGCAGAGAATAGATTCTGAAAAGAAGAGTGTTTTATTCAGGGCGTCTTTGTCCCCTTGCTGCCAGTTACAGCTTCCAGAACTCAGAGGAGCTTGCAATAGTTGTGAAACTTGAAGAAATTCAAGAGACACAGAAAATAGAAATAGTATTGAAACCAAAGCTTCCAAGGTTTTGTGTTATCTCAGAGATAGTGTGTGTGTGGGGAGGTGTCTTTTTTTTTCTTGTTTGTTTTTTGCCACTGAGTGGTTAACAGTAGCTATAGTATACCATGAGAGAAGAGCCTTTTTGGCTAAAGACAGACATTCAAAAAGCCTGAGCTTGAATTGATTCAATCTTTGCAATTTATTCCAACTCACCTAGGTTCAAGGGGTTTGCAATCATACAGACATTCCCTCTGGACTGAGGAAATGCAGGCAGATGCCTGCAGTGTTTCAGGATAGAAGCCGGAGTGTACTAGAGCAGCCTTCTCTTCCCTTGGACAATGCTGAGCTGAGGGAGGGTGTGGCCTGGTCCTGTCAGAACACTCTGATTAGGAAGAGGCGTAAACCCCTACCCTGGCCTCCATCATCCCAGGCTTTTCCATGCTCACTGCTTTGGGTCGGAGCATTGCCAGATCCTAACCCCCCTCTGAGACAAAGGGGGGATGGGGGAGGGAGGGTGCAGTGCATGCATCTGTTGATGATACTGAGCTTTTCAATCTCCCTCTCCCTGCTTCTTCATACTGTCTGCAAACCTGACAGGGCTGCAAACCAGCAGGGAGATGATAAAACTAGCAGGGGGCTGATAATAGAGTGTTTATCAGCTCATCAGTAAAACAAAAGTCTCTCTCATGAGTTCAAGCTCTTCTTAAACACCTTTTTCCAAGGAAGAGGTAAAGGGACATTACTAGCTGACCTGTTGATTAGCTCCAAAAACCTCCAAGTAGATACTGCTCTGTCCTCCTGTCCCAATGAAATTGGGGACACACACAGGCACCCCTCAGCATTAGCTAGCATACCACATGCCTAGGGTCAATGGGGATGTGGTTCACGTTGTGGGAGAGGGAAGGGAGGGAGAGGTGGATCCTTGCTTGAGCAGCAAGGTGGTGGGGGCAGGGGGAAGCCAGGTAAAACTTGTTGTACCTGCAGTCTCCTCTGGAGCTCTGGCTAGAGAGTGGAGGGGTTAACCTGTTCTCTGGAGTAGACAGCCCAGCCCAGGGCTGCAAAGCATCTGGGATGCTGGAGGACTCTGGTTTAATTTAGACCAGGAAGGGGTCTGGGACAGACATTGCATAAACCAGTTTGACCCAAATCAATTAAGTATGATACTACATTCAACCAGGTTTGTTTTAAACCAGTTTCAGCTATTTTGATACTGGTTTATTTGCAATGAACTTATGTTCTGTTACAGGTTTAAGCCAGTTTCTGGTCACTTAAACCGGTTTGTGTGTCATGTCTGTTCCTAGCCTTCCTGATAGAGCTGGATCTCCTTGTCCTCTACATGTAAAGGCCTGTGGAATTTTTACCAGCTGAGCATTTTATTACCCCTTTTTCAGATTTAAAAATCTAATCACATTCGATCTGCTACCACTTAGTGATCTCTATACCGATAAGAAGAGTAACACCATTGGCAGAGAGATTAAAATATAAAAACACAACAATTATCTCAAGATATAAAGATAATGGTATTTAGAAAAAAATAAAACTTTTTTTTCTCATTTGATAGAAAGTTTAACAATATTTAAAATCCTTTTAAAAACAGCTCATTGTTGAAAGTGCTTAATAATTTAAGAATGTAACATTTTACTTTTAATAGAGACTGACTATATTTTCATTAAATATTAATTCTTGATATAAAAGACAATTTTTAAAACTAACTTAACCTAAAAGAGTTCTTTCTTCTTACCATAGGATGAAATAAATTTGTATTTTATGGATGTGTCTACACATTGCCATAGTGATGCACTACATCACCATAAGGCACACTACAGCAATATAGTGAGCACGTAAGTGTACATGTGATCAGCAGCTATTTGACTGTATCAGTGCACTCCTCCCATTTTAGCGCACTCCTATGTCAAAATAGCAGCAAAATCTAACCATGTATCATGCACACAGTGCAGTACATTACATGGTTACTTATTTCCAAAAGGAAGTACTGAAGCATGGCACCATAACAACATCACCAAGTGGTGGCATGTAGACACACCCTATGTACTCTCTCCTTGCCCTGCTTAGGAATCCACACAACATTTATTAACATAGAATGAAATGTATGATGGGAAGAAAAGGAAACTGGGGTGAGGGGGACTTCATACACAAAATCCTTTACCCCTCCTACCCCAGTTTATTGCCATATTAATGTTATGATTGCTAGTTAAGGGGTCACAGAAATTTAACTCTACCTTCTTATACATATACATATCTTTGTGTTCATAAATTTGAAAGGAAACATTGTGATGAGCTATATTTGAATATAATTTGCATTTTTATTTCACAATAATGTTAGAGTAAGGTGATAATCCACCTGATAATGTGCAAAATTATCTATTCATAATACATATAAGCACACACTGCTTAGTGACAATAATATATATTACAATTATAATGCATGTATGTATATGTGTATGTGTGTGTGTGTATTTATATATACAATATGTGTGTATATCTATATAATTTGTCACTAAATTCACGAAGCTGTATTGCAAGAGATAGCACTGATTGTATGATGCTGCAAGAGATTACCATTGAATAAAATATTGGCAGCTGCTGCTGTGTTATAAGCAAAAATGTTTCCATGGTTGCAACTACTTACAGAGCTTCAGTAGTGTTATTAATGGTGGATGTTTCTGCTGTAAGGGGAAAGTCATAAAATGACTTTTTCTTGCTTGTCATTGGAAAATCTGCTTGGGTGTGGCAGTAAGAGACAATTGGTTTGTGGCTATTTTATTCCATTGGCCACTGTCATTATTCTTGCTTAAACTCAAGATGCATTTAAAGTAAGATCTTGTCAACAAAAGACAATTTGCCAATTTCCACTGACTTCAGTATAAGTTATACTGGTGTAAATGGAAGTAAAACTTTCCCCATATTTTTTTTTTTTAAATACTGTGAATAGTGTTGTCATGAATAAATTGTTTCAATAACTATATTGGTTTTTCTTTTGCTTGGTTATTTTATTTAGAAGTTCAGCAAATCTGCCTCACTCCTAATTCATTCCATATAATTCAGTGATGAACAATATTACAACACATGATCTGATGCTCTGAAATTTGCCTGGGCAGCTGACATGAAATACCACAGTCAACCTAAGACCTTTATTTTCAAGCTATTGCAAAGTATGACTCAATTTGAACCTCATATTCTGTTAATATTATCAAACTGGCAAAATAAATTATGACTTTCTTGAGACCTTTTAAAGTAGTCTGTACTTCATGAGCAATGCATGCTCCCAGAGGCTGGGGAGGCACAGTGACCACCCGCAGGTGGCCACGGTGGTGTCAATGGGGGGGGAGCACCCACCAGTTGTTGGCAACTGCCCACAGGCACTGGCAGCTGTATCGGTAGTGAGGGTGGGGGGAAGAGGGCAAATGGCTACCACCTGGAAGTGCCGCTGGCAGCGTCTGTGACACTTCTGTCAGGGGGCACATGTGCACCTGTGTGCACCCTCTACACGTTGCCAATGATCTACTTCCTCTGATGGGGGAGAAAAAAAAGCAAAATGGCATCCATATCTGGAAACAGCAAAGGCATGGAATTAAAGATTAATAGATATTAATGTTTAAAGGGACAGTTGCAATCAACTAAGCTGGCCACCTGTGCAGTTTAGGGCATAGAATCTCACCTATTAGACTTAGATATCTACATTTTGGCTCTAGTTCAACCTATGATTAATCTACCTTTTTCAAAAATAGACAATTTGAAATGAAAAATTCATTTGATAGTTATTTGATCACATTCCTGAGAATCTGCTCCACTGAGTAGTTTTCTTCACTGTTTATTTATAGACATATACACATTATACACATACACATATATATTTCATTTAAACCTTTTGGGCATGCCCCCATGAGTGAGAATTTGTGTTCCTTGGGGATAACTAGCAATGGCACATTTGTGCTGCTGCTAGTTGTCCCCTGGCATGCCCCTGCACACGTATTCTGGAATATGGCAAGCTGCCCCAGTTGGGTAGAGGAGGCTGAGGCCAGCACCTGAACTGGTCCCCGTAGCCTTATCTGCAGCCATGGGGGCTTCCCAAGGCTGCAGTGGTGGAGTTCCAGGCATGCGGAGCCTGGCCGGCAGCCAGAATGTGGCTCTGGCTGGTCAGGCTCCAGTTTTGGGTGGTGCACACGGCTGCCGCATGCACTTCCTCATGTTCTTCTGGCATGGGAAATCCTGGTTTCTAAAAATGCCACTGCACTGCAAATTAGCATGGTGAACACAGTCATGTGCAACGTGTGCAATTTGTGGTGCTGAAGACGGGTTGGCAGTACCACAAACCACGTGTGGGGATGTACCCTTTGTTTTCAACATCAGCTACTGGCTCTTCTTATGCTCTTGATTTGCTATATTAGTGTTTCTGTGGATTATTTTCTTATAAATTTATGTTTTAAGCAATGATGAAGAAGCAACAATTAGGTCCATATTTTATGCTTACATTTTCTATACCTTTATCCATGGGTAAAACTTTCTATAAGCCTTTAAACAATAAGGCATCAGAATTCAGATACAAGTATTTAAAAAAATCTGACTAGTTTCTGCTCTCTAGTTGACAAGTAATACATTATGAAGAGAATTTAGAAAACAAAAAAAACAAAAGCCTTCATTTGTTGAAACTTTTTTCCAATGGTTAGATGTCAACATTTTAGAAAGCTGACTTTCTATTATTTGACATACAACACTTTGCAAAACAAAAATATACACTTACACTTCTCTGTGAATAAGTCCCATTTGATTTATTTCTTTTTCCCTTTTACTTCTTTCACTTGCAACTGTTTTTACACGTCAGTTTTCTTTCTTTGTTTTTGTCTCCTATATTAATATATGCTTTTTTCTTTTACAGCTTCTGTTACTATGATGCTACTGAGTTATCAGCATTACATTGGTCATCATTTGCCACTTTCCAGAAAAAATTAAATATCTGATTGGCCTGCCAGGCATGGGGTGTTCAGGAACCTGCTAGAATTGGCTTTTAGTTATCCTTGACATTCTAAATATCTTCTGCAGAACAAAAATGTCACTAGTTCATGCTTTTCAGAGGGGGGGAAATGCCCCAAATGTTCTGCGTAACTCTTATGAAAGTTAGAAATGAAAAATTGGTAGTAATGAGTGTCAGCAAAAATCTTTTCTACCAGAGCTATCCCATACCAAGCATGTACTCAGAACTTGTCTTTTTATTGGTTTTGTTACAAACTATAAAATGCAAATCCAACATAATTAAAATGTTTGTGTGAAAGGTAAACACATTCTCAGATTTTATTGGACATATCGCCTGATAGAATTTGCTGTCCGGTGCAGTGTAGATAGGGCCCACACTATAACTAGGGTCCCAGACTTCAGAAGGGCCAATTTCAGAGAGCTCAGGAGGCTAGTTGAGGAGGCGCTGTGGGGCTGTAGGGTTGAGGATATGGGCATCCGTGAAGGGTGGACGTTCCTTAGGGAGACGATCCTCCGAGCCCAAGGGGCAACCGTTCCTGCCCGATGCAAGATGGGCAAAAGTGCCCGGAAGCCCCCGTGGCTTAATAGGGATATTCGGGGGGCCCTGAGGGCAAAGCGGGAGGCTTAC
>JAGPOW010000261.1:129048744-129080363 GCA_030014935.1 Caiman crocodilus
CAGTTAGGGTGGCTAGGATGTGGAACCGGCTTCCTAGGGAAGTTGTTCTTGCTCCTACCTTGGGCACCTTCAAGAGTAGACTAGATAGGTACTTGGCTGGGGTTCTGTGACCCTGGCACTCGTTCCTGCCATTGGCGGGGGGTCAGACTAGATGGCCTGCTCTAGGCCCCTTCTGTCCCTAGATACTATGGTATAATAAATTCTGCAAACCTTTACAAATTTAAGAGGCTTGCTCATATTCAGAAACTTGGTTAAAAACTGTCCAACAACTTCTAGATCCGGGCAAAAGCATTGCAGAAATAAGTCATTTTTTGCTACCATAGGACATTTTATTTTCCTCAACATTTGTAGATGACTCAACACTTCAGTGACAATAAAACTGGTGTGGTGACCCTACATTATTTATCTAGCTGTGCAATGCTTAAGCAATCATTCAAGACAACTGTGTGTGTGAAGTGGGGAAGGCTTCCATTTTCTAAACAACATATTTGTGCTGGGAGATCAATATTCTAACAAACAAATTTCAACAGCAGTTTCAGCTGAGCTGGGCAGATCACACAGATATGAAATGCAAGGTATCTTATTCTTTCAAATTAGGTTTTGTGTTTAAAAAAAGGAAAATAGAAAATGCCTTTACTGCCTGTTAATTCCTCCTCCTAGTCTTTCTCCAAATTTATATAATGCTACTAAGATACACCGGTTTCCCAATATAATTCAGTAATAAATATATGTTAGAGAATAAAAATCTATACAAAAATAAATCCTTAGCTGTTGTTATAGCACTAATATAAAGTATGTTCAACAATCTATGCCTTTCAAACTAAGTCACATGAAGGTTAACTGGTTTGTCTGACTGTACAAAAGGACTACTCTAAGTTATAGACATCACTAGAACTCAGCAGTCCTTGACTTCTGATCACCTGTTCAGACCATTTAATAGCTCTTTCTTCTAGTCCAGACTAGCTGAATATCAGTGTTTGACATCCCATGTAAATGACCTGTAGATTAAAGGTATAAGCTTCTAAATATAATGTGCATACTCTTAACTGTGCTTAAGCTACATGCACACACTGGACAATATGAGTGAATCTACATATGCATGTTACTGTGGAGTAGTATAGCAGATATCCTGCTTTTCTCTGTTTAAAAATCCCAAATGTTCTGACTTACCCTCCATCTGTGATTTTCTGAGATTAAAATGAAACACCGCTATATATATATAGATATGAGTCGAACACTATTTTATTTATATATTTACAATTTAAAGCAGTTTAGAAGCCCCAGTCTTTATAATAGAATAAATTCTAGATGCATATGTATTTTGGCATTTGATTTTGTTTTTTTAACATAGAAAATCAGAGCATCCTCTGCCTGCTTTGCTCACCAAGGTGCAGGTCTAGCTGTGGTTATCCCCACTGGTGCTTGGTGGCACTGAGCAGCCCTGATACGCTGGTGCATTTCTTAGAAATGTTTAGCGAGATCCTGTATGAAGTGAGAAGGTGAGAGGAGGGTTTGAGGAGTGAGACAAAGGTAATAAACTTTCTGTTTTTTGCAGGGCTTCAATTTTTTGAATTGGAGCAGAGTTGTTTAGCTAGGAAGACAGCAGAGCTGAGAAAGGAGAGAATAAATGTGGGGAAGGTTACTGAGCATCTCTGGAAGATGGCATATGACCAATGTGAAAGCAGGAGAACAAGAAAGATGTCTGTGATGAGGAAGGGCTGGAACATGTCATTACAGACATGGCAGTAGAGGAGAAGTGAAAGATACAAAGATGTAGGAAGCTGATGCATTGAGAGAATAATTTGTTGTTTTGACTCCATACACCTTTTACCCTGACATTCTTCCCAGATGACCCAATGTTAAAGTGGATTGGCTCTGGGAAGTTGATCCAAGGAGGTTGGCTAGAATAAGAGAGCACTGAAATGACACGGGGTATCAGCTGAGTCTGAGATACAAAGCCAATTGTCACTACAGATTTGTGATGGAGGCAAGTGGATGATCATAGTGGTTCACTCTAAGGATAGGAATAGGTAGGGCAGGAACCAAACAATCCAGAATGGAAAGAGACACACAAGGTAGCAGGAGCAGAGAAAGGCAGGTGTTAGACAGGGATCTGGGTTGGAGCAAAATACAGTTCCATATAGGCAAGGTGCAAGTCAGAACTGGGCAGGGGAAGGCATAGGCTAGGCAAAGATACAGGCAGGACTTTAGGGAAGGATCAAGGCACAGGATTAGGTGAGACCTAGTCAGGTAAGCAGGCTGGAAATATATGGGCTTAAACAAAAAAAGAGACAACATGGTAGGCAGGCAGTAGGATGGGATAAGAGAGATGTACTAGAAAGAAGGAGCAAACTCTTTGCCAGTCCCAGTTCCCCACTTTGCAAAATTTGATTAACTGAAAAATTGATTAAATTATGTTGGTAACAGACTCTCTGTCTTATTTATGGTTACTTGTTCTGTTTCATTGTTAAAGCATGGTTTATTTGTTAAGTGGTAGAGATGACCAGATACTCCTCATTATATGGAAAAAGTCAGTAGCAATGTAACTATTTTTCCTTCCTGTCAGAAGAAGGAAATGGTTCTATGTTGATAAGCACACAAACAACTTCACTGGGATCAAAATATGTTGACATATTTTACATTTTCTCCAGATTTTGTAATGACGTGTTTCCCAAGTGAATTTGAACACCCCAGAGTCCATTAATAACTGGAAGAACAAGTTGAGTACTGTCAGCACTCCTTCCAGGCAGCTTGAGATATAAAAACTAGTGGCCTGTCTAAATGATTATAAGCAGATATCCAGGGTATGTGAGAACTATTCTTAAATTAAGTAATGCATGTTTAAAGTTTATTTAAACTCCTTGAAAATAGGAAGTGGTCTATATGGTGACTACCAAATAGCATCTATTTTATAGTTAGCATATAACATTCAGGTAAATGCTAATATTTACCTGAATCCAAAGTAACATTGAGTTTAAGATTTCCCCCCAATAATTATATTTTATACATGTTAAATCATAAATGTATTACAATTTTCCACGTGTAGAATTTAACCCTCATATGACTTCCTGCCTCCACTAGCCAGGCATGTCTTCCTGCCACTTCTATCCCTGCCATTTGGGACTCAAGTAAAACTGAGGCTGCTGTTGCTTTCAGTCAGACTAAAGTTTGGCTGTAAGAGAAGCTTACAAGAAATGTATATGAATGTGAATGTCTTACTAACAGCTATGTGTGCATGTTAAATGTTGTTGCTACAGTTACTGCTGCAGATCAGGGGTTGGCAGCCTTTTGCAAGTGTGGGCTGGAGCTTGTGCTCTGGATATTGCTGCAGATTCTACCAGGAACAAAATGTGAGGCATGGGAGTGGTGGAAAATATCAGTTGTGTGTGATCTTTGCAGTTTTGGGGCTGGAGGAGGAAAGGTCTGGTAAATCAATCCTGTCTACTCTTACCCCAAACTGGGGGATCTTACCCCTCAGGGGTATCAGCTCCTCCACTTATCTCACATGGACATGGCCCAGCCCCATCCCTCCCCAACCCTACTCCCTCTGTTCCCAGAGACTCTGCCCCGCCACAGCCTCCCATTCCCACAGACCCACTGTACCTGTGTTCTGGCTATTGCTGCAGCCTAGAAGTCTGCACCACTTTGAGCAGCTACTACCAGATTTCCTCTGCAGCAAGAGTAAGCTCAGATGCTGCAAAACAGCAGGCTTTATAGTGAAGTCCGTAAGAGGGGATGGGAAGCGTGGTGCAGCTGTATGCTGCCAGTACCACATGTCAGAATGGATCTCCTTGTGCTGGATCAGACCTTTTTTGTGGGTTGGTGACCTCTCCTGCAGATGTTTTTTTAAAGACCAATATTGCTTCCATTTAACTCTTAGGGATTTTTCCTTTAATGGAATTAAGATATCACTGGATGGATAGTGTTAGGAGAAGCTGATCAATTTTAGCCAGCGCGAGAAATCACTTGAGCTTTTTTTTTGTCTGTGTTCTGGATTCATATTTTCCAACATTTATTTGTGCTCTTTCTCATCAGTGTTGCTCAAAGGGAGTGTTTCTGCCTCCCAAACTCATCTTTAGATTCTTTAGAAGCCATCTGTCTTCTGCATGATGCTGTTTGCTTCTAGAATGCCTGGAGAACATTCGAAGAATAAAGCTGTGTTCTTTTTTTTTTTTGTTAAAAATTAGACTTTTTAAGTAGAAACCAGTATACCTTATCACATGAATAGTTAAACCATTGATTTCTTGTTTTTGATGCTTAAGAATTGATCCCAGTTAAATGCAACATTCTTTTTTTCCTTTTTCCACAGAAGATTAATTCTCTCCATAATTCTTTTTGGAACAAGTATTCCCTGAAATTGTTCAACTAAATTAAGAAACGATTATAGGTGCCACCTCCATGCCTCATCTCAGTTGTTCTAGTGCCATTAAAGCCTCTCTTCACTGAAGTAGCGTAGACTGAGAGAAATTTTCAAGATCACTTGACTTGCAAACAATCTTTTAGCAGAGTTGTTCATCTCTCAATGAGCCTTGACAGTGTGGCACATTAGCCCCATTCCCTAAGCTATTCATTGAAACTGGTTGAATTTTAACCCCAAGTGTTAGGAGAAGAGGGAATATTCAGCCTTTTCTCCTGAGGCATTCAAAGTCACTTGCTCTGTGGATAATTTTCTGTATATCCTGAAAAACCAGCTCACAACATTCAGGAGGCTTGGAAACTGCACTATGTCCTAAATATGACGAAATACACACTGTATTTTAACAAGGTTTGATTAGAAAAACTGATTTAATAAAATTATTTCAGGTGACTGTGGTCCTGTAACTTGCCCCTTGGAAACTGCTTTTGAAGATTCAAGAAAGGATTGTTTTCTTTAATTTGTGGAGAAAATGGCTAAAAATGGATATGCTGCATAGTCATTGGTTATTTTCCTGGTGCCGATAATACAGAACTGTAAGCTATGATTACTTTTCACTTATAACTGGTTGGATTATTTGTTGCTGAAGTCAGAGATAAGCATTTTCTCTAAAACGTAAATTAGATGTATGTTTATTTTAAAGACATACTCTTATTTTGCTGTTTCCTTATTTGGAGTTTTCCTTATTTAGAGACTCAAGGGATTTCTTTGAGTCAACCTTAGCTACTTTAGCTACCTTTCAAACGTCTGTCTCTATAGGTGCGTAACACATTACATTACATACATCTACCACTGACATCACAGTTCCATCAACTAAAATGCACTATATGCAAGCATTCACAAAATTTCAACCATTAAAAAAATGGCCAGTGTGGTGGAAATCTCCACTGTATCAGACAAGGCTGAAGCGCCAACAAATTGCAGTTCAAGCATCTGAGTGAGCGCTTGCATACAACTCCAATTACATACAACCACAGTATCCCAGAGTTCCCTACTCTGCTGTTTCTCCTCCAGGGAAATACTCTATGACTCAGGCTATACTCCACTGCTGCACCCTGAGTGACATCCCCTCCCCTTGACAACTCAGGGACTGGAAAGTCCAGTCCCTCTCCATAGTTCAGAGGCTGTGGAGATGTCGAAGTGCTGGGGCTGTGCTTGCCCCCATCCCAACCCCAAGTTTACCCCCTGACCCATCCCCACCTAGATCCTGGCCTATCGCTGACCTTGTTGATCCTGAGCCCCTTTTCCACCCCCAACCCAGACCCTGGCTTTTCTCTTCCCCCACTAGCCTTGTGACCCTTTAACCTGCCTTTTCCTACCTGGACTCTAGCCCTGCTATCCCTCAGCTCCCTTAACCCTTGCCTCCCAATCTTGGACATGGCCCACAACTGCCCCTGTGGTCCCCAGAGACCATTGATCCCCCTACCTCCACCTGTATAGCAACCTAACCAAACAATTCCCCCTATCTCCTCCTGTCCACCCCACAGAATCTACATGGAACAACATGTAAGGGGTGGTGACAGGTCCTAGTTGTGTGTGATCTCTGCAGTTTGGGGACATGGGGAGGTAGGGTCTGTCAACCTTGTCTCCTCTTGCCCCCAAACTGTGGGGATCCTGGCCCAGTTATCACCCCCCACCCATCTCACATGGGCATGATCCATCCTTCCCCAGTCCTACTCCCTCTGTTCCTGGGGACTCTTCCCCACCCCCATTACCACAGATCCACCCTTCCTGTGTTCTTGGTACCCCCATCACCTCTTTCCCCCTCACAAGAACCCCTTGACTGCCCCCCACTCCAGGCTTCCCCTGACAGACTGACAGCTGAGGGATGGAGAGAGTATTGTGTGGCAGGGGGGGCACCCCTTGAGGCATTAGCCAGTAGGCCTTGATGTGCTCCTTGGGCCCCCGTCATCTGTAGCCAGGAAAACAGAAGAGTCTGCAAACCATGCTGAGATGTGTGCTTTGGGATTGGGTGTTTTTAGCATTGCAGACAGCCTGCAATACTAAAAGGAAGGTAAGCCATCAACCAGTTGAACTTCAACAGGTTGTTTTGAACTTTTGCACACACTCTAAATAAGGATTATAATTAGTGTTGGGCAATCTTAAGTTAGCAGTAGCTTTTTTATATTTTCAATAAACCTAGATATGAAAAGTCATTTAATATGAATTTATAGTTGAAATTTAAAATGATAACCTTATATTTATTTTACAATCATGTTAGCTTCTGTTAAATACCATATTTACCTGATTCTAAGATGAGGGGTATTTTTTTACCTCATTTCACATGGGGGAAAAAAAATCCCCTCACCTTAGAATTGTGTATGAGAGCTGGGGGGCAATGTGCTGTGCAGGCAGCTGCTGTAGTTCTGGCCAATACCTCTGCACCCCCACATATCTCCCCATCTTGTGCAGCCCCTGCTACCCTACCTGACCATCCCTCTTTTCCTTACATTTGCTCAACACCAGGTTTCATACATGCAGAAGCTTGGAGGCACTTAGCAAAGCCCCAACCCAGTCCCATAGCAGCGTAATGCAGCATCCGTCTCTGTTATGGGAGAGGGGTTGGTGCTATGCTCAGCGCCCCAGGCTAGAATAGGGACAGAGCCTGCCACATGGACAAAGAATGGAGGAGAAGGAGGGAGAGGGATCACTGGAGGATAATCTTGAGAGGGTCCAAAGGAGAGCAACTCATATGGTTAAGGGTTTACAGGCCAAGCCCTAAGAGTGGAGACTAACAGACCTGGACCTTTTCAGTCTCTGCAAGAAAAGGCTGAGAGGTGATGCTGTGGCCACCTACAAATTCACTAGAGGGGTACATCAAGGAATTGGAGATGCTCTGTTCACCAGGGCACCTCTTGGGGAAACAAGGAACAATGGTCAGAAACTGACATATAGCAGATTTAAGTTAGACATCAGGAAAAACTTCTTCACAGTGGGAGTGGCTAAAATTTGGAATGGGCTTCCAAGGTACGTGGTGCTCTTCCCTACTTTGGGCGCCTTTAAGGGAAGGCTGGATAGGCGTCTAGCTGGGGTCATCTGACCCCAGCACACTTTCCTGCCCAGGCAGAGGGTCAGACTTGATGATGATCTGTTGAGGTCCCTACCAACCCCAGCATGTATAAATCTATTAATCTATGAGGCTAGAGGGGAGAGGTGGATGTGAGACAAAGAGGCTGGGGTGGGGCAAAGAGGCGGAGGGAAGAACAAAAGGAAGAGCAAAGGCAGAGGGGGAAAGGGAGGTGAGACTTTGGCGGGGCAGGCATAAGCAGGAGGCAAGCTGCTTTACTCTCCTCCCTGCACCAATAAGTAGGATGACTTAAAGCTGACCCTCCAATAATTAGTTTCTATACATAGAAAAGTATAGCACATTTATAAATATTCCATGTTTAGAATCTAATCAGTGGGGAGTCATCTTAATTTCAGCGTCATCTTAGATTTGAGTAAATATGGTGTGTTTATATATAAACCCCCTTAGTATTATGTGCCTCCTGTATGTTGTGTTGTTGACATATTAGCCTTAAACCATGAGTATAATGACATCTGCAACTCCTTAGAGCTGTGGTAGACTTCTTAAATGCCACATACCTTTTAATTGAAGTAATGGTAAAACAGAAGTACAGCTGGAATATTTCTGTGCATTGCTTATTATTAACTCCTTCAAGACTTCCTGCTGTTATTGTAGTAGCCGCTAGAATATTCCATGTGGCGTAAGGGAATGGCCAGGTAGAAAATGGGGCTAAAATCAGGATGCTGTAGAGGTGAATATTAAGCTGCCTTTGCACAGGAGTCTCTGATTTGCATTTTCCACAGTTTAATCATAACCAAGGATGTGACAATAATTGCGGGCTTGAATCTGTGAGATACTGCGCTCTCTACTTATAGTAGTATAGTGGTAATGTGGGGCATGAGTTTAGACAGTTGGTTAGTTATCATTCCTATCGGTAGAGACTAGTATAAATAAAAAACCTTCAGGTTCAAGTAGTGTCCCCCATTCAGCTCCATTTACCCTAATCTTTTTTGGAAGATAGTTTCTGTAAAAGCATGTCCCTTCTGAGCCTAATTTCTTTCACTGTGCTATGGAAACAGAATTTTGCATATGTATGAAAGTCCCAAATAGCACAAGATTTAAAGGTGAATGTCATATGGATAGAATTAACTTTTCATTTCCTGTGGTCGTATTTGTTTTGATTATATTAACTATCATATTCACCACATACAGATTCCTCTCATGCAACTCCATGGAAATTACTTAGGGAAGAATATGTCCCTTTGCAGATTGCATTTTCTGTATCTGAATAGGTTATTAAATATAATTTTTCAAAAATAATGTACCACCAAAAGGATAGCATATACAATATTCCAGCATATCATTACTTTTTAAATCTTAATTTCTAAATTTTCTTATTCTTTTTTTCCTTTTGTAAACTGCCAATGAAGTGTGAGGTGAAATGATTGTTTGATCATTCAATGAATACTGAATTTCACCATATTGTTTCTCTTTTTGTCAGATACAGAACTAAAGTCTAGGGCCAGATTAGATAATCTTTACGGACAGTATTTTGTTCCTCCAGATTAAGTTCACAAGTCTTTGCCCCTCAAGAGAGCTCAAACTTCCTAGGTTTACCCTCTTTGTAGATATATGGCTCCCATATAGTGAGAATAAGCGCAGGCAGGAGAGAGCAACACAAAGGCTTATGGAGGAGGGTGCTGAGGAGGGGATGGTTGGCTCAACACAACTGCTTGCCACTTGATCCCCATGCTAGTTCACTCTGGGCCAGACTGGACCTTCCTGTGCCAGATCCAACATCTTCACAGGCTGGATACAGTCTGGGATGTAGTTTACCAAGCCCTCGTTGAAACTACCAGGAGCTGGTTGCTTACTGGATTGGACCATTTTGCCTAAAAAAATAGCTTGTATAGCTTCATTTCAAATTGTAAGGCATTATCAAGTGGGGTTCCCCAAGCATCTGCTCTGGCACTGGTTCTGTTTCTATCTTCATTTCTAACTTGGAAGATGGAATCGAATATGCACTTAGCAAATTTGCAAATGACACCAAGTTGGATGAGTTTGCAGGAGTTTTAGAGGACCAAAGTATTATTCAAAACAACTGTTTTAAATTGGAAACATTATCTGACATAAGTAGGATAACACTCTTTTAAAAGAACAACTTGTTTCGCAGTTAGTTGTTTTAAGAGGAATATCAAGCAGGTTACATAAAGTGATTCCTCAGCCCTTTTTGGTGCCTTTGAAGTCTCGCCTGGAAGCTGATGTCCATACTTCACGAAAGACATGGACTAATTGAAGAGTGAGAGGAAAAGCAACAAAAATATTAGAGGTGTACAAAACATGACATATGATGAGAAGTTGAAAAAAGTTGAGATCGTTTAGTCTGGAAAAGAGAAGAAGAGAATAAAGAGGGTTTTGGAAAATGTGGCAATTAGTTGTTCTTTTTGTCCACAGGGAAGAGAACAAGATGTAGTGGCTTTAAATTACAAGAAGGGAAATTTAAGTTAGATTTTAGGAAGAATTTCTAAATAAAGGTGTGATTAAATGCAGGAACAGATTAGGTAGAGTAGTTCTAGAATCTCCTGATTGTCAGTTTTTAGGCAAATATTTGCCTACATGTTTTACGCAGCATGATCTTGCCTTGAGAAGGAGGTTGGCGCGCATGGCCTCTTGAGGTCCAATGGAGGCCTATTTTTATGATTCTATATAAAATATGCATTTCTATTCTTTCCAAATCACTTTTCTGTTCAATATAAAAACCTGTGTTAATATTTAATAGAAAAAGTGAATCTCCTCTGACCACTTCAGATTTATTGAAAATAAGAGGTCATTAAAATGCGAAAGAAAAATAGGAATTATTTGTATATGTCAACGACCCACGCAATCCTTGATATAATACAATAATGTGGCATGTTTAGAAAGTTTATCTTATCTCCATATAGAAGATTCTCTATTAATGTCTCCTTACCGCTGGAAACAACATATTCAGGCAATTGCACAGAAAAGGTGTGAGCTGTATCATGTCAAGGATGAAAGTGTATACAGTACAACATATCCTTATACTCTGCTCCCAATCAATACACAGTTTGCTTTCACTCAGTTTTAGAATGAAAAACTAATTGTAGCTACACAGTCAAGGACCCTGACCCAAAACCTCTTGATTCTCCTCCCCTTATCCTTATTCAATGACAGTTCAGGAAAGGACAAAGAGCAACAACTACAATAGAAACAAAAATTATTAGTCCTTCTGTTTATTGAAGGTGTGTGCGTGCTTGGCCTTGCTCACATACACATTTCTTTTTCCACTTACAAAAGAGAGAAATCATGGCTGTAACAGTGTGGCATCCTACCTACGACAGTTATTGCAGCCCTTTACACAAAGAAAACAATCAGTAACAGTGTTGGGGCTCCTGCATGCATCTCATTCATTAAAATGTCTAATGTATAACCAAAATATTAAATAAGAAAAGAAATGGCATTAGTTTTCTGTAGATCACAAGTCAAATCAAGTCAGACTTGAGGCCACTGCAACCACTGGAGAACCCCAGCCCTCCTTTAGGTGAGTTGGTTTGCATCATTGGTGATTCTTTGGGCAGAACGACCTGGCGGTGCCCATCTCCTCTCCAAGTACGGATGGCCATTAGCTCACAGGGAACTAACTCATCTGCCCTTTGACAGGCCTTGTTTTTAAGTCCTGCTGGACTTACACCTTCCTCACCCTGGCTATCTCCGGTGTAGGTGACGATTTAGCTGCTGACAATTCAACCATGGAACAAGCTGTACTGGTTTACATGATACCAGATAGCACCAAGAGAGGCCTGACTTGATAACGTCTATAGATCACAGTGACAGAGAAACTATGGTAATAAATGAGATGGAAGAGGAGGCTTTGAGGCATACCCAACCTATGTATGACCTATTGTAGATACCTTCAAGAATCCTGGTTAGCCAAATAGTAACTTGGGCATCAGAAACTTGTATTTCAAGAACTGTCATTATACAGTGGCATAATTATGTCTGGTTAATCCAAATAATGTTGCAAGTTTCTTTCCATTATCTGGTGTCATGTCCTGTCTTAGAAAATGTGGTTTCCATAAAGTACTGGCAATAATAAAGTTTAGAGACGTTGGGTCATTGGATGAAGAAGTCCGGGTCACTTGCCTACAATGGCCATGTGTAGACGAAACAAGAGGCATGTGTGCGTGACACTTTAAAGTGAGCTAAATGCTTTTGCACCACTTTAGTAGTGTCAGCGTTTGGACACTTTGGCAGTGTATTGCACATTAATTCCAGCCACTGTAGGAAATTCAGTGGCATAATGCGCCTTAAATGACTCCTCTGAGGAGTTTTAGTTTGCTGCCCCTACAGCCATGAAGTGAAGCACCAGGCTCCGTGCAGCTCAGGGGCGCTGCAGAAAGCCCTTCAGACAACCTGACAGCAGCCCAGGAAAGCAGCTCTACCCAAGAAAAGTGGCAAGCCTGATCTTTTTCCCCCCTCTCCTGAAGCCTGCCTGAGCTACCCAGGGGCCTGGTGCTTCCCTCCATGGCTGCGGTGCCCCCTGGGACGGCCCAAGACAGATGCCTGAGGGCTGCGGGGGGGGGAGGGGAGGGCAGAGCGGGGTGCAGCTGGCACAAAGGGAAGTACCAACCCCTTCCTCCCCCCCCCGCAGCCCAGAGACTGTTCTGCTAGCTGACCGCTCGCCCTCCCCTCCCCTCCTCTCTGGAGAGGGTGATAAATCAGCGGGGTGTGTGCATGACAGGGGGGTTTAATCAGCCCTAAATTGAAGCATTGTTTTTTAAAACCCACCACTTCAATTCAGGGCATCCATTTCATCTATACACACCCAATAATCCCAAAGTGTGTGTGTTTTTGTGTGCTTAGTTACTGATTTACGTATCCATTGCCTGTGAGTCACTAGGGTGATTTGTGGCAATTGTTCAGATTAGAAAAGTTTCACTTAAAATTCAGTATATGATTTAGATGAAGATATTCGCTAAATTAGGTCAACTTATCACTGTCAGCCTTTCTCATATTTTAACAAAGCTGTCTACTGTAATGCAGTCTCCATCTGATTTCTCTCCTCCTTATTCTAGGTGAATACAAGCACAATAAATGTTATGAAGCAGAAGTTTGATGATGGGTCTTTAAAGGTGAACTAATACATTAAACAGGTCTGTTTATATTAAAGTTAAAGTCATATTAAAGCAGTGTAGCAATGTGGCTGGGTGCCTGGGGCACTGGGAAAGTGATGACTTCTGTTTGCTGCCACGCTGGCAGCATGCTCACAATCACACAGCTTCCAGGAGCAGTCCTTGCCCAAGTCAGTGGCCTTCTACTTAGACCACTGGATCAGTGGATAATGAAATAACCTTTTCAGTTTAGTTTGTGGCTTATTATGTGAACTTCTCATAAAAGACAGGGAAGTTTCAAGCCTTCCTTCTATCTTTACGGCACAGCTAAATGAAAACTTCAAAGATTATACAAATAAGGCTTAGATCACTACATTGTAAAAAATCATTCAAATATATTTGTAGATTATTAATATAAATTAAACATTTTGCATTCTGTTGAAATTCACTCATCTCCGCTTTCATCAAACATTATCACGTTTAAAATAAAATAGGTATATTTTGTTTTAATAGAAATAGGCAGAAATTATTTTAGTAGTAGGCATATATAAGTAAGAACTCCAGAATACTCCGTTACTTACTTGCTCTATATGTTCTCAGTCCCTTTTTATAAAGTATATAACACATATGTCATATGGCAGAAGTCAGCTTCTAGGGATTACCCTATTACAATATCTTTTGTGTTTTTGCATCTCCAACTGGTTTAGAGATGATCTTTCTTGATGTCTTAAATGGACATTTTAAAATTCAAAGAAGAAAGTTTAGGATATTGATTCTCAAAAGGTAGAAAACACAATCCTATTTTTGAGGTTGAACAGGTAATTTAAAAATATTGCTCTTGATTTTTGTGGCTATTTCAGGCAAGTGCCCCTTCCTCCTATTCACAAAGTCTAAGTGCATGCAGCAGAGACATAAACTTAGAAATGCTTTTATAACCCAGCATGTTGCTTTGAAATAACACAACTGAATTTTGTAGGAAGTGAAGGAAATTCTTATTTTCTATGGATACACTGACTTTAAGCCAGCATGACCCAGAGGGAATGGTATATTTTGAATAACTTGTCACTCAGGAAGGCAACACAAGCTATCACTGTATTATTTTCTGCATTTCAGATTCTACAGCAGACTGGTCAAGGCCCACATCTGCAGTGACCACAAACTCTCTGCCTCACACATTTTGTTTGACCAACATTTGCTATACAAGTAGTTCTTGAACTGGTGGAAGTCATATTGCTTCTACCTGCCCCCTGGTCCACCTAAAAAAAAAATCACATTCCTTGATTGGCTGTATGCTGGCTTGAGGATTGTCCTAGAACCATTCCTAAACATAAAATTCTGTATTTGAAATGGTATCACAATTTTCAAAATGAATTATTCTTCACATTCACTGCAAACAAAAACAACCCCTAAAACATAATTTCAGTAATGTTTTTCAGTTTCAATACCTGTCTGTTAATGTCTGTTAAATATCAAAAAGTTAATTGTAAACCCAGAGTATGCTGTTAATAATGTTGAGATAGCATTTATATAGCAAGAAGTTTCTAGACCCTATACAAACATGAACTAGCTAATCTATTCAATGCGCTGGTGAAAAAGCTAAATACCATTAGTAAAGCTGGTGAACATTGCAATAAAATGAAGAAACATAAATTAGGTTATTACTAGTATTTAAATACAGTGTCTGGTTCAAATTTGTTACCTATCCCCTGTCGCATTCACTTTTGATGAAGACTACAGTTAGCAAGCTTTTTGAAAAGGTATACACAATGGAAATATGCATATTGAGAGAAATCAGATTACAATTGCATAAATGTGTATAGTTAATTGGAAAAATCACTCCCAGATTGGATGAATGTTAACATGATACCATGTGATCTAAATTTGTTAAGAAAATTTGCTGCTGTTGTTTGCCTTTATGTACTGACAATGGAAAAGTTTACTGATGCAAAATTAATGCAGTAAGAAATTATTCATAAGAAATGCAAAGAAACTATATGTTTTGCCTAAACAGACTGTGAGTAGAGAAATATGTGGACATTCAATAATTCTTTCCTTTATTTGATTGATGCAACCCCTCCCCCCCCAAAAAAACCCCAAAACAAACATAAAAATAAAATCTGAGAGAGGAAATTATTTTCCCAAATGCTCACAGTTTTTCAGAGATGGACCTGGGAAGGTGAGCTTCTGTATGTCTTGTCCTATGCTCTTACTACTAGGACACAACACCAGCAAAATCTTTGAGGTCTTGTACCTGTTGGGGACATATGGGATGTTTGGATTTGTATTTTTGTAGCAGAAATTATTTACTATAAGAAGCGGCTGAGGAAAGCTGATAGAAAATGACATTGATGCTATGGGTGATTTTCTCTGCACTCTCTTTTTCCTTTTTGGTGGGGAGGGGAGGCATCACTTTCACTGTGCAGTGTGTATGTTAACATAAATAAATATTTGGAAAACAAAAAATTGATGCCAGTTTGTGATATATTTACATTGATCTTTACTAGGCAATTTCAATTATTAGAAATGATACGTTTAACACATTTCTGTCATCCTGAAAGTATGCTTTCTATTTTTAATCAGGACAATTCTTTATTTACAGTTGCGGGGAGGGAAATGGGGGAAAATGTGTCTGCTTTTAGATCCCAAGCTTTTTTTGCTGCAACCCGCTGCTGGGAACAGAGTGCGGCAGTGGTCCAGAGGCAGAGGCGGGGGAACTCCCAGCATGCAGCATGTCCTTTGTGTGCAGCACTGCTGGCATTGCCTCTGTGACCCTCATGTGGGTCATGACCCGAGGTTGGGAACTGCTGTTTTAGATAGATACTATTCTAATTTAAGGGGAAAGAAACTGAGCATTGAACTATGCTTTCTGCCCATCATTGCACAGTGATATTTTGTTTTACAGGATGTTCCTTGTTCATTTACATCTCTTTTAATTGCTACTTCCGCATATGGGGCTTGCGACTAAAATAAATATTAAAAAGTATTTGCTAGCTTCTAAAAACTGTGCTAATAGTCTCCCGTAGGCCTTCATTATACCTCATAACTTCATGTAACGCTATACAGTAGCATAATTAGAAAATGTCAGTACTCAGAACTCTCAAATACTTGCTTTCTTGGGGATGAAAAAGCAGCACAGTAAATGACCTAACAAGAGAGTGAACTCAAGCCCTTTGGCTGTTGTCCAGTTTACAGATGAGCTATAAAAGGCTTTTGGCTGTTTTGGATCGTCCTTGTTTAATTCCCCACCCCCCCTCCTCCCACCCCTGAAGGTACTAACCTACAGATAACATACTGTGGCCTTTGAGAAGCCGTATGCAAAATTAATTCCATGCTACACTGTGACATTTTTGAAAGACTCGAAACAGTAGTAGAGGACCAGTGACTGAAGTGAGGGCCTTGTTACACGTGGCGCTTTTGAGCTGCTCAAATGTTGATCAGTATTATTCTTAGCTCCAGTTTGCAGTGGTTGCATGTTCAAGCCAGCAGGGACTGAAGGATAAGAATTGTCTCCTTCCTCTCCCATTCTGGGCTTTGCCCCTGCCCAGCCCTGAGGCTCCTCCTGATTCCCCTGCCCCGAGGTCTCCACCCTGCCCCCCCCAGCCCTCATGGCTCACCCACACCCCCCGGCTTAGATGTGGCTGTCTGCCCAGACTAGACAGCAGCAGCGGTGGCCAGAAAAGCAGGTTCCCCTTCCCCGTCTGCTCCCCTGAGACAGCACAAGATAAGTCAGTACCAGGGACTGGGATAAGTGGAGATTTGAGGTACTATGGCAAGTTGGGGATGGTGGGCCCAATCCTGAGTTGCGGGGTAGGGGGGAGCAGGCTGATCCAGGTTGGTGGCTTCTTCCCAGCCCTTTAGGGCTCTCCCTGCTTCTCTTTGGCCCCTTCTGCCCCTGCGGTTCCCCTCATCCCTCAAAGTTTATTTTCAGCTGTTGGCACAGTTCCCATAAAGAGGCAAGCAGAGAAAGGGATCCCACCTGCTTGCCCCCATCACTGCCACTGCTGCCACTGGGCTGTTGCTCTTTTCTGAGCTGAACCCAACCCAGGGAGTGGGGAAGACAGCAGTGGGAGCTGGGCAGTGGGTCCCCCTTCCCTTCCTGCTTTCCCCAGGACAGTACTGGCAGCTGAAAGCAAGCAGGAGAGGACATGATGGGGAGTGAGCCGGGATCTGGAGTGCTGGGGGGCAGGAACAGTAAGCTTGGTCTGGGGGCGTAGTGGGCCAATCACAGATGGTGGGTGGTGGGGGTGGAGGGTGGAAACATGATAAGAAAAGCAGCGATCCTGATCCAGACCAGCAAGGATGGATGTGTGTGGGTTGTTCACACTAATGTTTAGCCTAAAGTGATTACACATTAGTGCTACACAAGCTGAATAACACAGATCAGAAATAAACCTAGGCTGGAG
Organism: Caiman crocodilus; assembly: GCA_030014935.1. Taxonomy (NCBI): domain Eukaryota; kingdom Metazoa; phylum Chordata; order Crocodylia; family Alligatoridae; genus Caiman; species Caiman crocodilus. Next base: position 129,065,698 of record JAGPOW010000261.1, read on the forward strand.
TGGCATAACTAAGTAGCCTAAAGAGTGTTTAAGACTTGTTTAATATTGTGAAAGAGAGACACAGCAATAAACTGTTTTCCCTTCAGGGAAACCAGCCTCCTCTCATCCTGCCAGAAAATGCCAGGAGACAGAAGAGAGGAGAGGGCTGTCCTGGAGTGAATGCCAACTCCAGAGGAGCCAGCAGAGCTTGGCTGAGAGCAGCCCCAAGCCAAAGAACTCAGCTGAAAGAAGCCTTGAGCTGAGGAGTGATGTGAGAAGAGCCCTTAGCTGGGGAATAAAGCCAGCTTCCTTGAGCTGGAGCAGCACTGAGTTGGGGAGAGACACCAGGAAGAGTGGTGAGGGAGGGAATGCCCAGGAGGCATGGCCAGGAGAAAACAACAAATGCCAGAGCCCAGGAGGGAGAAGAGGGATTGGACACACCCTGGAGAGGAGGAGGGAGAAGAACAGTTGGGAGCAGATTGTGGAAGAGTCCCAGGGGGCACAGGGATGAAGGAGGGATCCTGTGGGCTACAGTTGAGGCTAGCGGCTGGGTAAGAGACACACCACAGTTGGGTAAGAGACGCACCAGAGGGTAGCCAGAAGGAGGGGCAGCCCAGTGGTGATGATTGGGATGCTGAAAAAAAATAGGAATATAAGTTTAAACATAAGAAGAGCCACAGGCAACAGTTAAAACATGACTTTATTTTGTTTGCTTAGGGTTTTTTTGGACTGTTTCATTTTTACATTAACACTCTGAAAGGAATCCTGTGTGTCATGTGGCATGAGGCTGGAATGCAGGGGATGGTGGAGCCCCATTTTTTTTCCTTAAGTTATTTTTCACGTCAGTAAAAATCTTTTTTGCCCTGTGTCATGGTAAACTTCCTCTCACTGGGGAAAGTGTACATAACCCTGTAATAAATAAAAACCAGAATACTTAACATCAAATTCGTGGCAGGAGAGGGGTTTTTTTTATCAACAGGGAAGGGTAAGGGTGATGGTATCCCCTTACCTGTTATAGCAGAAGAAAAGCCATGTCAGAAAGGGCAAAAGTCATGTAGCACCCACCACTGATTGAAAATATGTGGACAATCCAGGACTTAAGAGCTCCAGAAGCCATCTAAAATTAACGTAACAAGTCATGTAACATGTAACAAGGCCCTGAGAATCACCATTAAGTGGTATGCATTACTCTTAATGCAGTACTTAAATAAGGACAGTATTTATCCAAAATACTGTGGGTGGAAATAAACTGCAGCCCCAAAATGATGGTGTTAATATTGGATGATTCTGAATAATAGCAAACAAAAAATTCATATCTTCAGGTATTAAGAAAAAGAAATACAGAGAGGATGTTATCAAAATGAGACCTTTGTCTTAATTTGCATCCCAAGTCTTATTTACTTTTTTCATAGTGTAGTATTAGTAATTTATTTACAGCTTTAAAAAATACAAAAAAAAATGACAATAAAATTATACATTGTATAAAAGTACAGTTAAATACTTTATGGTTATAGAATCATAGAGTCATATGGTTATAGAAGAACTGGAACAGGCTTGTAACATCATCGAGTCTGGTCCCCTGCAATAGGTAGGAGGTAATTGGGTTCAAATGAATTCCACAAGGTGCTTGTCCATCTCCTCTTGAACACCTCCAGGGATTGTGACCGCACCACCTCTACTGGGAGTGTGTTTCAGATTCTAGCTACCCTTATGGGAAATAAGTTTTTCCTAATGTCTAGCTTAAATTTTTCCTCAACTAGCTTGCGCCCATTGGACCTCATTCTCCTGAAGGGTGCCTTTCTGAAGAGATCCTCTCCTAGATCTTGATGTCCACCTGTAACATACTTGTAGGTGGCTATCAAGTCACCTCGCAATCTTCTCTTACTCAAACTGAACAAGCATAGTTCCCAGAGTCTCTTCTCATAGGGCCCATCTCCCAGGCCCTGATCATGCAAATGGCCCTCCTCTGTACCCTTTAGAGCTTATCCGTACACTTTTTGAAATGTGGTGCCCAGAACTGGACACGGTACTCCAGCTGTGGCCTCACCAATGGTGAATAGAGAGGGAGGAACACCTTTCAGGATCTACTGGCAACACACTGGCTAATGCAGGCCAGAGTTCGATTTGCCTTGTTGGTGTCTTCATCACACTGCTGACTCATATTCATCCTTTGATTGACTGTCACCCCCAGGTTCCTTTCAGATGCAGTGCCAGCCAGTGGGAACCACCCACTGGTTTAGATATGTGGGTGGTGGGTGGCTATAACCTTTATCATATAGTTTTGGTGAAGTTTTTACCTACCCAGATGAAGGACCTGGCACTTACCCCTGTTGAACTTCATCCGATTGCATTCTGCCCACAAGACCAGGCTGTCAAAGTCATCCTGGATACTTGCCCTGCCCTTAGATATTCCACTATTTCCCCACAGCTTGGTGTCATCCACAAAATTAATCGCTGCACTTCCCTCTTCCTCATCTAGGTCATAAAGATGTTAAAGAGTACAGGCCATTGGCAAAATCATGCAATGAGATTATGCATGTTACCAGCTTAAACAAAATTAAAACAAATAATATATGATAATACAGGGGAAGTCTATTTGAATTTTGGCCCTTATTCTTTTCAAGTAATGCAAATACACCTAAGGGACACATCCAGACGAGTCCGCACATGCCTCCTGTAGCATATGAAACCCCTTTGAGATGTTGCAAGAGGCATGTGCAGGAATGGGAAAAGGTTTCCCCCCCTGCAAGTTTGCAGTGCGGGGGCAAAGTTAGACCCCTGGATATCCAGGGATCAAAAAAAAAGAGAGCTGACTGATTACAGCATGGATCCTTCTTAAAACATATGATGTAGTAGTGGCAACATCGAAGAATCTTTCCCCACTGTCATTGTACTTGAAAAGTGTTGTCTGGTGAAACTTCTCAGAGTAATGAGCAGCTTTGTGAGTGGGTTGCCTCCACTGTGAAGCTGAGCCTTCTACAATCCACTGTGGTGAGCTTGCCACCTACTTTACAGGAAAAAAATGCCCATATTTGGCATGGCTTAGGAACTGTCAATTTATTGCAGAGTCAATTTGGAGTTGAGGAAGCAGGCTTCTCAATTTTATATGGATCAGTTTCAATTGAGCAATTGCTGGCACCTACTGTCACAGAAGTTGTGGTCAGAGGGATGTAAGTAAGCTAGGGTACCTGGGGTCATTCCTGGAAGGAGTTGTCAGTGCCTCTCTCTGGGAGGGCAGAGTACTGAAAGTTCTTGGCTAGGGACAGAAGTTACACATAAACTGATTTAAGTCTTCAGAAACTGGTTTAAACCTATAACAGAACAGAATCTCAGTGTATATAAACCAGTTTCAAAATGGTTGAAACTGATTTAAGATACACCTGGTTGAACGTAGTATCAGACTTAACTTATCTGGGTCAAACTGGTTATTAAACTTCTCTCCCAGACCCCTTCCTGGTTCAAATTAAATCAGAGTCCCTCAGCATCCCAGCATATGCTGTATGTTTACTTCCTCTTCCTGTTTCCCCTGAGGTTTCTGGGATTTCAGTCCAGACCCACAGAATCAGGCTTCTGCAGGGTTGTTGATCACTTCCTCCTCCTGCATCCAGGTGCCTCTGGGATTTGTAGTCCATGATCACAGCCAGCAGGACTCCACAAGGTTGTTCCCGTCTGTTCAATACATGCTCGCTTCAGAGAAAGTCATGTTCTTGCTTTAGCTTTTATGACTTCATTGCCATTACCTTTTTCCCTACCCACCCATTCCTCAGCCTGGCAGGTGCTGCCCCACTTGGACCATGCAGTTAGATCTGGGCTGGGGCGTGGCCATACTCTCTCTTCTAGAGCAGGGAGGGAAGAAAAGACTTGAAACTGGCAAGCTGGAAGGTGTGCTTTAGTGCCCTCCAGCTTCTGGCTTGAGCCACTGAAGGCATGTGCCTGCATTTCCTGACTCAAAAGTGAATGTCTGTTCACTTGCTTGCCAGTTCAATCTCTGCATATTAGACTAACCTGCAAAGACTGAACCCATTCAGCCTTGGGCTTTTTGATTGTCTGTACTTATCCCTTAAGTTTCAGACTGTGCAACTCCATGGAAGAATATTTGATGTTATGATATAGTTTTTTTCAACTTCCCCTTTTGGAGGAATGTCTTTGAGTACATGGCCAGCTGACAGTCTCTGGTGCATCTGAATTAAATCAGATGCCTGGACCCTGGCCAACCTACTTTTCATTTGGATGTAATATGGAGACTAAGCTTGTAGCTTTGGTTGATGATCTTTGCTTGAAGTATAATAAGACACTACAGCAATGCCTTCTTTCATATTTTAATTAATTTCAACTCTGAAGTCCCATGTGGACCTATGTTTTTACCTTGTAATATATAACAGCTGCATGAAATCAGGTGGGAGATAACATGAGCCAGGCCTATGTCAAGCTTTTTTTGTATATTTTTCCCCCTTTGTGACCTTGATTGCCTATAACAACTTTGTTCCACTGGAACAAAGTAGCTACTGATTATAGTGATGAGGTTTGTGTGAACTGAGAGTTCTTGGCAGCTGGCCTACAGTTGTAGAATTGACTCCAAGAAAACCTCATTTTGATCACAAATCTCCTAGCTCTCAGCAGAGCCATAGCAGGGAGCTCAATGCCCTGGGATGTGTGATGCAGAGGACAGTTCCGGCTGCTGTACTACTGGTGGGGTGGGGTGGCCAACTGCCAGCTGCAGCAGTGACTATTTTAGTGCCCCCCGCCCCTCACTTATGTTACTAGTCATCAGGACAAAACAGAAAGCTAACACATTTGATGTATTTTCCCTAAATACATAAATGTCTTTAAAATGAACCTCATGGTGTGTTGAAAAGAGGGAACCATTCAGGAGTCATGTATAGTAGAAAGTGAATACCACTTTGGAGGGGTGCCCCCCATAAGCATGTTGTTACTTACTATTGGAAGGGTAAGATGGATAGGTGGATGGATGGACTGAGGTTCACTGAGTTGATATGAATGCGGCTATGAAACTGAAGGAAAGCTGTATGCAGCATCAGCCATAGTGTTTTCGGCTCAGATATAGACTAACAATCTACTGGTGAGATGGTTAGCTTGCTGTTCTTGCACTCTCTCTCTTAATGTGGAGGCATTATGCTTAGTTTTGCTGTTTGTTGTTTTCATTAATATATAGTAAATCATCTAGACTAAGAAGCATGTTTTGCTCTGTATATGTGGAAAATACAACAGAGCATCAGTTACTTAAGGCAAACTTTAGTGTTAACATGAAACTGCTCAATTTTCTACTCCAGTTCCTTCTCCTTTTATACTCCAGAGGCATGAAGTTTTCAGCTGAAAATGCAGTAGTACATTCTGCTGCTTAAAGAAGCCTCTTAATGTCAAACTAACAGTTCATCATTCCAGGTGACTTGTAAATGCAGCTAATACCTCCCTTCCAATTCTATAATATGTCTAAAAAGGTCTAATGTGTTTTATTTTTCATTGTCCCTTTTTTAAATCATAAACATTTAAGAATCTTAATTTGATTTTGCATTGCCTAACACAATGATAATGTGATCTTATTTGAGGCCCCTACTATAATAGAAATAGTAAAACAGTTACTGAAGAAAATTACCATTGTGTGGGCATGGGGGCAGTATGGTACAACAAGAATAGGTGCAAGTCTTTGCAAGGCAAGTGGATTTAATGCACTGGAGAAAGCAAAACCAGCATGGAAAATCCAATAAAAGATGGCCTGGGCACAGCATTAAGATGAAAAATAAAATTCATTTAGATAATCTGGGGATCAGAATGTAGAGGTTTGAAATTTTGGGGGGTTAAAGGTGGACAACCTGTATTGAACTTGTATCTCAAGGAATGAATAAAACTTATAGGGAAGGACTGCATCCAGTTTGCGAAGAATAGAAAAACAAGTCTTTAATAGCAAATGCTATTAAATTAAAAGAAAAATCTGGGAGATGAAAATGGGTCCAAAATTAAAGGTAGCCCTAGTATGACCCGAGAACTAAATTAAATACTTGACCTCAGTTTCAACAGGGATGATGATGTTGAACTTGGGATGAAGGGATAGAGAAGATGGCTACTTGGGAGAGGGTATAGAAAATGATGTATTCAAATCAGGGTAACAGGCCAATTTACAATCTGAAAGTCTGAGGGAAGTGATCCAGAAAACTTCTGTCTAATAATAAGGATTTTTAAATAAATCTATCAGTTGATAATGGTGCCACATAGCCAGAGAATAGCATTACTTATATTAAAAAATGGGAGGGGAAAAGTGACATACACTCATTAATTTCTGTCTTCAATCATGTGCAAGGATTTGGAGCAAATTTTGAAGGAAAGGATGATTTAAAAAATCCAGATAAATGGGATACAATGCAATGTGAGATAGATTGTGTCAAAATAATATGCTGATAACTAACTTGATAACTAATTTTTCTAGACCAGGAAAATGTAGCAGATCTCATATATAAAGACTTCAGTAAAGCGTTTGATGTGGTGCCAGCTAGGAAATTATTGAAATGTCTGATTAATTTAGGGATTAATGTACAAATTGTAAGATGGATAATATCCTGGCTAAAAGGGGTGACAGTGGATGGTGCTGAAAAGGGGAATGTCATTTTGGAGTGTGGCTACTAGTCAACTTGACTATTCTTGAAATTTATGTTGTTTAATATTATCATTAATGGCCTTAAGCACAAAAAGTAGGAATTTACCAATTAAATGTGAAGGTGTTATGAAGTTGGGAGGCATTGTCAACACACAAGAGGATTCTAATATATCAGGATGACCTTGAGGGAGGGAATAATAGAAATGGGATAAAATTAAACAATTTGAAGTACAAGGTTCATGCGCTTAGGGACAAATAAGAATTCCTGCTTTGAGCTTTGAGGTCATCAATTGAAAATAACCTAGGAAGAGAAAGACCTGATTATGACTTGGTGGCTATGAAAAACCCTATGATGTGTCAGCCAAGGCATTTCTGGCAGACAAAGAGAAGTATTAAAACGATTATATAATTCTGTACAATTTTGATCACCTCTTTTAAATATAGTTGATTTCAAGCAGGAGCAGGTGAAGAGAAGGGCTTCTAGGATGATCAGGGCAATGGAGAGTTTTGCTTATGTGAGAATGCGCACAAGCGATTGGCGTGTTCATACTAATAAAACAAAGGCTAAAAAGGCAATATGATTTTTCTCTGTATACTTCAGAGAGAAGGGAGTAAGACCATAGAGAGAGAAAAGCTATTTATATTAGCAGACAATGTTGGCACAAGAACAAATGTGTATTAAGTAGCTGTGAATAAATTTAAGCTGAAGAAGGTTTCTAACCAGTAGAGGAGGGAAGTTCTGAAACATTCAGTCAATAGGAGTAAAAGGGGCAAAAAAAGGTGTAAGTTTTAGAATGGAGTTGACCTGTTTATGAAAGGGATCCTATGACATTGTTGTCTGCAATACCTATTGCATTGTACTAAAGGGTATGTGTATTTTTTCTTGGATTTACTGTTTGTTTTTTCCATATATCAATATTAAAACCACTTTTTTCTCTACAGTAGTATATTTAAATGGACAGATATTTCTTTTTGTCATACATTTAATTAAACACAAGAAATTGGTTACTACTGCTATTTTCTCTTTCCCAGATGGATGCTTTTAAAGAACTGAGAATAAAAATCTCAAGTAATAATTTTCTATCTAATTGAAAGCAACTTTTACCAGGAGTCCCAATCACTTCTATTTGCTAAGTGCCACTCTCTCTCATCTAGGATCTTCTTTTACATTGCAGAAAAACATTCTATTCCTAATATTCTTACTCTGTCTCCTCTGTAACTGTTTGGACCATGGAGAGAGGGCCAGACCCAGCTTCCATAGAAACCCACTGAATTCTGAATTCTGTCTGATTTCCGGACATGCAAGGTCAACGATGTGCTATAGACAGAGTGTAATTGCCATTTAATTTAACAGACGTTTGAAGTTAGAATTCAGACCTAGCAGCTAAAACTTTAAAATACACATTACAAAATGCACAGATGTGCAGGATTCAGGTGTGTTTGGTTCTTGCAGATGTACATGAAAACAAGTATTTGTGTAATCAAGTATTTTGTTTTAGTTACAGACTCACCCACTTAAATGTGCAACTGATGGGCAAACAGTGTATAAATTTAGCTCAAAGGCTGTGCCTTTAATTTTTCAGTTCTGGACCTTACGCTTGTTACCTTTAGTACCCAACATTGCCTGGCCAGACCACTGTGTAGATGCACAGGCCTTATAATGTAAGCCAGAACATTCAACAACTTAAATGATAGAAAGGATCCAACACTTGCTTCTGTGTATAGGGAGTAATTTCGGGAGTAATTCAAAACTATGGTTCCTACAGCAACCACATTTTAGACTGCTTACACACATGAAAGGTTTTGCAGGATTGAAAAATGATTAGTCTTTTACTGTAGGCCGACACGGTTCTTTGGGTAAATGTGGTAGCTTTTATTAGATCAACTAAATACTTGGAAACATGTTCTTTACAAGCTTTTGGCACAAACGCCCTTCTTCAGGTATAAGGAGAGTCTGTTGGTATTTGTGTGATCTCCTGGGTACAACAGAAACCAATATGCAAAATGTAGGTCTGTGAAAATGCAAATATATGGCAGTGAGGATCAAGGAATGGATGACAACAGGTGAGAGATGGGGTAGGGGTGGAGAGGAAGAATATAGAACTGTCTATAGAATGTAGCTGGTAAAATGCAGACCGGTTACCTGGCGTTATCAGTTGGCAGACAAGTTATAATGTGCCATGAATCCAATGCCTATATTAGTCCATGATTTTCTGTATCCAGGAGATTTATGGAGTTTGTAGGCTTGTCTACAAAAGGTGTTTTGTAAATTTTCTTTGAAGATTAGAACAGAGAGACTAGAGAGAGAATGGTCTTTTGTGAGAAGTGTGCACCCATAGGCAAGAATTGGGTATTTTTGTCCTTGATAGATTTTTAGTGTGTGTTCATTCTGGTACAGAGTTGTTGTTTGGTTTCACCTACATATTTACCATCCAAGCAGTTGGTGCATTGGATAAGATATATTACTGCTGGGGGTGCAGCTGTAAGATCCAGGAATGGTGATGGTTCTGTTGTGGGATGTAGTTATTGGGAGAGTGGTGATGTGTTGACAGGTTTTATATTTTCTGTCCCAGCGTGGTCTAGATCCATTTGGTGTGTTTTGGGCCATAGACAGTTTGCTTCTGGTGATGAGGTTGGCAAGGTTTGGTGCTTGTTTAAAGGTTAGGATGGGTGGTTCTGGGAAGGCTCTTTTTAAAAATTGGGCCTTCTTCTAGCATGGGTTTCAACTGTTTGAAGATTCTCCATATAGGTTCCAAGGAAGGATGTAGTCTGTTACTGCAGCACCCTGGAAGCATTTGCGTGCTTAATGTGGCTGTTACTGTTTGCATGGGGACCATGACTTTGGATTACCTGATTTACACTTGGTTAGAGTATGATCCTCAAAATTACATCTAATGGTTATAATATTCTGAACAAATTACCTTTCTTAAAATGATGTTGGCAATAAACGATTTACTGTGTCCAAATAAATACACATTTTTAAGTTGAAAGTAGCATGTAAGAGTCACATAAGCACTCCCAATGAGCTTATTTACTGACAGCACATTGCATAACACTGAACTATAGATTTAATACGCATTTGCCTGGGACTTAAAAATACAACAACATGTACAATAACTATGTTACCTGGTATATCACCCGTTGTACACAATGCTTAGTTGGTCTCGAGTATGTGGAGCCTGAATTCTGAGCTACTAAGCTGTCCTTTTACATTGAGTTTTAACAAACGGGAAATCATTTGACATTCATACAACACAAAATACAGTATTGGTCTACTATATCCTGCTGTTCCACACCTTTGCCCATATAAACTCTGAATGATTTTCTTTTTATTTTATTTTTTGGGTGAAGGGAAGTAGGAGAAGAACGGGGTGATAGTCTAGAGTGTCATGTTAAGTGTATGTTTCTCTCATCTTCTTCCACTCCAGCTCCAATTATCAAATCTGAAGTGTGTGCCTATACTGTTTTGGGTTTATTTTTTTAATTATGGGACAAATCCTGACGTGTTTTTATTCAGTACCTATTCTAAAAAACTTCACTTGCATAGGAGCCTTTCAGGAAGGACTGAATAAAAATGCAGGCCAGGAGTGCCTCCTTCTGTTGGAACAATTCATAAGAGATATCTAAAAAAGGGGAAAAAAAAAACCTTTACTAAATGTTGGTTGCAAATCTCCTGTACTCCTTCAGGGTCTGTGCAGAAAGATCTTTCTTTCTTTTTCTTCTTTTCTTTTTCTTTTTTTTTTTTCAGAGCCAGGAGCCATGTTTGCAGGTCAGATCCTTTCTCCCTGGCAGCCTAGGTCCTGTTTGAGCCATTCTGATATAAGATGGCTCTTTTCACTAGAATCACAGGAAGTTCATATTGGTTTGATATGTGTTACTCTATATACAGAAATCCAGATACAGAGCAGAGGAAAGTACTGGAGAGATTTGGTCCTTCCTTGATTCTTCCCCATGCCTCCCCCCAAACCCCACCTCACTTTTTCTCAGAGACCTACAGTTGAACACCTCCAACAATCTGCATAAGATGAGATAGTGTTACAGAAGTAGCACCAATTATAGTCTGTTCAGTTTGGAAAGGAAAAGTTCCTTATGTACAGGGCTTCTTCTACATGTGGACACCTTGGATCTGAGTTAGGTCTGCATAAGGAATTCAGCATGTGCTAGACCCCTCTCCTGTCCTCTGACAGTAGAATTACAATCTGTAAACGTATTGAAAATGTAGCTTATCTCTCTGTCTCTCTCTTTCTTTCTAATATATATATATGGATAGATAGATCTAGATCTATAGATATAGCTAATATATAACTATATGTATATATATTAGAAATAGATAGATATTAGAAATAAACAGACATAGAAAGAAATAAGTTCTATTTCTTTCTGATAGAAATTAGAAATGTGTGTGTGTGTGTGTGTATAAAACCCCATTTTTTAATTTGTGTGGGGGGCGAGGAGAGGAAGAAGGAACAGTGTTTCACCATCTGCTCTGTATTCTCCCGAACTCTACAAAATCATTCCTGATTTTAGATAGACTGACAACCAATATTTAGTTTAATTTTTTTTGCTTAAAAAATGCAACTTCTTTCAGGTCTGAGCAGTCTGACTAAAGCTGGACCTTAAAGTATGTAAGCCATTGCATTTGTCAATGCAAAAATAAATAATGTATCTAGATGAACCCAGATTAAATTTATTAATGGAAGAAGGCTTCCTCATTTATTTCTTCATTTCTGTTCAATTGCATATGCATGTGCATGCTTATTTAAGGGTAATGGGATGGCAATACACCACTTGTCATCCCTTCAGGAAAAGACACATTCACAGCACTGTTAGTACATTACACTAAAATTTATAACCATGCCAGCTAAAACACACTTCTGATTAAATTCAACCTGTGAAAAATGCCACTGACATCTAAAATGGGAGTAATTTATTTATGTTAGAAGAGGATTTAACAACAGGTTGTACGAATTGGTTGTCCTGTTTCAAATGCAGCTGTCACTGGAGGTGAGCGAAGAAATGGAAAGAGCAAGGGAAGTGCAAGGTACTTGCTATCACTCATATTAGTAATATGCTTCCTGACAAAACTGAGAATCTTCTACTCAGTTTGCTAACTAGCCATTTACACCTTCAAGTAAACTGTAAAATTGTTAAAACCAGTGCTAACAAGAAAACAGTAAAGACACTGTGTGAAAGGGGAAATAAGTAACAGACATCAGTGTTAAGTACAGACAGTCAAAAAGCCTGAGGCTGAATCAAGCCAGCCTTTGCAGGTTAGTCTAAGATGCAAAGATTAAACTGAGAAACAACTGGACACACATTTACCTCTGATTCAGGAATGCAGCCACATTCCTCTAGCGGCTGAGACCAGGAGCTGGGGGGGTGGCACTACAGGACAGGTCTCTGGCCCTTCCTATCCCTGCTGCCCCTAAAATCTCTGGGATTTGTCGTCCAGCATCACTGCAGCAGGATGCTTCCTCTTCCTGCTTCCAGGTGATTCTGGGGCTTGTAGTCCACAGTCATAGCCTCCAGTAACTTTCAGTGAGTTTATTGGGGCAGAACTGCACTGGGGAAAGGGACAGTTTAACTAGGGAAAGGGGGGATTAACCCCCTTTACCTGACCCCAGATCCCAGCCAGGGTTTGTCTGGGGGAGGCAGTCTCTGCCTTTCTCCCTCTCTCTCTTTCTCTCCCCTGCCAACCCTTCTCTGCTGGAGCAGACAAGCCCAGCCCAGCCTAGCCCTGTTCAATTACAAGTTTAAACCAGTTTCTAATGGCTTAAACTGGTTTATGTGTCCCTAGCCAAAAAAGAGTCTAAGTGGGGTGGACTGAACATGCAGTTTAGAATGTATTTCTTCTTTAATACAAATAGTCATAAGTACCATGAAGATAAATATTGTGTTTTGAACATAAATGTATCAAAGATGGTGTGCTTCCAAAGGCCTTCTCCTCTTTTACAGTTACATTCACCCTCCACCCCATTTTTTGTTGTATTTTTTACATTTCTCCTGATCCTTACTATTAAAACAGAAGATCAGAAGGTTATCATTTATGCTCCATAATGGCATACTGGTAGGCTTTTGAACATATATTGACCATATTATTTTAAAGGAAATCAAAGACAAGTGAAGGCAAAGAGGCCAGGTGGGCGAGCAGGCACAACTTTTGCTGTGTTGAAGCAAGGCAGGTGGACTGGAGTGGTGCCCAGCCTAATCTGTCCTCCCACTCCAGCCACTTCTCAGGAGGAACCAGGTCAGGCACATGTAGATGGGGCGGTATGTACTCTAGTCTACCTGCCTTGCTCCCACACAGTAGTAGTGGTATCTGCCTGCTCTTCTGCCTGGTGCACCATGCACTCTGCCCACTCGCCAGACTATATACCATGGCCCACCTTTCTGCCTCTGCCTGTAGCAATGCCACTGAATTTGAGGGAGGGGAAGGGTATGAATCTATGAATCTGGTACAGTACTGTCCCAGCCAAACCAGAGCTTACAGTCACCCTATCTATAAATAACATTATTTTCTAATCACTGGAGAAATCTCTGATAAATCCATGTTTTACAGTGGAAATGTTTGATCAGTACCCTGCCCAGCAGTTTAAACTTGTTTGTGTGTGGTTGTCATGAACCAGATTATGTTTTGGGGGGTTGTGGGATATCATCAATGTTTTTCCTGTGGTTTACTGTACTGATATGGCACATGTAGTATCATTGGAAAGCCAATGTTATGCTGTATCCATTTATGTCTCTGTTATCACTGCATAGTTTATGTTATGCTGTCTACGTATATCTCTACAAGTTTGGGTCTGGTTCAGACAGGGGACTGAGACATGCAAACTTAAAGTCAATTTCCCTTCCTCCTCCCTCTCAGACATAGACAGAAGGAGTTGAGTCTCAAAACATCGTATTGGGAGATTCAACTTTATAGTAAAGGTATCTGAGAGTCATGGTCCATCAGGCCATAGGTTTGCCAGGTACCAAGGTAGACCAGAAACTTCTGGACAATTCTAATAACTTATCATCATGAGAATAATGCTTTTGAATGGGGTGGGGCCTGACCTTGGAGGCTTTTTAGGGTCTAGTTAGAATAGGATCAGTGTATTTGAATCTCAGGCTTTGAAAGATCAATGACCCCCGATGAGCCAAATGAGAAGGTAAGAAGCTTTGCTTGTTTCACTTTTACGCCTCCAAACCTATATTCTGTTTTGCTAGTATAATTTTTTTGTCCTATGTAATAAATCATAGTGTTATTTTGTCTCCTTACTGATTGCTGTAGAAAAAATGATTGCTGGATGAGTGATACTCTAAGCTACCCTCTCCATGGAAAGTTGGGGCCTATAATTTCTTCCAGAACCCAAATGAGATGGCCAGCTAGGCTGGCAGGGGATCCCTTGTTCCAGTGGCAGGGTCCAGTGTAAGGGCAGTGAAGGGCATTGGCAGAGTCCAGTATAAAGATTTCTGGGTTAAGTAGTTATCCCAGAGCAACCTCCATCTGTTCCTGGTGCAAGTGGCAGCACAGTGGGTTGAAACTCAGGGTCTCCCATGGATGAGTTTGTGACAATTATCTTCTGTATATCAAACCCATATCTCATTTATAACACACCAAAGGGGATCTGCAAGGCAACTGGAGATAAACTTTTGAAGTATGCTTAAGGCCATAGTACTGAAAGAGGTGAAGATCCAGGTTGCAAGGGCTCTAGGAGAGATTTGTAAATAAGTCATGATGGGCTTCATATTATGAATTCAAGCGTAATTGCTGTGAATAAAATAGCAGGTACAACATATTTCTGAGGCATATTTCAGCCTTTTCATGAAAATAGCGCATTAGTTCTTTCTGATGGAAAAAGATTCACAAGGTTGGATTAAGACAGGATGCAAAGGATTAGAGGATTTGACCTCATGTCTTGGAATTTTCTGCAGACCAACTATTTTGGATCAAAGGGATTTTAATGCCCTACATCATAAGTCAGTGCTGGAGACTGACTATAGACAGCTAAAAAGTACAGAGTAACGTTGTCAGAATAGGGATTCCCAAGTACCATGGCCACTATTACTGGTGAAATTGCTGAGATAGATATATATA